>JAUMJK010000678.1:0-600000 GCA_033558105.1 Coccyzus lansbergi | reverse complement strand
CCTTGAAGTTGGTCAAAGCAAATTCAAATGACATTAGGAGAAGAAACCATGCTTTCTCTCTTCATGAGTGGCAACTAGTTACAATGCACGTTAGTAAGGATAGGCGTTTTAGGATATTTTTAAGGAATTGCATCCAATGTGTTGCCTGTGCAACACAGGTTTTACTGCAATAAAGACAAGTGCTATTTTATTTTTTTTTTTAGTAAATGGCATCATGATATAAAATTTACATATTATAGAACAGGTTAGTTCATGGAATTATAAAATGTATCTAACTGGAAGGGACCATAAAGGTCATCTGGTTCAAATGCCCTGAAGTAAGCAGGGACATCTTAAACTAGATTAGGTTGCTCAGAGCTCCATCCAACCTTGCTTTGAACACCTCCAGGGATGGGTCATCTACCACCTCTCTGGGAAACCTGTTCCAGTGTTTCACTGTCATCAGTGAAAGAGACTTCTTCCTAGTATCTAGTCTGAACTTCTCTTTTAGTTTAAAACCTCTATCCCTTGCCCTACTGATACAGGCCCCACAAGAAGCTTTTCTCTATCTTTCTTATAAGCCCCCCTTAAGTACTGAAAGGCAACAATATCAATTTATCAATGACCTGTATGAGGGGATTGAATGCACCCTAAGTAAGTTTGTGGTTGACACTAAGCTGGGCGGAACTTTCGATCTGCTGGAGGGTAGGGAGGGTCTGCAAAGGGATCTAAATAGGCTGGACCGCTGGGCAGAGACCAATGGGATGAGGTTTAACAAGGCCAAATGCCGGTTCCTGCACTTGGGGCACAACAACTCTGTGCAGTGTTACAGACTAGAGGAAGAGTGGCTAGAAAGCTGCCTGGGGGTGAAGGACCTTGGGGTGTTGGTTGACAGTGACTAAACATGAGCCAACAGTGTGCCCAGGTGGCCAAGAAGGCCAATGGCATCTTGGCTTGGATCGGAAACGACGTGACCATCTGGTCCAGGGAGGTTATTCTCCCTCTGTACTTGGCACTGGTGAGGCTACTCCTTGAATCCTGTGTTCAGTTCTGGGCCCCTCACCACAAGAAGGATGTTGAGGCTCTGGAGCGAGTCCAGAGAAGAGCAATGAAGCTGGTGAGGGGACTGGAGAACAAAGCCAAAAGCTTTAGAGAAGTCCAGATAGAAGACATCTGTGAGTCTTCTCTTGTCCACTGATGTAACCAATCCCGCAAATAAGTCCACTAAATTAGTCAGGCAGGACTTACCCTTGGTGAGGCCATGCTGGCTGTCTTGAATCACCTCCCTGTTTTCTGTGTGCCTCAGCACAGCTTCCAGGAGGATCTGTTCCATGATCTTCCCAGGCACAGAGGTGAGGCTGACAGGTCAGTAGTCCCTAAGGTCCTCCTTTCTACTCTTTTTAAAAATGGATACAATATTCCCCTTTTCCAGTAACCAGTGACTTCGCCTGACTGCTGTGACTTTTCAAATATCATGGAGAGTAGCTTGGTGACTACATCAACAAACTCTCAGAGTACCCCTCAGAACTTTCAGATGCATCTCATCCAGTCCCATCAACTTACATTCCTCAGGTGGTCACAAACTTCATAATCTCCTACAGCACGAGGGACTTTACTCTCCCAGTCCACATTTTACAGCCTATTCCCTCAAGAGGTGTGGGAAGAGAGGTTTTAGTGAAGACCGAAGCAAAAAAGTTGTTGAATACTTCTACCTTCTGTAGTTCAAACAGCAACGTGCATAGAGCTCCATGGCAATGACACCATCAGCCAACACTAGGAAAGGCCTTTGATCCTGGCTGCTGTGACAGGATCTGGGATTTTACTGTTCAGCACAAAGCAGCAAGATGATATCAAATGCCATAAGGAAAACTATAGGCCCATTGCAACTAAACTGAACACGTAAGGTAACAGTATAATAGGGCTCAACCCCTAATCTACAGAATTTTGCTGGCAGAAGTTACAAGAGTATCCCTGCCATTATATGCTATTTCAACCCAGGGAAGGGTTTTACTGAATTGGTACAAAGCATAGATTTATACGAGATATCTTACTGGTACAGCCTGCGGGTATTCCTGTATTTGCAAAGGTGCCCTCTGCACTGATGTGGCCCCAAGCTTATGAACCGAGAATGCATAACCAAGCATCAGCTATAAAGAAATAATTTTGTGCTTTTTCCCTCTGTGAAAAGTGGTCCTCCAAAGAAATCTGAGACTAATTCGAGACATTCTTTAAGAAGTCAATATTCTTTGAGAAATCTGGCATCTTGAAGTTACTCTGCATTCCTCAGGGCTCACTCTCCTAAATGCAGTGGAGCAGAGCTTAATTACTGTGTCTCTCACTCTAACTAGAGCTAGCCTCTGTCCCTTATACCAAGAGGGAATCATTAGTAATTTTCCCCCAGGAAGCACCGTTCATTATATGCTGCTGTCAAGTATAAAATAGCTTTTGGCTCCCTGAGATTTTTTTTTTGTTTTGTTTTGCAGCATGACACAGAATAAAAGGCAATGCACGTTGAACTGTTTATGCGATAAAAGGCATGACTGCCACTACACAAGTTGAAGTAGCTCAATAGCTGAAAACAGCTGCTTCCTGCAGAGAATCGATGCGACAAAACTTGGACTCATTTTAGGAGTCAGACAATAGATCTTCAGCCCAGTACAGAGCAGCAAGTGTATTGAACGTAGGCTGTGTAAAATTCAGCAGGCAGCTTACCCCAAATTAGCTTTTTGTAAGCTGGCTTGACTGCTTGGAGATGATTTCTTAAGAACAATACCTTGACGGTGTTTCCTAAAGCTGTGAAAGCGTATGTGAAAGATCAACTGCAGTAAATGTAAGGTTTAATGTATCTGAGACATGGACCTACTATAAAAAAATTTTCATCTGACATAAAAAGTCTCAGATTTAAATATTGCAGTCTTTGCAAAAAATTCATTTACCTGAAAAAAAGGAGATACAGATATTTAAAACTACTGCTGACAAAATCAGCAACTTGAATGGAAACAGGAGTGGGTTGTCAGGATGTAATGTTCTTTGTTGTATGGTAACCTCTAGGTCCAGCAACTCAAGCAAAATCTAAAAGCACTCAATAACCTGGGGGACTTGGCTTCAAAGTAGCTGAAATACTGATGACTGGAAATATATAACCTGCTTGTGACAGATATTGAGGAACTTCACATCTATGAATGTATGACAGAACTTTCTCTCAAAATCCCCTCCCAAACCCAAAACTAGCTCCCACACTTACCTATCTGAGAAAAGAAGTACATTAAATACTTCAATAAATAGCAATACTTGAGTGTTAAAATGATGTATTGCTCTAGAAAACAACTGGTGTACAGGACAAGAAAATAAACAGAACTTTTTATCTAGTCCAGTGAAAAAAAACCAAACAAAAAACCCAGCAATACTTGGTAGAGACAGATCGAAATATATGAAACCTGTTTAACAAATAACTACCAGACTCCTGTAAAGTGTTTGATTCTCTACTTCAACTTTCATGAAAACCATTTAGAAAACAGGACACAACACTTGTGTCTGCTCTGAATCTTTAAACTTCACTTGAACAAACTTTATTATAATTCCTTCATCCATCCAACTTTTTCACTGCAGCATTTACATGCATCATCATTCTGTGCATGGAAACTGTTCCACCTTTTCATCATCCCTGCTGTTCTTGTCCAAAACCTGTCAAGCTCTGCTACATACTTTCTTGTATGTGGGGAACGCTGCAGGGACTGCAGAGATGAACAGTAGCCTGAATATAAATACCAGAGGGTTTATCAACTGCCTATATATGAATACTGTGGTGCATGAAAGAGGTCCCATCCAGGACTGATAAAGAAGAAAATGCAAATAAAGTAACAAGTTGTAAAAGGAAAAAGTTGCAGCAGCGATAGGAACAAATGCAGGTGGAACTGTCTATAGAGTAGCTATAACAAGAGGAACAACTGTCTCAAAACCTGGACAGCAAAGCTGTCATGTTGAAAACAGTGAGAAAAACTGGTACAAAATCAGAGTGAGGAGAGCAGAAGGGCAAATGCTATTTACCTTATTACGCAGACAGAAGTCTGCTATACTGACTTAGATCTATGCAACAAAGGCATATATGCTTGAGACTTAGACTTATGATTCACTAATGATTATATTCAATGCATTTATGAACTCGCATATAGTTAGGCCTAAAGCACCTCAGAAACCCAGCCTAGAACTAGATGAGCCTCCAAGCCAGATGCGATTATACTTTTGGAGCCTTTTGCATCTACTTCCAAATCAAGTCATAGACAATTTTGCATCTGTCAATATGTGGGCATAGGACAACCTTGTACAGAGGTAAAACAGCACCACTCGTTTGTTTTTTTCTGCTGCTAAGCTGATGTTTTCATTGGACCGTCACTGAGATAATGCCAGGCTCTCTCCTGGATGGTAACGGTCTGCTCAGTGATACAAAGCTTGGCTTTTGTTCTCCCTCTCTCTGTCAACATGCAGGTACCATACTGAACTAAATTTTATCTGCCTTTTTGCTGCTATGCTACTGAAGACTCCTAAGATTCTTCTGCTCCTAATTCACACTCACCCCATGGGTTTTTTTACCATTAATACTCAGTGTCATCAGCAAAGCTGACCACTTAGCATGGGATGTGAGTAGACAAATACTGTATGCCTCTCAGGCACTGGCAAAATATCTCCTTCCCCAGAGGCAAAGAGAGAGAACAGGATAAAACCAGTCATCTTTCCTTCACCATCCAATTCAACTCCTGAGAAAGTTCAGTGGCACCTGCTTTTGGCTGCATCTCTGCCTAGACCAGAGCATACAACCAGCAAGCACTAACAAGCAAGACAGAAGGATGCAGAAGCCACAGCATATACCGACATTAAGGCTCTGTCCTGCTGTCCTGACACAGTTTCATATAATACTCCGTGAATAACTTAAATACGTCTATGTATCAAAAAAGCACATCTGTCCCTGTTAACTTGAGCAGGAATTTCTGAGTAAGAGAAAAATGACTGGTCAATTCCCATACACCAAACGGCCAAATCCTGACAAAGGACTGCTCCTCACCTCTGAGTCACAAACCTAAGTCCTCCCCATATTCTCTTCTCCTTTTCCTTATCTCCAACCAAATGCTAAGTCTGGTTTGTCAAAGAAAATTGCCAATCTGGTTATATGTGCTTCAGTCCAACAACTGCCTGAAGTGTTTTGGCTGAGTCTTTTCTTCTAGGACTTAGTCTGAGGAAAAATACAAACAAAAACTCAAAAAACCCCAAAAGCAAACAAAGAATTGATGGTCTTGTATTGAGAAATCCGAAGTGTTCCTAACCCTATACATCAATTCAATTTCTTTCAGTATTGATATAATACAGAAATGTTAATATTAAGTCTTCAACCTTATTATTTTACTGTTGGGGGAAAAAAAGCATGTAGTCTTATTTTAGCATGAATAAGTACTCAGGGTGCAAATGTATAGAAATATTTAGGCAGATATTTAAACAGATTCTTTCAAAATTGTTCTGCATCTCAGTTCTTACTCGGTAGGTGTTTTTAAATAGTAGGTAGGAAAATGGCTTATAGTTACCTCCCAATTCATCCCACTGGAGCAGATTTGAAAGCCACAGACTTTCTAAAAGGTCTGGTACCTTCTCCCATATGGCAAAAGAGAATACTGTTTCAGGGTGCCTAAGGAGAACTCACTGAGTCAGTGAGATGCATTAGAAGTAAGCCCAACTCCTTGATTTCGCTGGCCATTTAGGTGTCAACTCACCTGCGCGTGGTCTTTTGGTATAATATGATTTAGGCATTTGAGGTACTTTTGATGTGGAAAAAAATAACTAAAGTATTTCACCAAGAACTCCTCTTCTCCAAGAAGAGTTTTCTTTATAGCTTGTATCAGTCACTGTTAAGGAAAAAGCAGTGGAGAAGACTGGCCAGCCTTGAAAAAAACTTCACATACACTATTGTGAACCCAGTTTCCCCTTCTTTGTGTATGCAAAACACACAACTCTGCTAAAAACAAGACTGTCATAGATTTACTTCTCCAATATGCTCTTAGAATTTCCATTAAGATTTTTTTTCCCCCTGATCTTTCCAATCTTCTTTCCACTTTATAAGATCTCTGGAGGTGGCAGGAGCAATCACCATCAGACTCTCCTAAATGAGCAGCTCCAGGCTCTCTAGGCTTTTGCTGAACAGAGAAATACACCAACACAACCAAACAGCCCTGGGAACCTAGACATAACTGGAAGAAGGCTCTTAACCAAGAAAAAAAAGATCTGTTCAGAAAAGAACACAAAAGTGTACAAAATGACTTCCACCCAAGATTGTTTCCCAAGACTTAACACTGCAAGAATTATGTGACAGTCAAAACGGAAACTATATTATCTATTCCTGGGAAAAGGAGGTAATTTCTGTTAGCTTTATGAATTCAGACATGCGTTAGTTCAGCCCTCACCTTAGTTGGACTCTGCAACCTGGCACACAACATTGCTGGTGCAGAGCAAGGAAGAGGCATTCTTCCATTTCCACATTCAGAGGATTTTTCCTCCATGCAATTTTTACATGATACGTGTAAATTGCTCATTAGCCACCCACGGCTGATAGCCACCTTTCCAAGATCCTCATTAATACTTAATTCTGCATTTTATAATTTTAAACCAAGTCTATGCAGCAGGAGACCATGTGTGAAGAGCATAAAACAGAAAGCTTAAAAAACAGCCTCCCCATGTCCATGAGAACTTTTAACCTGAAAGAATCAAACCAATAATGCCTGGCACTTCAACACAACTGCAACATCAAAGTGCTTTACAGATCCCTACATACGTTGCAATAAAAGACTCAGGGAGTATAAAATGCTCCTTTGTCAGAACAACTGTGTCAGTAATTCCAGTTTAAATATCTCAAGTCAGGAGATTTCCACCAGCTTCCCTGAGCACTTACTCCTAATCTCACAGATTGCCCTGTAAAAATTTCAGACTCTGTAATTAATTGAGTGATTGCTGGTGTAAAATGTACCATCATGCTGATTTAGACAGAGCATCCAGACAGACAATGAACATGTTCAACACATACACCAGCTGGCCGAACGCAGCCAGAGATTCTAAATGAAATTTGCTTCCATGGTAGATGCGAGGGATCTCAGAGAGGGAAAAAGAAGGTGCAGGCACAAGGTGGAATGTGGCAGATGACTTAGAGCAGTGGAAGGAGACACAAAGGAGAAGCAGTTCACCCTTTGGAAGAGAGCTGTCAATGCAGCAAAACCAGCAGACATTGGCATATGCCTGTGTAAAGAGTGTGACGTGGGGCAGGCTTAGATTCAGGAGCTGGGATACAACTGGTAAGAGGAAAGATTTAGTCCAATACTCAAAGAAAGTTACTTTTAATAGCTGCACTGGATGGAGATCAAGAAATGTATTCCAAATGTATTTTTAGCGTGTGAATTACATTTTAATGCATTTTGCTTTTTAAACAAACTTGTTTAAAATTTAATAAGAACCTATGATGACTTTCCTGAACATCTGATTCTTTTGTAATCTGTTCAAATACTTTATATAGGAAATATTGCACTACTGAATCATGCTGCGAAGTTTACTAAGTTAAAAGGTGATGATTTTGAATGAATGTAGAAATGGAATAAATAAGAGCTGTGGCTGTAGTGTCAGTCCAAGTTCTATAAATAATGCGGCAAATACTACTGTGGACAGAAGTATACGAGTGAACTCCTGCCCTGTTTTAACTGCATTTCTACCACAAGTACAAGCATATTTTTTATTTCAAGCATGAAAATGAGTAAGCTTTGTCCTAACTAATTTTTGGTTTCCATTTTCTTAGGAGATAAACAAGACAATTTTCTTTAAAGTAGCTAAAAGCTAGAAACAGAATGTGAATCTAAGACCAGTATTCTTTATATTTCTCTTCTCACCTCCAATGAAAACAGGCACAGAATGTAAGAGCCTGGTGCTAAAGAACTTGGTATGGGCCAGACCTTCTGAAGGTCTTAGCTAACAGAAGACGCTGACAAAGTCATTGTGCAATCGAGAATCCCTCTAAATATAAAGTCTCCTATTGTCATTACAATATTTGTTCAGAGAGAAAAGCACGAATTTTTGTACTGAGAATCAAAAATCTCTCTTTTTTCTTCTTTTATTCAGGAAAATAACAAATACAACAAAAAAATAAGATTGACATTAATACCCTCAAGTTTCTTTCTCATCTGCTGTAAGCATAAGGTCAAGCAACTCTCTGATTATTATTAGTTCACTGAAATAGACATACCACTTTCCCTTTTCCTACTCTTGTTAAAAACCACAAAAACTTAATGACTTAATGACTATGAGACCTAACAGTTCTCTAGAACATTAGACCTACAGGATGGTTTAAGCTGGTAAAACTGATGGTCTCATAATTCTGAAGATAGGCAAACCCTCCTTTCACTGTACAGACTTCTGGCATGAGGAGACAGTGACATTAAAATTCTATAAGTAATAAAATAATGAAGGGGATTAGAAAATGGTTAAAATATAAAGTGTTCAGACTTCACAGCATTTACCTAAGCACTCCTTACAATAATATGAGATGACATAAAACTGATTTTTTGTGTTATTGCTCAAATTTACTTATAAAACAGCTGAAACTTTCTCATAAAATCATTTCAAAGAGAAGTTTTCAGCAAGAAGGTATAAATATGACAAAATGCAACCTGTTTATCCATCTCCTATGAGGTGATAGGTGATATTTCTTAATTCAGTTATGGAAGAGAAGTCAATGTTTTAGTTTATTTAAAACTCATAATTAGATTTTGATTAAACAGCCAAAGAATTGAAATGTAGTGCTTGGACACCTATAACATTTAGGAATGTTGCGTTAAAATATTTTAATCAAACTTGGTATTTTCTTCACTAATTTTCTTCACTAATGAGTGTATTTTCTTCACTAATGAGTGGATCTCCACAATCAATGCTTATTGCCTTATGTTTGTTTGACAAAATTCGTATAAGTCAATGTAGTCAGCACAAAATACATGAAACTGGCTTGTGACAAGGGTTCAGGTAGAAAGCCGAATCATACTATTTAATTTCCAAATGCACAAGTTCCCATGACAAACAGAAGGTCTGAAGCAAATCTGGAGACTTCTGTTTAGAATAAACAGAGGGAACCGATAAATATTACTGCATCTAGTCAATTGTGTGACTGGAATACCAAGCTTCATAGAATACTGGGAGTTAAATTGCCTCACTGAACAGGAATTATGTGGATTTGAAAAGATAAATTATCTCAGCTGTACTCATTCTCTTAAGGCACTTTTATTAAAATATTTGCAGGAGGCACTGTTGTCCTAATGCTTAATTTTCACAGACACTTCACAGCCACATATAACAGCAGAGCTCTTATTGAGTAGATATTATTTACATATGGCAACAAATACAGAAAATTGGTACTATAATTCTTTTTTTTTTCTCTTTTTCAGGAATCAAATCAAGGGGTCACAGGTTTTAAAGCTGATTTTATTTTCTTTTTAAAATATAGAATTGGTAAATAAGCATGCAACTAATTTCTGACCTGTTTGAGAAGCAATGTACTGTGTTGATTGGTAGTTATTATGCACTTGCAATGTTAAGCTTTTTATTGCTTTTTTCATCTATTTACAATGAAGGTTTCATTAACACTATTAAAAATCAACTATTGAAAAAAGGCAGGAACAGAAGTGAGAGAGGTGCAGATGCTCCGATCTTCATCACTACCAGACACAGAAGGAAAAAATGCTACATACACTTGCATTTCCTCCCTTACACTGTTCTCTAGATAAAACTGTGCTCTGTATTTCTATCAGATAAAATAACACAAGAAAATGAATCAAGTAGATTAGGAACTTTTCTTTCCTTTCCTTTGTCTCATATGATATTCTGCAACAGCTTATAACCATCTACTAGCTATTTTTGTAAGGAATAAGCCAGGATGCTCTTCAGTTCTTAAAGCAAAAGTCTACCTGGTATAAATCTGTATTACCTGGAATGAGATCTCAATACAAATAACAGCTGAAAGAGCAAAAATGAGCTGCTTTCTCATTACTGAAGAAATCCCCTGCCAGCTGAGTTTAAAACAGGTGAGCATGTGCATGCACTATTCCATCTCTTGAGTTGACAAACATGTTTTCCATCTCCAAATCAGATGCTGCATCTAATTTGCCATAGCACCGAATTCACTCAAGTGTGTGCCTGCATGTGCATACACCTGCATGTAGAAATTTTCTTTTAAATCTGAACAGCAAGATACAGTGTTATATCAGAACATTTAACCCTGTTTACAGATTTTAAAACATGCCCAACTATCCTGAAGAGAGAAAGAGTCTTGCTTTTCCTTCTCTGATAAAGTAAAACACTATATTGTAAAGAGAGAATTGTAATAAATACACTTTGGCTATTCGCTACTACTTTAAGAAAAAAAATATGCTCCAACACACAGCAGCTGGGTGAAATGGTAATGCAAGAGATAGGATGAGAGCCCCCGTCCTTTTATAGTTTAGTTCTTCTGTTATGTTAACCACATCCATTACATATTTGAAGAGATTTTAATGGATGCCAGATCAAGAGAAATAACTTCACTTACTTTAATTAGTTTTCTTTCAAAACTACATACAAAAATGACTAATAGGACTGAAGAAACTGATTTCCATATACTTGTATCTTTTTTTTCAATGAGTGTGGGTTTCTCTCTCTCTCCACTTTCTTTTTCCCTTCATTTTTATTTTATTTTGTATTACATCTGCAGCATGAAACAGATTGTCCCAAAAAATTACCATTCTTCTATGTCACTACCAGGATTACTGTATTTTGGTAAAACCAAAAGATTAGTCATGGAACCTGCAGTTCATTCTCCAACTATGGCTCTTGTTCACCTGCTGGCAAGTTAATGTACTAGTGTGTATACACACTTATTAGAGAACATCTGCTTTTAACTTGGACCCTTCTTATGATCAAAAGACCCAAGATCAAAACTTAACCAGTAAACAGAAAGATGACATTAAAGGTTGTTTTTTTCTAATGCTCTCTGCAGCTGTATATCTTCAATAATTTCTGTGATAATTACACTAATCCTTTTCATGTAAAAATACCCCAAGTTTTGATTATAACTCAGAAAAAATGGAACTCATTATTAAATAAAAATACATAACCTGTTGGGTTTTTTTTTTGTTTTGTCTTGTTTGCTTTTTTAAAATGTCCTTTTTCTGAATATCTTGCCTGGATGCTTGTAGAAGGAACAGGTCAAGGAAGCTGTTCGACATCCAGTACTGAGACATTTTAATGAGAAAGGCAGCACTCAGCTGCAATGCATAAAACAGAACTGAAGCTTTTAGCTACACTGAAAAGTGTTCTGCTTTCTGGTAAAGAAAAACTGCACTTTGGTTCCAGTTAGCACCATGGTGCTAACTAGCATGCTGGTTCATCAAAGAGGCCTGGAGGGCAGCTGACAGTTATAGCAGAGCCAGCAAACTGATTTTGCCCCCTGAAACTCTCAGTAGTGAGTGATTACAGCTCTTGTGCTTTGAAACACAAGCCTGGTCAGCTTTGCACCATCTCCTTGTTCTTTGTTTTTTCAGAAGCTTGATGCTTTCCTGAATATTTTGCTCTCCAGCAGGCACAGCTCTGGCTGCTGCTGTATGACCCTGAGGCAGACTGCAGCCAGCTGTGCCGCCAAATGCAGTGGTGGACATATAGTGCTTGTGGTCCTTCCTTGATCTGCTGCTCGTGTACCTGCTGCCATCGTAGACTTATTGATCAGGTCACAGCTTTTTTTCAGACATTTTGAAGCCATTGTTCAACTGACTCTTTGCATTTGGAGGTAAAGACAACAGCTGCCTCTGAGAAGTGTTACCGCTTCCTATTTTAAATATTTGTATGCAAACAGCAAAAAAAAGAACACATCTGTCTGCCAGAAAATTAACAAAGGGAGCATAACAAGATATAAGAATCAGAGAGAGTGCAGTGAGCTGCAGACCTGCTGAAATCCTTCCTCATTGGACAATCATTTAATTCCTTAAGCAGGTAAGAAATGATTCAGCTTCTTGAGTCAGATCTGAAGGCACACAGTGGAAACACCAACACAGTATGGCAGAGTATGAGACAGCAAGAAACAAATTATAGACATAAATTTATATTAGACTATGTCTGTAACTGGACCAATGTCTCATCCTCTTTGTTCTACAGAGCTACTAGAAATGGATACATTTTCCTACAGACTGAATAGGACCACATTTAAAATACTGTGGTTGAAGAGGCAAAGATTGCCGAAGGTGTGCAGTTTTTTGCAGTGTACTGCGTCCATCCAGGACTTCCAATTCTTTGTAATACTGACTGAACTTCTCTCCCTTTGAAGAATCTGAACTTGCAGAAAGAAGCGTTCAAACTTAACATGCACAAGTATGTTGCAGCAGGAGCTCACTGAAATGTCCTCAATTTAACACAAGGTATTTAAATACTAGTAGCTGGTTGGGAACTTTCCTGACCCAAAATATTGTGTCACAGTGACTCTGCAACTTTAGACAGGGAGAGCCAAGTTTAAACAAACCTTCTGTGTGTGGTTTCTCATAAAAAGCCCCAGTGAAAAGGAATTTTTTACTATTTCCTACAAGAGGAAAAAAAAATATAATCCCTGCTCCCACAATCTTGTTTTGAAATGTAAGCCAAGGTCTTATTTTTCCATTAAGAAAATTCAGGTTTAAATGAAATATGAAACTAAGGCAAACACATCTCCCTGGACTCTCTCTGACAGGTCAGGAAAACTAATTTTTTTCACTGGTTTTATCCCATATCGACAGGAAATTTTTTGAAGACTCTATACCTTCCAAGACAGAAAACAATCTCCCATTCTGCTCCAGTTTCCAAGAAAGACTTTGTAGTATTAGGATGAGTCTAACCCAGGACACTGGCTAAAGCTTGCCCATTTGAGTTGAAATCGTTTCCACTGTCTACCAGGAGGAGGAAAATTGAGGACCATTACTTCCAGCCGTAGGCTATCCCAAAAATTCCACATAACCACTAAGAATCTAGCTGTCTGCATCAAGCCAAACATTTGCTGTTGCTGTGATGGGGGCTCCAAGAAGCCAAGCACTCAGTGCTTGCCAAAGCAGAGACAATGAAGTGTTGCGACTGTCCTATCTGATTGATCATGCAGGCCTTTCAAAGCTGTTCCTTACTCACTTCCCTTACATCGCAGCCCTAATAGAGAAGCTTTCGCAGTGCTCACTTCCATCACAGATATAAATAAACGTGACAAGCTTTTAGAAGCAACCTCTTAGCACTGTCCTTGCATTAGCAGACTATTATGAAGAAATGGCCTCAAGCTTTTAAAGATGAACTAAGTAGCGCCTCTTCAAAGAACTAAACTGTTCAAATGTGAGAATTTAATTCCTGTTTAGTGACGTTCACAACACTGTGTGTTTCGCATGAACTGAAAAAGGCCCTCAGTCTTCAGCTATGCAATTTCCACTCCATCCCCTGGCAGAAGCTTAGGAGCAAAAATCCTTCTGACTAGAAATCCTTCAAGTCATTTTATATGGCTCTAGCAGCAAAAATAAAAGAATCATAATGATAAAAAGATGCTTTACAATAGGTGTAGAGTCTTGCAGCTTTAACAGGTCTTTTATATATACAGACCTGTAGTCTTCAGCAGGGACGAGACTCAGGAAGACTTGCCCCCACTAGATGCAGTGAAGTGACAAAAGCAGAGCAACAAGCCAATGCGCTAACTCCCAGCTTTACTTCACTTCCAGAAAGTGAAGCTGGCTCACTGCCTGGGGTGATTGACTGTATAAGCAATCACCTACATGCACACTGAACTGAGCTCTGATGAACAGGTGGGTACCAGCACATTAGGGAACTGCTGACACAGTCCACTATTAAAGTACAGGCCCAGTGCTGCAACCCACAAGCATGCAGGTACGTGTATGATCAATATGCCTGTACCTGAAGCTTTTCTCATTCCTCTCTTGAAGACGCACTTTGATCACCTTAATAAAGGAATTGACCTTAAGAGAAAACAAGAACAGAAACTGCTAAGAAAGACAGCCAGAGGCACACAAAAGCTTCCTGTGCAGCAGCGTTACTCATAGCCAGCTGCTTATGATGAGCATCAGCACTCTCATCGGCTGGTGAGTCAGCAGCACCTGCTCCCCATCACCTTCCTGGAGGATACATAACACCGCAGCACCATGCTCAGCAGCCCTCTTCAGCATCCAGCTGTTCGTGGTAGGACCTAGCCCACAGGAGAAATATTGCACGTCAGCGAGTATATGCTGCTAAATATAAACATACCTTATTCTACTGCTTTTGTTATTCATTTTTCATATATGCAGGAGACACTGCACAGTTATCTCACTAGAGCATTGCGTCTGAACAGAATCATATTTAAGCTGAATTAGTAATGAAAATTTTGAGGATACTTTAGGAATTTTTAGTTTAAAGGATTCAGACGCTAATACTTTAATCTCTGTGTAGTCCTAAACCATTTTTTAGTTTAAATACGTCTCTACAAAGATACATCCACAGAAACAACATATTTAACTCAAAAGTTTCTTTTATTTTGATTGTAAGATCATACGATACTATTGTACATGATATTCAGCTGAAGCAAATGGGAATAATTTAAGAATCCCATGTGACATTCCTATTCAATAATAATTCATGTGCATATTACAGTTCTCAAAGTGTTCTATTCAACAGATCAATGGCTGCAATTCCAATAAATGGGAAAAGCTTGGACAGATAAGAGTTCACCGTACTTTCTGACTACCTCCAGTGATAACTAACCATCCATTCAGTAAAATTATGATAAACCTAATGCCCTGCTGCCTATTAATTATCAGCTCAACAAGTCATTTAAGCAGAGACAAAATGCACAGCAAGCTGCTTTCTGACACACTGCTTATTCGCTGTAACAAATGGCTGCAGAGTTTACAACACATCACACTGAGCAAACCGAGAAGGAGTCCTGCATGCAGCATCATCTGAAACACATATCTGCATCTGACTTAGGCATATAGTTCTGGTGCTGTGATGTCTTCCTTCACCACAGAAAGTGGGATGGTCTAAGCTGGTCATTCTAGGTGACTGAAAGAATCCTTCCTACCCCTGTGCAGCCCTTCCCAAAGTAATTTCCTGTCTATAGTGTACCAACAAAGCCAGAGCTGAGACCCCAGCCTCAAAAAAAGGTAACTTTGCCTTTTAAGGTGAACTGACCGCACTGGGTATTGCTGTATTTCATAGCAGAGATACTGATCTTGTATTTTTTTAAATAGACCTCATCTTTGCCTGTTTATTTTGGAGATCACAGTTTTAGGTGGAGTCCTGATATCACCAGAAAAAGTAGAAATTTCTCTCATTCCCATCATTCAATCTTGTAATTTTAGGCATAATAGCACAAACAAGGTAACTCACTACCTGACTTGTGGACAGTCAGATACTCATGGATCCAGTTTGACCTCCACTACACCTGCACAACTCTAATGCTAAAATGAGCTCAACTAAGTACTGCTCTCTTAGCTTTCTTTGCTTCAAAGTTGCTCTGCAGAACCTGAGTACTAAAAAGAGGAAAGCCAGAACAGGCAATCCATGTCCTCTTCCTCTGCAGCCACCACACCATGGAGCAGAAAACTTCCAATACATCATTGTTTTCCACCTTCTGTGGAATTAAAAATAAAAATTATCCAGTTATAGTTATAGTAAGAGTTTCTGCACCAGCTACAAGCTTTGTGTTCTTGGTGTAGAAAGTGAACAGAAATGTAGGAAAGAAGTATCATGTTACAATTAGTCACATGTGTCCATACACAGATTGTTCCTGGAAGATTTCTCAAGTTACCATTGCTCCTACTTGCTTTGACAGCTCTAATTTGATTTTTGTTGTGGAGCTCTCTTTCTAGGGGACAAAATGGCAGTGATCACAAAACCCTGAAAATAAAAAGCAGACCTCACTCTTGTTCTCATTTGTATGGCAGTATATTAACATTTTGATTTGTCCTGTTTCCTACATCAGTTTGTAGACCAGCCCAGGCCTATTCAGAAGGCCTATTCTTTCCCTCTGCCTCATTAAGGGCAGTGGGATTTAAATACAGGAAAACACAGACTAAAGACAACAGAACAGAGTTTGTCTTACTCTCTAAGAAGTCATTCTTTCACAGCTGTGGACTTCATTTGACAAGCTCTCTACTGAGCACAAGGTCAAGCAAAGCAGACCAGCACTGACTTTCAGTTAAACTCAACGGTTTGTCTTGATTCATGTAGGACTTAACTCTGAGCATGAGACATCTGGCACAAGCTTTTGATGCTACAATGTTGTGCTTACTTCTTTCTTTCCTTTGAATTCACACAGATACGCAAATGGAGGTGGTACAAGATAATTTTGTTAAAATCCTATTTATTTATTTAGTGCATTCACTTCCCACCATTTATAATTACTGCTTTAAGTACTTCATCTCAGGGAGAATCTTATTAGAATCCAGTGGTTTAAGATATGGTTAAGCTTGCTGTGCTGCTCTGTACACAGACTTTTTTAGCACGGTCACCCACACCATCCTTCTCTCTAAATTGGAGATAAATGGATTTGATGGGTAGACTGTTCAGTGGACATGGAACTGGCTGGATGGTTGCATCCAGAGGGTTGTAGTCAATGGCTCAATGTCACGATGGAGATCAGTGATGAGTGGTGTCCTTTTGTGGTGTCGTGACAGTCTCGAGAGTCAACACAAGACAAATAATTCACCACTGTGTGGAGCTTACTGAAAGCAGGATTTCTCTAAAGAAGTGGAGGACAGCAGAAAGTTCATGTAAGTAATATATGCAAAATGCAGGAATGTAATGGGCTAAAGGCTCTCAGCCTTTCAAACAGATAAAGGTGATGACCTGAGCCCATCTTCAATA
The DNA here is from genome assembly GCA_033558105.1 of Coccyzus lansbergi. Taxonomy (NCBI): domain Eukaryota; kingdom Metazoa; phylum Chordata; class Aves; order Cuculiformes; family Coccyzidae; genus Coccyzus; species Coccyzus lansbergi. The sequence continues at coordinate 583,119 of JAUMJK010000678.1, read as the reverse complement.
AATACTGTCTCTCATCTTATGAAATGACTAGACTAAAAATCCTGAAACATTTTTTGCAGAGCAAAATTTGCAGGACCTATTTGTTATCAAATAAAACCCCATCCCTCAAAAAGATGAAACGAAGAAACACTACTGCTCTTAAAATAGTACCAGGAATCAAGTAAAAATGATGTACTTGGGAAAGAAAAAAATTCACACTGGGACAAAGAATGGAATACACTTCCACTATCGCCTTTGCAAGTCCATCTGAGCGATCCTGATATGATTACTTGCACCTTGTAATTTTGTATTTTCTTTCTTTCTTGAGCTGAAAAACAGTTCAAATATGGAGACAAACAGAAATAGTAATGCTGAACTTCCACCTGAAGCTACAAGAATTAAAAATCTTATCCTGGGAAAAGCAGATTTTCTTTTTTGAATCCCCAAGGTCCTGGAGTAGCATAATAATTTCAGCTTTTCTTTGAAACTGTATGCAGCCTTCATCTCTGTACCTGAAACACAGCTGGACTGCAGCCAAAGGCCAAGAAATCAAAATCTTGATAGAAAACACAAATGAAGTAAAGTCCTAAAATTATTTTTTAAGGCATTAACACATTTTTGTGATCACACTTCTGATATTTTGCTATTCAAGTTTGGCAATACTGAGGAGGAGATCCAAGTGACAACAGGTCACAGTCCACTGTAAAATGAGATTGTCTTAATCTGTGGCCAAATTAGTTCTTTTGTGACATTTGCACTTTAACATTTAACAGTGCTTACTCAGGTAAGAAGGGGAAGGTAGATGGTGACTGCCTCAGCCACTTGAAATAATTCCTACAATTTTAGTTTTTATTTTGAATCACTAAACTGAAAACTCAAGGTGGCTACTTTGGAAAGTAATACGAAAAAAAAGGGAGAGGCTGTTCTTCCAGAAAACCAGGCTAGTACATTGAGCAAGGAAAACATTTACTTAGTAATAACGGAGGAAGAGCAATTGTATAGTTTTGTTTTACATCACATCTTGTGTCCAGCTGAATTTATAATTAGCTACAATTTATTCAAATTTGGCCTTTACTGGATTTAATAAATGACAATGTTTCTTCCAGTCCTTTAAAAAAACTAAATGGTGATAAGAAGTAATGGTATTAATGAAGGACATAATGAAAATAGTACAAGACTTATTTTTCTCAAAGCCTGATTTTGCCGAATTAAGAGAAGAACTGGGAGATGCGCTAAATGTTATTGGAAACAAATATTATAAAATAAGATACAAAATTTGGCTTACTAATACAATTTGCATCCAAACATTAAATGCTAGAGACGTGAGGGTTTCAGCAGAGTCAACTGCTACATCTGAGTTGGTAGAGAAGTGCTAGGGCAGCAGTCACTGCTTCCCAATCTACAGTTCTAAGTGACATGGCCACCTGCCTATTGCTGCCTGCCAAATGTATGCCACTACTAATTATAACTAGTTGAAATATGAATGAGTAAAGAGAAGGAGGAAGTCCATTATTAGAGAGAAATACTAAAAAGCACAGCCTTAATTTACCTACACGAAAGACAGATTTTTGTCACTCAATAGCAGCATGAGCAGAATCCCACTAATTTCCATGTAACAAATCCAGTGACTCTCAGTAACAAAACTCCTGCAGCTCCTACTCTTTCTCTCAGAATAGATTTATTAGGTAGGCACTATAGTGAAGTCTCCTATTCCCTGTTTTTTACCAGCTGTATAATTTGGGTTCAATATCCTTATTACTGAGTGGCCTTGTTCTGTTTCACGCAGTAAGTTGCTGAATTCTGTAATAAAGGAGTAACTCTGCACCCTAAGATTTACGGATCCAAGTCTCTCAGGTGCCAGCCACAAAACCCTCGTCAGTGTTTCCAGATATTCATTTCTTCTTGTCTGCAGTCTCTGCAGTTTGAGTTTCATTTGAAGATGACAGTGCCAGTCCTCTGGCTAGCCAGGGACAGAGACAGAAGACACTCAATGTGCTGCGTGCGAATTGTCAATACATCTTTTTGTTTGCTTCTCTACAAAGAAGGAACAATTTCTACAAGGCTCATTTGCTCCATCAGACACAGAACTATGGAACAGCCCTTATGACCCTGCAATTCTGTCTCACTGGCGAGACACAACTGAGACAGGGACAAAGGGCTTCTGAAAGAAATATTTCCAGGGCAATACCATGCATGACAGTCCTGCAGTACAGTTATCAGACATTCTGCTGACTCTGAGCACCAAAACACAGTATTCCCACTGGTTACTTACAACAGCAAAGGCACGCAGTATTGAAGCACTCAATGTCACTTCTTTTCCTCAGCGCCTTCCTTGGTAGGACAGCAGGGCCACTTTCCTACTCTGCACCTTCCACAATGCCCCATTTCTCTCCTCACTCACAGCACTTGATTTAATATGACTATCATAAGCTGGTTCTGTAGGTTGTCACCTGCATTTAGCCCATCCCCCTTTCTCTGACTTCTTACAGATACTTCAGCCTGTAAAGCAAGTCCACACACAAGAAGTATACAAAACTAAGGTGTACACCTTCTTTGCTTCCCTAGAAGCCTGTCTATGCAATGAGCCCCAGGAACAGCCACCAGTCTTGATCAATACCCATCAATGGGCAGAAAACAGATGGAAAAGCAGGTAGGTCGTGCTCAACACCAACTTTACTTTTTTTAAAAAGGGACAATTTGGTAAATAAAACATTTCCTCAATTTCTCCTTTTAATATGTGAAATTAAAGTAAAAAGCTACAGGGTTTTCCAGCATGCAAAGCCACATAACTCACAATGAAGATGACAAACACTGCTGACAACAGAATCATAGAACAACCAGGTTGGAAGAGACCCACAGAATGAATCGAGTCCAACCATTCCCACCAATCTCTAAACCATGCCCCTCAGTACCTCATCCACCTGTGCCTTAAACACCTCCAGGGAAGGCGAGTCAACCACCTCCCTGGGCAAACCATTCCATTGCCTAATGACCCTGTCAGTGAAGAATTTTTTCCTTCTGTTGAGCCTGAACCTCCCCTGGCGGAGCTTGAGGTCATTCCCTCTTGTCCTGTCCCCTGTCACTGGGGAGATGAGGCCAGCTCCCTCCTCTCTACAACCTCTCTTCAGGTAGTTGTAGAGAGCAGTAACACCTCCTCTCAGCCTCCTCTTCTCCAGGCTAAACAATCCCAGCTCTATCAGTCACTCCTCGTAAGACTTGTTCTCCAGCCCCTTCACCAGCTTCATTGCTCTTCTCTGGACAAACTCCAGAGCCTCAACATCCTTCTTGTGGTGAGGGGTCCAGAACTGAACACAGTATTCAAGGACCGGCCTCACTAGTGCTGAGTACAGAGGGAGAATAACCTCCCTAGACCTACTGGTCACATCATTTCTGATACAAGCCAGGATACCATTGGCCTTCTTGGCCACCTGGGCGCACTGCTGGCTCATGTTCAGTCAGCTGTCAACCAACACCTTTCTCCTCTGGGCAGCTTTCTAGACATGCTGATGATATGGTTCTGGTAGTTTTCAATGTCACTGTATTTGCTTTGGACCTGACATTGATTCAGCCCATATATGGCTGAAGCTATAGCCAGTAAAACCAAAAGCTGAACACACTATGCATCTCTGCTTCCATCTTACTAAGTGCCAATTTCAGGAGCCAAAGCTTTAACTCTATTAAGGTCTGCTTCTGACCTGTCATTTAGATGACTGCTCCAAGTAAAATGTATCAGATAATGACAAATGCAGGAGGGGGGAAGGAGTAATTTACAGAACCAAATTAATGTGCAAAACCAAAGCTGAACAACTGAAGTTTAAAGAGGCTGCCATTGATCAGAATCAATCAGTGGCAGTCAGAAGGGTGAATAAACACTTTTTCATGTCAGGCTAATCAGAAGTTACAAAAAAGAAAACCTGCTTTGGAAAGCACTCTTGGAACAGGTCACCCTTAACAGCCACAAGAGAAAGCCTACAATGGCATCAGCAGCGTGGTGAGGCCTAAGGAAAGCTCAGCAACAGAAACCTCACAGGTATTCCCCTGCTCCAAAGACCCCTCAGTCTCTGCAGACCTCCAGGACCTCCATCCAGTTACATGTTTGTTGCTATTTCAGTACAATCCTGGAATCAGGAGGTTTGTGGGATGATTACTGTTAGCAAGCAGCCATTACAGTGGACTACTGGGGGGGTTACTTTTTTGAAGAAGAAAAATCACATTCTATCTTGCATGAAAATGGAATGAGGAAGAAAAAAGGCAATTGTAAAAAAAAAAACCCTAGGGATAAAAATGAAACCGGGCTGGCGCATGGCTAGTGCTGAGGATGGTTAGAAAATTGGGCAGAGAAAATATCAGGGGAAAGCTAACAAAAAAAGAAGGGAAAGGAGGAAAGACCTGCAGGACAAGCAAGTAAGGCAAGGACGTTAAAAATAACCCAAAATCTGGGGATAGATTATGCAAAAATAGTATGCATAAAGGGTAAAGGAAAATGAGAATGGAACTAGAAGAGGATACAAGAAAAGGTAAATCAAATTAAAAAAAAAAAGAAAAAAAAGGAGCAGATATTTGGGCCAGAATAAAGAGGAACAGTGAACTGTGTGTCAGTATCCTTACACTGAACCCATCTTTGAGGTATCTCAAATAGTAAGAGTTTCAGCCTGGATGCCTCTGTATCTCATTTGCACTGCTTTGTTGCATTTGTTAAGATAAAGCTAATCCTCTCTGTATTGTTCCCATTTGAAACTAAAGGCAACTTTTAAAAATGTTGAACAACACAGAAGAGAGATAAGCTTTTTATCTGCCACACTTCACTGCAAGCCCCACCGAACAACAACCACATTTCACTGTTATAGCAGCTCAAGTAAATCTAAAAGCTAAACCGAAATCTGAGAAACCAAAAATCTATCACAGCACCAGACAGCATGAAAACATATGAGTATGAGAAGTGAGTTGGAACTTCTCCAATCTGCCGCAGGCTGCTGAACTTTCAGGCAGTTACACAAAGTGGTTCTGCAACAACAGTTTTTTCTCACCTGTAATTAATTTTAAACAACAGATCTGATCCAGTAAAGTGTTACTTATCTAGCTTGTGCTGGATGCTCCTGATATACTTCACTAGGTAAAGTTTAGAAAAATCATAATAATAAAAGAAATTCACTTTTAAAAAAGAGAAGAAACACTTTGGAGGTGAATCTTCAGGTTTTTGCGTCTGCTTACAGCACTCTGCATCACAAAGAGACACTACCTGCCTGAACTGGATTCCTCTCTGCTGAATTTAAAACCTTAAAATGCCACACAATAAACCCATTCTGAAGTAACCTCTTCTCTTCACAAAGCACACTATGTATGTGTGCATGTAGGCTAAGATCATAAAGGGACTTTAGAGGTCATTTGCTCCAGATGCCAGCAACACCACCTTAGGCTGCTGAGGGCTTTGCTCCCCTAAATTCCACAAACTCTCTGGCCAATCTGTTCTAGTATAACCATTCTGAAACTTTTCACCTTATATTTAATTGGATATTCATTTGTTGCAAATTATCACTGTTGCCTCTTGTCCTGTTACCATGCAGCTGTGCCCTTTTCCTCCACATAATGCCCTAGATAAAAGGAGAGAGCAGAAAGATCCTCCTCAGCCTTCCCTCCTTAAGCCTAAAATTTTTAATGTGCACCTAAGTTTCAGTATTCACTCTGATACTGTTACACCATGTTTATCATAGAATCATAGAATAACCAGGTTGGAGTAGACCCATCGGATCAGAGAGTCCAACCACTCCTATCAAACCCTAAACCATGTCCCTCAGGAGCTCATCCACTCGCACCTTAAACACCTCTAGGGAAGGTGAATCAACCACCTCCCTGGGCAGCCTATTCCAATGCCCAATGACCCTCTGTGTAAAAAACTTCCTCATAATGTCTAGCCTAAACCTCCCCTGGTGGAGCTTGAGGCCATTCCCTCTTGTCCTGTCCCCTGTCACTTGGGAGAATAGCCCAGCTCCCTACTCTCTACAACCTCCTTTCAGGTAGTTGTAGAGAGTAATGAGGTCTCCTCTCAGCCTCTTCTTCTCTAGGCTAAACAATCCCAGCTCTCTTAGACGCTCCTTATAGGGCCTGTTCTCCAGCCCCTTCACCAGCTTCGTTGCTCTTCTCTGGACTCGCTCCAGAGCCTCAACATCCTTCTTGTGGTGAGGGACCCAGAACTGCACACAGTATTCAAGGAGTGGCCTCACCAGTGCTGAGTATAGATGTTCTCATCTGTATGTTCTCATATGTCCTCATTATGTTCTCATTTTTTCTTGTAAAAAGCATTTTGTAACCCACAGACCCTCAGTGCTGTCTGTCACTGGTATGGATCTGCTCCTGCACCACAAGGCTTCTTGCTGATGCAGATGTGGCCATTCCATGCCAGTCTGCTTACAGTGAGTGCAAGGACAGCACGCTCAGGAGTACTGCAGCACACTTAAACAGGTATTTTTTTGGCTTGGCTGTAAGTCCTAAGAAGCTTAATTGCATTAGCCCAAATAAGTCATTCAGTAAAATCTTTCCAGCAGACAGCCAATAAACACACCCTTGAATACAAACTCAATCCCTTGGTATTGGTCCAGGACAGGAATTAAAGAGAATAAAAATATTTTAGCTCTTAAAAACATCAGTTTGAAATGGCAATTGTCTAGATAGTTGGTGGGATTTTGCCACCATCACAATTTCATGGTCATCCTCAACCTCAACACTAATACAATGCTAATGTGATACAGTTCCGAGTCATCACTACCTTTTCATGTGTTTAAAATCTCAGTTGCTTTCAGCAGCAACTAATTAACTAATTCTATCACAGAAGATGCTGTAAGGGATTTATAGTAATTAATAGAAGCTAATCAGCTTTATGTCCTGACCTGTCACTCCTGCACATGAATTCACAAAACAGTTACTGAACCCCAAGCTCCAGAGCTGCAAATACAAAGCTAAGCTTTGTGCCACCTTTTCCATGGTACTCAGGAAAGACATTGGCTTTGTGCAAGACAGTAACATAAAACAATTCTTTCCCCTTTTTGAAAGCAGTCAGGAGAGGACAGTTGCATCCATCAACTCTCCATCCATCATCTTCCTGTCATCTTTCGATTTAAATTTGTCACTCTGTGGGACAAAAAGTGTATAAATGCAACTCACAATCATGAACCTGCTGACTATTTCTAACTACAATCCACCCCATTGTTAAACCTTTACAATGCCTGTTCCGGATTTATTTATCTTTTCAATAAAGCTAAGTGATTCACAGAATTGGCAGCATTTGCAGGGCATTCTTTACTCTGTACTGATTATATATCATGAGAAGAAAGACATATGGAGGGGAAAAAACCTATAAGTAATTATGCTGGATTTGGCTGGGATAGAGTTAATTTTCTTCATAGTAGCAAGTCTGGGGCTATGTTTTGAACTTGTGCTGAAAACACTGTTGATAACACAGGGTTTTTGAGCAGTGCTTATACAAAGTCAAGGTCTGTTCTGCTTCTCACACCATCCTACCAGCAAGGAGGCTGGGGGTGTACAAGATGCTGGGAGCAGACACAGCTGGGACAGCTGAACCCCACTCACCAAAGGGAGATTCCATACTATATGACCTCATGCTTAGCATATAAATCTGGGGGACGAAGAATGAAGGGGGTGGGAGGGATGCTTGGAGTCATGGTGTTTTTCCTTCCCAACTGTCTTTATCTCAGCCCATGAGTTTTCTCACTTTTATTTTTCTGATCCTCTCACTCATCCTACTCAGGGAGCATAAACAAGTGCCTGTGTGGTGTGTAGTGGCTGGCTGGGGTTAAATGCACTCATGATTAGTAAGGCAGGAAACTGTAATAAGAAGCCCTCCTCTCTCTGCTTGACCCAGTGTGTCATCCAACAGATGTATTCTTGCTAAAATACGTGAATGCTTCTCTATTGACACTAGCCCAGAGTTTTCAAAGACCTAGATGATACACTTGTTGGGGTGCCAAGTGAGCTGAACCCCCTTCCAAATCTCTAAGGTATTTTTCTTAAATGATTAAAAGGTAGCTGCAGATCTGTCAAGCTCATTTTAATGGAAAGCAGCTATAAATGCTGGCATGTATACTTAGTAAAAGAACACTGCAAATATTTAGATAACAAAAACTACAAACAAACTCTGTGATGACAAAGGTAAGAGTGATAAGCAGCCATAATTTAAAACAAATTAATTATGCCCAATAAGTCTATTCTCTTTCTGAACGAAGAAGATAGGAAATTTACTACATCTGGTCATGAGCAAAACATAGTAGGATGGATTGCAGCTGCAGAAATGTCAGACTATCCTCACAAGGTTACACTTGACATTCTGGCAGAAAAGCAAACAAGAAACTTGGAAGAAGAATTCCTAAGTGTCCTTAAGAACTATAATTAGTTATTGCAAGTCAAAACTATACCAAATAGCAAGAGGGAGAGCAAAAGGGAAGAGGATTTTGCTTCTTAAACTTTGCCATTGAGTAAAAAAAAAGAAGTGATAGGCACCTCAAAATTCAGTATTCTGGAACAATCCTAACACAGTAATGAACATATTGTTATGCAAAGCTGTACAACTTATTCTTCCCTCTTTTAAGTTATGGAATGAAATCTTGTCCTTCGATGCAAATTCTACTTCAGCTTCAATTCAATTTCATCTATGTATTTTAATTTGAATTGCCAGGGGAAAAAAAACACAGCTTTTTTACACAGTAACCATTTAAAATGATCTTACACTAAGTAATGCCCTTTTTAAAAGTAAAAACCAAACTAAAACAAAAAACCCCCAAGAAGACAACCATATAATATTATTTTTGCTATGAACATCCTACCTTTTTTTTTCCCCTGCAACAAGAACTGGAACGCAAATAGAAAGACACAGTCAAAGCATGGCCTCAGTGAGTGACTTCAATGTACGCACTCTCACGTAAAGTCACCTGCTTAATATATACTTGGTATGATGACAAAAATGCATTTTCCCATCCCCTGGCAAGATTTTCTTTCTGCATTACAAGGAAAGATGGTACTGACATTGAAACCACAACTACAGTGGCAAGTAGTTTCATTACCTTATAGTTCTACTGCCAACTGTCTATGTGCCTGACAGTCTTTTGATAGGTAAACAGAAACTATTAGAAAAACTAAAAACAAACAAACAAAAACCAAACAAACAACTCTTTGTAGTTATTTTGAAGTTAAACTCATATTTTGAAGAGTACTACTGTATGCTTGCAATTCTAGGGAGGGGAAAAAAAATCCAAGTCTGCTGCATTATCAGGGCTATCTATTTCCACTGCAGCTACAGGGCTTTTTCAATACAGCTCCAAAAGTCAGAATATAGCTTTCTTTTACAAGAAACACACACACAGCTTTTATCTCAAGTGACAAAGATGACAATATTTCTAATGAAATATGCTTTAAAATATTTGGGTTTTAGCAGAAAGAAGTCACTCAAGGCAGAAGTCCCTGCAAATTCCCAATCACATGCCCCTCACTCATATCTAATGTTGTCAAGACTTGCCATAATCCAGGTTGTTTAAGACACAGCAGTTCTGTGTGTCCTTCAGTGTTACAGCATGTCAAACTCTCTGATGGGATAAAAAGCTCCACACCACATCTCCAGGAAACTGATTTTTCCTCCTCTTTCTAAAAAAAATACCCTACTATTAGAACTAGATTAAAAGAAACCTGAACTCAATTGCCAGACAAGCAGTTTACATTTATGATCTGGAGGTCAATCAATGGCAGTACTTCACCTGAAATTTAATAAAGAATGGAGAGGCTATCTGCTCAGTAGCAATAGCCAGGAATATGCTATTCTGTAGCAGCTCTGCCAATTTAAATTGAGGACTCCTTAGTACAGAATTTCATCATTACTTTTCTACACAGGCAAGCTGTAAGAACTAAGGAAATTCAAAACATTGCAACAAAATAATTATTTTAAGAAACAGAAATTGTTAGCATGATAAATTAAGAGATAAAGCCAGAAAACCGATTAGTATCATAGAGGAAAAATATGAAATCCTGGAGTATGTCCGTAACGTTTCTGTTAAGTTATGTGTAAACAGCAAGAAGCATGATAAATTCAATGTTGGTCACTTCTCCCTGTGAAACCAAGTGAGTACAGATAAGGCAGGAGGTTGGAGCTACCAGAAAGAAACCAAACACAAAACCGAAGTAAAGTAAAAAGCAATGCTGGGACATCAAATTCAAGCAAAGTTATGTGTAAGAAGGTTTGCTCAGGACACCTCATGAAACACATAGTATTTTAACACATCTTTTCTCTGAAAAGACAGGCATACACTCTGCTGGGTTAAAAACTGGCTGGACGGCTGGGCCCAAAGGGTGGTGGTAAATGGATTTAAATCCAGGTGGAAGGTGGTCACAAGTGGTGTTCCCCAGGGCTCAGTGCTGGGTCGAGCCCTGTTCAATATCTTTATCAACAACCTGGATGAGTGGATTGAGTGAACCCTTAGCAAGTTTCCAGATGACACTAAATTGGGAGGAAGCGTTGATCTGCTGGAGAATAAGGAGGCTCCCCAGATGTATCTGAATAAACTGAACTAATGGGATAAGGCCAACGTGAAGAGGTTTAACACAGCCAAGTGCAGAGTCCTACACTTGGGATACAACATCCCTGTGCAGCACTACAGGTTTGGAGAACAGTGGCTGGAAACCTGCCTGCCAGAGAAAGACCTAGGGGTGTTGATTGACAGCCAACTGAACATGAGCCAGCAGTTTGCTCAGGTGGCCAAGAAAGCCAATAGGATCTTGGCTTGTATCAAAAATGGTGTGACCAGTAGGACCAGAGAAGTGATTGTGCCCATGTACTCAGCACTGGTAAAGCCGCACCTTAAATACTGTATTCAGTTCTGGGCCCCTCACTATAAGAAAGATATTGAGGCCTTGGAGTATGTCCAGAGAAGAGCAACGAAGCTGGTGAAGGGACTGGAGAACAAGTCTAATGAGGAGTGGCTGAGGGAACTGGGGTTGTTTAGTCTGGAGAAAGGGAGGTTGAGGGGAGACCTTATTGCTCTCTACAACTATCTAAAAGGAGGTTGTAGAAAGGTGGGTGTTGGTCTCTTCTCCCAAGTAATGGGTGATAGGATAAGGGGGAACAGCCTTAAGCTGCATTAGGGGAACTTTAGACTGGATATTAAGAAAAAATTCTTCATGGAAAGGGTTATCAAGTACTGGAACAGGCTGCCCAGGGAGGTGATCAGGTCACCGTCCCTGGAGATGTTTAAAAGGCAAGTAGATGAGGTGCTTGGGGATATGATTTAGTAGTGGACAAGTAGAATTGGAGTTGATGATCTCAAAGGTATTTTCCAATCTAATGATTCTATGAAAACATGAGCATTAAGACATTTGTCAGATAATATTCAAGGCAATCTTCTATCTGACTTGAACATGCAGGTAATTTCAGGCACTGATCAACCCTTAAAAGCTGCTGTATATAGATTAGTGTGCGATAGTTGCCTCGTGAGCCTATTTAATGTTCTGCTTTTACCTAAACAAAATCGTAGCTTAGTATTTGTCTAACGAAAATGTATGTTTTACAGCTCATTTTAATTAAGCAAATGCAGTAATGACCATGTAAGTATTTCTATTTTAGCTCAGTAAAATTGACACCAACAATGGCACAAGCAAACCTGTTTCTGGCTTTCAGAGTAAACTGAAATACTCAGTCAGCCTCTTTTTACAACAGCTCTGGGACTGTGATTAAAGTTTCTTCAAAACCAATTACCTGACTACACTCATAAAATAAACCTGTTTTATCTTCATCACCTGCAACCACCCTACAGAAGAATGACACCATTTTACCCTTCCCCTTTAGTCAATGTGAAGACAGTTTTATTCAAACCAATTCTGTTTGTGTAGATATTTCAATGAATTAGAAATGGAAATTTCAAAATTGAAATTAACACATTGTAACAGAAGCCAGACTGAGATTTAAATGAAATATAAATACGGTATTTCTGCATCATCCCTAGGTCACCTAACCTGAGCATCTGGGGCACACTGGAAAGCATCCACTAAGAATTGTAACAGACATGTAGAAAACATAGAAGAAAGACCAATGGAAGACATGTAGAAGAAATAATGGTGAGATGTGGTTGCATCTGTTAAAGGTCACTTAGAACCAGAAGGAAATAATCTGTCTCATCAGCTTGTAGCAGCCAGGAAAGGAGAAGAGTTCTTTGTGTCAGCAAAGTTTGGGGATCCCTGCCTGACAGGGATGCTAGGAAGGGTGAGCTCTAGCAACCTGAAGAACAATCTGGAAGCCCAGAGCTGGAGAGCTGCATGTGTACCTTGTATAAGTACCAGTCCCAAGTTACATAGGTATAGGATGTGTATGCTCTGGTAAGGCAGCAGGTAGGAAAACTGTCTGCTTGAAAGTCCTGCCTAGGCTACTTAGCCAACTACACCTGAGACAGAGGGAGAGCATACATAGTTACAACCATGTCCTCAAGGCATGTTTTCAATTACATTTGCTAGTGTATCATGGAGTGTGTGCATGCAACTCAGTTCTTCCTCTCCTCACCTGACACATTCATGTATAACAAGGAGGAAAATAACAAATGTTCGATATGCAGAGTCACAGACTGATAAATCCTACATATGCACTCAGTGAACAAATTAAATGATTGGTTCACTGTTTTCCAGGTATTTTCACTGAGTAGAGTGGCATAGTTTCACATAGGAAAATTTTCATAATTATTGCAATACCAAGAAAGTGAATGAAGGAAACACAATTACCATACTTCACATGTATAGGCTTCCAGAAGTCTTTTAGTAAGGTAATTCACAAGAAGGTACTTAAGAACACCAAGTAGCCATATAGAAAAACAAAATATTTTGAAAACAGAAAGAACTGTCCAGAGACAGAATGCCAAGAGGGAAGATCAATTCCTTTCTGTGAAAACTAGAAAGTCAGGGGGCTTGAATACTTCACATTTGGGCTATTTGCTTCAATAAAACAATCTGGAAATTCAGTGAGGAGTGAGATAATCTCAGGTGCCATGAAGTTATCAGCTTTTTCAAGGAGACAGCAAAGGACTAAGGATATCCTTATACAGTGTGGAAACCTACTCGGCTCCCTGCAGGAGCAGGGTAAATGATGAAAGTAATGCAAAGTACTAACGCCATCTTGAGCAGATACTGCACCAATTCAGTATTCAACAGAGTTAAAAATTTGGGTAAGCTGTTTGCAGTTCACAAAAAAAAAAAAATCTTCCTTGCTACTGTAATATCTACAGATACTTGGTAACACCTTTGTGAATGCAACTTATACAAAAATCTCCTTTTGTGATTCTAAAATCCCATTAGTGATTTACTTCTTCCAGAATACATTATCCAAAACATAATGATAGCAGTGCCAAATACATCACTTCATTAATCATTCGTATGCTATTCAGTCTCCTCAGGCTGTTGTCTGCTCTTCGACAGTCTCAAACTATTCTTACCTGCCTATGTCAAGACATAGTCAGGGTGACATCAGGATTTGGGGAGGAGTGACCCACAAATCCCATGATATCCTAAATGGTCACTGATCTGTGACAGCTATTGCAGAGCAACATTATTGTCAGTTTGCCAGTCAGCCAAGAGCGATGGGCCACCCATCACATATCTTTTAGCCCAGAGCGAATTCTGATGTCTTGCAATGACCACTGGTAAAATCTGAAATTGCAAAAAGGAACAATCTGACAAAGAATTAACAGAAATAAAAGTAGTCATAAAAACAGTCAAGCATTTAATTCTTTCCTGGAAAAGACTACGGAAAGGGATATAAGAGGATTAAAATATGAACAAAAGAACAAAATAAGGGCGGCATGCCTGCTTTCATGCTTTGCAAGTACACTGCTAAACACAAAGCTTCACTAATGTCTTATGGTATTTCAGCAAAATGGAAGTGTTGATGAAGTCAAACTGGTGTATGTTTTCCTGGAACCAGCTCTGCTAACAATAATGACAATAAAGGCTCACCCCACTGTTTGGTTGGTTTGTTTGTTGAGGGAATTAGGAAAAGAACATACAGAAAGGGATATTTCCAGGGAGAGTATATATTTGTAAAAAATTAAGATGGCTGAATACAGTCTGAATTTTATCCCAGATGACACTATTTTGTAGCAAATTACGTATTTTTTGATCCTTCTAAGGGTTTTGTATCCTTTTTAAGGTAAATGAAGGAGAAATATAGCTAAAATATGTTGTACATTATCATTTTTCATTTCAAAATAGTGGACAAAGCAGAGAAAATAAGTCAGCCTACAGATGATTTTTTTGGTTTAGAAATAAAGAAAAAGAACAAACAGTCAGGGATAGCACAGCCTATAGGCTTTACATCTTTGCTAGACCTTAGCTGGGCTTTATTAAACTATGGCAGAGCCTACTGCATTCTGCAGTTTCTAGCCTGCTGATAGCTGCTGTAGATTATCAATTATGGCAGAAACTGAAAGAGCTTTACAGCCACTCTAACTTCTACCAGGGGAGAGGGAGAGTGAGGGGGAGGGGAGGGGAGGGGAGGGGAGGGGAGGGGAGGGGAGGGGAGGGGAGGGGAGGGGAGGGGAGGGGAGGGAGGGGAGAGGAGAGGAGAGGAGAGGAGAGGAGAGGAGAGGAGAGGAGAGGAGAGGAGAGGAGAGGAGAGGAGAGGAGAGGAGAGGAGAGGAGAGGAGAGGAGAGGAGAGGAGAGGAGAGGAGAGGAGAGGAGAGGAGAGGAGAGGAGAGGAGAGGAGAGGAGAGGAGAGGAGAGGAGAGGAGAGGAGAGGAGAGGAGAGGAGAGGAGAGGAGAGGAGAGGAGAGGAGAGGAGAGGAGAGGAGAGGAGAGGAGAGGAGAGGAGAGGAGAGGAGAGGAGAGGAGAGGAGAGGAGAGGAGAGGAGAGGAGAGGAGATGAGAGGAGAGGAGAGGAGGAGGAGGGAGAGGAGAGGAGAGGAGAGAGAGGAGAGGAGAGGAGAGAGGAGAGGATTCTTTTAAAATCTGGAGGAAATAATTCAGACACAGTCAAAACTGCACTTCTTGGGTATTTTAGTATCTCAGATGGCAGATGCCAATAATTTCACACGTTTAGATATCCACCAGAGGTTCTGAACTGGTTCTGGTGCTACAAAAAGCTGTACCTAACGGCATTAAACTACAACAGCTACGTGTGAGATCCGAATTTGCACTCTGCTTTTATAGATTAAAAACTTTAGTCCACATTACATTTTTAAGTAGGTGTAATTTAATCCTTCAAAGGAATGTGCTCATGCAGCAAGTTGCTGATCCCCCTGGTATATTGCACTGTGTCATACACCATCTATGTTCTCTTGTGCACTTTGGGCTGCTTCCTCCACAAATCAGTTCAGTAAAAGCAACTGAAAAACATCTTTCCTCCAAGCAAGAGTGAAAGCCTATGCAAAAGCCATGGAAGAAATCTGCAAAGGCAGATTTCAATACAGGACTCTCTTCAAGGTCTTTACACAAATTTGCAGTGTAAAGAAATGCTTAGGCCAGATCTTTTTCTTGGCTGGATTTGTCTTGTTTCCATGTCTTTTTTTTTCCCTGTTCTCTGTTTTAGTCATTGTCTTCTTTTTATCTCTACTAGAGATTAAGAAGGAGTTGAGAAGACAGCTCCATTCCTTCAGAACAGCAGTCAAAAGAATACTAATTAGCTTTTGTCTTTTGTAGTTCCCAGCTTTAGTTGTAGTTAAGCCAAAATATCTGACTCCTCTGTCAAGAGCAGAAGAGTGCAAAGACCAAACACATATTTAAAGGATAAAGAAATAATGACTCTTTCCTCAGTTCTTTAAGATAAATTAATTCCTGTTTCTGGGAAGTGTAATATTACGCACTGTCCTTTGCAATAATGAAGTACTGCCCAGCAATTACGTCCAGCCCTATAGGTGAGGATACTCACCATAGCCAAAGTCAGCAACACACTCAATAATCAAATTTGAGGCCAAAGAAGCTTCCATTCCTGCCAAGAGTTTTCCCAATTCTACTAAAAGAGAAGCAAAAGGACCACTTTTACACAACCTTGCCCCTAATAGCTTGCACTGCTTAGCCTGAGGTGTGTGCTGGCTCTCACCATGTGCTGGCTTTTGCTATTCTGCATTCTCCAGGCCTAGTCTGATCCTTACATACTTCTTCCTCAACCATCTGGTATTGGGTGCTAGCATGATACACGATACAACAGAAGATAGATCTTCAAGTGTGCCAGGACTGGCCAATGTACTGCAACATGGTCCACATGACAGGCTGCCACAATGCTAGAAGAACATTTGCACTTTTTAAAAGACTTATGAGGGTCTTTAGCCACAGCTTGCTTGTAATACTTGAATTAATCCCATTTAACTGATGAATACTACTTTCTCTGTTTCTCTTGCATGTTCATCCAAGAAAAGCAAAGACAGACTCTCAGTGTCTAGCATGAAACCCCTCCTCTTCACTACCATTATCAGTGTAACACGTGGCTGTCCTGCAACAAGATACTAATTATAGAGCTCAAGTTTTAACCATCAGGTTTTCACGCAAGGAGGATTTACTGAATACGACTCATGATTCCCAGCTTCTCTATCTACTTGTGCTCCTGACTTAATATGCAATATAGCAAAATCCCATTATGAGAGATATAATCTGCTCTCATAGAATTATGAGTCAAATTTTCACCTTCCCTGGAGGTTTTCACCTTCCCTGGAGGTGTTTTCACCTTCCCTGGAAGTGTTTAAGGCACAGGTGGATGAGGTCTTGAGGGGCATGGTTTAGTGTTAGATAGGAATGGTTGGACTAGAAGATCCGATGGGTCCCTTCCAACCTGGTTGTTCTATGATTCTATGATATAATATTAAAAGGCACTTTGGGGGTGTACTGATGGTTTTCCATCAGGGTTCTAGTGATTATTTTCCCCTGAGGATCTCCATGATCCTCCTATTGGTTACACGTGCCAACTCACAGGGGCACACTCCTCTACTAGTCATGTAGAACTTCTAGTATTTCTGATGAAGCATTAAGCAGTCTGTTAAGAAATTGATGGAAAGCAGAATCTCATTCTGATAGGACATCTCTAGTAAGATGCTAGAGTAAGACTGACTTTATTTCTGGAATTAATATTCAACCTGCCATGCAACTACTTCTGGCACATCTGGGGTGTTAACAAAAACTGAATCCCTAAGTTCTTTTCACAGCTTACTTGTTCTATCATTTAGCCAAATAACTGACAGGAGGAAGAGTTCAGCCTTCAAGCTTATTCTTCTGCTAGAGCAGTCTGCAGATCTACCTTGATACTACTAAGTTCCTGCTAAACAACAGCAACTTTATCAGAACACTCCCTCCCAGTTTGTATAGCAGAGGAAGAAAAAAAACCCCATGAGATGGTACAATCAGCTGCTCCTGATGTGGAAAAAAGTTGAACTTAAGCTAAAAGACATGCAATTAGCAATTCTCTATAGTTTTTCAGTCATTTCATTTTCCACATTTCTGATCACTCTATAGGTCAACTGTTCTTAAACATTTAAACATACTGCTTGGGCAGGAATGAGCAAATTGTCTCCTATCTCGATATTGGAGTAAAATATAGGATATCCACATGTTGGACTTCACCTGTAATGAACAGTGCCCGAATCCTTAAGATTATCTTGTTCCACAAATATGTTTAATTTCTGATTTGCTACACTAAAAACATGACTGAGACAGTTTTTATATACAACAAGAAGGAATATAAAATATTCTCAGTTGAGTGCAACAGATATGACAGAACAAAGATCACTGGTTTAAATCAGATGTGATAACTAGGACAACATTAAGATTTTCTGACATTCTGATTTTCAACTGTTTATATACCAACTATTTGTTAAATAGAAGATCACTTCACTACAGAGGGATTGGCAAAGCATTACAGCCACAATATTCAAGTGTAAAATATTTTCAATTATTTGCAAAGTATTCTTCACTGTAGGATGCATATTTACCTGAAGGGAATGGAACAATATACTCACACTTCTCTTTCAGTGCTAAGAACTACTACAGAAGATACTTTTCCACCTGAACAGTGAAAGTACAATACTTCAATAACATTTTATTACTCTTTCTAAAGAGATAAACAACCACCTCCTGCAACAATACTCCACACTGTGATTTGAGGTTTTGTCCAATCCAGATGCAAGATAAATCTTTATTCAGAGATAAAAGTGCCACCATTGGGGGAATTTTTATATATAACTTGCATTACAATATGTAAGTAATTCTTCCTCCAGGACTGCTTCAAAGCCTAAGTTAGCATTTGCAAAAGGATTATTATATTTGATTGAAGGTTTGGTTGTGGGTCTAATATAAACCAATAAAAAAGTGTAAAGTAATAAAAATCAATACACCAATGTTGTTATATGATTAGGAGCATGGATGTTAACAATACCAAAAAAAATCATACTATTTATTAGTTTTCACATGCAAGCTGTGAAAGCGAGAATGTAGCATTAAAAAAAACCCCAAAACAACCATATCAGTCATTAACAACAAAGCATATTTTCTTCTTGAAACACTTAAATACTAGCATGCTACTTTGTAGAGACCCTTTGCTACTAATTAGTAGAATGGGCAAGAATACACAGGTCTGATAGCTTGTCAAAGGATTTGTGTGAAAAACAACTCAGGTATCTCAACAACTGCCAGAAATGAAACAGATCTTGTTAAAGCATGGAGGGTTTAACACGTAACAGGCTTTTAAGCTAACCTACTAACAGCAAAAATTCAATGCCTAGGAGGAGACCTGCAATGTAGCAAATCACAACTTCATAGCAGTACATGCTCTCCTTACACTAGGAATTGTAGAAATAATAAGTCAGAACAGGGAAAGATAAAATGCAAGGTAGTATATTAAATAAAAACTACTCAAATATTTAGCAGTTCGTTATTTTCTTGGAAGGAAAGTTAGTTATTGAGGAATTTCCCTGCTCTGAAATTTATATTTCATAGAATCATAGAATCATAGAATAACCAGGTTGGAAGAGACCCACAGGATCATCGAGTCCAACCATTCCTATCAAACACTAAACCATGCCCCTCAGCACCTCGTCCACCCGTGCCTTAAACACCTCCAGGGAAGGTGAATCAACCACCTCCCAGGGTAGCCTGTTCCAGTGCTCAATGGCCCTTTCTGTGAAAAACTTCCTCCTAATGTCTAGCCTAAATCTCCCCTGGTGGAGCTTCAGGACATTCCCTCTTGTTCTGTCCCCTGTCACTTGGGAGAAGAGGCCAGCTCCCTCCTCTCTACAAACTTCTTTCAAGTAGTTGTAGAGAGCAATGAGGTCTCCCCTCAGCCTCCTCTTCTCCAGGCTAAACAACCCCAGCTCTCTCAGCCGTTCCTCATAAGGCCTGTTCTCCAGTCCCTTCACCAGCTTTGTTGCTCTTTTCTGGACTTGCTCCAGGGCCTCAACATCCTTCAAGTGGTGAGGGGTCCAGAATTGAACACAGGATTCAAGGAGTGGTCTCACCAGTGCTGAATACAGAGGGAGAATAACCTCCCTGGAGCTGCTGGTCACACTGTTTCTGATACAAGCCAGGATGCCATTGGCCTTCTTGGCCACCTGGGCACACTGCTGGCTCATGTTCAGTCGCTGTCAACCAGGACCCCCAGTTCCTTCTCCAGGCAGCTTTCTAGGCAGACTTCTCCTAGACTGTAGCACTGCATAGGGTTGTTGTGCCTCAAGTGCAGGACCCGGCATTTGGACTTGTTGAACCTCATGCCATTGGTTTCAGTCCACTGGTGCAGTTTGTTCAGATCCCTTTGCAGAGCCTCCCTACCCTCTAGCAGATCCACGCTTCCATCCAGCTTAGTGTCATCTGCAAACTTGCTAAGGGTTTTATTTATTTCACTACAGAATGAACAGCTGTCGTCAGACATAATTTGTAACAGTAACTGGACACATTTATGATGATTTCTGACTTCACAGCTAGATTTAAGATGTCACTGTTTATTGCATTTATTTAGTATCTCAGCTACATACTGTTACTTACACATATGTACATGCCCTAACAGAAAAATGTAGAATTTCTAGGCTTATTGAATTTAAGTGTGGGAATTGTGACATTTAGTACTCTAATTGTATCTGGCCTCACAGAGCTTGAGTGGATCTGGACCATGTACTTCAAAACCATATATTCAAATGGTCACACATGATAGCACTGGAGAGCAGAGCATCCCAGGGGTACATCCTGTGCAGCAGACAGAAGTGAAGCTATTTGTGCTGGAGACACATGGTTCTTCATTTTCTCAGATGAAAAAAATGCTCAAAGAGATAAAAAATGTAGTAGAGCCACATGCTACCTTGTTCACTCTTTACAGGTGCCACGCTGTTATGATATAACAACAGAAAAAAAAGCCCATCTGTTTAGGAAGGGAACACATTTCTACCCTCATGGTGCTTTATTCAGGGGTATCAACAGCTAAGTTTGCCCCATTGTATGGTGCCATTTCTTATAGGGTTTGATCAAGTCCACATGAATTTTGATATAATCCATGAACTTAAACCCCAGTTCCACAAAGTTTCAGATCTTTGTGGGATGTGATTAAGTGCATTAAGAAAACATACCACAGCATTCAAGTTAGTAAGAAACATAATGATGGGAGCTAGAAGACACTGCAAAGAACTGTCAGCATTTATGAGGGCACAGGTCTATAATTTTAATCAAATATTTGTACAATGTTTCCCCTGTCCCACTCAAAAACATCCAAACAAACCAACCAAAACTCAACCCTAAAATAACAACGGTCAAGACAATGAGACAAAGACTAACCTAGTCAGTTTGTGGTTTTTGCAGGATTCTTGTACTTTTGTTTACAGCAGTGACTACTAAAGGATGGCTGAAATAAATTAATTCCAAGATAAAAAGAAAGATGCTAAATAGTCTGAGACAACCATCTTTGCTTTTGAACCTATAGACAAAACCATCAGTGAAAATATGTAGTCTATCTATGCAGCATAACTGTGCTATAGTGTAGTAAAAACTCCAGTTAAGTTTCCTAGGTGACAAAAATAAGTTCTTAACTGCTTTTCATTCCTGTTGCACAGGCAATGCAACTTTTAGAAGAGAATCAGCTGTCTCGCTGGCTCAAGCACCTTCACAAAAGAATTCGTAAGAACATTTCTGGCTTTGCTGCTAGAGATGCAAAAGTCAGAATGAACACAGCTTGATTTTCTGATCTGAAGCTTACATGTAGGGCTGGCATTTGAGGCTGGGGGGGGTGGGGTAGGGGTGGGGAGAAGGATCTTTTTCCCCTATAAGCTGAGAAAAATTGATCTACCAGGCTCAAAGTGACAGTAATTGTGGAGCCTCACAATGCTGTTTTAACATCACTTTTCAGGAAATAAACAACTTAGAAAGTTGTCATGAAAGTCTCGATGATTGCAAAGCTAAATACAGCTGGTGTTCTAGTTCCTGCTGTTAGATGGTTACTTTCTCTATTTGAGAA
The DNA here is from genome assembly GCA_033558105.1 of Coccyzus lansbergi. Classification (NCBI taxonomy): domain Eukaryota; kingdom Metazoa; phylum Chordata; class Aves; order Cuculiformes; family Coccyzidae; genus Coccyzus; species Coccyzus lansbergi. The sequence continues at coordinate 561,691 of JAUMJK010000678.1, read as the reverse complement.
CTGTTTTCTCAATGAGCATTTGAAAAAAAGTGAGAGTCAGGACTAGTTCAAATCTGAAAACAGATTAGAGGAGCTGACAGAAGGAAGAAATGGGATTCATTTATGAGAAAGAAGCAGCAGCTACACAAGTCCTGGAAATTTCTGAACCAGGGAAAAGAAAAAGATTGCATAATACTTTTGCCACTGCATCCATAAGCTCATTTATGTATAAATTTACCAATAAGCACAGTGACACAGTGAGTTAAAAAAAGGCAATTCAAATATTTTATAACAAGGGATGTTACTGTGAGACGCTGTGAGACTTTTGCTGTGTATGACAAAAAAACAGGGAACGAGAAAGCAAAACTGTGAGCATCCTCTGCCCTTAGCCAAGGTTCTTGGCTAGGCTGTTTTACATGGCAAGATCCAGCAAGTGCAATGGTAGAGAGGAAAGAGAAACAGTGATGGTCAATGTGGGTTCACTACACTTCTTCCTCTGCAATATATGGTCAAAGTTATCTCTCTCCCCTCAATACTGAGGATGAGCAGGACCTGGAGTGGAAAAGAAAGCTAATGGTCCTCAAAAATGACTCTTGCTAGTCACGCATGGCAAAAAACATTTGGCACAAGCACAGCCACATTCCCATCTTTCACTGTTGCTTCTGGGAGCAAAAATGCCACACCCTCCAGCAACCCTCAGCCCTGGTCCCTGAGGGTTAATCTACAACTCACAGGGAAAATGAGGAGCACTGCTACTATCTTGTTAAGAATTCCCAAAGAACAGTTTAAAGAAAAAGTCATTCCAAGGGTATTCCTACATGATCTTTTAATGTATCTGTCATTGTAGATTATGTGCATAAGAACTCAAAAGAGAAAGGCATTTTAGAGGTGTTACACGATAATTTCTTTATAAAAGTTCTCCTATGAATTTTAAAAACATTCCTACCCTCTTACTTCTCTGCTGAGCTATAGGAATTATAAGAATTATAAGGGAAATTACATATTGACAAGCAATTCCTGAGGTCATGGGAATTTTAATCTTTTTAAGACAAAAATAATTTCCATTTTTTAAGTTCAGGGTATGTTTAAGAGATCAGAGTCCACACATTCAAACTACTTCAGTCTCTGAAACACTACGCTAAAACAGCATGCACCGGTCTGCTACACCAGCAGAACATGTATGTTTGGCAGTACTATTTGTTTCAGCTTCTACATTAGCAACCTGCAAGATGGACTTTGCCAACCCACTACATTAATCACTCATCATACCATCCTACACTTCACTGGCATTCATTACAATGATAAGAAAAAGATTGTATGAACCTTGCCTGAGTCACCAAAAATCTGAGGCATTTTGCTGTGAACAGCAAAATCCACAAAACAGCAAACTTGTCTTTTTCTAAATGAGCTGTAGATTGCTGTAGGGATTGGCGATCGGAAGATCACGCAATGTACGGAAAGAATAGGGAACGTAGGCTGCCAACGTGGCTTTAAGGAGGTGTGGCAGTGGCGAGAACCCGGTTTATGGGAAGGTACCAGGAGGCATGGTTAGCTTTAAGAGACTATATAAGACTGTGTTGTTATTGAATAAACGCCCTTGTAGCATCCTCATATTGGTGTCTGTGTTACTTGGCCCGGAGGCAGGGGGGGTGTCTCTGTGCCGTTCTCTCCCGAACGGGTTGATGTTGTAGAGCGTGCTGCAACAGATTGCCAAGAATGAAACATGGTGTAGGAAGAATCCGGTGTTTTCTGTGTTTGGTGTAGTTTACTTAGTTCTGTAAGTCACATACAATATTATGCACAACAGTGAACACTGCCCATGTAGACCCTCCTGCATTTTTTTGTACTTCTATATGCCATATTTAAAATAAAGGTTTTAACATGGTACATGAGATGTGGGTTCTTTATGATTGATTCTGACCCTGCAATCAGATTGACTCTAGCAGATGCTTCTGCACACATTCTGGGACTTTCTGGATATAAAGATCTTTCTGCATTTATAAGACTGCAGGATCAGGTGCTAAGATTGTAAAGGACAAATGGAAAATCATTGAGATTCAACAGCAACAGTTTAATTTAAACATGGCAATACTCCAACACTTTTCATATGGAACAGAGGTTCAAACCAACATTATTCAACAGAAAACAGTAGAACATGATTTATTGCTTCAACTCTAAAGAAAACCCCCAAAATCATGTGAATATTTGCTTTTACACATCTCTCACCCTTTGAGAGGTGAGGGGGTGGAAAAAATCACTGTCTCCTTATTACTGCAGATGAAAATTCTTTTTTCTTGCTATTTCGTCAGTTCACTTCACAATGAACTGCACCTACCAAGTAAGGTCACATAAATGATTGGAAAAACAAGTTTCCTTTGTGCATGAAAAGGAATGAATAATTTGGAAAGATGTGACATCTTCAGCACTACTCCTGCCACTATGCAATATTTCTCAAAACTATGCAATCCATCAGCATAGTATTCATACACGTATTTTTTTGGGGAAAAAAAAAACCGCTTAAGTTTCTGCTTAACAGCAGCAAGTGCGATTTCTCTCCAAAAGTTAAATCTGGAGGAACACGAATGCTGGAAAACCATATGCCAGCTACTCTACAGCAGAAACTTCCAAACCAAAACAAGGTTCATCTCAAAACACAAGCTACAACTCTGAACAGTCAGTCATTAGAATCATAGAAACCATAGTTTGGGTTGGAAGAGACCTCAAACATCATCCAGTTCCATCCCCCCTGCCATAGGCAGGGACATCTCACTAGGTCAGGCTTCCCAATAGTCCCAATCCAATGTGGCCTTGAACACCTCCAGGGATGGGGCACCTGCAACTCCCCTTGGCAACCTGTTCCAGTGTTTCATCACTCTCATGGTGAAGAAATTCTTCCTAATGTCTAGTCTAAATCTGTCCCTCCTCAGTTTATGCCCATTGCCCCTCGTCCTAGCACCACAAGCCTTTATGAATAGTCCCTCTCCAGTTTTCCTGAAGGCCCCTTTCAGGTATTGATAGGTCACTATAAGATCTCCACAGAGCCTCCTCTTCTCCAGGCTGAACAAGCCCAACTCTCTAAGCCTGTCCTGGTATGCAAGGTGCTCCTGCCCTGTGATCATATTTATAGCCCTCCTCTGGATCCGTTCCAATAGCTCTATATCCTTCTTATGTTCAGGATTCCAGAACTGGACACAATACTCCAGCTAATGTCTCACAAGAGAGGAACAGAGGGGCACAATCCCCTCCCTCGACCTGCTGGCCACAGCTCTTTTCATAGAATCATAGAATAACCAGGTTGGAAGAGACCCACAGGATCATCGAGTCCAATCATTCCTATCAAACACTAAAACATGTCCCTTAGCACGCTGTCCACCTGTGCCTTAAACATCTCCAGGGAACCTCCCTGGATCAACCACCTCCCTGGGCGGCCTGTTCCAATGCCCAATGACCCTTTCTGTGAAAAACTTCCTCCTAACGTCTAGCCTAAATCTCCCCTGGCAGAGCTTGAGGCCATTCCCTCTTATCCTGTCCCCTGTCACTTGGGAGAAGAGGCCAGCTCCCCCCTCTCTACAACCTCCTTTCAGGTAGTTACAGACAGCAATGAGGTCTCCTCTCAGCCTCCTCTTCTCCAGGCTAAACAACCCCAGCTCTCTCAGCCGTTCCTCATAAGGCCTGTTCTTCAGCCCCTTTACCAGCAGTCCATGATTTTGATAGGAATGGTTGGACTAGAAGATCCGATGGGTCCCTTCCAACCTGGTTGTTCTATGATTCTATGATTCTATGATGTGGTTGGTCTTCTTGGCTGTGAGTGAACACCGCTGGCTCATGTTGAGCATCTCATCCACCAGCACCCCCGAGTCCTTCTCTGCAGGGCTCTCTATCACATCACTGAAAACAGGGATTTCTCCGACCCAGGTGTAGGACCTTGTACTTGGCCTTGTCGAACCTCATAAGGTTCTCACATACCCGCTTCTCCAGCCTATCCAGGTCCCTCTAGATGGCATCCCATCATCCCGGTCTGGCAACTACATCACTCAGCTTGGTGTCATCTGTGAACTTGCTGAGGGTGCACTCAATCTCAGTGTCAATATAATTGATGAAGATAGGAAACAGCATCAGTCCCAGTATGGATGCCTGAGGGACATCACTTATCACGGATCTCCATCTGGACTTAGAGCCATTCAAGTAGTCCTTCTTTTTCCTTTCAGTTGCAAACAAATTTGAATGAAGACTTCACATGAGATGCACAGAACAGACAGCAAACTATTATACAGACACAGGGACATCATCCTTTCAGGTCCTACCTAATCTCATTCCTCCTGCACATTTACGCCCCTTTATAACTAGATATTTATGGATCCCTGCTACCAATCTCAGAAGCTGTCAAAGAGCGATATAGCTCCTAATACATCATTGCATGATAACTAGCAACACCTCAGGGTTAAAAAAAAATTGAAACTGTCTTACATGAGCCAGAGCAGAACATACAACAACCAATACAGGAATCTCTCATCTTTTGTTAATGACATCTCACATAACAACGGAGCTTGTTGATATTTTCTTTGCACAAACTTCCATATACTCCCTTCTCCCCTCAATACTTTCCTCTCAAAATGGAATGCCGTTTATTTCAGTGCCATGGCTCCTAGACTTCCAATCACATTGTTGTATTTCTTTCTCCTTAATTGTCAGACAACTATTATTTTCTTAGACTGGAGTAACCAAAACTGGACATGTTTTAACTTTAACCTTCAAAACGCCATGTAGGAGAAGAGGATGTTACGCTGCTGTCAATGCAACTTGGTGTAAGGTCTATTTTTGTTGTCAGTGGTGTGACATGACGCACAAAGGTTGCAATCTGATAGAACAGTCAGATACCCTTCATTGCAGGACTTCTACCCAGACAGACGTTCTATCCTCTTGCAGTAAATAATTTCTAACTGAGGGTGAAATTCACTCTTAGTTTGATGTCTGCTGAAGGACACTTTCTCAAAGGTTGGATGTCCAATCTAAACTAGCCTGTACAAAATGCTCAGTGAACTCAGTGAAGCATGACAGTGCCTTTCATCCCATGCTAAGACAGATGTATGTGGAATGAACTGGCACCCTCAAGAGAGGCAATCCTCACAATTTAGCAAGGAAAATTGAATAGTTAAAGTAGGGGTTCATACTTAAGTTAAATGACGGCTGTTCAATTTCCAGACAGCTGCTCCAAGTAAAGTATACCTGACACGCACTGTGTTTTTTCCTCATCAATCTGGCCCTCTGTTCCTTGCAAACCAGAGAAAAAGCAGGAAGCATTTTATATTTTCAGCACCCAATACACTTGTTTCCCCTCCCAGCTTAAAGCCTTTGGCCATACTTACTAAGACAATTCAGCCTCTTAACCAAAAGCATTGTACAGCACCAGTCCCAGGCAAGCGCTATTCCAAAGAGAACCCCTCCTTGTCAGAGCCTCTAATTTTTAAGTGAAGTATTAATTACTCCGAATAAAGGATTAAAACCAGTTTCTTATGTAGAAAACATTTCTCCTGCTTTCTTATTGGAAAGACAGTATCTAATATGAGAAAAGCCTTACTAACAAAAATCAAAAGCAAATCCTTGCTGCAGGAACTTTTTCTTTGTACGTAACTTATGAGGTTGAAACAAGCACTAAGGCCAGGCCAAACAGTTTGAGAACAAATTTAAGAACAAATTAGCATGCATGTAAGAAATATATACACCTGCTCTTACATTTTGACCACAGTGGTTTTAATGATGCCTTGAAATATATTTTACAGCCAGATAAATTTAATTTATTTTTCAAAAGAGGGAACTAAATGTGAAAAAACACTACTACCTAGCATGTTCAAATAAACTCTCCTTGTGAGTGGTATGGGAGCTGTGGAAAGCACTGCCAAGGCACTGCAGAGCAATTTAAATATCAGTCAAGCAAGAATTCTTGGAAAAGAAGAGGGATAGCTACGGCATGGCAAAAGGTATGGCAGTATCCAAAGCTTTCTACACAGACAAAACTACCTCATCTAAATTTTGTTTCTAGAAAGCAATCCACAAAGCTTTGATAACAAAGGTAGCTTGCTTCCATGGTTCTCCTTGAACTGACTATACTGTCAAGGGGTTTAATTGCTTTCATATTCATGTCCTGTCCTCCCCACTCTCAAGACATGGTATTTTGATAATTAGATTTTTGACAAATACATTTTCGATAATACTCAGTCTTTGCAAAAGAACAGAGATCCTCTTCAGTAAACAAGGAGGAAACCTAGACATGCGTTTTGTACATTTTCAGCTTCAGTAAAACTTCCCTTTAGAAGTTAGCCATCACTCTCACACATATGATAATGGGAAGCTGCCCTCCAAGAACTGTTTTTAGATAATATACTATAGAACTCTAATAAATTTCCTCTACAAAGTGCTGTACAATGGACATTTAGGTTTTAAAAAAACGATATTCTGGGGTTCACGCACTTGCCAGACCTGAAAATGCCATGCTTAACAGCTAAAGCCATCCCCAAACCTGGATCTGACTTCTGCTTTAAGATGATTTATAGTGTATATGTTCTTGACTAATTTTGTTAGTGATCTACAAATGCCAATTACATTTACAAATCATGAAATGCACACCTGTTCTCTTATTTTTATCCTACCCATATACATAGAAATCTTTGTAGACATAATTCTGTTGAAATTTAAAAAAAGGAAAGGAACTGACTTGTTTGCAGTTGATGGTGCAGTTGCAGGTGGACAGCTTTCTTTCCACAGCTCACTTTTCCTTACTAGATGTCTATTTCTTATTTCAGAGGGACTTCACGTCACACTACTGCTGCAGAGCCTTCTGCCACCTATGACAATAAATCTCAAGTCCTGCTGCCCAGATCACTGAGAATGTGGAGATGTACTCCAAAAGCAGATGTCTACTCTCTCAATTTGATTTTAGAGTGGTGCAAAAGTCTGTTCAAGTTTCCTAAACTAAGATGGATTTCAAATAGATCAAACAGGTTTTAAAAGAGCAAGAATATTAATTTTAATATTTTAACCTAAAATTCATCAAATATTTTCTTTCTTCTTAATCCAAAGCTAACAATTATTGACTCAAAGTAACTAGATACTTACATAGCAGAACTTAGTAATGTACTGTACATTATATATCATGCTTTGTCTACAAAGTGCAAGGACATAGATTTAGACATCATGTAGAGAAATGGGTTTGAGGTCCTGTCTCAGATTTCTTGACTGTTCTTAACAAGACACTGATGGGAGGTTGAAATCTCTTCTAATCAAAGCTCTTCAAGATCACAGTGCACAAGAGAAAAAATATTCATGCATGTGAACTTCATTTTGCTTGCATTGTACTGGAAAGAAAGTGTGACTATCAAGCCCAAACACCAACACATTCCTGCCCCACAGAACACCCACCCACTACCACCACTCTTCCTTCTTCAAACAAGTGAAGTATATCCCTATTTAATTTTTTATAAAAGTAATGACATAAACTTGAGTTGAAGACAAGCACCTAGTTCATCTCATCTGCTCTTGGGCTAACAAATGAATGACCAAATAGTATATATTGCAGTATATAGTTTGGTCAGAATATATTGATGAACTGTATTCACTAGAACAGTGCAGACTATACAATAATTTATTTATTTTTATCTTTTAGCGTTACACTCTCCAAACATACGTGTAGATTTTTGTTATGACTCCTTCAAACCAGGACTTAAATTTAATTTAAATTGAAGAACATAGTTCTGAATAGTCCTTTTTGATTTGACTGGCCTTCAGTGCCCAGTATTTGTTTCATACTAGGAAAACAACAATGGAGCAGGAATGTTCATGCAATAAAATCTTAGCAGATGTTTCAGTTTGTACACAAGTTGTCAAAACCACAATGCAGTAATAGAATACATTCACAGTCACCTATGTGATCTAAAGATACAGGCAAATAAAGCTTAAAATCGATTTCTACTAGTAGAGTGAGCTGCACTAAGCTAAAGTGTTCATGTTCCAAAAATAAAGTTGAATAATACATTGTGGAAACAAAGTTGTTATTCCTTTCTTAGGTACCTAGTCCCTAATCCCAAGTTATATATAGTCAAGCTATACACAGAGCAATAAACTTAAGAACTATTAAAAAACCCTATCAAACCCAACCTAGAAAAACAATCAATAATTGATCTGATTTAATTTAACACTGTTGTGCTTGCTATAACACTGTCCTTCATCAGATGCAAACCCTAGCATCTGCCAACTTCTAACCCTTCTGAAGAGGAAGTAATACTTTCTCCATTTATAATGTACAAATTTCATTAAGAAAATAACTTTCAGGAAGCTATAAACCTGAAACGGACAATTTCCCTAGTGTTTTTCTTCTATTACATAAGAAGTGATGCCTACCTTGACTTCCAAACATATTCTTGCATCTATTTTTTTCTACTGAAACTAGTAGCCAACTAACCAGGAGGAAACTACTTAAGAGAAAATAAAGTCTTTTTTAGGAAAACAGAAAAAAAATCTTCTGTGTTTTAAGAGCAAAAACCAAACGTGAACAACTATTTCACCCAATCTTCCCTGCTCAGTATTAACAAAAACTTTCACTGGTTTTATACTAAAAATGTAGCTTTCTTAGGGCTGTTTAAATCTTATTTGCTTGAGCTCAGAAAAGAAATTATTCAGTTTATGTAAATAACTAACTCTTTAATACTTTCATAATTTGGGGATGCTTAAGTGGGACCCTGGAACTCCAGAGCTGACCTCCAAACCACTACAAGTAACAAGAGGAGAAAACACTGCATAAACAAGCGGTAGACAGTGACGGTCTTTCTAGAACACTTCTAGACTCAGAACCTAGTTAGTAATTCCCTCATGACACAAAAATATTTCTCTACAAGACCTTTATTTGACAATGCGGGGCTCTGGCAGCAATAAGAACCTCAGAAAACTGGTCCTGCTTACACTGAACTTTGGCAAAAAACCTGAAAGTTGGATTTGTCTGCCAAGTCAGCTCACAGTACAATGCTGCACGCTGCTTATTCAGCAGCACCACAGGCTGCGCTGTCACCCAAGTTCCCCTGTCCTCAATCCTTGTCCTCAGTAGTCAAAAGGTCTCTATCCTAACAAGCCCACTACAGAGAGAGATTTATTTGCTCAATTATGCTGTATTATGCAGACCTCACTCACTGACCTTCCACAGAATCTATGTGGTTGGCTTTAGTACACTTGTTCGTACTGATGTAACTGCAATGCAGAGCAGGAAAAAAAAATCCAACCTGGTTAGCCTGTCACACATTATTTGATCTTCAGTGATGTAACTGACAAAAAAACCCAATGACTCTCTTTCTAGATTTGATGGGAGAAAGACAATGTCTCTTTGTAGCCACACAGCTTGCATAATTCCTTAGATTTTGTCAGACAGATTTTTTTTATGGTTTTGAACAGGAACAGAAAAAGGTTACTCCCTGTTAGTGCACTGAAATAAGAATCTGGCTCAGCCCACTCAATGTAATACTCAGAAAATTCTGTTATCTAGACAGCATATAAAAATAAACTTGCCTTCCATAAAGATCCTGTTCCAGTAGATTTTTCCAACATGATTTCCTCCAAGAAATACTAGATTTGACAAAATCAACATTGAAGTGCTAAGAGATGCCAGGACAGCATGAAGTCGACGAGAAATTCTTGGTGAGAAGAAGCGTTCCTGAGGAGCAAAACAAAAGGTGAAAATGAAGTTAAAAATCCCTACAATTTTTTCAAGCAACATTAGAAAAAGACATTGTAGTTATGACAAACGACATTTACCCATTTCAAATTCTTATGGAATAGACCCCAAAGCTTTTAAAATATCTGGCAGCTTCCACCAATGTAAGTTAAGCTTAGGTAAAACTTCATGATAAAAAATGGTGTTGAATCACAGATAAGGTTGGAAAGGACCTCTAGAGGTTACGTAGACAGGTCATCAAAGCAGGGTCAGCTAGAGCAGGCTGCTCAGTACTGTGTCAAGTGGATTTTGAATACCTCCAGTGATAGAGCCTGCACAATCTCACTGGGCAACCTCTGTCTGTATTTGACTACTTTTCTCTCACATGTAAAATGAAATTTCTTGTATTTTAATTTGTGCCTGTTGCCTTTTGTCCTGTCATTAAATATCACTGACAAGAGTCTTTGTCTTCTCCTCTGCTACAATTAGGTATTTCCACACTTGGAGCCTTCTCTACTCTGGGTTGAACAGATTCAACTCAGTCTATCCTCCTTTTATAGCAGATGCTACAGTGCCTTCTTTGTGACCCTTTGCTGGACTCTTTCAAGCATGTCCCTGTCTGTCTTGCACTTAGGAGCTCAGATCTGGACAGACCTCTATTCATTCCATGTCTTAAATAATTTCTTTTTAAGTGTATTCCTTGATGTCTTTTTGCTGATGAACATAAACAGGAACAAGATGCTTTTTGGGAGGATAATACTATCCAATAAGTCTCACTATGGAGTAAAGGACTTCAGTATGAAAAAAATAGCATCAATCAACTTCAGAAGTCATCAGTACTTAGGTTGATTAATAAGACTTCACTGAAAGATACTAGAGTCAGATCAGAACTGGTTATTGCAATGAGTCTTAATAAACAGACACTTCCATTAAAAAAAATATTTAAATACACATGCAATCTCTTTTTTTTCAGTGCAAATATAACTGCTCATGTTTGTATGTATAAACATCTGTTATGAAGTTTTTGGAACTATTGTTCTAATGATACTGATAAGTAGATCTCTCTCCACCGTATACTAGTTTATATTTTTCTGAATCCATATTTTTCATTATCAACTCAGGTATGAGTGCTGCATAGAGACTGCAACAAGATAGTGAAAGAAGGGTGAAAATGTTTTAGTTTCCTCCAACCTTCAGTTGTTATAACAAATTACAAAGAGCGCTGTATCAAATCACAGGGAAATGCTGTCTCATTTCTACATAAGAAAAATATAATTCTTTGTGCCTGAATTTGCAAAAGACTGAATGCTTTGTGTAAAATGCTGAGTATTTGCCAGGGCATGGGATCTAAGGAAAATATCAGATGCTGCCCAGCCTTCACGTTATAAATGTCGATGTTGCAGGAAAAAAACAGGTTTGTGACTGCAGCATCAAAAAACCAAACAAACAAAAAAAGCAGTAACTAATGTTTAGCGGCTGCAGCCAAATCAAAATTCATGTTCAGATAACTGAAACAACAACAACACACGCTCAAAATAGAACTAAAACCACATTCCTAGACAATTAAATTGCTAATGACAGTTACAAGCATAAAAAAGGCTATTTTAACATATTACTGCAAAGTAGCAAAGTAGATCTTTGGTAAATTGAATGCTAGCCCCAGTCAGAACTATATCTGGTGTATGAGTCAGCCTGAGTCAGCACAAAAATGGAGACAGATAACCATGAAGGTACAGCAGTGTATTAGGTTGTACGTGCAATACAGGAATAGTCAGTCTTCCAGTAAAAGCATCTATGTATGAGATGAGCGATTGAAATTTTTCTCTGAAAATTCTAGATCAAAAAGTAGGGCATCATAGGAGAAAAGCAGAGAATATAAAGTAATTACACAAATAATCACAGACACTAACATTTACTGGGGAAAGCAACTTTTTCCCTTTACAGTACTTAGCACCTCTAAAGCTACCCAAGGACTTCTAAAACATTCTCTGTGTTCTTTACAGCGGCAGAGGATATCTTAAGTTTGTCTCCTCCTGAACTGCACTGGATGAATGCCTGGTCTCATATATGAAAAACATATGCGTTTTCAGTGTGCATAAGTGTATGCACTCATTTAAAATGTTCAAAATTTCACTATTAAACCCATGTTAACAACCAGGTTTAAATAAACAGCAATTATATTTAGGTTAGCTTAAACTTTTGTGTTAAGAGCCACCAAAGTTACCCTCTTCTTACTCCAGGATAATTAAATGTGATTGGGTTGTAGCTTATCTATATAGCATAGTCTATTACCAGATTTACCTTTCACTCTCCCTTTGTCCATCAAACTCATTTGTCAACTCTATAGAGAAACAGTTTTAATTAGGAAAAGTGGATAAGAGAAAGAATCTTCTGGTAAGGTTGTAGAAAGAGCTAGAGATGGAGAACCCATGAGACAGCTGGTGTCAGACTGCATTTTCCACCAAGGTACTGATTAGACCTGGTAAATTTGTGAGGTCTGCCTGTTTTACAATCTATTGCAGTAAGACTAGGACAAACAACGTGAATAGCTAAAAAAGCTATGCCACTTTTTTTTTAAAAAAATTAATATAGCTATTAAATAAATAAATAAAACTGTCACATATAATACATCACCCTCTCCAAAAGCGTCATTATGTTTAACAATATAAGTTAACAGTAGTACAGACCATAAAAGCCTTTGGTCATCTATAAGGTACAAGGGAGTAATTTAAGATAGAAACAGTTTGGACAAACACATTTTCCTGACAGTCTTTGGTGTCAATGCAGCTTTTACCAGCTGCACTGAAGGTATAAAAATAAAATGTTCTTTAAACATCTCATGTCATCCAGAAAAAGCTAACTATGAAAGTAACTGAGCAGCTATTGTGCTCACACTAATATACTGGAAGCATTAATTCATACATGAAAAAGGACTAAGGCTTGGTCTAGATAATCCTTAATAACATTTGTGATTCAAACATCTACCAGCATGTGGATTTTTCTGAATAAGTAGCAAGTTGTTTTCATGAAAGCAGACAAAATGAAAAAAAAAAAAATTCTCCACACCCACAACTCTTCATTATGCTATTTAATGCTTTTATCAATATGTTCCATTGCAACAATACAAGGAGCTGCTATGGATTTGTCTGGATTTTACTGCCAACTCTTTCTCCTCTTATCCTGTTGCAAACACAGTCAGAAGATGGAGCGGTGAAAGGGAATCTACTGTTAAAGTGACAATGAATCTGTGGCTGCCTGGCAGAAGCCCTTAAATTTGCATTATTCTTCAATGCTCCATCTCACATGTAATCTTGCATCAATACTTCATCGTACTTTACTTTTAGTAAATCACCACCATCCCACTTCCTTTCACGCTACACTGTGAAACAAAGAGACTTCAGAATTTAAACTACACAAATAAACTATTGACATATTGTCAAGGTACTCAGTCCAAAGGCATGCAGCATGACACAGGAGGTGACTTAGAAAAGTTGGCTCAGGCCATCTCTCCTGGAACTGAATGGAATTTGGTGTAACATTCCAATGCAATTCACTTCCTGCTGCAAATGAATATCAGTCTCAGATATTTCTGTCAGACGTCGTGAAAAACTTCTCTCTGCACATAATTTGGTGTAGAAAATTTGGTTAACTTTAGACCTCTCACAACTGGGCTCCTCAGTCATCTCAGAAAAATAATGATACTATCATTTAGTAGTGGGGTACCTTGAAAAGTAAATCTCTGTATGTGTTGAGAGATGTGGAAGAAGAAAGGCATGAAAAGGATTTGCACAGTCTAAACATTCCCACTCCTAAATCCATTTCCAGTTACATGCACAAGTCATACTTAGCTTCTAAGTAAAAACCAAGTTGGAAATACAAAACTTGTATAATGACTGTTTCTTGAGAAAGACAGGTTTTGAAAGACAGTACACAAGAGAACAGATCATTTAAGGTAGGATTAAGAATCAAGTTAGAGGACATTTTGAAAGTTCAAAGTTAGAGAGGATGTGAAAGAAAATATTAATTTCATTTGCTTTGCAAGGTAGTAATTACACCACTATAACCAGAAAACAAACATGACAGAAGTGGTTTCAGACAGCATTCATCGTTTAAAAGCACTTCTAAGGTGAGTCAGAGCTCTTCAACAATAAATCTGCATTTTGACTGATTTATAGGACTGTGTACAATGATATTACTGGTAAGAAGAGATGAAATTGAGGGTCTAGAATTGGTTTTCCAAAATGCATTTACATCTCCAAGATAGTCAACACCAGAGAAAATATTTTGGAGAATACTGATCAGCACAAGTCATCCACCCTCCTGAGGAGATGTCCAAGACCAAATTTTATACAGCAGTCAAAAACAAGTAGTCTTACACAAACTATCACCCTGAAGTCTTCTTTTACAGAAATATATTCCCTGGTATTTTATCAGGAACCCAATCCTACACTTTCATACAGCAACCATTCTTAAACTTTTTCTAGCAACAGTGGTGGCACCATCGTGATTTGACACTTCCCAACTGCTTGTTATTCAGAGGGATGCTGAATCCATGCTTCACATCGTTTTTGGGAGGGCTTGGGAACTGGACTGCATGTTTTTCACTATGCTACAAACCCAGCCTGATGACAGGGTTACAAGCAGCAAGAAATCTCCCCTAACAGATATTATCTGTAAACTCTTAGCAATTGCTCAGAAGATGGAAAATATCTACACATGCTGTGTTCATAACGCATCTAATATATATAGCTGGTCCTGGACAAATTAAAGAAAACTTCTACAAAAAGTCAGTGACTTTATCAAACTTGCTCATACCAAAAATGCTTCAAAAAGTCCCATGTAAGGGAATTAAATTTGTTGTAATTTAAACAAGAATCCATATCCATGGATTAAAACGTGTTCACAATATTTACTTCTTTTTGAAATACCCTTCCAGAGAAGTGATAATCCAAGCACATGGCAAAATAAGAGTGTACAGTAAAACTGGAGAAGCAGTTGAGTATTTCTTATGGGAATACATGCACCATGGAAGATGTACAGATACTATGGCCAGTACGACATGAAATGTGCTCGACACTATAAACTCCAACACTACAGATTAAATAATTTTATTTTCATCTGTCTTTAATTTTTAAAGGGTCATTATGAGTTAGAACAACTTTTAGGAGAGTTACCTTTTTTAAAACATATAACATTTAATTACTGTCTGTTCTACAGATATCATCCTCTCCAACTCAAACCTGTCAGCCAACTAATCCATAACAATGTTAAAATAGGATACACAAAAAGGCACTGCTTTATTTGCTGAAAAAATCAAGCAAATTAACTACCATGAATATAACATCTAGTCCAGTATTATCTTTCACTGACCCTCTCAGTGTATAAGAGGGGAGTAAGTGTGCTTCCTACGGTTATTAAACCTCCATCCTTTCAGAAAGTTTCCTGAAGGCTTTTACTAGAGAAGTAACGCTTTAAGGTTAATGGAATGTTGAATCAACTTTACATCACAAAAATAAAATGAAATTGGTTTTGTAATGGTCTGTTACAGAGGGTTTGCAAGGATTTTTGAGAGGAGTGAACAGATGCATTAAAAAGTTTGTGAGTAAAGTTGTGGTAGTACAGGAGGTGTACAGGCAGTGCCATTATGCATATCAGGAAAACACTTGGAGAAACACTTAACTGGGGGTTTCTTTTACCAGTGCAACTTAAGGATCTGAATACTTTGGGTTGCATCGAAACTGAAGCATAAGGTACAAATTTACTTACTTCTATACAGAATCGAGAGCGTCCAGTCTTAAAAGTGCTTCTAAGTGCCTTCTTCTGGAAAATGTTCTTAGATAAATGATAGGTCAACACTTCAATGTCTATCCCTGAAACTGGGCAATCACCCCATTACCACAGGAGTGAACATCTCAATGCACACCTTGAATCTGGGTCATCTGCAATGCAGCCATTTGCCAAAAATAACAGGACAGCATAAAAACAAGAGCATGGGTGAAAATCTGAGAAAGAGCGGGGAGCAGATGGGACAGTGGGAAGCAAAGTGACACATCCTGACTAACAGTTACCGGCTATTTTATCTATCTGCAGTGAGGCACACTGAAAATGGAGGACAGGGTGTGACTGAGCAGCTGGGGGAGCAGATGGGATGGAGGAAAGGCTGAAAATTGTGACAAAGCTCTGCCAAACAAAATGCCAATTTATTTAAATTTTAAAGTGAGCAGTAGAAATTAGGATGGGTTGGGTCGAAGCAGTGGGGTGACTTCTAAAAATGTTTGGGTTTTACCTGTTGACACTGTGTTTTGTGACAAAATTGTGTTTGGAAAACTGCAGAATCAAAGGGAGGGACTAGATGTGTTCATTAATGTTGGTAGAAGTTAGGCTTGAAAAGCAGCAGAACCAATATAAAGGCAGCCGATGAAAGGCTGACATGTCAATACAATCCCTACTCCTGCACTCTGAATTTCAGGGACAGATGTAGAATGGGATAAGAGTAGCGACTGTACCACAGAACATATGCAAATATGAATACATGTGCAAAATACCCACTTCTGAAGTAATCCAAAAGAAATTGTGGAATCCCCAGAGCTATGACAGTAACAAGATAAGGAATGGGCCTGCAAGTGGGAAGTGAACGCGATATGCTACTAGATCTTAACTATCAGCAACTGCCACACAAATGGAAGAATAAATTTAACTTCCCATCAACATATACTGTATCCTTCAGAAATCAAGGTAAGTATTCCCATTTGCTCTGCCTTTGCCTACCTCTAAGCCAGATCCAGTCCTCTTTCTTTCGTTTTGCTTTATTTTTCTGGCATTTTATTTTTCTTGTAGTAGTTCCCTCCCTTTTCCCCAAGCTGAACTGTGACCTGAGGTCACCTCCTATTGCTTTTCAAGGTACATACTTTTCTTCCAAAGCAAAGGCAAAAATTAGCTCCTGGGAAGTTCACACAAGGTGGGAACTGACAACAGTTTTCCAAGAGACAGGATGATGCAAATGACCTGTAATTCCCTACATTACTCCTATAAAAAGAAAACCACACAATTAAATTCAAGCAGCTGTCAGTTAAGATCTATTTTCACAAATAGAACTTGTTTCTGAATTTAGGAATAAATGCTATAAATAGTATTTTAGAAGGTACTCATCTTCTCTATTGATTTCTTACTAAACATTCACTCAAAAAAATGCTGTCTTGCACTAGCACCAGTTCATTTTTAGATCTTCCAAAAGATCTCCATTTATAGCAACTCTCAGCAAACAGCCAGCCCCCACCCCCTTCTGTTTGAAAGAACCCTCCTACTGGCTCGTATGTATGTACTACACTTACAGATGCATGTGTGAAAGTTTGACATACACAGAAGTAAATTTCTGTACTTGCTCCTACACTTACTCTTCATCCTCAAAGAACCTGCCCAAACATTTTTTTTTAACAAGTGACAGTTTGTAAAAAGTGCTAAATGAACAGCACCAAAATGTACAATCCTATTTTGTGTTTTATGTTTAAAGCAGAGAACTTAACCAAATAATGGCAGTGTATTTGCTCCAATAAACACACCTCAGCTCTCATCAAGGAAGAGAGGTCAAGACATCATTGCACTCTCCTCTGTGGCCAGGTCCCTAACATCCTTTTTTTTGTTATTCTGGTTCTTATTCAGCCCATTCTGATTCTCTCAGTTGCCTCATCCACATTCTGATGTTCTTACCTTTTAAATTGTAATCAAATTATTATTGCTGCATTTTGGAACTGCTTACTGCCCTCCTGCATGGCCACTTTGAAACTGTTGACAAATAAATAACACACAGTAATAATCCCCATGGAGACATGTGATAAACACTCACTGTAAATACAGACCTCGGTTCCCCAGCGGCAAGTTTCTGTACCACAAGACAGAGTAGAAAGGCAAGAATGCAACTGCTCCTTGGTACTTTAACTTGTGTTTCTGTAACTGCTGACATCTATTATTTGGACTAATTTTTGAGGCAAACATCAGAGGGAGGCTGTGTTCATGTAACAGTAATAAAGAAGCACAGAACCAGCATCACCCTACCTTGTTTTCACCCTGTAACATGATTTATTTGCTTTGCAAACTGCATTATGGCCTGAGCACCAGAAAATTGCTAGGTGTCTCCAAAACAGAAGAGGAAGTAAATAATGCTGGGAGGTGGAAGAAACACTTTTTGTTATGACAACTGAGCAGCTATGCAAGGGGCTTTCCTCCTAGCTGATACTGTGGTTTGAAAAAGAGCAGCAATCACCTGGTTAAAGACAGATGGGAAATCACAGCCGTTTCTCTACTGCTGCGATCAAAAATAATATTTATTGCACAGATTTGACCAAACAAATGGATGCTTGTACTCAAAAGTTAGGAAATGAAAGAATGTTAACTCTGAAATCTTACTGCAGCCACTTTTGTCATTCACCATACAAGAGCCTGTACTGTATCATTTGTGTACGTCCATCACAGAAAACAACACCTATAAGGCTTTCAGTCTTTGTTACTAAGTTTGAGGCAAGAAGTTCCCTTGGAAAAGAGAACCAGAGTCAGACCGCAAATGTATGTCTTTGTGTGGGTTTTTAGCAGAGCTCTCAAATTGTTTTGAGATCCACTTGCATGAAGACAAATGAACCCTTAAAACAAGAGGGTGGAGAAAAAAGTAAAATCAAGCAAAAGTAGAAATGTGGCAAGAATGACTTGACTCTGAATTATGGTTGGTAAAGCTAAAAGTCAGTGGAAAAAAATCTACGATGCATCAGCCAGCCCATTCAGACTTGTCCAGTGAGAGGTGACTTCACCTACAGCAGGGAGGTTGGAACTGGATGATCTTTAAGGTCCCTTCCAACCCAAACCAGTGTATGATTATATGAGTCTATATTCACCTTAGATGGTCATTCAGCAGCTCAATACAAAACACCACCTCTCCTTCCAAGTAACAAGTGATATGACAAGAGGAAATGGCCTCATGTTGCGTGAGGGGAGGTTTAGACTGCATAGTAGGAAAAATGTCTTCACTGAAAGAGCGATGAAGCATTGGAACAGGCTGTCCAGGGATGTGGTGGAGTCACTATACCTGGCAGTGTTAAAAAAACATATAAATGTGGCATTTTGGAATGTGGTATAATAGGCATCATGGCATCGGGCAGGTGGTTGGATTTGATAATCTTAGATTACCTTAATGATTATATGATTCTATGGTAATTCAGCTCGCTGCTTCTAGGCACTATACACATCTCAAAAAAAACCAATCCTACTCTGGAGAATAAGGGTCTGATTAAGGGACTTTGTCCAACTACCCCATGTTACATTCTTAGAGATTCTCAGAGAGTAAAGTGACAAACCCAATGGAAGTCTGCAAGCACATAAAAAGGTAATGAAAAAAGTATCACTGACAATTCTTGCTACTTAATTGAATTGTCATGTTGCAATAAAAGTATTTATGAATTACACAAAACCATTAGTAAAAAAAGAAAAGACGAGGCAGGTCTGTTGTTAGTAAACCAATAATAGAAATACTCCTTCTACCACAGGAAGCAAAATCAAGATCAAAGTGTAGTGTGAACTAATGAGAGGAGTCTTTACTTATTACAGAGATCTTATTAAAGATCGGATCTTGCAAGTTGGTCAACAGACATACTTGCCTTGAACGAATTTCTAATGTTTGGTCAAATCTTGATCCAGCCAGCTATAGAAGAAAACTTTACAGCTCTCTCATAGCCATTTAAACTTAGTTATTCTTGCAAAAAAAAATTCTGTCATTGAAGGAGATAGTTCTACATTTGCCCAACACATACAGGACATGGTTGTGAAATGCAAAGGAATCCTTACTTCGGCTAAGCTGAATTGGGGCCCTATCACAAGGCTGAGTAACTACTGCAGTAGAACTCAATTGGTTTTTTTGTCCAACCGACTTTAAATACAGAAGCTCTGCCTATTACCCTAATACTGCATATATGTTTGCAAGGGGGAGGTTCAAGCAGTCGGGCTCCTCCTCTTCTACTTCCTTTCCTTGGCTTTTGTTTTTTACATTGTATGGCTTTGAGTGCTTTTCTGTTTCCCCTCCATGAGACAAATCAATAAAACAACGAGAGGAAGTGAAGCTGGGGTAAAGAGCTAGGTTAGTCCAGCAAACTTTCCAGCACAAAGGCATGCAGAGAAGGTAAGCAGTGAGACTGCAAGGAAGGGAGGAAAGGGAAATTAAACCTTCCCCCTTCAATAACAGTGAGCTGTTAGATCAGTTGAATTCCCTGTCAAACCACAGCCCAGAGGTCAGGCTCACTAGTGAGCACCTTTCCATGCTCCATACCAGATGTGCAGGATAATTACATAATGCATGACTTAGTATGAATAGCTGTACAAATTTTAATGCACCTAGCAAAAGAGACAGGACAAACAAAAGTATAGAGAGAGAAAAAAACCAGACAAAAATCCCACACTACACTCAACTTCTTGAAAGACCTCTAAAGTTCTTTACTCTCTGAAACTGAGGATGCCAATTGTCATTGTCCAGACCTCTGGTACTTGAAATAACAGTGATATTTTAACTGTAAAGACAAATGTATGGAGTTCATTCTTTTGGGGAAAAAGAAAAATCTAGCATGCTAACCAAAAGCACGGGACATCATACAAAATACTTCCACTTCAGCACGAGGGGGTTGAGAAGGCAATTATCATGTACTGAAATAGACTTTATTAGGTCTCCATGTTAGAGGCATAAATGAAAACATAGATATCTATTAAAAAGCCAAAACATTTACAAGGATAGTAAAAATTACTTTTAAATAAGCCATGGTTAAAATTAGTTGGTTTCTCAAATTGAATTGTTTATGGTATACTTAGTTTCTTAATAAATCAAGTTAGAAATAAGCTCTTAAGCCTAGAAAATCTTCATAGTTTGATGTCTTTGTTTCAATATTAAAATTTCTTATTATACTGACATTTTCACTTTGTGAAAGAACTACAAAGATGAATGTTGCTGTTTTAATTGAGATTAAAACATTAATTTTAACAATCTGCCAACTTTACTCCCTTTGCTACTTCTTCATTTATATGATTTCCAAATAGTTAAAAATCCATTGATTTAAAGATGCTGTCTGCTATTCTAAAGTTTAAATCATTCCAAATCTATTTTTATATCAAGATCTAATTTCTTGTATGGATCTATATCTTGTTTTCCTTAAGGAAAAAGAAGAAAGAATAAAAATGAAATAGTTGGAAGAATGATAGCGATTAGCATTTTCTTTCAGAAATCTGACATGTTCTTTATTAGAAGCCAATACAAATTCTGTCATTGATTTTGAATGAATTACTACTGGAGCCTCTGTTCATCTGTAAGAAATTAATATAGAACCAGTGAAACAAAGCACTGCTTTGCTCAGTATGTGTATAAATATCTCCTGAAAAAGTAAAAAAAAACCTGATGAAACCACAATGAAACTTCTCCAGTTTAATATAAAGTTTCCAGATATGCCCTAGCTGATTAGCATTTATTGTTGTTTTATATACAATGCTTTAGTGATATTTTAGAGCTGAAATCAGGACACCAGGAACTCATTTGCAACCGGTACAGATCAAAAGTTTCAGATCCAATTTTTGGGTCAGGGTATTTATTGTTTTCAGTAAATATTTGTTTATATGCTGATTCAACTTCTCAAAAATAACACCCATGTGTCTTTGTTCATTCCAGCTCAATATCCCAAGATGACATTTAAAACTTGTCAGACTGCTACAAAATTGTTATTTACCCATATTGCGCTGAGTTTCAAGTGCTGAGATTTAAACTACTGTAAAATCTGAATATATATATAGCCTAATTCTTTTTATATATATTCTTACTCAGCACAAGGATTCAGTGAAGAATGAGACTCAAATGTGCTTTATTTAGAACTCTAAATCTTTCTTTCGCAAGAGATTTGAGACAATATAGTGGGGGAAAACAAAGGAAGCTATTTTGATATAACTCATTATTCTTTGTGATCAACTCAATTTTTAAAACAGAGCAGAATTAAAATTCAACTTATTCCTCACGATTTTTTGATAATGATGTTTATATATATATATACATATACACACACACTACTAATCAAACACCTCCTGCTCAAATTAATTATGGAATTCAATGTTAGCAACAATTTTTGAGGAGGTTTCGTAAACATAATGGGTTAAAAGAAAAGCATAAGCCTCTCCCTTGCATTTTTACATAAACTCATCTGCTATTCTGGGGACAAAAATAAACTTCTGTTTTCAAAAATAACCTTCAAGAGCCAACACCGCAAGTGAGTGAGGCATAAGAATGAAAAAGACTTCAGCTTGTCAACAGATGAAATTTAAGTGAGAACCCCATCCTTTGTAACAGGATCCTTCACACTACAGACGCTAAGTTTGTAGCACACCTCTCACTGAGACAGGATTATGGGAAGGAAAAGGAAATGCATACAGGACATTAGGGAATTTTCAGGTAATTTTAAATGTAAGCGATGTTTCTTAGAGAAAGTCACATCACTCCACCCCTTGATAACGAAGGCTCTGAGTACAACTACACATTTGCACCCCTGTCTCAGTATTCAAAAGGAAAATGGGTGTTAGAAGAGAGAGGAGAGCAAGAAGGGATGGTTTGTAAAGGCAGCGGCTCGTACAGTTGCAGGGAAATCTTCAAGGCACAAGGCAAAGCATCACTCAGCTATAATCAAATGAAAGCACATAAAATGGTTATGCATGCACTAATTCAAATGCCAAAACTATTCATATTAAAAATGTTGGCTTCAGAAATATTCCAGGGAATGAAATGATAGGACCTTCTAAGAATGGTCTACAGCCACATTTCCAAACAGAAATGGAAAACAAAGGACACGTGGAAGACATTGGATAAGCCTTTAAAAACAGTGGATGAAAATAAAGGGGAGGAAAGTGGTAAAATGCACTTGGTTCATTGCTAGGGACTTAATTTATACAAACAAAAGAACCCTACTGCCAGCATCAGTTAACTATAATTAGGACTATGTGTTAGAAATTAATCCGACACATATAATCCCACCTTTATAATGCCAAGTCTTTATAATTTCTATGGAATTTAAGCTCTTAATTCCTTAAGAATTCTTTTAAAACTTCTAATAGTGACACCAAATACAAAGACCCCTACACATTTATACTTCCTTATACAGCTGGATGCCTAAAACACAATGTTGTCTCCTAGTCCAGACACAAACGCATGCAGCCAGTCAGATGCTGAAGCTCAGTATCACCATAGTGGGGGGATTAATGGATCTAATAAACTCCTTCTCTAAGAAGGAAAAAAAGCTGCTTCCAGATTGTTACTGAATTCGCAGTGATGGACACATGGATGATATAAGGTAGCACTGGCTGTTATTGGCCACAAATTATTCAGTTGTATCAGTTGTCACCCAGTGGATGTTTCAACAGTAAAAACTGAGATTGGTGGGACGGAGAACAACAATAATTAATTGAGCATCATGACTTCATCAAGTTGCGGAGAATCACCACCACAACATTGTAAGGGAGTACAAATTCAGTACACTCATCACTACTAAGGAAGCAAGACGTAGGAATTCTTTATCTTTAGTTACTAGAGCATGTGATTGCATGTCAAAGACAAATTTGTCCTTTGGAAATGCCAGCATGAAGATCAAAAGTATAAGTAAACTGAAAATATCAGAGGTCTTCAAAGCAAAATATTTTCTTTACTTGGCTCTTTAGTGGCATAAGATTTCCCAGTGTAAGGTTCCTCCCAGATGCAGGCAGCTGCAACTCACACATTTGTGCAGGAAACGTTGTTAGAAATATACACTGTTAATTTTAGCAAAGGTTAATATTTTAAGGCCATCCTGAGTGAGATCAGAACACAAAGGTTAAAACTGGATTCTAGTCACCTGTATACAAGGTGGCAAGTGGTTGGCTACTCTAAGACTGCAGAGGAAGCTTTTAAGACCATGCATATTTCAATGTTTTTCCAGTTCTATGGCTTACCTCAAATACTGGAGGGTGGGCAAGGGAATGCTAACTCTTACCTCGTATCCACAACTTTTAATCTAGTAACCAGGAATGTCAGATGAGCATGAAGCCAGCAAACAAGAACATGAAACATAGAGAGACTCAACTTACAATTAAATCTTGAATAAGTGAAGCAGAAAGTATCCTCTTGACACCATTTTCCACAATTACTCCAAGCCAATTAAGTGCACCCCAGTACCACAGATAACTCTGTCCTCCATGCCAATAGCTTACAAAGGCAAAAGTAAGCGCTGTGGAAAAGAGCATTCCCAGCAGACTGGACTGAGATCCTCCCATGGGAACATAAATGTACCTGTAAGTGAAATGACAGATAAGCAACATTATTAGAGATTTCACAGAAATGTCAGAAAAACACCCACTACAGAACTGTTTTTTTTTTATTTTGTGACATAAAACCAGAATTTGAATAATTACCTGACATTATTTACAGAGCTTGCCCTAGTTTCTCCAAAGCTGTAGGCCACAAAATATGTGCACACATCTTTTAGGAAAAAGACAGCTTTGTGGTCACGGAAACTCTGCACTAGGCAAATGTATAGCATAAACTATATTCTCAAAACTGCACAAGACAAGAGCTCAGGTTTTGTAAACTGTAGTAGCTTTAAGTCAACTTCCATACACCGAAATTACATGCAGTCTTCACGTGAATTTAAATTAAAATACTAAAAAAAAACATTAAAACATTGTTATATAGTTATATATTATATATAGTTAAAATCCACAGAATGTTTCCCATTTGTCAGAAATGTAGACACATGCAAATAAATTTTATGTTTAAAAGCCTGTGATTTTTTTTTCAATCTTTCATTTAAAAATCTATGAACCAAAAATATTTCCTATCTGGTTCTCATATTATATTCTCAGGATCATGTCTGCCTAATGACCTTCAGAGTTTAGGCACCAAAAAAACATCATTTGAAGCACACTGGATGACATTATATTCTGTATTTAAATTATATGCAGGAGTCAGAATTTTAGCATTAACTGATCCTTGTAAGTGTCCAGAAAGCAGTGCTAATTCAGTAAAAGTACCAGAAGCAATAGGATTCTGAAAACTGACACTATTTCCTGCATCACTTCACTTCCTTCTTGCCCAGAGAGCTGCATCCACTCCTGCTATTTTCTAAGTCAGGCATGGCCACTGGCCAGCCTTTATCTCAAAAAGTCACACTTTCCTGTCAAGACTTTTGAAGAAGCTCATGAGACAATGGAGTCACCATCCAGCTCATGGGTACCAGCAAGGAGATGCAGTATATGAGAACTGCCAGTGACAGTTCTCCTCAGCTGTCATTCCTTCAGTATGACTCACTGTACTAATTTTGAGACTATTCCTACTTGCTAAGATAACTCAAGGAATTTTTTTGCAGTGAAATTTAAATCTCTACTTATCAGGTTTTTTTAACACTGAGAGATAAATACTAGCTTAAGTATATAAAAGGGAAATTAACATAATGCTTTATTCCTAATCTTACGAAGTAAGAAAATACACTAACAGGGTGAAACAAAGTGATAAGAGTAATTAAAATGTAAACAGAAAACTTATTAAAAGAAAAGCTGTCAAATGCTCCAAATCCTGTCTAAGCATAATGTCAATACATCTTTTTACTTCAATCTGCTACAGGGAATATCTGATCACATTTATAGTGATTTTCAGTGCAAGCATGCTCTTTACCAAGCACATGAAATAACTAGAAATTGAGTTCAATAGATTTTATTTATGTTGTGGGTTTTGTCTATCTCCCCTTCCTATGTTTTTCTTGAGTTTAGTCTTTTCTTATCACATACACAAAGAAACTACTGCAATAATAGACACTTGCAATTGCAATCAATTAGAATAATGGTGGAGATGTATGTCTTAGTAGTCTGTAGTTCAGAAGGATTCCTGGCAGGGCTCTGGCACAGAGGGTGAAGAGAGCAGAGCCCAGACTCCACTGCTTCACACAAATTCCTTCTATGCAAAGAACTACAGAAATGTAAGACCAAAGCAGCTTATCCCCTCTTAGGTTGTACTTTCCTAACACCTTCCCTGTCCCACTGTCATTACCCTTTGCAGGCTGCCTGGAGGAGGTCTGGTAGATGAGAACCTGCAACCCTGACATCAGCATCTCTGTGGCCCTGTGGCTCTGCAAACCATGTTTCACAGAGCTTCAACCAGAGGAGCTCCAAACAGGACACTGTTGGTCCTGCCACCCTCAGCAAAGTTCACTCTCTGTTGCATGTTTAACAAAATACAAGATTTAAAAGTAACTTGGACACCATTGAAGAGACACATCTCTGTGACAGAGATCTTACTCTAAACCCTGAGGACACACTTTTGCTGACCTCACAGGGTCCTGGGTTAAACCCATGGCATGAAAGACAGCTTTTACTGCATAAGTAGCTCAGGATTACTGTACAGTTACTTTCCCTGCACTGAGACGGAGCTGTTGTGTAGGCAGCCTCTACTAGCACAGGCATTGCCAGGAACAGCCCGGCAGCACCAGATTGCTCATTTGCAGTTGCAGCTCAGCTGAGGTTGGCCCAAATGGCTTTCAAATTACTGTGCAGAGAAAAAATGGTTCTTGTCTGATTTTTGTGTTTAACAACAGCAGCTGGATAATTGGGCAGCAATAACTCATTTGAGGCTAGTGAAGTTTTCACTCCTAGTGAGGTTCATGGCAATTGTGCAAGTGAATTGGCAAGTCTTTCCTTGTGAAGACTTGTCTGAAGAAGGAGAAAAGGAAAAGGAGTCACTTAATCTTTACTAACACTTCAGTCTTGCCCTCCAGAATTGAAGAGTCTGTCTGCTTACCCAGAGGAGAAATGCAAAGCAATGCCTCTCTCCTTCCCTGCTAGCTACCTTAAGAAAACAGAATGAAGGCTGGCTGACATTTTTTGTCACAAAGGCACTAACCACCCTTCCCTTGTCATGGCATAATGCTAGCAATTTTAAAACAGGTACAAAAGACTGATGGACTTTAAGTCATTTCCCTCAAACAGAATGAAGAGCAACCCTGTATATTCCTGTGTTTTTTATGCACAAAAATTCAGAAGAAACCCATCACTGCATTGCAGGATACATGAGGGATAAAATATTTGCTACCTCATCACCCTTGCACATCATATCCATGTTGTGTTTTCATGCTCATGTTCTTATACTGACAAGTCTGCATACAAACAACAGGCAACATACAAGCAATAGGCAACCAAGGGTCAGATTCTGGTTCCAAGACAGTCACTTTGTGCTTTGTGATATAACTAACTTTGTCTGGCAAAAGAAACCTTGCAAGAGTTCTTGCCATTTCAAAAATCTAATTTCTCTTTTCTGTGAAAATTACTCATTTAATTAGAGAAAGCTACATTTACACTGAAGTATGAGAAAGAATAAACCAGTGAATGGTATTATTAAGCCAGAAGATAGAAGAAACATGTTATTCTGAGCTACCATTTCTGACACAACATACACTTTGTAACTAACAATTTGTTGTTGTTTAAATCCAGCCAGCAGCTAAGCCCCTTGCTCAGTCTGCTGTGGTGGGATGAGGGAAAAAAAGGAACCTCCTACTTTATATTAGGAACATTGGTCTGTCCTCCAGTTCACTAACAAAATCGGTGAGGAGAGGAGGGGGGCAGGGAGAGATAGAGAGCCTAGGGGGAAATGGCCACTACAATTTGACGGCTTATCTATCTTCACACTTCCCAACTTTTTTCATTACCAATATTACTATCGACACTCAGTCTATGCTACAGCGCTTCTGTACTGCAACTAGAAACTAGACAAAAAGAGAAAGGTTGCCACAGAGCATGCTGATCTGCTGTGGCATATGCAGAATATTGTTACATAAATATCTCATTTTAAGCTTCTATGCAGTTTTTAAGTCCATCTCTAATCATAGAAAATCCATGAAGAAGCTCAAAATCCCCTGTTTGGGGACTATTAGCACATAATCATAAGTCCTCATGGCAGACTACTACAACTCAAAGGGCACCCTCATAATAGAATTTCTGAATAGCTTATGAGTAGATCACACATTTACTGTAGATGTGCAAGGAAGGCAGACACGGCTGGAAAATGTGGTTCCAACATGCAACAACTTGATTTTAATTCATATACTCAGAGAAAAAGAAAACTCAACAGGTATTTGGTGATCAATGAAGTAAAGATGGATAAATGATTCATAGAATGGTTTGGGTTTGAAGGGACTTTAAAGTCCATCCAGTTCCAATTCCCCTGCAACAGGCAGGGACATGTCCCACTAGATCAGGCTGGCCAAGGCCGCATCCAACCTAGCCTTGAATGGTTCCAGGGACGGGGCAGCAACAGCTTCATTGGGCAACCTGTGCCAGTGCTTCACCACCCTCACCATAAAGATTTTCTTCCTAATGTCTAATCTAAATCTTCACTCCTCTAATTTAAAGTCACTCCCCCTTGTCCTACCACTACGTGTCCTTGTAAAAGGCATGCTTTTACATCCCTCCCCAGCTTTCTTGTAGTCCCCTTCAGGTACTGGAAGGCTGCTATAATGTCTTCCTGGAGCCTTCTCTTCTCCAGGCCAAACAACCCCAACTCTCTCAGCCTGTCCTCATAGCAGAGGTGCTCCATTCCTCTGATCATCTTCGTGGCCCTCCTTTTGACCTGTTCCAATAGTTCCATATATTTCTTATGTTGAGGGTTCCAGAATCAGACACAATACTCCAGGTGGGGTCTCACCCCACCTGCTGGCCACACTTCTTTTGATGCAGCCCATGATACAGTTGGCCTTCTGGGCTGTGAGCACGCATTCCTGACTCATGTTGAGCTCCTCATGAATCAGCACATCCAAATCCTTCTCTGCAGGGCAGCTCTCAATCAACGTTGTCCTCCAGCCTGTATGGAAACCGTGGGTTGCCCTAAACCAGGTGTAGGACCTTGCACTTGGCCTTGTTGAACCCCATGAAGTTCATGCACACTCACTTCTCCAGCTTGTCCAGGTCTCTCTGGATACATCCCGTCCTTCTGGTGCAACAATTGCACCACTCAGCTTGGTGTCATCTGCAAACGTGCCAAGGGTGCACTCAATCTTGCTGTCTACATCACTGATGAAAATATTAAATTACACTGATCCCAGTACAGACCCCTGATGGACACCACTTATCAAGGATCTCCATCTGGATGTCAAGCTGTTGACCACTACTCTTTAAAAGTGATCATCTAGCCAATTCTTTATTCACCAAAGAGTCCGCCTATCAAATTCACAAACAGAAAAGGATGTTAAGGCAAGTAGATTTGAGGATGGCAATTGATCATATCCCTCCAGGTTATTTTAGAGGGACGGGTTATGTTGTTTCCCCCTAAGATATTATATAGTAAAAATTATTAGAACACACACCTGAGAAGACTAAACGTAATTCTTAGCCTTCCCCTCCCAAAGATGCTGACAGTATTTACCATATTTCCATAGACTCTATTTTGATTTCAAACTAAAATCTACATGCTGTTGAACACGCTACTTTCACAAAGTATAACAGCGTATGTCTTCTAAATAGCTCAGTGCCATAATTTTAGTCCCATTTACAGTAGCTTAAATCAGCTTATCTATAGCCAGCAAGCTGTTCCATTTACACAACTTACCTTAACTCTCTAAGTGAACATTAGAGAATTGGATAAAATATGTAAATGGTACCATTTAAATCCCTATGGTGACGCAAACACAAACATAACAGCTGAGGTATTTAAAAGTGACATTTACTTACAGAGAATACCTTTTAAATCCAATAACCATTTTGTTAGGGTTTTTGTAAGTGGTAATCTACAGAAGAATCTAAGAGCTCTGACAATCATTCCATTGGAAAACACATTGGGTCTTTTCTTCTAACGATTATCTACATTACAGAATTTTTATTCTAATATCTTTGGTAAGAGGAGCATTTGCAATCAGTTAAGAATTACTCTGAAGGGTTTTTCTTTCTTGAAGACTCACTACATTGCTCTTACTTCCATGTGCATGTAATTTTAAACATATTTAAAACTTGAAGTAAGTGCAAGTAAAGCATTTGTTTAAATACTATTCTGTTCAGGGCCTTTCTTCAACATATACTTTCATTTCTTCCTGAAGTAAGGCCATACAAGCAAGATACATGCTCTTCATGGTTTTCCTCCTTTCCTTAGTTATTGATCTTGAAATGTCTTATCCAGAACCACAATAAATGTAATTTTTTTAAAATGTTAATTAACATGTAATGGCAAACTTCTTGTAAATACAATTAATTTGAGTTTTCTGTGTTTTATTTAAGGAACATTTGATGTTCAAAATTCTAACACCTCTCAGAATTTCAAAGCATTCATGAGTTAACTATACTATTCCGAGTTGGACAGTTACATAGCCAAAGCAGTGAAAGTTAAAAGTCTTCCATCTTAAATCCTGACAAGAGAAATTGCTTGATGTTCTGTACAGTGACGATGTCCTTTTGTGCATATGTATACAAAGTTTCATCCGGCAGCATTATGCCTGGAGAATGTGACACTTTAAGTAAATAAGAGGTTCTTCATCACTAGTTATGAAAACAATGCTCAATGTGAGCCTGAACAATTTCGAAGATAAACCTAAAAAGTCAAGTTACCATTCATTTTGCTTCTAAAATATCCTAAGGATTGTCACCACAAAAGGGATTTGATTGAATGAAAAGTGTGGCAGGACATAGGGTGAGAACTAGCAGGGCATTCCCTCTAGAACTGGGGTCGGGCTTTGTTAATTTTTTTTTCCTATGTTTTCTTTTTGTGGCCTTAAACCATTGATTTCAAACTTTTTCTCTAGTGCATAATAAAAATGTTTCAGGCCCAGTTCTGCAAATTCTTACTTCTGGGTATGATATCTGCTTTGTCAGTTCAAGCTTTCACTGACTTGGATGAAACTGCCTGCAGTGCCTAAGTAAAGCACACCAGTAAGTCTTTACAATACTGAGTCCTACATGAATAAATCTGTTTTAAATCACAGAAATATCTCCTATAAACAAGAGTCTGAAGGCTGAGCCCCAAATATTTGCATCTGAAATTAAAAAAAAATATTCAGAATATCATTTCCATTAGGAGAGGTAAGCCTTGTTGTTACTGTGAAACTCAGTTTTTTATACAGTCTAATAATTTTTTTGGCAAAGGTTTTTAAGCTCTGTAAGATTATCTCACCTCACCAGCTTAATGCGATGTTTAGGGAGGTCTTGACAAATGCAGACCCTTGAAAATATTTAAGCTAATATTGGCTCCAGACAAGCCTTGTTAAATTACCGCAAAAATGTTTAATGAGAAATTAAGTCTATTTGGGTTACAAAGCATTAATGAGAATATTCATATGCAATAATATTTGGCTTTACAAATTAAACCTGGATTTTGGTTCATTTTCCAGTTGTTAGCACGTTTCTCAGCAAAGACTGAGTATGCAGTTTCCTATTAAAAAATTGAAGTGTTTCACAGATTTTTCTTCCCTTGCATTCAACACCAAATATGAGCCAAGGCAGGTCCATATGTAAAAGAGCAGACAATGGGGAAATACTGAACAAATAATTCTGAATTCACTCTTTCGATGAAGCTCATGTTTTCAGAGAGATTAATTTATTTCAAATGAAATTTTAATTTAAATCATAATACTTCTTTTCAGTAGAAAAGGTTTCATTACTCATGGACTGCTGTATTTAGCTTTCTCCCAGCTGCATCTAGGAAAGAAACCCTGCCTACCACCACCTGTTAGCAGTCAAACACAAAACTACCAGTCAGCTATCTTTGATTGCAGATGACCAAAGGGCCTAAAGACTGGTTAAGTGACTAAGTCTAAACCAGGGCTCCAACTTTTTTTGCTGACAGTTGGAGCCTGTAGGTTTGCCAAAACAGCCTGGAGTTACTTTACAGCTTAGCTGCTGGGCGGGATTGGGCTGTGTGCCAGCTGGTTGATGGAGCCATGAAGCAGATGCCTTCTCCCATGCAGAGGTTGCAGAGCTCCCTGAAGGTGTTCTAACTTAACTCTCCCCAGGGGTCCAATTCATTCTTGATACTCATAATACACCTACCATGGGCTGATAATATCTAAGCTAAGCAGCACATCAATCACGCTATATTCCTTTGAAAACGTGGATGAAGGAGGGATCTATTAATAGCACTGTCACTCTTTGCTTATAAAATAGTAGAGGTCAGGCTCTTTGCCAATGCGACCGACATATCTGGTCTCCCAGAGGAGTCCTCCAGCTGCCTGTTACCAGGCTGCCACCAGGCAGAAAAGAAAATAAGATTCAAAGAGTGAATATGCAAGATAAAACAAGTCTGTGGCTAAAGCATTACCCAGAGAGACACAGAGATCCCAGTCCTACTTTCTGCACCAGGAACTGTACCCTAAAGAATCATTAGACAAAGTGCATAAGTAACACCATGAACAAAATGTATTTCTTCCCTTCATTTTCTCTACTTCTGACTAAAACTGGAGGGTCCAGGTCAAAATTCAGAGCTCTGCACACAGGCATCAGAAGCTGCATGGGCATAACTTTCCCACACAAATAAACCTTTTGCAGCAAATCTCTTCCCTTGCCATCTCCCCTTTCATCATAAGTGTGCATTCATAACAGAGTATTTTACAGTAGTTTAAAACTACAGCTAAAGCAACAGAAGCCAAATGTCCCTCTATGTGTGACTTCACATACTGAACTATTCGTGGTTCAGTTTGTGAAAAACTGTTAAGTATGTGTCATTTGTTGCTTTGACCATACCAAGGATAAAGGGCTACATTTTCCACCCCCGCTTAGAAAGCCACTTTAAATTCCATAGGTGTAAGCATGAGCTCTTTAGCCATCCTGCTAATCTTAGTATGCCAGGTACATCAGACAAAATGCAGATCCATCTGCATCTGTGAATTCAGATATTTAAAGTACACTCATCACTGTGCATTTAATGGCTACCTTTTCCAGTATGTCTCTCCCAAAGGAGTGCATGTAATGCAGTCACTGCAATAGAATCTATATTATTTTTATTATTAAAATATTTTAAATTAATATACAATTCATTATTAATACACACTATATAATTTCATAATTTATCATAAAATATCATAAAAGGTCATAAAGTTAAACAGCCTTCAGCAATTTGCTAGGTAACAAAAAAGATGAAACAATCTTTATCGATCCCTTTGTGGAAAGCCTGATGATTACTGGGATTTACACATCACTTTGTCCACACGCATGTCAAAGGGCTTTATTAGTATCCACAGATCACACAGCAGTTTCACCAAACCATGCAATGCCCTTCCCTCACTGGGCTGTATAGTTCTATAGACAACCAGAAACCAGTGTCAAAAGTGTCAGAAGACTTTCACTGGGATATATCAGAAATACAAATTTTTGTGAGACCAGAATAATGTTTGAGATCCCAAGTTATAAAGTCAGTGATGACTTGATAAGCATTATAACCTTCATATTATAAACCAACATCAGTAAAATGTACTTCAAATGCATCTCTAAAAAAAAAGTGAGGGCATATAATTAATGAAACGCAGAAATATAGAAGAGATATTGCTTAACTACTGCAGGAAATTTGATTAACACTGATGTACCTGCTTAAATATTGAGTAGCATTATCTACTTCTCCAAGCTGCATGTGCACAAAGTTTGAAGAGTTAGAATTCTGACATTACTCCAAGATGAGTAATTCACTCTCCTGAATTCATATTTCTCCAACAATACTATCTGCAGTTATGGGAATAGACTATAAAATACAGTGAAGGCATTCAGATCTCTAGACAAAGCTGGGATGACTTAAATTAAGTTTGTATATCACCTTCCACACTGAAGAACTTTTACGCACTCTCTAGTCAAAAACCCTTCAAGCAGAGTTAAATATCATGTGATGTAGAGTACAGCCCAAATCAATGCTGCCTTATGTTAGATGAGAATGGATATAAAATTTAATTAAGCACAGTGAAGCAAAATATTTACCTTTCTTGAAGCAGCACCCCTGAATAAAGATGATACTTTTTTTTTTCTCATTTGTAAAGAAAGCATAGACACATTCTCCTAACACCAGCTGGGAATGTGGTCTGATCCAGATAGAAATTTAAGCAGGAAATGTCAGTTCCTGGGAAATCAGCAGTGTCAAGGGACCGGAGCAAAACAAACCAATAAGTTTTAAATATACAGCAGCAAATTATCCCAATGCAAAGGTAATAATCGAGTAAAAACTGCTGTAGCTACAGCCAGAAATTTATATGTAAGGAGGGGAAAGAAATGGGGGGAAAATGGTGCATGCTCAAGGAAAAAGAAACGTTAAAAGTCTGTCAAGGAAAAAGAAACGGTAAAAGTCTGTCAAGAAAAAAGGTCAGTCAGGTTATCACAGAAAGGTAGAAAATGTACCATAAATCCTCCTAGAACACTTAACTGTTTATCTGTCCACTTGTCTAAAGGTAGTCTGTTAGTAAAAGAGAACAAATGATGACTGATAAAGGAATGATTTCTCAGGAAAATCCCCAAGAAAATGAATAAATGAAACTAGTTTTAACTGGGAAGTATAAATGAAGGCCTGAAAAGGTAGCAAACACGTTAAAGACCATCAAGACTGTCAGCAGCATTCCAGCAGGTCTGAAAGGTACTCAGGAAAGCACTTGGTTTACGCACTGGGTGACCACTGATTGTTTCTCCTGTTTTCTGCTTCTTGAGATTTCAACAAAACGTTAAAATCAAACAAACTCCTGTTCTTTCTTCAAAAGCAGGGGGGACCAAGCAGGAGCAAAATACCCTAACCAGCCCGGAAACTGCATAACACCAATCTGTGCCGGTGCTTTGGAACAGATTATGACACCACAGCTTGTGCTCACACCATCCTTAGCATTCAGAGTTAACGAGCTAAGAAATAGCATGTAGCTTCAAAGAGTTAAACACAAACAGCAACGCCAAACTGGCACGTTTTCCCTAAAAAACCTCAAACCAAATCTGTCAGTTAAAGTCTAAATAGGAAGCTGAGGAATATCACGGTAAGACAGCTATGGTTTAGCTTTGAAAGTTCAGAAGGATGGATGCGGGGGTACAGTGTTTACATGGCTACTAGGCATTCATCAACTACTGACTGAGAACAAAAGCTAAGAGGCAATGAAAAGGAACCTGAATTTGAGGTGCAACCCCCCAGTGATCTGGCTATTTGCCCTGAAGTAGACTAGAGATGCTCAGCCAGGTTAAGGAGTCCTCTCCCACTTTCCCTGACTTTTACCTAAAACTCATTATTTTCAGTTAGGAGCTCATACAGCGACAGCAAATAACCATATGGACAGAATTCATGCATATTAAAAAGTCAAATATAATTGTCTGGGGTCAAACATGTTGATTATGTCCTACAACATCTACCATTTACATTGCAAATCGTTTGTTTAACAATGATCCATCTCTACAGTACTGTTTACTGATGCTCAGTGGGAATTAATGTGAAGTTGAGTGGCCGTGAAATGATACTTTCTCATTTTTACTTGCTCACCCATTTTATTATTAGTGATGCTAGACTTCTTCGTGTTTCTCACCTTGTTCTATAAAGAGCCACCAGTCCCACAACAGCAGCCCACTCCATCCTCTATTCATTACCACCTGTTTTAAGAAGACAATTCTATCTCGGTCTCTGTTCTACATTGTACACTTTAACGCTGTTGAGAAGAAATTAAATACAGTAATGTGACAATTTAGAGCAGATTCACTAGGGGAGAGACAGTTACAGGATGAAACTGCTGGCTGAAAAACATGAATGACGATTGATGGCTATGAATATTTTGCCAAGTACCCAAATCATTAGTTCAGAATGCTAGGTTATTCCTAAAACGAAGGGAAAGTGCAAATGTTTTTTTGTTGCATACGCACCAAAATATTACAAGGTGAGAACTGGATGTCTCAGACAGTGATAACAAATATCAGTTTATTTGCTCCTAAGAGAAAAGGCCGGACTACATTTTCTTTTCTTGCCAGCCAGACTTTTTCCACCAGTTTCAGATGGATAGAGATTTGGGTTCTGTGCTAATTTTCATTGCCTGGTGCCTTTTGCACTAAGCCTCCTCTGCTCTACCCCTAAAATGAGCCAAATCAAAATCTTTTCAAAATTGGAGGGCCGAAGAATCAGGAAGGTTTCTTGACCTTCCCATATTTACAGAAATGATGCTACAACTCATTGCTATTTTAAGAGGAAAAACAAAGAGACATAGCCTTCTGAGGTAAACCCTCTTGGACAGCCATTGTTTCCCTGCTCCCTCATCACCTCTCCTCTACGCCAGAAATTACAAGCTGCTGGGGCTACTACTGAGATCTCAATGGTTAATGACTTCTGCTCCTGCCCAGCTTGATGAGAAAGCAGTAAGGTCAAAGTCAAAGGAGCTGATCACAAGCTGACTACGATTCAGCTGGACAAGATCCTGGGCCATCTTGTATGCCATTTCATGCTTTTGCCAAGAAAGGTTGAACCAGATGACCATGAGCTCCCATCCAACCTGGTATTCTGTGATTGATCATTTAAGCAAGCTCCAACATGCAGCCAGTTACAAGTGGGGTTCCTCAGGGCTCAGTGCTGTATCCAGCCCTATTCAATGTCTTTATCAATGACCTGGATGAAGGCATCAAGTGCACCTGTAACAAGTTTGCAGACAACACTAAGCTGGGTGGAAGTGTAGATCTGCTGGAGGGTAGGGAGGCTCTGCAAAGGGATCTGAACATGCTGAACTGCTGGGTTGAGACCAATAGGATTAGGTTTAATAAGGCCAAATGCCGGGTCCTGCACTTGAGTTACAACAACCCTGTGCAGTGCTACAGGCTAGGGGAAGTCTGTCTAGAAAGCTGCCCGGAGAAAAAGGACCTGGGTGTTACAAGGAGCGGCTGGAGGAACTGAAGTTGTTGAGCCTTGATATGAAGAGGCTGAGGGAAGACCATATTGCTCTTTACAACCACCTAAAAGGAGGTTGTAGAGAGGAGAGGGCCGGCGTCTTCTCCCAGGTGGCAGGTGACAGGACAATTTTATGTTAGTCTGCTGGAAAAGAGGCAGAGAAGTCTTACAACATGCAGGCTTGATTCCTCCCTCTTGGGTTTTTCTTTGTGCTGTGTGCCAACAAGGTGTAGAAACAAGTTGCATCACCTGGTTACTAATCTACTAACAGCAAATGATCCACTCCAATCCTGTTTTAGTTAAATTGCAATACTAAAAATCAACATTCCAGTATTAGTTCAGTACCACTTCTAATCTTGTCATTGAGATTCAGTAATGACGAGTGTTCTCTTTCCACATTCCTTATGGAAAGAAATAAAGCACCAAAGCACCTTTTTCTTTGGAATACAAGTACCTTTTCTGTACACAATCCTGCAAGAAGCAATGATGCCATGCAGTCATGTCAGGCTGAGGAAGACTGACTGCAGACAATGCCCAATTCCAGGCAGCAGGGTGTACAGAGCGCTTGACATTAAAGACAAGCCTGTCCTGTCCATGTTTCAGAATTTTTTAGCTGATACTGCTAATTAGATTTAACATTTTGCTAGTTCAGACAACATCATTACAGTACAAACACTGCTCTACTCTTACTGGCTCTGAAAGTCATTACATGAAAGAACAAGACAAGTGATGTAATTGCATAGCAATGGCATATTTAAACTCTACTGATCTACTCTACTCTCTCTCATGTTAGGCATAAATCTATCTGTCTTGCTTAACTGGAACAGCATGTACATGCTAACATCAGGCATGCACTTAAAAATTATGTAGAACACAAGCCTTTTAAAGTGATACAAGAAACTTCCCATTTTTATTTTGACCCTCTTTTCACATGAGTAGTAACTAACACTCACAGCTTTTTTCTATTTCTCACATGCTCCTGGACTGCACAGACACAGTTTTTTTCCAACATTTTCCATGCTGCAAATCTGTCTCTTAGTTACTATGCCCAGAGGATTCTCTCAAAACTCAAACTCCCTCAGGATCACAAGTCACCAAATATAAATCACAAACTGATCCAGCATGTAGTGCAAAGTATTCAACAACCCCATCTCTGCCTCTTGAAAAGGTCAGAAACTGGGACAGTGTCCTGACTTCCACAGTGCAGCTCTATCATCTTCAACACAATGTCCACCGTCCCTGGCTGAGCACTCACTTTGGGCAGAATTTTACAATGGTATCTTGGTTCCACTTCTGAGGAACACAATAGCTTACTGCCAGGGAATGCTGCACTGGTCTTAATAGAGTACTAAGGAGTACAGAAAGGCCTGCATCACCCCAGCTATCATCCAGCTAATTCCATGCAAAGTTTTGCAAGCATGTGTGAGAAAGAAAAAGGGCTAAAAGGAAACAAGGAAATGTTTTACTGACAGCACTTGACCAGTTCAAAGGTAGGCATGAATCAGCATCTCACATTTACGTTTGCTGCTGGCAAAGGACAACGAAGCACACAAAATATTCAAGTTGTCCAGCATGACCAAGAGCTGTATCATAATAGGAAAAAAATCTCTCAACATTTTCACCTTCAAATTATAGGCTTTCTTAAGTTACTATGATTCAGATATTAACCACGGATAAAAAAAGACTAAACAAACTCCCAAAACAATTTTACAGTTAACTTAAAGAAAGTTTTAACCTCTACTATAACCCATTGCATTGGGATCAGCTTCATTGAATAGCCAAGTGACTGAATACATGTGCTTCAAAGCAAACACAGATAAGGATCTACCTAGCTGTGTTGGCACCATTTGTAAGCACCCTATTTCTTGCTTTCGTCATCAGGTTTGCAGCAATTTAGGAAAAAATCATGAAAACAAGTCTACATGGAAACGAACTGCAGAAGAGAAAAGAACACTATACTTTTGTTCCTTTTCAGCATCTTTTTCTTCCTATGCAACTAAAAATACAAGACTCAACTGATGAAAAATAAAGTAGAGCTGAAGAAGGAATAAGAAACAAAAATTATGTGTCTTAGAAATTTGCCATTTGACTGATAATGATGGAAATCGTTTTACTGCCCAGATGGCAATTATGTTTTTAAATTATAACATAATTATTCAAATGCAAGTGACCTTGCTATGCATACATCTTAAGAACTGCTTATACACTGGAAAGAACAGATTTTAGACTGTTTGCAAGCTGAAAGTTGATTACACTGAAACACTACATACCGAGGAGTAATGTGTTCTGACTCAGTGAGAATGAGCTGACTGGAAGTAAGGTGAAAAACTAATTAATATGTGTGCAGCACCTGGAAATTATAAAGTGATTTAAGTATAAAGTGTCATTATTATCAGTATATGATTATGTATCTCTTCATGGTTGAAAGATCATACAAGAAAAACACAGCTGATAGTCCTTTATTCTCTAGACACTTAGGCTTACGTATGAACCCTGTAGTGATGTGTCTGATGCTAAAAATTATTTTTAATAAGTTTCTCATGGCTTTTTGATATTCTTCCCTTCTGCATATATGGGAAAGGAGTTGATTTTAAGGTAAAGAAATTATCACGTTGCAATCACTCTTAAAATGCATAGGTAAATACCTTTAAAATATGCAATCTTATCTAAAAGGGTTCAGCTCATTCACAGTCTCTCAATAGAGTCCAGTGAAGTTTCCTATTCACTGTCTACATAAAACATACATGGAGATCCATATTAAGTCAGATAAAAGGTAAGCAAAACAATATTTGTCATAACTGTAATGGTTAAAAATGCAGATACCACTCTTCCTACTCATTTCACTCAGACAAGGTACATTGAAGGTCTTCTTAACATATTGTATTCTTTGCATGTCAAGTGTGATCCAGGATAGTATATTTATTTAAAACAATATTCAAGAGATTTCTGTTTGTTCCAAAGTAATGTTCAGGCGCTGGTAAGTGTGTTGTATTTTATTTGAAACAGTCTGTTCTTGTCAAACCACGTTTGCTTGTTCTCTAAAAATGCTTATCCTACCCCTATCACTACATCCTGGTAGTGTATTAAGAAGAAAAAAAAACCCAAACCATAAACCCACCATACTCTGCTTTATTC
Source organism: Coccyzus lansbergi (assembly GCA_033558105.1). Taxonomy (NCBI): domain Eukaryota; kingdom Metazoa; phylum Chordata; class Aves; order Cuculiformes; family Coccyzidae; genus Coccyzus; species Coccyzus lansbergi. The sequence continues at coordinate 522,020 of JAUMJK010000678.1, read as the reverse complement.
ACTCACCACAGAGGGGAAAATGTGTGATAGCATAGCAGCTTGGCATGAAAGGAGACTATGCATATATTTTTCTAATGCATTTGGAAATGAAGTAAGGTTTGAGAATCCTGCCCTTCTCACTAAAAAGTGATACCATGGCACTCAATTTGGGTGGGTGCTCACCACAAAATCACAGGCTCTATTAACAGACAGAATAAACCCCTGAAAAGATCATCTTTAACCTGCAGATAGGAAGCCTTATTACCATTGGAGATTAAGATTACTCACCACAGTCTACCTTCTAGATCTCTACAATTGAATCTTTTGGGCCTCTGAGCCCCAAAGAGTCCATACACTGAACTTGATTAATACTTAGTAGAACAAGACTGCAGAGAATGCAGATTAGCTTTCATGTGTTTGTAACAGTTCATAGTAGTAAAAAAAATGCAGTATTCAGTGCCAACCCAACCATTCGACTGTGGCACTATCTAGGAACAATAGAAGTTTCTCAGTAATTAAAGTTATAAAGGATGGAGCACTGTCTTAACAGAACAATACCATTTCAAGGGCACATTGCATCATCTGCTGTTGTAGCTAAGCTAGAGACTATCTGCACAGTGCAATCATTAAAAAAAAAACCCACCTGTACAAAATCAAGCAGTGTTGCCCCAGAATCCCATTCCAAATCCTGTCCTGTCCTCCCCTGATATTTGAGTTGTACGAGCTAATACTTGACTGCACCACAGGAGAAGATTGCTTATTATATTATCCATTATAATTCTGTAACTATGTATGAAAATAGGAATGTCATCTATAGATATGAAACATTGCATAATGACAGCCTACAAACATACTATGTCACCAGGGGAAAAAAAAAAGCAATGACAAGGACATTGTAAACAACCTAAATCAATCTGTTGCAGGGATAATAAGAACCATCCTCAAAGTCACCCCTCCAGGGGTAAAGCCTATTAATTGTTCATAATTTGCAACTGGATCTATAACGCTTAACCTGGAGGCACAAAGAGGAGGAAGAGAAATACAAGAAGCACCACAAAATGAGCACAGCTTGCCCCTCTTATCCTACCCAAACAAGCCATTACCTTGAGTAACAGTGAACAACCCGTACGGACCATATGGAGCTTAGTTTACATTTACGGTATTGCCGTATGCACTGGATGTACACACATTGGTCAACACAGACATCTTTAGAGAAATCTTGAGATATTCATCAAGACACAGGAATATTCCCCAGTGAATGCCATGGAAACATAAAACAAAACACTTCTAAGATAGCCACAATGCCACATACATTGTTCATCAGTGCTATGTCTGGTCAGCTACCCACGCAGGCGTTAATGAGACAGACTTTTGGAAAGTAAGAAAAAAAGACTGGAGAATGAAGAGTAGGCCTGATTGACAGGAAACAGACACTGTAATTAGCTGAAATTACTGGTCATCCTTGCTACTATTGATTTTTTTATCATCATCAATTATTTTGCGACAGTGGCTAAATAAGGGCACCACAGCACTAAGCAGGCTAGCTTATCGTTTTGCCCCTTCAGCTATGCATGGCAGAAGTGATAAAGGCTAGGAAAAAACCCCAAACAATTGACTGAGAATGAGAAAAAGAGAAAGGCAAAGATAACATGAATAAACGTTTCAAAAAGGAGACAAAATATATTTATCAACCATCCTGAAAATTCCAAACCCTTAAGTGCTGTCAATGTAAAAGGTATTAAAATTGATTTAAAAGGCAGAAAGAGAATGGCTACCAGAAGAACACAAGATACAGAAATAACTTTGAGAGAGATTGTACAGCAATAGAAAAGTAAGCTCAGGTACAATGACACAAAATTTTTTCATAAGCAGTTTTCATCTATTTGGCAAAAGGTTTCAAAACCTGTGAAAAATCTCAGGTAAAGTTTGTGATTGACAGCAAGGAGGCATAAGATGATAATGCTGTGATGCCTACAATTCTCTATAACATAACATGCAAACATGGTGTGATGCTATTTTTTCACACAATCAAAATGTACTGCATTTCATTTTCTAGAATTCTATTCATTATATGTACACATTGCAAATAAGATCTTAGAAGACTTTAGTGTTATACCAGAAAAATATGATTGGAACAATTTTATGGAACTAGCGTCTAAGCGAAAACAGCCTACCTATATCATGACCAAGAATTTCCGATATTTGTTTTATGTAAACACATCAAAAAGTAGATGAACTTATTTTATATTGAACCTATAATTTCTAAATCTGGTTGAGGTACTTAATAGGTATCAGCATTTACAGCATACATACACAGGTGGGGTTTTTTTAGGTCTAACTAGGGGAAGGATAGTTACAGCAAAACTTATAACGACTTTACATACGTGCTTCCTAACACAGTCTCATTTAAAATGTCCTTCACCTTAAAGACAGATATCTTTCATCACGGTCTTTGATGTATCCCATAAAAACCTCAAGGGCCAAGCCAGAGCAAATGAAGCTTGAATTCAGTGTAAATACCTATGGAACAGGCAAAGAGCACGCTACAAATTTCTTCATCTTTACTCAGGGTGGCTACTGCACTGTAGTGATTGGACTGCCCTTTTTGTGCAAGTTGTTGGGCAAAAAAGAAGAGGGCATACAGATGACCAATGGAAAATTGGTCACTGGAGGACTTCCCAGATAATTTAAGACAAACAACTGTAAAGAAACTGAAAGACAATGCAAGTTTCTCACTCAGCTTCAGTTATGTATAGGAGGTCTGACACAAAACCCCCCACGTCACCCACGTCACTCTCTTGTTTTATAAAGTAAGAAAATAAACTAAAATCACCTTCAAAAAAGTTCCATTTTGAATTTACACACATCTGCATACTATGCTGCTGTCAACATTCAAAGCAATTCTGCAGATCATTTTCTGAAAGGCTGTCGAGGATCTCCATTGCTTTTGCTTTCACATCTTCTTTTGACAAAAAATGGGTTCTTTTGAGAACTGACTTGATATTTGGGAAGAGGAAGCCAGGTCTGGCCAACAGGATGGGTGCTCAAGCACAGTGCTGCTGTTATTAGCTAAAAATAGAGTCACAGACAAAGCATTGTGGGCTGGCGCACACTGACATTTTCCGAATGAGATTAAGAAAACATCTGTATTTGAACACATATCCACTCATACTGAGTGAAGCGACACAGCTGAGCCTTGTCTCACTGTTACAAGTTAGAACATGTTCTATAATTACCTTTTTGTCTCTCCCCTCTCCCTCTTGGTTGCCAAGCTATAGGTTGCCAAAACTATAGTTCATATAGTTTTATGAACTATTATATAGTTCATAAAAGTGACTGGTATGAATATTGAGTTAAGGTATAACACAGCCGAATGCAGTAGTGTGCTTGAAGTTACCTTATTTAGGATACAATTAGAGGTTTTACATGACCAATGTAACACATAATTAATGGATTGAGATCCTTCTACTGAAAATAACCAAGTGTACAAGACTTGGCTGTAGAAAGAATCCTGCAACAACTTATGAATACTTTACAATTCTCTTGGACTATCCACAGTAGCTGGGAATGTAGCGACAAGGAGACTGCATTAGGCTCTCCCGTTTCTTTGTGCAGAAGATAGTTACATAGGTCACTGCACTGGCCTTGTCAAATAGGAATTCTGGTTCAAAACAAGGGTAGACACACAAGATGATCTAAAGAGCCATCATCATACACAGAATGAATTATGCACCAGCAGGACAGATGACTAGAATCTCAGACGGCTGAAAAATAGGCAGCAGGGTGAAGTGATCCTAACACAAAGCTATCCCATGGCACTTATTTGAGATGAGAATTCACAGCCAAGACCTCATATTAGATTCATTGTGCTGTGTTAGAAAAAGGAACACTTACAAGAAACGAGGTAGAGCAGATATTGCATCTACAGGCAAAATATTACAGAGTACACTTTACACACAGACAACTATTAGTACAACATTCAGTAGACACATCAGTTTGAATATGTAAATATGCATCCAGGAACACAAACAGCTAGTACTCAGCACACAGCTGAGTTTTTAAGACAAAGCAATGCACTTCTCTATGAACATAGTGCCTTACTGGCCAGCCAGTATAATCTACCAAGATTGCAAAATCCAGGCATTAGCAAAATATTGACAGCAAAATACGTGAACAACATTCTTAGGAAGTAGGGTTTTTATCTTTAAGAATCAGGAAAATGATGGCCCTGCTATAACAGCAAATGCGCAAAGATGCTGGACATCAGCTGAGGAAGAGCACTCTTACCAAAAATGATCAAAAGGAAAAGCGTCTCTTGCTTAACTTGGAAAGAGATGTTCTGGAGACCTTTTCCAAGCAAAGGAGGTTTTCTTTTCCCAGATGAGAAGGGCAGGATTGGAAGATTCATTCATTTTTGTCTTTATTTAAATAACTGAGATCCTGTTAACTAAAATTGTTGTAGCGGTCTCCTGCCATGACTGAAAGACAAGGGAATAAGCCTAACATAGCTAATTACAGCAGCAACCATACTAAATCCTCTCAGAATCTGTTTCATAGAAATATCACTTTTCTGTGGAATAATTACCTCTAACATGCCCAATCCTATTCTTGACGTGTATTTTAATACTCTGACATTTTAACGCCATCTGCTGCCAAGCTGCCTGGCCTGCCATGCTGTCAGAACTCGTTCCACGCACCATCTTCTGCTTCTTATCGTTTCAGTCTTCCCCTGAATACAGAGGAATCACTTCTCCGGTGCCCAGTGTTATCATTTACCCTTTGGCAGAGTGGGTAAGAGACTACAAAAAGCAAACAACAGCAATTTTCAGCCAATTTTTTCATTTTGCGGTTGAAGTTTCTGTGAAGAGCCCGTTGCTCTTGTAAACACTAGTTGCCTTTAGATTGTGTCTTCTGAGGCATTTGTGTATATAACAGAAGTAAACAATCTGATTTCCTCCTGCGGTATGTTACAAGGACACAAACAATAATGCACAAAATGCTAAACCAACACCATGGCATTAATAATTTTGTTGTTTAATAATGAGGGGGAAATTTTGCTCCCATGGAAAGTGGCCTAACATTTATTCACACATATGCAGTTATTCACCTGTTCCTACACTTTAAAAAAAGTTCTGTTCTTACTACAGGCTGGCATAAAGTATCAAGGCAGCCATTCTGTGATCTGATGATATAAATATTTAATATCTACAAAATAAGTAATAATGATATGTTTCCTATGTACTGATCTCAAGAGATATCTGTAGGATCTATGAGAACAGTCAGCATGTCGTGACCACTCTACACAGCTTCCAAAGGGTCTATGCTACTTCTATCAAATGACAAACACCCAGTCAAGATGTATGCTGCTTATAAGACATTGATCATAATCGGCACAAAGATATGTTGGCTTTCTGTGATTAAATGAATTGTCAGTCTTATCCTAAAAACAATTTGTGCATCTACAGCTCTAGTGAAAGCAGGTAACACCAACAGAATTGCATCCACAGCTGAAATGCCTTAATGAAGGCAGTCATTATTTTTCTAATTTACTTCTGAACGCTTTGGAGAGACCATCAGCTGAGGCAAGACACTTCTGCCTGAATAGTGCTTTCTGAGCCTTTTGTTACAAGCCATGATTAAGCTGAAAGAAATTTGAGAAAAATAATTTCAGGTTTCCCCATTGATTTGGTCTGCGTTCCTGACAGCACTTCATAAAACCTTATGTCACTGTTCCTTGCTTGAGGTGGATTGTTCTCATCTTTCCTCAGTTCAACAGAAAAAGGAGGAAAAAAAACATTTAAGATGGCAACATGAAGTATAAAAATAGTTTGAAGATGAACTAAGGGCATGTATGGTAGAAGACACTCACTTTTGGAAACTCACTTTTGAACATTGTGCCTCTGACCTGCATACTCTTCTCTAAGTACTGTCCAAAAAGTTACAAAGGTTAATGTTCTGTAATACTGATAGTTGCCTCCCAGCACTGAAATATCTTTCAACTTGTTAACACTAAACAAATAAGATCATGTCTGCTTTAAGCAATCTACATATCATTGTTAATAAAAAAATCTTTCTATAAATACATCAATAGAAAAAGGAGGACCAGGGACAATATCCAGTCTTTATTGGATGCAATGGGAACAACTGTGACAAAGGATGAGGACAAAGCTGAGGTACTTAATGCCTTCTTTGCCTCAGTCTTTAAGAGTAAGAAAAGTTGTTCCCTATGTGTACACACCCAGGAGTTAAAGGGGCAGAACAAAGCTCCCATGATCCAAGAGGAGGTGGTTAGGGACTTGCTTGGCCAATTAGACACCTACAAGTCTATGGGGCCTGACAGGATTCACCCTAGGGTATTGAAAGAACTGGCGGATGTGCTGGCCAAATCCCTTTCCATCATCTTCCAACAGTCCTGGAAGACTGGGGAAGTATCACTAGACTGGAGGCTGCCTGATGTAGTGCCCATCTACAAGAAGGGTCGCAGGGAGGATCCAGGGAACTACAGGCCCGTCAGTCTGACCTCAGTGCCAGGGAAAGTCATGGAACAGGTGATCTTGAGTGCTATCATGAAGCACATGCAAGACAACTGGGTGATCAGGCCCAGTCAACATGGGTTCACGAAAGGCAGGTCTTGTCAAACTAACCTGATTGCCTTCTATGACAAAGTGACTCGGCTGCTGGGTAAGGAAAAGGCTGTGGATGTGGTCTTCTTGGACTTCAATAAAGCCTTTGACACAGTTTCTCACAGCATTCTGCTTCAGAAACTATCAGCCTCTGGCCTGGACAGGCAAACTCTCTCCTCGGGGGAAAACCGGTTGGATGGCCGGGCCCAGAGACTGGTGGTAAATGGTGTTAAATTCAGCTGGAGGCCAGTTACAAGTGGGGTTTCCCAGGGCTCAATGCTGGGTCCAGCCCTGTTCAATGTCTTCATCAATGACCTGGATGAAGGCATTGATCAAGTTTGCAGATGACACTAAGCTGGGAGGGAGGGAGGTTCTGCAAAGGGATCTGAACAGGCTGGACTGCTGGGCAGAGTCCAATGGTATGACATTTAACAAGGTCAAATGCCGGGTCCTGCACTTGGGGCACAACAAGCCTTGTGCAGAGCTACAGACTGGGAGAAGCCTGTCTATAAAGCTGCCTGGAGAAGGACCTGGGAGTGTTGGTTGACAGCTGACTGAACATGAGCCAGCAGTGTGCCCAGGTGGTGAAGAAGGCCAGTGGCATCTTGGCTTGGATAGGAAATGGTGTGATCAGCAGGTCCAGGGAGGTTATTCTCTGTACTCGGCAACGATGAGGCTGCTCCTTGAATCCTGTGTTCAGTTCTGGGCCCCTCACCACTTGAAGGATGTTGAGGCTCTGGAGCGAGTCCAGAAAAGAGCAACAAAGCTGGTGAAGGGGCTGGAGAACAAGTCTTATAAGGGGTGGCTGATGGAACTGGGGTTGTTGCGAAGAGGAAGCTGAGGGGAGACGTTATTGCTCTCTACAACTACCTGAAAGGAGGTTGTAGAGAGGAAGCTGCTAGCCTCTTCTCCCAAGTGACAGGGGATAGGACAAGGGAGAACGGCCTCAAGCTCCACTAAGGGAGGTTCAGACTGTGTATTGGGGAAAAAAAAATCACAGAAAGAGTCATTAGGCACTGGAACAGGTTGCCCATGGAGGTGGTTGAGTCACCATTCCTGGAGGTACTTAAAAGCAGGTAGACAAGCTGCTCAGGGACATGGTTTAGTAGCAGATAGGAATGGTTGGACACGATGATCTAGGAGGTCTTTTCCAACATGGTGATTCTAACACTAAAATCTAATTATTCCTAAAAAAACCCCCATTATTTCCTTTCACATTACTTTTTTTGTCAGTTCTGTAGATTCAGGGATGATCAGCTCCGTGAAGTACCTCTGTATTTTGTCAATAAACTATATAAACAAAAAAGTAAACAACACTACCATTTAAAACCTGCTAAGTAATACTAAGTGCCAAGAGAGCGTGTTTTCTTCTATGAGAGTTCAAAAGGAACAAAGTGCTTCTGGCAGCCCCCTTTTCAGAGGGATTTCACTTGCTTGGTGGTAATTCCAATCTAAACCCACAAAGTCCAAAAGCCAATGCATGCTACAAACCACCATGCATGAAGATGCTGCTCCTGACTTGAGAAGTTCATGAAACATAAATTGTTGAATACAGTTTACTGACAAGGTTTGACCTGGCTGTACACATTTCCTCGCTAGGTGCTCACTGCTGATTGCAAGCAAAGACAGGGCACTTGGCCAGGATGAGCTCTTCTCTGCCCTAACACAGTTGTATTTATACTTACCATGATCTCCCAAAGGAAGGTCTCCCAAAATCTTGGGAGCTAAAAAAGACTTCAGGTCATGTTCTTTTTTTTCAAAGTGGAGGCACTGTCTCCATTTTAAGAATCTCCCCCTCAAAAGGTACAATAATTTTGATCTTACAAAATTTAGCACTCACAAATTTGAAATGTCAATAAAAATTTCAAGTGATTCCTTCTCTGTTTTTCTATTCCAGCATTTTTGCAATGAAAAAAATATTATTGCAAACTTGAGGATCCCATCAGAAATGCAGAAATGTATTTTTTCCAGTCATGGCTTGCTACTACATTGTATATAGTTATTTGGTACCACTTTATTCTTGCAGTGCTACCCCAAATAAAAAGCACGAATGCAAACTCTCTTTTTACATTGATCATACAAATACTGGTCTATTGGTTATGACTAGATAATCAGCAACTTAAAATAGAATTTTTATGGATCATTTTGTTGATTCAGATCATATCACAGTGAGGGAAAGTAATCATAAATATCATCAAAAAACATTTCTACAAAGAGAGGGAGAAAAAGAGAATAAAGCAGGTTTCCATGGTTACTTTGTTAACCATCTCCATTTTGTTGTTGACATAGTTTAAAAACTACAAGACAGTATAAACAAGAGCAAATGAAATATTTATTAAGATCTACATTGCAGAAAACAGAAAGCTCTCACCATATGTCATGTCTGTTTCAACAGCTGACTGTCTGATGAAGCTCTAAAAGACACACTGGCATCTACTAGTTGCTGGTGCTATCAAGTGCATTATATAGGACAAACCCTTACTGAGGATGCTGTGGGATGAAGAGACTGAGAGCAGCCCTGCCAAGAAGGGCTTGGGGGTACTGGTGGATGAAAAGCTGAACATGAGCTAACAATGTACACTCAAAAGCCAACCGCATCCTGGGCCACATCGAAAGAAATGTGGTCTGGCAGATCAAGGGAGGTGATTCTATGCCTCTACTCCACCCTCATGAGACCTTACCAGGAGCACTGTGCCCAGTTCTAGAGCTCACACTGCAAGAAAGACACAGACTTTTTGGAGTGAGTGCAGAGATGGGCCCCCAGAAATAATCAGAGGGATGGAATACCTCTCCTGTGAAGAAAGGCTGAAAGAGTTGGGGTTGTTCAACCTGAAGAAGAGAAGGCTCCAGGTAGACTCAATTGTAGCCTTTCAGTACTTAAAAGGGGCTTATACGAAAGATGGGCACAGGTGTTTAGCAAGACCTGTTGGAAAAAGACAAGGGGTAATGGTTTTAAGCTAAAAGAAGGTAGGTTTAGATTAAATAAAACGGAGAATTTTTTTACGATGAGAGTGGTGAAGCACTGTAACGGGTATGCCCAGAGAGGTGACAGATGCCCCATCCCTGCGATCATTCAAGGCCTGTTCCTCTGAGCATCCTGATCTAGTTAAAGAATTCCCTGCTCACAGTAGCAGGGTTGGACTAGATGACCTTGAAAAGTCCCTTCCAACCCAAACTTATTCTATGTGCAGATGAAGCCCTTGACTCAAGTTCACTTAATAATATTTCATCTGTAATGTATTTTCAGTAGAAGATGACCTCTTGCCTTAAGACCAATGATAAAATTGCAGGCATCTCACTTATAAGTAAAAGCTCTTGCTTGGCTGTCAGCTAAAACTAACTACCAAAGGCTGCTCTCAAACCCTATCCATTTCAACAGCTGCAGTTTTAATCCTTTACTTCTAATGCAAATTAAGTTCCTCTTATGTTGAGTCATCACCCTAAATGAAAGGTTAATTCTGTATAACAGTACCTTTCAGCAAAAACGTCATCTAAATCAGGTCATTTTTATTTTGATTTCCTGGAAACTTCTATTTTAGCTGGGCTTCTTATTGTTTTGGGGAGGAATGAGAAGTAACTCTGATACCACTAGACTCCAGACTTGCACTTAAAAGCCAAGAAGTTCTATAAGGAGTCCCCAGCGCAGGAAAGTCTAGAGGCATACTGGAGTTCTTGGTATTTGGATACGAACTTTAGTCAGCTAGAGGTGGCACATAGCATTAGGTCCTGTGTGCCAATAGTCATCCTCTAGCAATGAAACACAAATAAACCCAAGACAGCCAACTCCAATACTGACAGTGGTCCTGCAGTACCAATTTCAGTACAAGGTGGTAAGTAGAATCATGGAATCCACTGAGGTTGGAAATGACCCTTAAGATCATTGAGTCCAAGTGTAAACCTAACACTATCAAGTCTACCACTAATCCATGTCCCTAAGCACCAGATCTACATATCTAAATACCTCGAGGGATGGCGACTCAAGTAATATAGTACAGTCTACACAAATATCATACAGAGACATATTTTTTCTAAGCGGCAGTGTTCTCCCCTGCTGTGTCCTAGGCAAAAAATTGTCCTGAAACTGCTGTGCAGCTTGAACGTGATTGCCCTGTACACAACCCTACAGGCAAACTTCCGCATTTCACTGCTGCTGTGTGTTTGGAAAAATTTCTACCAGTGAACGCATTTATTATTCTTTAAGACAATCTGTGAACCCTGAAGAGGTCAGTTAATCTCTCCTCTATGGTAGAATCAACTTAGGTTACTCTTGAACAAGATTTGCTGCTGAGCTGCTGCTACACTCAGAGGGCATTCAAAGGAGAAAATTTACTTGAGCAACTCATGGCCTGTTTTGGGTCTCCTTTTCCATCTATGTATACACACATACATACATGAGATTACCAACTCAAAACACTACTGAATTTTACTTTTTAATCTTAGCTCGCTACCACTGACAAAAAAATAAGGTCAGTATTTAAAACTACTCTGCCTCACTAGCAAGTTGTAAATGTCTAACATTTAATATTTTCAGAGCAATAGTCTAATCCAGATTTGAAAAGCAATTCATTGTACTGAAACGCTAGATATATTTTGAAATAATCTCTAAATCTACCAGAACTGCCTCTGAAAAGCACTAACGCATGGAATGCCTTTATCCTTATAGCTAGAAGAGATGACGTTCATTATATAATATCAGTATTCACAAAAAAATAGCAGAGCAATACTTACTCACCTTGACTGTCTTTACATCAGTCAAGGTGGAATTCTGCTTCATTTAACACGTTTCAAGTTTGGGATATCACATAACTTGAGCATGCAAAAGAATGTTGCTATTCACAGAACAGAAAACCAGAGGCTGGTTAGACAGTGCAGTTACTTTTCAAGTGTCCAGCTACACTGCTTGCAAGAAAATGCTAAACCTTCTCCAGGAAAAAGCAAACAAGAACTGTGTGAACAGCTGATAAGAAGTATTATCCGCTGGTTTCCATGACCTTCACTAGTTTTTCAGCAGTGCATGGAGATACTGCAATTACACTTTTTGGATATACGAGAAAGCCTACAGCTTGTTACTTTCCTCTCTTATTTCAGACCACAAGATAAATAGAAGTTTGCAGGTTTTGATCCCTTATTCTTTCAAACATATAAATTCTATCCAACTATTTATTTGTGACATTTAAGATGGAAGTCTGCACAAGATCTTCATTCACATGGGGCTAGGGAAGGAGTGTTTATCCTTAAACTGCACATCAAAACCAACATATATTTGCAAAGATGATGACTGACATAATTTACACATGATTTACTGATTTTTTCTTACCTTTTCTTCACTACGGTCCCCTGTTTACATCATAATCTGTCCAACTAAATGTAATTAAGAGCGTATACAGAACGCAAAAAACCCACAGCATATACTTCTTCTCTACCCTAAATTTATATCTGTGATAAAACAATTCCACGTCAAATAGTTATATCCTGTACCGCTTTATCATCTGTTCTTGGTGTTACATAAAGAGCTTATACTAAATATCAACGTTGAGCTCTTATATAGCATTCTTAATCCATAGACCTCAAAGAAGTTTACAAAGGATGATCATTATCCTGCTTCAGCTATGAAAAGAAAAAACATGGAGATCCTCAGGGTGAAATTCAGACCACACTTAATTTCCACAATCAAGCTAGGATTACACTACATCACAGTACCACTAGTCAGTCAGAACAGTGTCCATATTCTCAGATGGATCTCAGAGTTTTCTATAACACCAGTGCCCTATGACTTGCACTAAGTAACTCTACTGGCCATTTAGGAATCAATCCAGAGAGAATATGGCTTTCAATAGGGTATCTTATTCAACCTGACACTCACTAAAATGCCTCCCATCCCACACAGGCAGCACTTTTAACAGTCTACCTGCCCCCAGGTATCTTGCTTACAGCTCTAAACACACTATCACCGCCATCAATGCTGCAAATAACTGCAGTCAGGTCCTCTACTCAGGCTTTACTACCAAAATCAATACTGCTGTAGACAGATATACAGATATCAAGGTCTATTGACACCACTCAGGTGTCTCACAGTATTTTCTCCTCCACACTGAAACCCTCAAAGCATCTGATCTGTGGATAACAAGACATGAGTTATCAAGCCTCCTACCTTCATCCTTTCATCTCCTCTTTTGGATCTATTTCACATGCCCACTCTTTGCACCTTGCTGTAAGGTAGGCGTTTACACTCACAGACGTCCTTAATTCTATAAACTGTCCTGGACTATTCAGAGCACCTAAAATGAGGCCTGTGTATGGCAACTTAAGCGGTCAGGGACAAGCACGGGAAGCAGACTGTGGACTAACAAGCATGCAGGTCACTGGGGTATTGATCTGATCATAACTGGCGCTTGCTACTTTAGTGGCATAAAATAAGCAGTAATGCTATCTATTGGATAGTACATTACCAGATGTGTTACTGAAGGCGTGGTGATCTGACAAAACTTTGTAAGTTCCAAATTCAGAATAAAGTTAAGGGGTTGTTGTTTTGACATGCTATATTACAAACTGCCTTAAAAATACTCTGGACTCGGGCAAAATCAAGCAAGCTGACTCTGAGCTCAAAGAAAAATCACGGAGCTATGATTTTCAGGAGAGGATTCAGAACACTTCAGTCCCCAGAATGCTCCACATGTTAAGGAAGCCGAGGAAGAGAAACACATGCAAGCCCATTGTGACAAAAAGAGTCATTCCATGTTCCACTGTGTCAACCTAGATAAGTTATTCAGAGCAGCTGATCCTAGAGTCCCATATATTATATGACCTACCTGCTGTTTGAACTCTTACTTTCAGGAAGAGAAGGCACAGAAGCAGAGGTTGCATAATACACTGCATCTTCTAGCATGCACATTTGCTAGAATTGGACCATCTTCCAAAGAAACACAAAGGCAGCCTCGCGGACTCCCATTTCATTTCCTGCAACATTTGCTATGCAGAGAAAGCCATAATAGAGAAAGCACTGTTTAAATGCCAGCTGGAGCACAGGTTGAGAGAGTTGGGCTCTTTTGGAGAAGAGCAGGCTCTGGGAAGACCTTAGAGCTGCCTCCCTTGCAGTACTTAAAGGGGGTCCACAAGGAAGCTGGTGAGGGACTTTTTATTGGAGGGTACAATGATAGGATGAATGGCAACGGTTTTAAGCTGAAAGATGGCAGATTTAGGTTATTAGGAAGAAATATTTCATTGTGAGGGTGGTGAGACCCTCAGGTTGTTTAGAGAAGCAGTGGATGCCCCATCCTTGGAGGTATCCACGCCCAGGTTGGGTGAGGCTTTGAGCAGCCAGGTCTGGTGGGAGGTGCCCCAACCCACGGCAGTGGAGAAGAATCTAGATGATCCTTCAGGTCCCTTCCAACCGATCCTACGATTAGCCAGGTACAAGTGGCATACAGGTGCAGAGAGACAAGCTCTGTAGCTGCTGCCTGGCAGCTCTTTGTGCCTGCATCTTACTGGAAGACACCAGGGCAGTCTCCCGATGACTCTGTTACCCACATGCAGGGGTGCAGGTGGGTACAGTGAACATGAGTGCCCTTGTGGAAACACGGCACCCAGGGACCTCTGCCACTAGAACTTTCTCTGAAGCCCAAATCAGCAGACAGATAAAAGGAAAGTCAATGCAATTAAGGATTTCATTCTCCTGCGCAGGGCAGGATCATTCATATCCCAATTCAATATAAAGGAGCAGATGAAAGGTAACCTCAAAGCAGCAGCCCTTCCAATTGCAAAGGTTTTGCCTGGGTCGTGTTCTGGATAAGATGCGATTTACAGCAGTTATGCTGCATACAACTAATTCACCAGAAATTAGGAGTAGAAGGGAATGCTCTTTGTATCCTTTTTATCCCCCGCATTTTTTTCTAGCAGTAGTCCACATCTTAACAGAATCATAGTTTGAGTTGGAAGGGACATTAGAGATCATCTAGTTCCAACCCCCCTGGCATGGGTAGGGACACCTCCCACCAGACCAGGCTGCCCAAGGCCCCATCCAACCTGGTCTCGAACACCTTCAGGGATGGTAGAGACACAGCTTCCCTGGGCACTTATGCCAGTGCCTCACCACTCTCATAGTGAAAAAATTCTTCCTTATATCTAGAATAAGGAAAAATTCTTATGTCTAGAATAACATGGCATAAAAATCGCATGCAGCTTTCCAATACAATTCTGAAACGTAAAACATAAAATAACTTCGACATTGAAGTTTATACCCACTGCATCCTACTATGTGGAAGTTATAACCATGCCATTTAGCATGCCAAAGTACAAATACAGGTCATAACACATGGAAGAGGAAAAAAAAAGACAGCACTAAATGTGAGAAAGACAAATCAATTACACAAAAAGAAAACAAAGTTGAGCAGAAATCTGTAAATTTGTATTCTAGGTCATATAAAAATCTTGATACATCTATTTAGGCTTAAGTACAAGTGCTTGGTGGAAAAGGAAGTACTACATAAATCATATTTTTAAAATGTAAATAACTTTTTATATATTCAGTTTTGCAACTCTGAAATACAGATTGCCTCAATTATGAAAGATGCAGATTCACTCAGACTGAAATCAAATGTAAAATCCAGCCAAATACTGCATTTTAATAGTCAAATGTTTCCATGACATAAATAAATATATAAATAAACGTTTCCATGGACTTCACTATAAATAAATTCAGAGTCCTTTCAGTCTCAGGTGGTTCAAGACTAGTGGGCACATGCTTGCTTCTGTTACACTGAAATACAACCTTTGATCTAGTTCCATTAAACTACTCATTAAAATTACTTAAAAGTGGCCTGAACTGAATCTCTAAATACTCTGTGTTCCACAAATGGCATATTTCTTGCTCATAGATAGTAACTCAAACACACTGCAACAAAAATAACAAACTGTTTTAATTCACAGTTGCAACACATAAACAGGGTGAGATCTGTACCTTGTTAATCCCAACTTCCATACTCCAGTAGTTTAAATTAAATGTTACATTTACATAACATTTACATAAAGATTCAGTTTTGTTTGTACAAAACCCAGCCTTATTTTTGCAACATGCTGAATGCTAATTCATTATGTTAACAACAGATTGTTTTCTCTATTAAAAAAAAGTTTTATTCCAGGACAATGTTTGAGAGACTCCAGTTGCTCTGAAGCAATTTAGCATCATTCTTCATTAATGTCTGATCAAGCTTTTTTGTAAATGAATTTCAGGTTTTTGGACACTGTCCCCCTCTAGGCAAGAGACCCAAACTGCTTTTATACACCACAGTTGCTTGTACAGTTCATACACAGGCTCAGCACACACACACAGCAGAACACATTGCACCACTGCAATCCACAGGAGCTCAACTACGCATTTCAACAGCAGTAAGGCTGGATCTTGCGGTTGGGAACATTTTAGAAGTTTTCAAGCACTGTCCAGTTTGTTTGTTTGCTTTTAAATACCACTTCATTGCTATCACTGATTTCAACAGGTACACAATTAGAATGATGCTGACCATTTGACCATTCAAATATTGCCCACATCAGCAAACACTGCACAGTTTCCAGCAGGTCTGGAATCAGAGCTCACAGGAGTCTGCAATGTGGCTGGACATAACAGCAATATTTATAAAAAGAGTTATAGCTTTCAGTTCTCCCTGCGGGGGTCTCTATAGAGAAACTGACTGCTGTTCTGTATTTTCGAACTTGAAAATTTTTTTGCAGATTTTGCCTAAAGGCATCATATGAAAGTAAAGTTGAATAAGAAGTAATTATTAAGCTGATACCACCACATCTTCACAATAATAAAATAAGCACTTTAACCTTAAAGCTACTTACTTACAAATCAGACATAAAGGCACATCCAGCAATTACTACAATTGCTTTCATTAGCAACAAGACTTCATTCTTGGGTTTTTAATGTAGTAACTTAATTCCAAAATTTCAAATAAGTCTCTGCAAGGGCTGTCTCCCACACATTTTATCTCCATCCCAAGACATACAAAAGATGGCAAGCATCACCTTTTGTTCTTCCTAGCTCCCTGACCAGGAAGTATTGTTACAGTGGGGTTTTTTTGTTCAAAAGGATATTTTTGTAACATAACTTGGAAACATCCTCTTCCTGTGTTAATCTGCTCTAAAAACACATTTCAAAGCTGGACACCCTTGACTGAAAACACTGCTCCTGCTGCTTCCACTGACTTTAT
Organism: Coccyzus lansbergi; assembly: GCA_033558105.1. Lineage (NCBI taxonomy): Eukaryota > Metazoa > Chordata > Aves > Cuculiformes > Coccyzidae > Coccyzus > Coccyzus lansbergi. Next base: position 505,213 of record JAUMJK010000678.1, on the reverse strand, counting down.
TTATCTGCACTGCTCCTGAAGAGTACAGTGATCCAGGCAGGTCAAGACTGGTGAATACTTGCTATAGCCTCCTGTCCTACTAGTCCTTGCTTTAGAAGCTAGGGATTGGGGGCAGGAAGGTCCCAAAGGAGAACGCAAGTATAGCAGTTGCACATAAACTACAGTGGTCCCACCTGCATGTGACAAACTAAGTAGCAGCATCACTGGACCCTTCCCCAGGAAGTGTATCAGTAGATTCAAGTGGAAATATGCAGTGTATCCCTTGCATCTTTGGCAGATTTGACCTGTGTGTTACTGCGATGATTATAGCTAGATATAAATTGTTTTCCTTCATCCAGATACACTGTTGCATAACAACACTTTTATGTCAGCGCTGATCCAAGACTGAGACATAAAATTGTCATTGACATACCACAAGGAACACAAAAAAGAGAAACTTGCTATGAAATAGTTAAAAACATCTGCTCCAACCAGTCATCCAGGACTCCCCGGTAAAGCAGTGTAAAGACTTGGCAAAATTAATTAGGATTAATGTCATTTGGAATAAATTGACCAAATCCACAGAATGCAGAAATTATACCTTAGAGCATTATGTTTTCCTTAAGGGACCTGAAGGAAGGTGAGGGCAGCACTGTGGCCTTTTCTCACTCCATAATACTAATGTTATTGCTGACTAAAAGCATGACCTGAAAAGTAAATGGAAGGTACTAGGGAATGGGTGCAGAAAGACAAAGGTAGTGTGCCTGCATCCACACCATCTGCTGGAAAGGTTCTGTGGCATGAAAAATCTACAGAATCACACTCAGATTTTTATGTTTAAGAAAATGATTTTTTTTGCTCCAGAAGACAGTTTGGGCATGTATTCCTTGTGCAAGTAGTTAGGATGACTAGATGACCAGAACAAAGAGTTAAGCAAAAAGCCAAACTTATTGACAGAGCAGATAACAAAGGACATATCCTTGCAGGACTTTATGTCTAGCTATTTCAAAGACAGAGGTAGCTATGCAAATACCTCTATCAGTACTGTTGCAAGAGAAGCAGAATCTAAGCCAGTTACAGTATAAAAGAACATCAATAGTATTTTATAGGCAATCACATTCAAAGCAGCAACAGAAACTGTATAGCATTAGCATTGGTATTTCACTTCCTAAATGAGAGCCATGCTTTATGCTGCATCCCATGTGGCACCCAAGCAGGGAATCTATATTTTGCTGTTGGAACCCAAAACCATCTCTGATCTTACCTAGCAATGGAGTCAGCGGAGGGATGTAATACAAAGTGAAAGGGACTGTTTAATCAGACATTGACTTTCTAAGACCTGGGTGTCTTAGAGGAAAGGGGAAGGCTTAGGTGTTTGGGGTTTTATTGTTCTTTTGGGTATTTTTTGGTTAGTTTTGTTTGTTTGTGGTTGGCTGTTTTGTTTTTTAACAAACAGTGATAGCAAGAACTGCTTGTTTTTTTTAAGCAGGGGCATGTATTTCTTCAGTTTGAGATGGCTTGAATATTGTTGAATATTTAAATTGTTCTATACATCCAAAAGGAGTTACACTTAGATGGTGACTTCTCACCATCTGAAGTGAAGAGTTGGGATGTATTATGGGAGCAAGTGTCAGCAAAGAGGTTGACAGCACAAGGACTGACCTCAGTGGAACAAGGAAAAAAATCTGACTTTAAAAAAAAAAATCACTTAACAAATCAGTTTTCAGATAGTTCATTGACATTATTCTCTTTTTCTTTTAGGTAGCATGGAAATAATCCACAGAGTATAAGAATAGGAGTTAAGCCAGCTGATGAACAGACTTTTTCTTATCTTCTTTCATGTGTGTACCTTATTTAGAACCATAATCCCTCTTTCACCATGGGACCATTCTGCTTTTACATGGAGGTGCCCTGTTACAAACTAAATTCAGTAGATGTAGCAAGACATACTAAATTTTGATCTCAAAGCTAAACTATGCTGTCTTTCACCTGAGAAAACCAGATTTAGATGGTTTTCAAGTTTTGTATTTGGAAGCTAAAACTAAATAACAAGCTAAAACTAAATAACATAAAACTCTAAAAAAGCTAGAGTCATTTCAAACCATGGGGTGAGCTGCAAGTGCTGCTAACAGATGGACACCTTTGGGAAACACTGGGGGTGCAATGGTCCTGCAGCTCTTTTCAAAGCCAGATCTGTCTGGAATGAGTATGATTCACACTTTTTCAGCAGTGCTGAAAGCATGGAGATTTTTCAAAAGGATTATGCCTGCAGGAACTGTCATTCTTCTCTGCTGCCCTGATCAGCGCTTCCCTAAAGGAAGTAGTGTTTGGCATCAGGACAGTAAATATTCTCATATGTTCATGACTATTTCATACAATGCCCTGTCCTCAAGCACTGGATGAAGCGCCTGGTTAAAATAGCTTCTGTGAGCAAACAGCACCAAACAGCTTCTCTCTTGCTCTTTCCCCTCTCAGCTACGACCCCAAAGGCTATTTTTATGCATTTTGAACTCTGAAAATACACTCATTGCTCCACTCTCAGAATTTAGAAAACAGCATCATATTCCTTGTAGTGATGAAGGAAAAAAAATACTATGTTTGTATAGTACCTGTGTGATTTAAATAACATCGATTAATAATTTTGCTTATCTTAAAAGAAGTAACACTTTCTTTTATCAGTGTGAAAACAGTGGGCAAATTCTAAGTATGATGGTACATTTTTAATGAGTATTATCAAAACCCAGTTTTACCCCATGAATTCCAGAATTCCTGCATCAAACACTAAAAAGTTCAAGGTCCAGACCCTGACGTACTTGATTTTGGTTTAACTTTACAAGCAGTAGAATTCCACAATGCCACCATATGCAAGTAAAGAGACTAGAAACAGTCCAGTTCTGCCCAAGCTAATAAACAACACATTAATTTTTTTAATATAATAGACACTTTTCAATAAGAAATACATTCTAAATATCAGATTTTTAAACATTAATGAGCCCTCTTAAAAACCATATTAGAAGTATAGTTCAAGCCAAAGCTAGATGGATAGAAATTATACTAAATTTATTTTTTGCTAAGAACAGATTAAAAAATGTGTGGCTGTAATTCTCTGCCATACTTAGCGTCATGCTTCACTTGGGCAAGCCATCATATATCCCAGACAAGCCATTATGTGTGCCAGACCATGCACAGTCCTAAGCCCATTCAAATGGCATTTTAATAAGTAATTATGTACAGGTTGTCCTTTTAACAGAGACTTTTACTTTTGTTGGCCTCACTTTATATTTGAAATTGTCACTTGGTTCCCTGCACTTCTGCAGGATGGCATCCTTATGTTTAAAACAATACAGTATCTCTTGAACATTTCAAATCTTAATTCATAGATTTTCAACACTTACTTAAACTCTGGTTTGTTTGGGTTTGCTTTCTTTTCCCCCACTGTTTGTATTTCACACATAGAAACCAAAACTGTGAAGAGAATATTCTATGACAGATACTTGTTCTGTTTTGATCTAAAGTAGAATCAGTTTTCCAACTTTTCAGCTAAGTCTCATCTAAATAGCTTCATATTCTGAAAGTTAACTGTTTGTTTCTCAGACAATTTTCCTCTTTAGAAGTGATAACAGGGGTCACTGGTATGCAGAAGGGCCATTGCTTATACTTATTTCTTTAGAAGCCAAAGCCATCCTCAAGTTGGCAGGATGCTATAAGTGAAATGTATCAAGAAGGGTGGCACTTGCAGGGAGGAGTGGACAGAACAGGTGACCCAAAACTGACCAACACAGAATTCCCTCCCATATATGTCATACTATGTATAAAAGTGAGGGGTCACAAGGATCAAGCTCTCTTATGGTCGGCAGCCAATATGGACCTCATCTGTCTTTTTGCATCTGATCCTGGATCCATGTGCTCCTGAATCCAGTTCCCTCCTGTCACTAAAAGAGGGTCAATTTCATGTATTTGTATATATTTTATTATTTTCTTATTAACAGTATATTCCTTATTATTATTAATGTTTCATTAAAGCTGTTTTAGTTTCCAATCCACAAATCTTTCTCTCATTTCCTCCCCCTGTTTCCTAGGGTGGAGGAAAGGGGAAGGTGAAGAGGAACTAGGAACACAACTACTCACATTTAGCTGCCGATCAACCCCGGCCAGGGCTAAACTGTAACAATATTATATGAACACAGAATATGATCTGCAGGTTCTCAGGAGCAGAGACTGTCTAAATAGGTAAAACCAACAACAGCAGTAACTTTCTCAAGGTCACATGGCAGACCAACAGCAGAGATGTAATACTAAGTTCTCTGTTTCTTAGTCCAAAAGTCATCCACTAAACAAAGGATATTTTTTTTTAGTAACTAAAACCCAAGAAAAACTCGTACTGCTGTAAAAGAAGTGAATGTTACTTCCTTCTTAGCAGTACAGTTACAGAGAAAGTACCTTATGGCTTCCCAAATTGTTAAGAGGGCTAAGTGACAGAATGAAGTATTAAGGCTACCTAAGAACATCATACTGCACAGAACCCATAGTGGGCTTTGAAAAAGCGACACGTTAGTCGAAGACAACATTCAACCCATTCAAATTGTCATTCAAAAACTCATTCAAATGGCTATTTGCAGTCCAGGGACTGCATGAGCATAAAACTCAAAAACTGCATTTCCACAGGATGCAAATCAATGCAGTGTAAGGGAAATTTATCCTATTACGTTCTTCATATGAAGTAAGTAAAAGCATATTTTGTGGCAGAAATATTAATCAGGGCCTCAAACTTAGTGCATCAATGATTATCATACTCTGTTCTTGGTTAAGTAGTTGCTCACATTCTCAGGAGACCACCTTGTGCACTGTATTCCCTTTACAACAGTAGCATATTTTTAAACCATTTTTTATATGATTATTTCCATTTCTTATATGATTCCTTTAAAGAAAAGATTTTAAAAAATCATTCTTCTGGTGAAAATATAGACAAGTTGTAACTAATTTTGTAGAACTGATGCCAGAACTTAAACATATTTAGTCTAAAAACTATATCTACACAATGAAATGCATATATCTTCAGCAATATTGACACTGTGGCTTTAGTGAAGACAGTTTTCTGTTAAAAGCTGTCCTGCTACATACATAGAAATACGTAAAATAACTCTAATGTTACAAAGCCAACTGCTTAAAGGTTATGTCATGATGAGAGTTTTCCTGTGCAACCTTAAAACAAACCTGATTTTCCCTGTGACAAAGGCTTTGTGTTATCTCAGACCTTTCATGGGGTTTTTTTGTATTTATTTTAAACCACAGAAGCATGGTGTTCAATACGATACTACCTAGTGTCCTTCCCTATAAGACATCCCCTTTTGTATTGCTGTCCATTTGGCACCCAGACCTTGGACACAGAATTATTTTCTTTTCCTGCATTTTGCCATAGTACTGGTAATCTAGAGGAGAAGCCAAATCTTTATAGGACAAAGTGAAAGGAACACTTACAAGTGATGCTGAGCTTAAGGCAGAGAAATGCTTCTAGGCATTTATCATTCTGTCTGGAGCTTTGTGCTTCTTGTACGAGCTACAGTCAAGAGCTATTAGCAGGGTTCAGAAAACATTACAAAATAACATGCTTCAAGTGAGTAACCAGAGGAGTGAAAAACAATCAAGAGCAATCAATCTGTTAGGGCTCTGGCAGTCTGTGAATCGGTGCTGAAAAACTCTGCATTAAGGCCACAAGGACTTGTGAGAGCGAAGTCTTAACAGAGTCTTTATCCAGGAAATACAACAAAATAGCCTAAAATAATGTGTTCAGTAGCAAGGCCAAATCAAAAGAAGCCTAAGGTCTGCTGATCCTTATGGTAGGACACAAACAGCATCCTCTGGCTCACATTCTGGGTTCATTCTTCCAAGGTAAATTTCTTCACAGATAGATATTGCAATATTCTAGTGAGATGAAATAACTGATAGAATTAATTTCCTAAGGGACTGAAGACCGTGGCAAACAATCTTTCACGGCATGCATTGCACTTCTTTGCAAAGATTAGTAGATAGCAATAGGTTTTGTTATAAAAAATGAATGCAAATGCATACTTAGTGAACATGTGTAATTTAGCTCATACATAAGAAGTCCAAAAAGCAAAAACAGTTCCTCAGTGTAGCACTCAAATGCATTAACTTCCCTTTTCTTGTTAAGTGTCCTGCTTTAATCACCAGTTCCTCCAAATATCAGCAAACCACAAAAAAATCAGTCCACTTTCTTATTCATGTTGAGAACAGAATTCATCTCGTAAATCAAATCAATCAAGTTTTCTACTGAAAAAATAAAACTTTCCTCCACAGTCACAATTTTTTATAAAATTCAGGCTCTTGTTAGAGGGTACAAAGACACTTGCATTTCTGTGGGAAAAGCTTTTAAATAGCCTTTCTTTAGAAGAAGTAAAACAGAGATTTCCTCAGGAATGAGTACAACACTGTCACTGAAACTTCCTGAGTCAAAATTTTCCTCAATGATGCTTGATGAGGTTCTTTGGAGCCTGCATTGGATTAATATCCAAGCTAAATAGTTAAAAGTTTTTCAAACTAATATATAAATGGAAGACAAAATAGGATCTTGCATTGGAAAATACGCACTATTGATTTTACATGGCTATCTCTACTACAACAGAAAGCCTTTCTACTATGGAATACAATAAAAAAAACTAGCTTACCTGACCAGAAAGCGATGTAGCCCAACATCAAAACTTCTGTAACAAAAAGATTCACCATATATTAATTATGTTACAAAATATAACTTTGATGAGCATCCTACAAACATTGTATTTTGAAACAATCAGTAACACCAAGGATTAAAGTTACTAGAATTGATAAAAAGGAAGCAATAGTGTTATATGCAATTTTCTTTCTGTAATGACATGAAATTTAAGATGATCCTCACATGGTAAGATTTAGATTCATATTAAAAAGCTCACAAATTCCTTGTTTGAGTATTTCTTCAATAGAGCAGTAATATTTAGAGTGGTCTAACTCTCATAAAGCATTAATTGTTCATATTCTGTTACTGCAAATAATTTTTAAGCATCCTGATTATCAGTAAGTCTGCATGTTTTCTGACATATATGTGGGTAGATCCTCTATTAAAAAAACTACTGTGGAATCCTTTCTTCCCCCTTTCTGCCCTGTTCTGCACTAAAATGCAATGGATTGCCATGAATTCTCTCCATAACAGAGAATAATCAAGGAATCCCCTTATGTCTCCCTTCAAATACACAGAATCTACTGAGAAGTGGGTCTTGCAAGAGTGTTGGTGAGGTAAAATAACTTCAAGGACTTTTGACAGTAAGAACAAGTTAGATCATATTAAATTACAAGAACCATGTCTGAAAACTTCAGCACTAAATATCCACTGGATATTAGCATCAGTGTTTCTTTCCCTTTTCCGTTTCATCCATCCCTCAGCCAGTTCAGGAGAATCAAGCTGATATTTCAAATGACTACCTAAGACCCTGAATTCACAATAGTAAGTAGTTGTTTAAAGATGTGACACTATGACTACAGAATTACATATATTAGCATCAGTCTGTGCATCTAGGTCTTAAAGACACCTCAGGATAGCATCCAAAAGCAAAACCAACTAGGCTGGACAATCTCAAATTGTAAACGGGAGAAAAAGTGGCATTACTTGAGGCTATAGATACTGGGTACATACACTTTTAAAAAACTAGGATAAAGAACAGAGACACTGTGCAAGGAAAAAATATTAATTAGATAGGATTATCAGTAGCTGGTTTTGATAAAACACTACCACAGATACTTCTAACCACTCTGCTTGTTTGTATTTAAATACATACTGCATTTAAGTCTAAATGTGAGGTGAAAATAAGTGAAAACACAATGAAGTAGTAATAGAAACAGAGCTGGTAGACATAATTAATCTCTTCATCATGAGATGTAAAAGTTAACAAGGGGTAAAAAGTTTGTATAGCAGTCTTCAGAGTGCAACTTGGGAGTGGAATAAGCAACTATATTAAATGAAAAAAAAAGAAAACAAGTAATCACATTTCATTTTTAATTAAGATTTCATACTAATCTACCTATCAGGCATGACAGGGTACCCCCTCCCACCTCAATTAACTCAATTATACCTGCCATATGCACATGGACATGATTATCTACAACCTACAAAGCGCACACATACTTACTTGATATAGCAACATAATTTATAATCAAGTTCATACAGCTTATTCACTCCTGAGCTTCTCAGCAAAATACAGCATTTATCCGGTAGCCCTTGCAAGTTAAGGTGCCTCAGTTACCTAGAAGTTTCACAAGTATTTTTAAAATCCTATAACGAGCACAATTTTCTGAAAGGTTATTGTAGATTTTAATCAAAACAAAGGAAATTACAACAGCAATAAGAATGAAAAAATTACTTGCCATTTAAATTCTCCAAACTGCGAAAATGTCAACAGCAATATATTATAATTTTATAAATAACAGGCAAAATCTAGTTTATCAAAATAGTAATAGCAGTCCTTGAACAGGGAAACACCTTGACAAGTCAGCAGAAAATAAAGGGTAAATATTCAATGTCCAATTCATAATCATGTTACAGGATATAAAGTATTATGTGGGGAAATTCATAGAGATAGCAGAGTCTTTTCTGTACTAAGAGAACAGGAGGTCAGATATCAAGACTACCATACATCCAACACTCCTAGTGAACTCAAAATAACTATATATATAGAAAAGAAATATAATAGCGAAAGCTATATATACATAAGGAGAGTTACAATGGCTAGTATGAGGTATATTCTGCACATTTTTCAACAGACAAAAAAAATCCATCACTCACAAGAGAAACACTTCATAATTCTGGAGATCCTGTACCAGAATCTCAAAAATGTAAGTATTTTTATTACAGAACTGAGAACATTTGTGTGTCTGTGCCAGTTCTGTCAAGGAATAATAAACCATTTTTGCAACAGCTAAAATTGCACTAGCAGCATACAGAAGGATAGTGGCATGATTTTAACTTTGGGCTCTACCTTCAGGGGGATGAATGTAGGTGGAAAGTTTGCCATTTGCCAAGAATTCCAAGTCAGCAACATAGATGGAAACAGGTATATGTGATACTGTGTGCCCAGAGGCTATATTTTATACAAATATCCCAGACACCTTAAAACCAGTGAAAATTAACACTTAAATGCAGGAAGGAATGGCAGAATTTCTACAATCAGGAAAGGAGTTCAAGCAGTAGTGGTATCCCACATTTCACTGTAGTAAACAGTACAATAACTGGACTTAAGTCTCTTCAAATTAGTGAGACTAGTTGCCATTTGCAGAGGCGAAATTCAACAAATGGGTTATTATTTACTACAGCTTCAGTACTCTGTACTCTGCAGCTATTCACCATCTCTTAGAAGAAGCACTATAGTCGCTGTGATATTTCAACAAAGGTTTATGGCCCTTCCTTTTATAAATGTGACTAACTTAACATTAGAAAGTGTAATTCAATTATATATCCTCAGAAGAGCCCATCCCATTTAACCATAGAACAGTGCTTGCAAGACCAGCACTACCATTAGCCATCTTTGCAAATAAAAATGGCATTTTTCCAGTGAGCTATTGACTAAAAGCCTCTCCAACATGAGAACATTTTGCACCAGAGACTGAGAGGTCATTAAGCGATAGCTGCTTTCACTGACATAATGCTCTTAAGTTGCTTAACCACCTCTGTTTCTCAAGAAATGTCTTACAGCACGAATGCCCAGTGTGCAAAATAAGTCTGAAACACAGAATCACAGAATCATAGTTTGGGTTGGAAGGGACCTTAAAGATTATCCAATTCCAAACCCTCAGCCGCGGGCAGGGACACGTCTCACCAGCCCAGGCTACCCAAGGCCCCATCCAACACAGCCTTGAATACCTCCATGGATAGAGCATCCACAACTTCCTTGGGCAACCTGTGCCAGTGCCTCACCACTCATGGTGAAGAAATTCTTCCTTATGCCACACCTAAATCTGCCCCTCTCCAGTTTATACCTGTTCTCCCTCATCCTATCACTACAAGCCTTGGTGAACAGTCCCTCTCCAGAGCCTTCTCTTCTCCAGGCTGAACAAACGCAACTCTATCTGCCTGTCCTCGTATGGAAGGTGCTCCAGTCCTCTGATCATCTTCATACCCCTCCTCTTGACCCATTCCAACAGTTCCATATTCTTATGTTCAGGATTCCAAAACTGGACACAGAACTCCTGATGAGGGCAGAAAGGAATAGGGGGGCAGAATTGCCTCCCTTAAACTGCTGGCCACTCTTCTTTTGATGCAGCCCAGGATAAAGTTTTAGTCTTAGTCTTATCTGAAGAATGAGATTACCACAGGGAAAGCAGATACAAAATCTGTATATACACTTTGTTAATTTCTATTATTTAATGTTCTGATGAACTATAAAACTTTGCTAAAGCAAATCTCTTAGAGGGGGTTTACCTACCACATCTAATAAGCATTTTTCAAGTAGTGACTGCTGCCAAACGACTCATCATCATCTTCAGTATTAAATAAAGACCTGGGAAAGCTGTCCATATTTTTAAGACATTTCTGTCTGTCTATAGGTTACAAAGATTCAGACATATTGTCTTCTGCAAGCTCGCTTGAATCCTACACTTTAATGCAAAACTTGCCTCTTCAGCATACTTCCTCCTAAATAACTAACTGTCGTGGTGCTAGGATGCACTATTTAGAAAGCAGATGCACAAGTTAATAGGAAAGCAAAATTAAATTGTCACAGGAGACATTTTACTGTATAAATATAGCAGGCAAACTGAAAATATTCAGCTAAAAAGCCCAGACAGCTTAGTGGTACTAGTTTTTTTTTAAAATGAAGACGGCAAAGTCCTGGAAGACTGGGGAAGTTCCACTAGACAGGAGGCTGGCGGAGGTTGTGCCCATCTACAAGAAGGGTTGCAGGCAGGATCCAGGAAACTACAGGCCTGTCAGTCTGACCTCAGTCCCAGGGAAAGTCATGGAACAGGTGATCTTGAGTGCTATCATGAAGCACATGCAAGAGAACCAGGTGATCAGGCCAAGTCAACATGGGTTCACAAAAGGCAGGTCTTGCCAAACTAACATGATCGCCTTCTATCACCTTCTTCACAGCTGCTGGATGAGGGAAAGGCTGTGCATGTGGTCTTCCTGGATTTCAGTAAAGCCTTTGACACAGTTTCTCACAGCATTCTGCTTAGGAAACTGTCAGCCTCTGGCCTGGACAGGCGCACACTCTCCCGGGTAGAAAACTGGTTGGATGGCCAGGCCCAGAGAGAGGTGGGAAATGGAGCTTACCCCAGCTGGAGGCCAGTGACAAGTGGGGTTCCCCAGGGCTCAGTGCTGGGTCCAGTCCTGTTCAATGTCCTCATCAATGACCTGGATGAAGGCATCAAGTGCACCCTTAGCAAGTTTGCAGATGACATTAAGCTGGGTGGAAGTGTCGATCTGCCAGAGGGTAGGGAGACTCTGCAAAGGGATCTGAAGAGGTTGGACTGCTGGGCTGAGTCTAATGGCATGACGTTCAACAAGGCCAAATGCCGGGTCCTGCACTTGGGGCACAACAAGCCTTGTGCAGTGCTACAGACTTGGAGAAGTCTGTCTAGAAAGTTGCCTGGAGGAGAAGGACCTGGGGATGTTGGTTGACAGCCAACTGAACATGAACCAGCAGTGTGCCTAGATGGCCAAGAAGGCCAATGGCATCCTGGCTTGTATCAGAAATGGTGTGACCAGCAGGTCCAGGGAGGTTATTCTCCCTCTGTACTCAGCACTGGTGAGGCTGCTCCTTGAATACTGTGTCCAGTTCTGGGCCCCTCACCACAAGAAGGATGTTGAGGCTCTGGAGCAAGTCCAGAGAAGAGAGACAAAGCTGGTGAAGGGGCTGGAGAACAGAATCTATGAGGAACGACTGAGAGAGCTGGGGTTGTTTAGCCTGGAGATGAGGAGGCTGAGAGGAGACCTCATTACTCTCTACAAGTACCTGAAAGGAGGTTGTAGAGAGGAGGGAGCTGGTCTCTTCTCCCGAGTGACAGGGGACAGGACAAGAGGGAATGGCCTCAAGCTCCACCAGGGGAGGTTTAGGCTGAACATTAGGAGGAAGTTTTTCACAGAAAGGGTCATTGGGCATTGGAATAGGCTGCCCAGGGAGGTGGTTGGGTCACCTTCTCTCGAGGTGTTTAAGGCACCGGTGGATGAGGTCTTGAGGGACTTGGTTTAGTGTTTAATAGGAATGGTTGGACTAGAAGATCCGATGGGTCCCTTCCAACCTGGTTGTTCTATGATTCTATGAATACTGTGTTCAGTTCTGGGCCCCTCACCACAAGAAGGATGTTGAGGTTCTGAAGCGAGCCCAGAGAAAAGCAATGAAGCTGGTGAAGGGGCTGGAGAACAGGCCTTATGAGGAGTGGGTGAGAGAGCTGGGGTTGTTTAGCCTGGAGAAGAGGAGGCTGAGAGAAGACCTCATTGCTCTCTATAACTATCTGAAAGGAGTTTGTAGAGAGGAGGGTGATGGGCTCTTCTCCCAAGTGACAGGGGACAGTACAAGAGGGAATGGCCTCAAGCTCCACCAGGGGAGGTTTAGGCTAGACATTAGGAAAAAAATTTTTCATAGAAAGGGTCATTGGGCACTGGAACAGGCTGCCCAGGGAGGTGGTTGATTCACTTTCCCTGGAGGTGTTTAAGGCACAGGTGGATGAGGTGCTAAGGGGCATGGTTTAGTGTTTGACAGGAATGATTGGACTCGATGATCCTGTGGGTCTCTTCCAACCTGGTTATTCTATGATTCTATGAAAGTGAATGATAAGGCAGATAATCCAGAAAAATGAAATCTAACCCAATCCAGCAACTTCTTTGGGTTTATGCTACCCAAGCTTGGAAGGTACTTTGGGACACTGAGCCTTAAAAGTCACACTGCAACATTTTCTGAGCATTCTTTTGCCACCTACAAGTATATTCCTGCAGTTCTCATTTTTCACTTCAGCCTTTCAATTAGTGTCAGATATTTGGTGAATCACAGCCAAAGATTTTAGTATGCTCACTGTGGAGGTATTGGAATTAGGAAAAATACATATATACAGCTGTTCTGGTGTTTCTTCGAGATAAATAATAACAAATCCTATGATTTCTTATTCAAAACCAAAGGAGTTCTTACCATGCAAAATACAATTAACAAATCCAGGTTCAATCCAATAACAAAATTCCTGTGTAGGTCAATTCAATGTTCTTTCAAACATCAAGTTCTTAAGCTTAAGATCTTATGCTTATGCATAGATCACAAGTTTTGATGGACTGTCATTTTTTTGCAAGATTTAATTTTAAGTTTTAGCCATCTGCAATGCAGCAAACTAGTAGTAGCAGCTTTCTTTCATCTCAGTGTAAAAATGCAACTAAGAGTAAAAAAGAAAAACCAATGATATTTGAAAGAAAAAATATGAAGACTGTCAAACGCTTTTATATCATAACTTTGACAAGCAATTTCTTCTTACAGTAACAATAGGCAGGACTTGTATATACAAGAAGATATCTTTATCATATTCTCTGACACTTCCTTAAGGATATACTGAAATTTTAACACTTCATGCTTAGATAAAACATTTCAAATTTCTGTTCTGTTTCTTCCTAGCATGATTCAGCAGTACCAAGTTGCCTTTTGGCCATTTTATTAGAATATGGTTATTAGAATAACCAAAGCTGCCATTGTGTTCAGCCTGTGCTGGATGCCTCCATCCAGAGTTCCTGCTCAGCGCTGTACAGCTTTTCAGCATCAATATATCCAACATGTAAACATTCACCTTACTTTACAAAAGAATACTTTGTAAATATGCAACTACTTTAAGGCTGAACAGAGCAAACCTTGGACATTTTACTTGCAAAGTGTTTCCTGCATGGCATCACAGGGAGAAGCTAGAGCTTCCCATACCTATAAGAATGGTGGGAATCTACAATTAAATCCTGACCCAGTCAAAATCAGCAGGAAAACCCTCACCAATTTCAAATACCCAGACTGACACTGGACAGCCTGTATAATGCAGGTTTCAGTCCACTTTGGTATACATTTTGTTACAGACACTTTCACTTCCGAGTAGAAAATATCAATAAGAGTATCAAAGCTTCACCTGTGGAGTTTCAGTTATTAGCTAGGAGCTCAGGCTGGAGACCTGAATAGCAAAAATAATCTACAGTAAGATGGCCACAAGGAAAAAGTTCTTTTGTGGACCACATAAGAAGGACTTCAAATTGCTATTGGCCTCTAGCCTACAAATTGGATTAGTGATCTAATATTTTTTGTTGTTTCATGTCAATTTAAACACACAACTTGTATATCAGAAAGACTGAGGAAAGTAGCAGCAAGTTCCCCCCACACTAACTTCCTGGTCTGAGAAACAAGTAGAACTTTAGGCAGGCATCTGTCATTGCCAGTGTTGATGTAAGATTACATAGAGGTCTGCTTACTTAGGAGGCTTTAGGGCAAGAAACCAGTTCAGTTTCTCACATTCATCCTGGAGAAGAGGAGGCTGAGAGGAGACCACATTGCTCTCTACAACGACCTGAAAGGAGGTTGTGGAGAGGAGGGAGCTGGGCTCTTCTCCCAAGGGACAGGATGAGAGGCAATGGCCTCAAGATCCACCAGGGGAGGCTCAGGCTGGACATTAGGAGGAAGTTTCTCCCAGAAAGGGTCATTGGTCACTGGCAGAGGCTGTCCAGGATGGGGGTTGAGTTACCTTCCCTGGAGGAGTTTAATGGACAGGTGGGTGAGGCACTGAGGGACATGGGTTAGTGTTTGATAGAAAAGGTTGGACTAGATGATCCGGTGGGTGTCTTCCAACCTGGTTGTTCTATGATTCTATGATTTTATATCCCTCACATTGGGTCTTGGCAATACAGTTCAGCAGACACTTTCTTATAAAGACCAGATCTCACTTGTATTCTAATAATTTCTCCTAGAACTCTTCAGAAGAAATATTACTTTAATTTTATACCTTCCCTAATTCTTCAAAAACCTGTGGTAGCTCACAGAGAATGGATGAAACCTAATGCCCATTAGTGACAAATTCCCACAGGGCAAGTTCTCCTTCAGTTTTCCTCAAGTAAGACTTGCACTGTGGAGCATGACTGACCAATTACTATGAGATCACTATGCTTACTGCAAACAGAACAATGAAGTTTATTAGTAACCGTTAGTCATTTTCTACAGTGGCTGTGAGTAGAAAGTGCTGTTTGCCAAATGTGAGCAGCAATAACAGTTTGTATCTATGCAGAGCTCATGCAGGGCTTCACGGGTGACTAGCAGCAGGCAGGCTTCGTTTGTTTGTTTAAAAAGCCCAGCAATTTTAAATTACAGTAACAAAGCAGTCACCACACAAATAAATTTCCAGTAATTATGCAATTTAGACCCAAGAAGGATTAGAGTGCTTTGTTATTGCCTCTTTTTATATCCCAAAGAGACAAATAATAGATTTTACTCTACTGAAGATATTTAAGAAGTCTTTTAAAGCTTTACTATAACCAGTAAATTAAGCTGTACAGTAGATAAAAACTGTAGCACAAACTAATTTGGTCAATGTCAAAAGCAGTTAAATATTTTCTCTATCAGTGCAGAATGACTAAGCAGTCCAGAACTAAAGTGTCTTTCATACATTCAGGTGACATGCTAGCCAAAAACAGTGTCACAGATCAATGCTCAGCTTTAAGCATCACAACAGTTAAAGAAAAATGCAAGCAGTAAGTCAAAGTGTTATTTTTCAACTTAGAAACAACTTATTCTACTACTAAAAAATGTGCACTAATTTCCCAATTAAATGAGGCAGGCAGCTTAAGTATTTTGATATTGGTGGGCAGGTGTAACATTTAAAGGTTATGTGTAACTCCATGGCCTTTCTAAGGAGGTGCTCCTCTTCAAGAGATCATCCTGCCTCTAGCTGCCACTCTGCAGCAGTTGTGTATCTCACACAGGAGAATACTGTTTAGAGCTACCACTGGAGTTGTAGGTGGCAAGGACATACACAGTGACATTGTATTACATTCAACTCTAGTCCTTCATACCAACAGAATGAAAAGAGCCCTAAAAGAGACTCTAATCCAACATCTTCAAAGACCATGTAAAAAGCTTCCAAAGAATGAAAACTAAGACTCTTTATGCTTTTTAAAGCACATTATCCATAAACATACATAAGTACAAGCTTTCCATGATGGAACTGTTCTTACGCATGTTATCTTTACTACTGATCTGAGATCCAATTCAGTGTATTTGTCCAGACAGGACACACAAACCAGATCTTACGACTTCAGAGTGTCAATGTTAGCAAAAGAAGGTTTAAATGTAGATTATGGATATGGATGTGTTTGGAATTCTGCACACTTTGGCAATACTGATTTTTTCTATTCTTAAGATTTCAGTATAATTTCCCCTTACTCATGATCACTAGGCCATTACTGGAGGTGCAATTCTATTTAATCCAACCATCCTTTTAAATAATCTGTTTTCATATTTAAGTGATCCTCTGTAAAAATATAGAGTGTGGGAAAGGCGCCTTTTGATTTTTAAACAGAAAAACTGTAGCATTAACATTTGAGATTAAAAACAGTGAGAAGACAAATCATTAAAAGACATGTTGTTTTACATGATACACTGTCTAAAACACACTGGACAACTTCTCTGAAAATACCAAAGACTGAAAATATACTACAGGTGACACTCCTCATCTCTAGAGAAAAAGGAAATCTGCATAAACCTGTCCTTCTTTTTCTCGTCTCAAAGTTCCAGCTCTGGGTAAGTCCTATACGAGGCATGGAGCAGACAGCTTTCAAAAATGCAGCTGTCTAGAACTACAGGATTGATACAAATTACCTCAAAATATCTCATCGTCTTGAAGCTGACTGCTAGGTCATTTATAGCACTTAAAATGATATTGTGTGCTTATAGTACAAGTAGGCTTAGTTTAGCATCCCTGCTCTGATCCCTGGCACAGAACTCAAGTGAAGGTCCTCCTGGAGTTTGGAAGAAGTTATTTCTGCCACTGCAATCCCTCCCACAGCAAGGTGGGCAGCAGGTCTGAGCCACAAATCTGTACGCACCACTCAAATTTCTACCAGGGCCTGGGCAATTCATGCTGAAACCCTTATTCAAACTGCTAAGGAGACACAGAGTTTATTTTCATTGCCAGCCTCTCTTCCTCATGCAAAATTTTAAAGGATTCATAACATAACTAACTCCTGAGTATACCTACCATGGGAAGGAGCTTAGGATCCCTCATTCAACATTTTTCTTTTTGCCCCTGCAACTACCTTCAAATGACAGGTTGCACAACAATTTACTATTATTACTAACACAGAAACATAGAATCATGAAATGATTTAGGTTGGAAGGGACTTTAAAGATCACCCAGTTCCAATTCCCCTGCAACAGGCAGGGACATGTCCCACTAGATCAGGCTGCCCAAGGCCCCACCCAACCTGGCCTTGAACAACTCCAGCGATGGGGTAGCCACAGCTTCCCTGGGCAACCTGTGCCAGTGCCTCACCACCCGCAGAGTAAAACATGCCTTCCTAATATCTAATCTAAATCTACCATTTTCGGCTTAAAATGTTATTTCTCATCCTATTACTACTCCCCCTAATACAGAGCCTCTCAGAGAATTCAGTTCATAGGAAGAATAAATTTAGGGGGAAAAAAAATCTATCTCAAATTTCAGACCATCCATCAACTTATCCAAAAGTGCCAGAGCAAAAGAGCAGCCTTCCATGGGCATTTCATTCTTCTGAGTCCAGAGGCAGGGATGTCGTTCTGGATATACAGGGCTGTAGCAAAGTTATAGCTGGACAATTATGTTTGTGTTAACTTGTGCTAGACATTATCTATTTGGGAATTTAAGAAGGCAAGCCTCCCAAATCAAACATTGCCTGAAATACCATTTCTGATCTTATTTAAATTTCCCTTACAATGATAAAGCCTTTCAGCGGCTTACTCATCTTGATATATTTCATAAGTTAATTCCCCAAATTATTTATTACATGAATCATCATCTCAAAGAAAAGAAGTACACAATAAACTGGACTAAGACACTGAGAAGCACAGGTGGAAATGCATGAGGAAAAAGTAACTATTTAAGTGTATTTTCTTTTGTTTAGAAATCTATTCCAGTCTTCATTGCATAAATATGATAAAATGTTTAAGCCAGAACAAGAGATGGTAAGATTTACTTGCTATTCATCATTCCAAAATTACTGCATGTGGTCACAGTGATCCCTTGTGCTCATACTCACACATAGCATCAGTATTAGACCTGTCTTTTCCCAGGAAAGAATATGAAAGAATGGGAAAATTACTATTTTCATTTGTAGATGCATTTTCTATGGCATGGTTATAACTGAGAATTTGATAAGCCCACAGCAAAATTTGAATCCATAATCTGGAGCAATTCACTCAGACCTTGCATATAGATCACCTTCCTTATACAAGGCAAGCAATGTTTTTGCAATAAAGAGGCGAGTAAACCAGACTGAATTGCAGATAATTATTTTGAATTAGCAACCCAGATGCCAGTTTTGGATGACATAGAATGAATCATAGAATGGGTTGGGTCAGGACATTAAACCCCATCCAGTTCCAACCTCCCTGCCACGAGCAGGGGCATCTCCCTCTAGAACAGGCCTTCCAAGGCCCCACCTAACCTGGCCTTGAATGCCTCCAGGGATGGGGCATCCGCAACTACCCTGGGCAACCTGTGCCAGTGCCTCACCACCCTCATGGTGAGGAATTTCTTCCTAACGCCTAGACAAAATCTGTCCCTCTCCAGTTTATAACTATTCCCCTCATCCTATCACGACATACACTTGTAAGAAGTTCCTCCCTAGCTCTCTTGTAGACCCTCTTCAGGTACTGGAAGGTCACTATAAAGGTCTCCTTGGAGCCTTCCCTTCTCTAGGCTGAACAACCCAAATGCTCTCACAGACTGTCCTCATAGCAGAAATGCTCCAGCCTTCTGATAATCTTTGCAGGTCTCCTCTGGACCCATTCCAATAGTTCCATATCCCTCTTATGTTGAGGATTCCAGAACTGAAAACAGTATTCCAGATGAGATCTCACAAGAGCAGGGTGGAGCGGTAGAATCACCTGGCCATACTGCTTTTGATGCAGCCCAGGATATGGTTGGCCTTCTGAGCTGTGAGCACATATTGCTGACTCACATTGAGCTTCTCATCAATCAGCACACCCAAGTCCTTCTCTGCAGGGCTGCTCTCAATCATGTCATTTCCCATCCTAGTTTGAAACAACAGATTGTCCTGACCCAGGTGTACAACCTTGTTGAACCTCCTAAGGTTCACAAAGGCCCACTTCTCCAGCTTGTCCAGGGCGCCCTGGATGACATCCTGTCCTTCTACTGTGACACTCAGCTTGGTGTCATCTACAGGCTTGCTAAGGATGCACTTGATTTCGCTGTCTATAACACTGATGAAGATGTTTAACAGCACTGGTTCCAATGTGGATCCCTGAAGGACACCACTTGTCACATATCTCCATCTGGACATCAAGTTTTTGTCACCAAAACATCTGTGGGATAAACTCAACATATTCATATAAAAGTGTGTATGTGTGTCTGTACATGCAAAATGTACATAGTCCAAATGTTAGCTTGCAAGAAAGTAGGGGGAGGGGCTGTTGACTTATTAATACATTGGACTCCTTCTGGTCAGGAATCAGGATGTTAAATACAAGGCAGAACCTGAAACAAACCATGGCAGTTGAAAACAGCCAATTTTTTCTCCATCGCTGCATTATTTTATTTTTATCTAGCAGCATTTCTTAAAATCCATTTTCTTTATTGTGTATGCAATTCTATTCATTGAGAAACCTACCTTTCAAATACTATTTCTTGCTGCTTTCCTGAAGAACCTCAAGTCTTGCTGTGGCTAACACCACACTTGTCTCTGAATTATTTTGGAGAAGATGCTCAGGAATATGCAAATTGTAAGATGGGAAGGCAGAGAAGAGGAACTGTTTCTGCACACCTCATAACAGTCCATGACCAGAGATAACTAGTTTCTTATGCCATGCTGTTCCCTCGGCATGTCAAAACACATCTGATCAATGTGTTCTTTGCAGAAGAGAACTCGTCACACTCAAACATGGGATGGAAACAAAAATAGCAGCATGTTTTATTTCCATGAACAGCACCTGTGCTAAGTGTTGTCCTGATTTCCAAACTGACAACTTTCTTCGTGGAATACATCACGGAAGTCATTCACTGATGTGCCAAAGCTGATACAGGATTTAGTTATGTGCTATGTATTGTTTCTCTACTTTCTACATGCTTACTACTTAATACTAGAATAATTTTCCATACTGAAATAATCTGCAAGTTTTAGCAGCAGCACATCTCCCATTTGCATTTGATTCACCTCTACCTGAAAAGCTACTGGGCAAACAACAGCCTTGACCAGCTCTTTAAAAGCACTTATTACAAGCCTCCAACAATACTGGCTGCTCTCACACGATTCATCACCTTGCTTCTAACTTTGGTAACATAAAATAGTTCAATTCCTCATGACAAGGTAAAGTACATGTTAAAAACTTAGTGGCGTATCACTGAACTGCTGCCCTGTCTAGAAGGAATAATAACCGGGAGCTCACAATCTCCTTTTCACAGCTATAATCAAGCTTTTAAATAGTAATAAATTTATCATGCATTTTTTGGCCACACAGCTACATATTTAGTAAGACACTGATATCATGGTAAAATTAAACCACAGTAACACATTCAATATATCAATATATATATATTCTATATATATATATTAGTCTTAAGACAGTAAAAAAGATTGCTAATTTTTTGACTCAAGGGATTGTCTTGATTAAATAAAATGCAAATAAGGCAGAAACTACCATAAAGTTGTATAACTCCTTTTTAATTAAAGCCTTTTGTTTATAAGTTTGAATGGATACAATTTGGTTTGTTGTTTAGTACCATAAATAGGGAGACAGAATACCTGATTTGTTTTCCGAATACCTGCTTTGCTTTTCAGCTCTAGAGAAAGTTGAGACAAGCACTCTATCTTACCTGCCTGATTAAAAGCTCTTCCACTTGTTGTACCACATAGTGAATATGTCAGTGTGTACTGATTATAGTGACACTGGTTTGGAAGTATCAGATCACAATCTTTGTTGTTATGCTCAAAGGACACCAGGTGGTGGTGGAAGACTCTTTAATAGCATATTTGCATTCCTTACATGGTAACATTCATGTTTTATTTCTCTTCAGTCTTCCTTATCTCTTAAAAACTGCACTGCTAATAGCTTTGAGATAAAAACCAGTCTGGGTCTTCCAGAAGCCAAGCTAGCATAATACCCCATTTCTGAAAGTACCCTAAAGCAGACACCAGAAAGAAGGCTAAGAGTGAGCCTAGCACAGACAAGCATTTTTTTCCAAGCAGCCTCCCCAATGTCAGCAGGTAACAATGGTGCACTCCATGTCATCTGGTTCATACCACCCCACTCCATTTCCCAAACTGGCCTGAGGAGCCTTCAACAAGCTTTACTAGATTATCATTTCATGAAAACAGCGTCTGGCACAAATCTCGCTCTAACAGCTTAAAACCAGGCACTATGTATAAATTTGACCCACTCTGATAAAGTTGTCTAGAACATCCACTTAAAAGTTCACATATTCACAAACTACAAAAAAATCATTTAGCGCTTTATGGAAACAGTGTCCCTGTTCATAAGGTTTCAGAACACAAGCTATCTGCTTTCACCATTTTTTGCTAGCCCCATCATTTCCACACTTCCACTCTTGTTCAGACAGTCACACAGTTTAGAAACAAAGGTTATTCTCACATCTAACACTGACATTCCTATGTAACACATCAAAACACATAAAAAGACTTGGCACTAGGGTGTCATAATTTAAGGATTCAGAGGGAACGCTAAGTGAGATTTCTTAGATAATTGAGACTGACCCATAATTCACTCGCAGCCATAACTATTCACACACCTTTAAAAGCAAGAAATCAAATCAGCTGTACAGAAACTTATTTTTCTGGCAGTGAATGTTTGATACGTAAATGAATGAAATTCTTGAGCAAACAGTAAACATCAACAGCTCCCTTTCTTCTGTAAAAAATAACGAAGTTTTCTGCTTAGACACTAGTCTCAATTTTCTTGTGTTATATTTTCTTTAAGAACACTTGGTGTTTTTACTGAGACATACCACACAAGTTTGCAGAGGCAGAGTATCTTTTCATTGTCTGTTACAACCACCTGACATCACAGTGTCTTTACTATTTGTGCTAAAGTTCTGTTCCATTTGACACTTCCAGAGCAATATATAGATCACCCGGGAAAAGCAATGGGAGAGGAGATAAAAAAACACTGCTGTTTGCAAGCGTGCTTACAAGAGCCAGCAGGCCAAGAGATGCTGCCCTCTGGAGAGTGCCTAGGAAACACAGATTTCTGTATTAACTCTGTAGGTCATAAGTTCAGTTCAAACTCTGGAAGAGAATTTAAACCAAGGCATTTGCCAGTAGCTCAAATAGTTTTTAACAGTTCATCTGTTTTCTGCACTTCATTTCTGCTGCATTCTTTGAATACTAAATATCTACAGCTGCCAACTACTATAAACTATAAAGCCTTCTTGTTATAACAAGCTCCAAGCCAAAACCAAAATTAAAATCTTGTCCAATAAAGCTCTGATAATAGCAGGCCCATATGATTAAAACAAAAAAGCATAACTCATGTTGCAAACCAGTCCAAGACCAAATATGATAAGCACCATTGTTCTAGGCTCTGCACTAACGCAATACAAGAAGTCTCTGCACTAAGAAGTTGACAAGTCTAAATCATTTTAGGTAAGTCTAGGTCACAGTGTCCCACAGACTGAGAAACTAGAGACATACTGCAGAGGAAAACAAGAGAGGGGAGAAGTGAAATGAATTCACTGTGACACACAGGCTAAACAGCAAGCAGAATCCACCTGGGAAATAATTTTCAGGAAAAACACTTCAGTGAACACTGGTTTAAAGCAAATAAGATTCAAAACTTACACTTTTTTGTGAAATATTATACCAATTGAGAAATTCATCCTACACTATAAACAAATTCATTTTTCATGGCATTTTTAATGTGCTGAAGACTACGTTGCATGGCTGCATATTGAAGTGTTACAACTACAGCATTCCTCATAACAGTCATTTATCAAGCACTTCTTTTCCTTCTCTGGAAGGATAAATAGTTGAAATGGGGGGTTTAGACAAGGACTGAGGAGTGAACCATTTAGTAGATAACTGAAAAAGATAATCGCTATGTTAGTAAAACTAAGCAGGCTGAGTCTAATTGTAAGAATTCAGAGGAAGAAATAGCTGAAGGAGATGCTCACCCCTACCTTTTGCTGCAGTGTGAAAAAAGTAACCAAGCTGAAGTACATTTAGAAAGTGCAGAAGATGAATCATGGGTGTGGGAGAGAAAAAGTGTGAGGACATAAAAGGAAAAGAGTATGTTACTACGAACACATACATGCATGTTCTTAAACCCTGATTTCCATAAATCAGTAATAAACTGTCTGAAAAGCAGTAGACTAACCTCCACATTTTAGTGAAACTGTACATCAGGCTCACACAGCAAGGCAGAGCTGGAGGTTTGAGTCCATCCATTTGAAGGAGAAGGGCAGGAACACCATAGAGAACCAGGTATTTCACATAAAAAAATAGTACCTGAGCTAAAGCGAGGCCACCTAAAAGAAAAAATAAAAGGTGAAAAATCACACCTTAAACAAGCCCTGAAATACATCTAAAATCTGTTAATATTGATTACTTCCAAACAACCATACAAACACCATAAATTAATAGGATATGCAATACCTACTGTTGCAACAGCTCTAGGGCACACAAGCACATATGATCATGACTTTGAGTACACACAAACTAGTACCATCATGCCAATATGAAGGCATAAGTAAGCATGTGTAGTTCCATTTGCAAGAATCTTTGGACTGCTATGAAAAACAAACACTGACTCATGTTGAGTTAAAAATCAGAACATGGCAATATAAACTATGAACATTTATCACAGGGACAATAAAGTTTTTCTTCGGAAAAAAACCCAACAAAACACTTTTCACTTGTTTCTCCAGAACCATTACAAGCAATGGTTACCTTGGCACCTTATTGCACATACTGTCAGATTATTTGTGTCACCCCAAGCACCTCCATAAGATCCTTCCTGCTACAACCAAGGCATCGAAGTCTAGGATTCCACTTAGCACAGCACTTAAGGTACATTTCAGTTTCTAAATTTATAGGAAAAAGACCTCCTTAAGGTGCTTTACCTGCCTGATTTCCAAAGGAGAAATTTTGGCACTGACTTTGCTCACAGCTTTACCCCAGGCTATAACATGAAATGCAGCATCTTGCACAGGCAAGATGAAAATCATACTGACTATTCAGAGTTATTACTCACATGAGTAATAACTACAAGAATAAAAAACACTAAGGAGTAGAAGTTAACATCTTTACAGAAACTGGTGAGAGTTCCCCCCTCCTGAAAGTTCCAATGACTCTGGTGAACTTCTCCATCTGGCTGACAGCCAACATCAGTAAAACTAATCCCAAGAGAAAAAGTAAAATTATTATGATTTGGAAGAGTAAAAAAGGATATTATAAAGTGCAATTGCAATCTCTCCTTCCTTTCCAGTGTTTTGCTTTCCCTCACTAATACTAACTAATTTGTGACAAGATTACTTCAGACATTTAATGGAATTTTAAAACTTTCCAGTATGCTGTCCTTGGAGCCGAAGTTTTCAATCTGACTCCTAAACAATCTGCCATTTTCATTGGCAAAGCATCCCTTCTGCATTCTGCTAATTTTTGTATTATGGATGATGACCAAAAGTTAAACATTCATCTAATATGTAACATCCTAGGGTGAAATTCTGACACTAATAACATAAATTGCAAAACTCCTGTTGGCCTACACATTGCCAACATTTTGCTGCTACAATCCAACATTTTTAGTTTTAAATATCATGATCCACACACATGATATAAGAAATAACGGTGCCATACAAGATAAAATTTGATATTAGAATACCTAGATATAAAGCTGATGGTATTTTCCTTCACTAGTCATCTAGTACTCAATAACATTCTTCCACAGAGGAAAACAATCAGAATCACAGTTTGGATACTAGCCAATTAGCCACACATTAGATTAGTGCTAAACCATCTATAGAACCAACTTTCTGCTTTAATTCCCATATCATTCAGTTTCTCATTTCTTTTCTGACAAATTCCATTGGAGAGCTGAATGCTGACAACCCACACAAACCAATTAGGAAGATCACAGCTGCCTGTGTGCTGGTAAAATTAAAAATCCTTTGGCTGTGCATGCTGGAAAGAGATATTTAGAAACACAGACTGCCACCTTCTTGAGACCTCAAAATAAAAGTATTTCATTTCACATACAATGATGAAAGATTCAGCGTTCTCAAATACAAAGTTAGAATATACAAGTTTCAGGTTACACAACAATACACTACTACTACTAACACAGTAACCTAGAATGGTTTAGGTTAGAAAGGACCTTAAAGATCATCCAGTACCAACTTCCCTGCCATGGGCTGGGACACCTTCCACTAGATCAGGTTGCTCAAAGCCTCATCCAACCCGGTCTTGAACACCTTCAGGAATGGGACACCCACAACTTCTCTGGGCAAACTAACTGATCCAGTGCCTCACTACCCTCATCACAAAATTTTTCTCCCTAATATAATCTAAATCTGTTCTCTTTCAGCTTAAAGCCATTACCCCCCAACCCTATCACTACACTCCCAGATAAAGAGCCACTCCCCAGCTTTCTTGTAGGCCCCCTTTAAGTACCGAACAGCTGCTCTAAGATCTCCCTAGAGCCTTCTCTTCTCTAGGTTGAAGAACTCCAACTCTCTCAGCCTGTCCTTATACAGAAGACATTCCAAGCCTTGGATCATCTTTGTGGCCCTCCTCTGGACTCGTTCTTAAGAAATACATGTCCTTCCTACTCCAGGTGAGGTCTCACAAGAGCAGATTAGAGGGGAAGAATCACCTCCCTTGACTTGCCAGTCACACTTCTTTTGATGCAGCCCAGGACACAGTTGGCTTTCAGGGCTGCAGTCACACATTACCCGATATGTACCGGTTGCTCTGTGTGTGGCAGTTCTAAGACTCACAATATCAGAAATGTGAAGGTCCCTATCAAAATATGTAGACTTAATTCTCAGTGGTCTTCACTACACTCCAACTGTGTGAGAGTTCTGGCCACACACTGAAAACTTAGGGTAAGATTCATCGCCACACAATAGTTGGGGTGCACTGGCAACAGGCTCAGGCTTTAAATGTTCTTGCATACCTATTAACACCCTCCAGCTGCCTTACATTTGCTCCATTATAGCATAGAGCAGGCAGAAGCGTATCACTTAATCTGATTTAAAACCATAAAATTAAAAAAAGTTCGAAAAAAAATTTAAAATTAATTCTAGATTTCTCAAACTCTTTAACTTTGCATCATTTTTTCTCTAATGTACATTTTAAAGCTTTAAAAGAAGAACATTCACACAAGCATTATCTTAAATTGGAAACAAACTATATTAGGTGTATATAAAACACACTTATTGCAAAACACAGAAATGCTATTTTCCCCCTAGTATTAATAAATTCAAAGAATTCAGAATCAAGATTAGGTTTTTAAAATCAGGAAAAGGTTAAGGGATAAAAAAAAATCAAGTTAAAGTACTCATACAATCTTAAACATATGTACTTGAACAGCTGTACTTCAAGCTGTTTGAGGTCCCAGATTAAAATAACTTTTATAGAAATTAATATTTTCAATTTAACATCTTGCAATCCTTAAATCACTCTAAGCTTTCCTGCACTTTAAAAATAAATTTATAGACCTTCAAATCTTTACATTCCTCGTTTGGCTTGTGTGGTACTCACTTCTCAAAGTTTTGTGATGTTGCAGTTGGCTGCAAATGTCAAACAACTATTGAACAGTCAACTTCTAGTTCCTGAGCAACCTTTCATTGTTTTGCATGTGTTCACTTCAATACTAGCCCTCAATCAGATTTTGTCTATCGCAAAAGGATGTCTGCAACCCTCATCTTCAAGGCTTGTCTCTGTTATGAAATTATTAGAACCAATGTCAAGCTGCACACTGGTTTCAGGGTCCCTTGGCCAAATGCTTGACTGATACAGTCCTTTATACAACAAAAGCGCTCAAGTTTGCTTTTTTCCCCCATCTTTAGTTTGACAGCATAATATAAAAAAGAATAAACAGTGAAAACAAAACCATTAGCAAAAGTAGAGCAAATTTTGCACTTAAAAATTATATACTTCCTAAACATACTTAAATAAAAGTTTAATCAAGAATACACATCACAATTTACAATTACAAAAACAGCAACTGTTTTTGCACCAACCAAATAGATGCTTATTTCTGTCAAGTACAAGAGCAGATCCAACTAGAACACACCTCAGAGAAACACGCAGTCATATTTCAAAAGGGTTACTGATATATGGCAGAAGTCTAACAGGTAACAGACATTTAAAACAGTTCAGAATCTGGGGCCATATAACTGAATTCAAAATATGAGGCTACATGGTTCATTTACCCTTTCTCTTATTTTTTATATGCCTCTTCTCCTACAGATAAAAAAAAAAATTATCCAGAGGTTCCCTCAAATTAAAACCTCCATGACAGAATACAGCTGCACACTGGAGCAGGTAACTACAAACTTACCTTATTGGCAATAATGCCAACAATCATAAGATGCATCAGGAGTTTCCCTCTCTATTAATCAATCAATAAGAGCAAGATTACTGAGAAGCTCTACATACTAGGATACAGCATTTTCTTCATAACAGGACATTTCTTCCCTGACAGTAGCCCCAGACTGCATCTACTAAGACCCTCTGAGTATGGCATTGACCACAGCAGGAGGCTACACCTCACACTGGGGGAAATTTTCATTTCAACATACAACTACCACAGCGCCAAGTCAACTTGGTACAAGTTGTCAGGTAAACTAAGCTCTGCAGCCACTGCCAGCAATCCCACATACATTGTGCCAGGCTGTCCTGTCCTTCTGTCAAAGGGTAACCACCCACTAAAATCTGCTACATTAATTTGAATTAACGCCAAAGTGAAAACTCAATTCTGTTACTCCTTCCTCTAGACATTGAAAAAGCACATCATGCATGTTGGTTGAACAGAGAGATCTTGAGTGATATCAAGAAGAGAAACGTTTATGGGCTCTAGAAGAGGGGACAGGCCCTTTGGGTAGACTACAGGAGGGAAGTGAGATTGTGTAGTGAAAAAATCAGAAGGTCTAAGGCTCAACTAGAAATCAGATTGGCTAAGTCTGTGAAAGATAACAAAAAATCTTTCTATAAGTATATAAATAACAAGAGGAGGACTAGGGAGACCATACAGTCCCTACTGGATGCAGAAGGAACAACAGTGACAGGGGACAAGGAAAAGGATGAGGAACTTAATGCCTTCTTCGCCTCATTCTATAATTGTAAAGAAAGTTGTTCCCTCTGTGTACAAACCCTGGAGCTAGAGGAGCAAAATGAGGTTCCCATGATCCAAGAGGAGGTGGTCAGAGCCTTGCTAGCCTGACTAGACCCCCACAAGTCTATGGGGCCAGACGGGATTCACCCAAGGGTATTGAAGGAGCTGGTGGATGTGCTGGCCAAACCCCTTTCCATCATCTTCCAGCAGTCCTGGAAGACTGGGGAAGTTCCACTGGACTGGAGGCTGGTGGAGGTTGTGCCCATCTACAAGAAGGGTCGCAGGGAGGATCCAGGGAACTACAGGCCTGTCAGTCTGACCTCAGTGCCAGGGAAAGTCATGGAACAGGTGATCTTGAGTGCTATCATGAAGCACATGCAAGAGAACCAGCTGATCAGGCCCAATCAACACGGATTCACGAAAGGCAGGTCTTGCCAAACTAACCTGATTGCCTTCTATGACAAAGTTACTTGGATGCTGGATGAGGGAAAGGCTGTTCATGTGGTCTTCTTGGACTTCAGTAAAGCCTTTGACAGTTTCTCACAGCATTCTGCTATGGAAACTGTCAGTCTCTGACCTGGACAGGCGCACACTCTCCCGGGTGGAAAACTGGTTGGATGGCTGGGCCCAGAGAGTGGTGGGAAATGGAGCTTGCCCCAGCTGGAGGCCAGTGACAAGTGGGGTTCCCCAGGGCTCAGTGCTGGCTCCAGCCCTGTTCAATGTCCTCATCAATGACCTGGATGAAGGCATCAAGTGCACCCTTAGCAAGTTTGCAGATGACACTAAGCTGGGTGGAAGTGTCGATCTGCCGGAGGGTAGAGAGGCTCTGCAAAGGGACCTGAACAGGCTGGACTGCTCGGCAGAGTCCAATGGCATGAGGTTCAACAAGCCCAAATGCTGGATCCTGCACTTGGGGGACAACAAGCCTTGTGCAGTGTTATAGACTTGGAGAAGTCTGTCTAGAAAGCTGCCAGGAGGAGAAGGACCTGGCGGTGTTGGTTGACAGCCAACTGAACATGTGCCAGCAGTATGCCCAGATGGCCAAGAAGGCCAATAGCATCTTAGCTCGTATCAGAAAGGGTGTGACCAGTAGGTCCAGGGAGGTTATTCTCCCTCTGTACTCAGCACTGGTGAGGCTGATCCTTGAATACTGTGTCCAGTTCTGGGCCCCTCATCACAAGAAGGATGTTGAGGCTCTGAAGCGAGTCCAGAAAAGAGCAACAAAGCTGGTGAAGGGGCTGGAGAACAGGCCTTATGAGGAGTGAGTGAGAGAGCTGGGGTTGTTTAGCCTGGAGAAGAGGAGGCTGAGGGGAGACCTTATTGCTCTCTATAACTACCTGAGGGGAGGTTGTGGAGAGGAGGGTGAGGTGATGGCCTCTTCTCCCAAGTGACAGGGGACAGGACAAGAGGGAATGGCCTCAAGCTCCACCAGGGGAGGTTTAGGCTAGACATTAGGAAAAAAATTTTTCACAGAAAGGGTCATGAGGCACCAGAACAGGCTGCCCAGGGAGGTGGTTGATTCACCTTCTCTGGAGGTGTTTAAGGCACAGGTGGATGAGATGCTAAGGGGCATGGTCTAGTGTTTGATAGGAATGGTTGGACTCGATGATCCTGTGGGTCTCTTCCAACTTGGTTATTTTATGATTCTATGATAAACATGATGCATCTTCATTTCATTACACATTGAGGTGCTTTAACCACCAACATACCCAGGGCTGTTCTCAATCCATTCTCCACCCAGCCAGTATTTGTGTTTGTGATTGCCCCAATCTATGTGCTGGACCTGGTTTAACTTTGAGGTTCACTTCTCAAGCTGATGCAAGTCCTTCAGCATGTCAACGACACCACTGTGCTTTGTGTCATCAGCTCAATTCCACTGCCCATGTCACCAATAAAGATGTTGAATATACTGAAATGCATATTAAGTGTATATATAAGAACATACATATATACATAGACAAGGAGCACAAATATTCATAGAATATAGAACAACCAGGTTGGAAGAGACCCACAGGATCATCGAGTCCAACCGTTCCTATCAAACACTAAACCATGCCCCTCAGCACCTCATCCACCTGTGCCTTAAACACCTCCAGGGAAGGTGAATCAACCACCTCCCTGGGTAGCCTGTTCCAATGCCCGATGACCCTTTCTGTGAAAAATTTTTTCCTAATGTCTGGCTCTCTAATATTGCCCTCTACTGACCAAAGTCCAATGCATAAGTGCCCTTCAATACATATCGTTCATCATACGTGACTTCTAATGAATGTTTGAAAGGACCACGCCAGTGTGTGTGGGTGTCAATTCCTGTTTCTTGCTGGGACAGCAAGAGGTATATTCTTCAATTCCGGAACCACCAAAGATTTTTCAGAAGCCAGTATTAAGGTCTGAGTTTGGCTGCTTTCATTCCTCATACCTAGTAATACACATAGGAGAGTGGAAAAATCAAACTAACCACATATACCAGTAGCTTATGGGTTAGCCTACATGTGGCTGCATATCAGCACCCAAAGCTTTTGCTGCGTTCATCAGCACTCAGTTTTGTGTCCCCCCTGCCCCAGTCAGGCATTTAAATGAAATACCGAGGAGCTGGTAAAAGTCAAGCAGGAAAACAAAGCTGAGAGGTACTAACTGCTACTTTCAGGTCACCTTGTTTGTAATTACCCTCTCTGTTCTTTTCACGAGTACTGTCATTTTACACCTTTCAACATGAATACAAACTACAAACACAGACGATTAATAAAGTATTAGAAACACTAATTCTTAACTTCTTCCCACCATGATGCAGATGACAAAAAGCTGTGTGGAAGTGTCAATCTGCTGGAGGGTAGGGAGGCTCTGCAAAGGGACCTAAACAGGCTGGACCGCTGGGCAGTGTCCAATGGCATGAGGTTTAACACAGCCAAATGCCGGGTCCTGCACTTGGGGCACAACAAGCCTTGTGCAGTGCTACAGACTTGGAGAAGCCTGGTTGGAAAACTGCCAGGAGGAGAGGGACCTGGGGGTGTTGGTCGACAGTCGACTGAACATGAGCCAGCAGTGTGCCCAGGTGGCCAAGAAGGCCAATGGCATCCTGGCTTGGATCAGAAATGGTGTGACCAGCAGGTCCAGGGAGGTTATTCTCCCTCTGTACTCAGCACTGGTGAGGCTGCTCCTTGAATATTGTGTCCAGTTCTGGGCCCCTCACCACAAGAAGGATGTTGAGGCTCTGGAGCAAGTCCAGAGAAGAGAGACAAAGCTGGTGAAGGGGTTGGAGAACAGAGCCTATGAGGAGCGGCTGAGAGAGCTGGGGTTGTTTAGCCTGGAGAAGAGGAGGCTGAGAGGAGACCTCATTGCTCTCTACAACTACCTGAAAGGAGGTTGTGTAGAGGAGGGAGCTGGCCTCTTCTCCCAAGTGACAGGGGACAGGACAAGAGGGAATGGCCTCAAGCTCCGCCAGGGGAGATTTAGGCTGGAGATTAGGAGGAAATTTTTCACACAGAGGGTCATTGGGCATTGGAATAGGCTGCCCAGGGAGGTGGTTGGGTCACCTTCCCTGGAGGTGTTTAAGGCACCGGTGGATGAGGTCTTGAGGGACTTGGTTTAGTGTTTGATAGGAATGGTTGGACTAGAAGATCCGATGGGTCCCTTCCAACCTGGTTGTTCTATGATTCTATGATCCCTACATGAAACAAGCTCATTTTTTTCATTTTAAGTGTCCACATCCATATCCTGAGAGGAAAATCACTTTAAACCTAAGTTTAGATATATACTTTTTGAAAAAAAACCCACATAATATTCTTTAAATTTAGGAGACAGCTCAGTAACTCCAACTCAGTAAGTTCATAATATACTATTCCTAAGTATCTATAGATGCACAGAAGAGAAACAGACTGGGGTGGGGGAAGAGGTACGATTTCTGCTGTTGTTTCTACACTCACCCAAAGCCCAATATGATGCAGCTTCCAAAGGCATAGCACTGCTGTAGAGAGCATGGATATACATGAGATGAATCATCAACTCAGCCAGGCACCACCAAAAGAAAATACGAATTATGCCCACTATTAAGATGCTGAGATTGGTCTTCAAACTGAAGGCTTCTTGTCTCCTCATCTAAAGAAGAAATACAAAGATGTTATATGGCACATAACTGACTGGTTTACTCAAATACTCATCCTGACAACTTTTTTTAAAAATTTAATTTGCTATTCATTATTATTACTAAGAGGACCATTTAACTACACCATTTGGAAATTCCTGACATATTCTTGCATGAGATTGGTCTCTCCATTCTCAGTAAGCTGTAAAAATTATCAAGAGGTCAAACATGAATGTACACTGTAATGAAGTGCTGTAGAAGAAGTACTATCAACCTAAGCAGAATCCAGATATGAGACAGTACAGAGGGAACATTCGGAGTGATGGTATTTTGTCTTCACAAGTAAACAGTATGCATGATGGAGTCCTGCTTTCCTGGATATGGCTGAACTTCTGCCTACTTATGAGAAGTAGTGAATTAATTCCTTGTTTTGCTTTGCTTGCATGTGCAGCTTTTTGTTTACCTATCAAACTCTCTTTATCTCAGTCCATGAGTTCTCACTCTTATCCTTCAAATTTTCTTCCCCATCCCACTGAGGGGAGGTGGGCAAGCAGCTGTGTGGTGCCTAGTTGCCAGATGGGGTTAAACCACAACTGATGCCAATTGCCAGGATTGATACTAGACTCTTTGGGCCATATAGCAGTTTCTCTGTCTCCATCTCCAAGATTTCTGCTTCCAGTGGGCTCAGAGGAGCCCTCATCTCAGTCTCAGCCTGAGTTAAGCAGTTCTCCAGCTGGTCTTTTCTGATAGCAGCAAGAAACACAATCTTTATCTGTGCACTTTGAATCAAGTGTTGGGCAGTGCTAACTGCAAAACCCTTCTCCAACCTCAGCTGTCAAGGCAGTATCCTCTGCTCAGGCAAGACCTCTGACAATGCACTTCAGCAAACACCAGCAAAACAAGCAGCACATTAATGCAGTTCAGGTTGTTCTATCTTCTTTATGGCTTTAACCAAACAGATCTGTGCATGTTTAAATGAGAACTTACTGCAAATACAGTGATCCCATTCTCAATATTGCTTTTTCTCTTCAACTCCAAAAACGCAGGTTGTATTTGCACAGGTCTTTGCTGTGTATCAGGTTAGCTCAGATCCAATGCAAGACCCCGTGAGACAATTTTTACTATCAGCCACACCTAAGCTGCTGTCAACTTGGAGTCTTGTGCTCCTTCTGAAATGCTCATTGGAAAAAAAAATAATCATCTCCCTCTTCTAGAGGTACAGAAATATAGGCAGAATTTAACATACTGCAGAAGGTACAAAAAAATAACAATAAAAATATTACCTCAGTTTCTATGCAAGTCTACCATGGACTTTTCCTACAACATCCAGCCCAGGATAACATTCATCCTTGTATCTTCCAAAGCTACTGAAGACAAATGAGCATAGGACTTGTTACTAAGAGGTCCACCAGAATCTCAATTTTTGCTTTCATAGAGCCAAATCTATTTATAAAGCCCAGAGAAGTTGTGGATGTCCCATTCCTGGAAGTGTTCAAAGCCAGGTTGGATGGGGCCTTGAGCAGCCTGGCCTAGTGGGAGGTTTTTCACACAATTCACCTGAGACACAGATGCCCTGAAAAATCTGTAACTGTGTGATCTTAATAAGACTGTTACCTGCTTACTGAATTCACTGAAGTTCATAAGGGGCCCATTATGGAATGTGGGATAATAAAACACATATGCCAGCATCCACAGGAATGAGTGGGATGACTTCTGGGCAGGTCTATGCCAGCAGTACTCCAGGCTGAAGCTGATGCAGAAGAGGCAGCGGACAGATACAGTGAAGAGCAGCAGATAATACTCGTTTTCAGTGTCATACCACTTTCTCTGCAAGACAAAAAGCCAGATCACGATGGTGCAGTGCTGTTTTCTGTACGGTGGGACAGAGATGCTCACGCAGACCCTACTTTTCAGGGTCACCAGCAGCATGAAATAATTCAAGAGAACAGCAGCCGGAACAAATATTTGAAGTGAAGAGCACTTCTCAATGCATGAATGAGCACTGTCTGTTCACGGCGAAAGAGCCTCCAGAGCTACTGCAACCAGCAAAAAGAGACAATAGCTTGATTTCTGAAATATAGTAAGTTGTAAAGAACAACGACAGCAGGAGAGCTTTTCTTACAGGAATGCCATTATGTCCCTAAGGTTTGGTCCAGTAATACAATATCCAAACCAACTGGCAGTGCTGCTGACAGCTGATGAACTGCTAGAGCCAACACCAATACTGCAGTTCAGATCTGAAGAGAATCAGTTACTTCTAAGAAAGCCCAAGGCTGGAAAAACTCTACTATGCCTCTATGAGGTTTTAAAACTCCCTGTTACACCTGTTTCCAACAATAAAAAAATATCATCACAAAAAATTTGGAAGTATCAGCAAACATAGCTGTACTGATTACATTTGTACTACCATGGGCCCTTTCCTCCTCTCAGCGTGGTACAAATCTGCCTACACCATATGAAGAAACCCTACCCACTCATCTCCCCTCTGTGCCTGCCATGAACATCAAGACAACAAGCCTTATAACAGATGCCTATTTTTTTCCCCTTAGTCCAAGTAAATGCAACAAGGACACCTCACAACTGAGCAGCAGTTTCTCCAAGATCTGTGTTATTAAGTAAAAATAATTAAAGAAAGAGCAAAACTGAGCTTGCACCAGCCAGCTGTGAGCAAGCAATTTGTCTGGTGTTAGAGAAATAGTTTCCCTTTCCATGTAGAAGCTTGCAGTCACCAGTAAAGTACAGTCATAGATTAATAGAATGTCCTGAGCTGTATTCTGTGATCCTTATGGGTCTCTTCCAACTCCTGTGCCTGCAGAGGCCAACCCTAACATTCACATCACATGTCTGAGGGTATTTTCCAAATGCTTCTTCAACGTTGTCAGGTTTGGCGCCCTGACTACTTCCCCAAGGAGTCTGTTCCAGTGCTCCACCACCCCCTGGGTGAAGAAACTTCATATTCAACCTAAACCTCCTCTGGCACATCTCCCTGCCATTCCCTCGGGTCCTATCATTGGTCACCAGAGAGGAGAGATCAGTGCCTGCTTCTCTTCCCCAGTGAGGAAACCGTAAACTGCAGTGAGTTTACATGAGTTCTCTCCTTGGTCTCCTCCAGGCTGAACAGACCTAGTGACTTAGTCACTCCTCATACACCTTTGCCTTTAAAGCCTTTATCAACTTCGTGGCCCTCCTCTGGACACCCCAGAAGCTTTATATCCTGTTTATACTGTGGTGCCCAAAATCACACACAGTATGCAAGGTAGGGCAGTGTGGTCAGGCTTTTCGAAGCGGTTCCAGGAGATGAACTCAAAAACTAGCACCTTAAGTTTGTACAATTATAGCTCCAATGAACAAGAAAATTTTACTAGAACACACGTATTATCATACTCCAGCTCTACAAAATACCACTTACACATTAAGGTACATACTTCCATCACAATCCACCAGCCAACATGACTGAGAAATAAGATTCTTCTAACTGGAGAAGCTCCAGCATGAGCCACTGCAGTTCTACTTCCTACAGCTTTTCAAATCAATCTCTGCTTACATCATCCAAAGGGTGAGCGCTGTCAAAAAGGTAGCTGCCGTAATGATGAAGATGACCACAGTTAATCAGATGCTTAGTTACTCCTTCTCACATTACCTTGGCATCTTCCACAGCCGGTATACGTAAAGTGGATAGCAGAATAAGGGAGCACAACCATGTCAGGAGCGACAACTGAAACTGAGCCACAGCAAATGAAATAGTTGCATGTAACAAAATGACAGCAAAGCCCTTGATTCCCAGTAACAACGAGCAGGCAGCCATTCCATAAACCATCAAGCACCATGGTTTATACTGTTAGGAAAAGAAAAAAGAACCGCTTTTAGTTTGATCATTTCTAAAGCAAAAAAAAAAAAACAAAAATCAAACACTCAATAGCTGTGCTGTTCTACACAAAGCATACAGTAGAAACAAACAGTCAAAGTTAAGAACACATACAAAATAACACAGGGAAACACAACTGTATCCATAAAATTGGAAGGGAAGGCGTTTCTGTAGCAGCCTCTGTGGAATCCAGTGCCTCTCCCTGGTCTGGGGGAGAACATAACTTCCTCCTTTCCTTCCCCAAATAAGCAGGGGTCAGTCACCTCCCATAGACATGCAGTCATCTATCAGTCATGCCAAAACCCAAGCAATCATCAATTTGGTCTTGGAAGGGAATAATTACACTCTTTTGTGTGAAGGTCAAATGTCACCAGTTAATGGTTCACAACAAAGCACTCTAAGGCAACTCATCTACTCACTCTCACCTGTGTGAGTACAGACTCACTCAAACAATTCAGCCTACAGACTGGGATTTCCCACACTCAGTACCCTCAGTGCCGAGTCTTCCACACCCAGAGTAAACAGAAATCCACAAAAACTCTCTGTTGCAAAGAAAACACATACATACCTTCTCTACCAAGAGCCTAGACACTTGTGATACCAGCAGATGACCAGCCAGAAGCCACAGTATACGTTCCCTTCCCCATTCAATCCAGTAGTTCCACTCAAAGTCCATGGGGTCCTGGGACATCAAGGGAACAAATCAGTGTGTATATCTAGCCATAAAAGCATGCTCTTACAGGACAAGGAAACATCTCCTTAATACAGTAGGTTTGTTACCCAACACCACAGAACTCAAAACCTGGGGAACATTTCTTTTCAGCAACACAGTCTGATCACTTACAGCGGTGAGCTCCAACAGCTCCATTTTGACTTCCAATGGTGGGAAATTTAGAAAAAGTTTTAGATGGCACCATGACTCCTAAACCCCATACTAGCACTGAACTTGACCAAGCAGCAATCACTACTGTTCCATATGGGCACCGTGGGACTTGAACCACAAAGTGAGCAGGGAGACATACATACACACTTCCTCCCTGAGACATAGGGAACAATCAGGCTGGTGGCTACACAGACATGCAGCCTGGAACAAAGGTCTCACTTCTCAGGGCTTCCCAGTCCAACCTATCCTTGCTTTGGTTCCCCATCAGGTAGCTTCTTGGGAAAACATAAATTAGTCTGGTACTGCTGCTCCTGACGATCTCTTCAAACTCAGCAAATTCACATCTCTGCTTGCCCTAATCCTTTTCATTTTAGGTTGGTTGGGTTTGTGGGTTTTTTTTCCCTTTAGAAAAAACACAAAACCATTTTGGACTACACTTAACTCATGCAAAGTTTAGCTCCATTTTTTTTCTTTTTTTCCAACTTCTGTCAGCATAAAACACTTCTCAGAAAGTGTTTTAAAGAGGCAATAGAAAAGCAGAGCACTGCCTTCCTTACACAAGTCCCTCTCCTGAGAGACTCTGAAAGCAACTCCTGCTCTGCCTTGGAAAACAAAGCTTAGGTGAAAAGGCACCTTGCTGGAAGTTTCACTCCATTTCAACAAAGCCTAGGTGGGATCAGACGAAGTCAGGTCAGCTGGAGGTTCCTGTGGCATGAGGTTTTTATCTAAATTAAGAGAGAGGGATCAGCTGGTTGCCATAAGCCCCCATTAAAAGTTCATCTCCACAAACGTTTTACAGCTTTCCTGAAAGCACATGTCAAAGGTCCCTTTACCAGCAGTAAGGGCAGGTCTGAACACCAAAATACTTCCACAGATGTGCATTTTTGGTTTTGTGCAAGCCATCCTCAAAATCAGCTGTGCTTCTTCAAAAAGATGTGAGGCCAGAAGCAAGCAAGGTGAGGGGAAAGGTTGCTTGTTTTTTGGTTCAGGGTAGAGGGATGCTAGTGTTGGGGGTCTTCTTAAGACCCCCAAATTAAATCCTATTTCTTTAAGTCCTTATGCCTCAAAAATCTGTTCTCTGTGCTGGACTACAAGCCAACTAAGAGGGAAACACACACTCACTGCTGATAAGCATTATCCAAACCACTCAGTGACAGGGAAAAAGACTGCAGGAAATATTAACGGTGATCACAGCTTTTAAGGCCATACAGTAAACCAGAAAGCTATAAAGTGATACAGCAAAGGAAGAACGCTTAGGCCAGGGATCAATAAAAGAAAGAAAACTTTGGTTATGCTTCTTACATCTAGACACATCTGACAAGTCCTTCCTCTTTAGAAACAGACTAAAATTAACTATTGACATTCAAATCTCCAAAGTTGCTACGAACTTTTTCAGAAATTAAATCAGAAGCTCAGGTGAGTGTGGAGACATGACATTAGCATACTGCCACAAAATAAAAGGTGATGGTATTAGTCATACATCCTACCTTTTTAAGGCCCTGAAAGAGAGTTCCTGGTTCCAGCCCAAACTTTCTGTCCATTGCAGCTTCATACTCTGCAGAGAAGAGCAAATCTTTGTTAAGGACACAGCAGCCAGAATAGACAGAATCAGGAAGGCAGCCTCTGCTGTTCAAGACCAATGTGTTCCTGCATTGCCTGTGGCAGTGGGAAACACTTGAAGCCAGAGAAGGACATGTCACCATGCCACCGCTCAGCAGGTGAACTGCCCAACCAGGTTACAGCTACGCCCTCAGCAAAGGCAAAGCCACTGAAGTGCCCAGAACCTATGCCCAGATTCCTCCTTGCGACAACAGCAGTAGCAGGTAGCGATCAACCTTTTATCACACAGGACCTCCACTAATCATTGTTTTCCCTCTTTCACATTGCCTGGTGTTTCCCATCAGAGTAGAAGGGACACACAGATGTGACAGTGACTAGTACAAAACCACTTAGAGAAGCCACCTCCAGATCCCCTTCCCATGCAATCTTTTGCCATCTCCACAGAAAACTTGCTGCACAGCCGTGTAGCCACCTACCCAGCACTTCCTTCACTGCCCTGCAAGTGCCTTACTGGCACTCCTGTCCTCTTCTTAAGCACTTTTAAGAGTCACCTAGAGTCATTAACATACAACACCTTGTGTTAAAGTCTAAAAAGATGCACTACACATTTCCCTAATGAGCCTCTCTACCTACGCTTACTAGATAACACTACTTTAATGTCCCTTAAAATACTTATGTGCCAGAACACAGCTTCTTTTTACCTGCAAATTGTTCTTAAATTGCACTACTCTGCATTACACAGCCCCACTGAACCAAAACCAAGCCACTGTAGCAGCTACCTAAAGGTTACACAAGGAACAGGCAGGTGTTTAGAGACCATGTGATCCCAAAACTACACAGACATCCCAGGTCGATGTTTCTGTAGCATTTACCACGATCTCACCGTGGATGCAGGCATCCTTGCAGTTCTGTGATCATAAGAGAGTATCACTTGCTTAAAGGTGACCTGGGAAGAGCGTGCCAGCTTCAGCGTTAACAGTCCTGGGGCCTCCCCAGGTTCAGATCCTGGCATAAACCACCAGGAAGCACAGGTGCTGCTGAACCACCCATCTCCAAGGGGCTACAGAAGAGAGGGCTCAAAACTAGCCAGGAAAATCCACAACTCGAACCCAACCTTCCTGAACTTCCTCCGTCTGAGTAGATGAGCTTCAGAGGTTTCCCTCATCAGGTCCCTGACAAGCAAGTGCCAGGGCACCATTCACAGAATATCCTGACTTGGAAGGGGCCATCAAGGATCATCAAGCCCAACTTCCATCCCTGCCTAACGACAACCCCAAAACTCACACCAGGTGCCTGAGGGCATTGTCCAAACCCTTCCTGAACCACTGGCAAGGGCTTTCCCAGCAGCCGAGGCAGAAAAACCCTGGGAAAAAGCTCCCTGTTCAGCTGGCAACACGGTTCCTGCTTCCTTGTACGGGGCTGCTTGCAGCCGGGAAGAGCAAAGCAGAAAGCGACACGGAGGGGACAACTCCAGCCGAGCAGCCTGTCCAGGCGCGGGCGGGAAGCGGCGCAGGAGCCAAAAGCACCCGGCACCGCAGACTTACTTCGAGACACCCGGTGCGCTTCGTAGAAAGCGTAGAGGTGCGAGCCCACGCTAAGGAGCCCATAGAGGAGCATCTCCCAGACCGGCAGCAGCATCGCACCGAGCCGACCCTGCGGGGAGAGAGACGAGAGTAGAGTTGGGGGTTGGGAGGGAGAGGGGCACAGTTCACGCTTCCCCTCGGAACATGGATGGGACGCGCGCGCGCGCTCCGGGGGCGGGGCGGGGCGCGCGCGCTCCGGGGGCGGGGCGGGGCGCGCGCTAGGGGCGGGGCGGGGCGAGACTGTGCGCGCTCCTCGCCCCTGCGCGCCCCCCGGCGGTCGCCACTGGCACCTGGGTAGGGGCGGGGAGAGGGGAGGAGGAGGAGGGAGTAGTGTGCGTCTTCGCTTCCTGCCGGCCGACGGGGAGGTAGTCGGTGCCCAGCTGGATGCCAACCTCTTGAGGATCAGTTAGAGTATCGCTAGAACAAAATCTGTCTCTGGCGGATGTTTGTGAGGCCCAACAAGGCCAAGTGCCGGGTCCTGGACTTGGGGCACAACAACCCTGTGCAGAGCTATAGACTGGGAGAAGTCTGTCTAGAAAGCTGCCTGGAGGAGAGGGACCTGGGGGTGTTGGTTGACAGCGACTGAACATGAGCCAGCAGTGTGCCCAGGTGGCCAAGAAGGCCAATGGCATCCTAGCTTGTATCAGTAATGGTGTGACCAGCAGGTCCAGGGAGGTTATTCTCCCTCTATACTCGGCACTGGTGAGACCGCTCCTTGAATCCTGTGTTCAGTTCTGGGCCCCTCACCACAAGAAGGATGTTGAGGCTCTGGAGTGAGTCCAGAGAAGAGCGACGAAGCTGGTGAAGGGGCTGGAGAATAAGTCTTATGAGGAGCGTCTGAGGGAATTGTTTAGCCTGGAGGAGGCTGAGGGGAGACCTCATATCTCTATACAACTACCTGAAAGGAGTTTGTAGAGAGGAGGGAGCTGGCCTCTTCTCCCAGGTGACAGGGGACAGGACAAGAGGGAATGGCCTCAAGCTGCACCAGGGGAGGTTCAGGCTAGATATCAGAAAGAAATTTTTTCACAGAAAGGGTCATCGGACACTGGAACAGGCTACCCAGGGAGATGGTGGAGTCACTATCCCTGGAGGTGTTTAAAAGACAAG
Organism: Coccyzus lansbergi; assembly: GCA_033558105.1. NCBI lineage: Eukaryota > Metazoa > Chordata > Aves > Cuculiformes > Coccyzidae > Coccyzus > Coccyzus lansbergi. Next base: position 463,608 of record JAUMJK010000678.1, on the reverse strand, counting down.
TGGACAAGGTGCTCAGGGACATGGCTTAGTGGCAGATAGGAATGGTTTGACTCAATGATCCTGTGGGTCTTTTCCAACCTATTCTGTGATTCTGTGATTCTGCCTGGAGTTCAGTGATAAAGTCTTTTTAGATGTTTCCACGGGATTGCTGCAGGTGAGGTTTTTGCAGACCCTCTGGTGCTCAGAGGGATTGGATCCATGTTGTTATGTTGGCATCAGTGAGGGTCTCAGACCAGCTGAGAGGGAGCTCCAATTACGACCTGCATCTCGCATCCTTTTACAGTCCCTTCTGGAGTGATAACATCTGGGATATCAGTCAGCCCAGCTTCTTATTTTCTTTAACTTTGGCCAGTGATGCTGCTGGTAAGGGACACAATGGGCTGCTTCGTCCTCTCTGCTGGTGCAACCTCCACCAGTGTGTAGGGTTCTGAAAAACTCCGGGGTCATACATCAAGCCATTTCCAACACACAAAACTCATGGTGTCCACATCCATAAGTCATCCAAGTACAACATATATTGGTTTCTATTCATAAATCTTATTAATACTTCTGTTTTCATGATCACCTCTGATTCCATGTTCTGTGGCTCTGGTATAAATCTGCACACCTGTGTTGATATGCGGGAGTGGGTGACCAGGGGCCAGTTTGGTCATTTTGATAGGAAAATGAGTAGTGGAGACATAATGGCTAGCTCATTCTAACTGACTCATCCTTGCTGCACACATGGGCTGTGATGGCGCCACTGATGTGGAGTGGCCACCAGACCTCCATCTCACTTCTTTCCACCCTGTGGCTCAACAAAGCAGCAGCCCTATTCAGCAGTTTCAGGCCGGGGAGAGAGATGTCAAAAGCATACATATTCGTCACTTTTCCTGGAACAGGTGTGTCTATTATAATAAGTTCCTGGAATTTATTTACATCCCCTTGGCACACGTGCTTTGCCCTCTGGGTGTCTTCTTCAGGGGTTCTGGAAGAAGGCCATGGATCTTCCTCATAGCTGTACTTTTCATCTCCTGTGCATACTCTTAGACTCCTTGAGCACCTCTTCAAGTTTGCATCTGGTCCTAGCTGGTTCTTCTTTCTCTTACCATTGCACTAGTCCTTATTATCTGGTTTAATTAAATATAGTCCGATTCACATTCTTTCTAACTGCAGCCTTGTGCTGCATCAGAAGTGTGACCAGCAGGCTGAGGGATTTTCCCTCTACTCTGCTCTTGTGAGACCTCACCTCGAGCCCTGCATCCAGTTCTGGAGTTATAAGCACAGGAAGGCCATGGGTCTCTTAGACTGAGTCCAGAGGAGGGCCATGAAGATGATCCAAGGGCTGGAGAACCTCCCATATGAGGACAGGCTAAGAGAGATGGGACTATTCAGCCTAGAGAAGAGAAGGCTTCTTGAAGACCTTAGAGCTGCCTTCTGGTACCTGAAAGGGTCCTCCAAGAAAGCTGGGGAGGGGCTCTTTATCAAGGAGTGTAGTGATAGGATGAGGGGTGATGGTTTCAAGATGAAAGAGGGCAGATTTGGATTACCTATTAGGAAAAAATTTTTTACTGTGAGGTTGGTGAAGCACAGGAACAGTATACCCAGAGAGGCTGTGGATGTCCCATCCCAGAAGGTATTCAAGGCCAGATTGGATGTGGCTTTGAGCAACCTGATCTAGTGGAAAGTTGTCCTGGGAAGAGTGTGCCAGCTTCAATGTTTTACCAGAGGTGGCCAAGCCACAGGAATGGCACTGAGAGGCAATTAAATGCTGCAAGGAAGAGTGAAAATACAGATGTCTTCTTCAGCGCATCAGTCTCTTAAACATTGTTCTAAGAGATGTCATGCAAATTAAAGCTAAAGTGACGGATTGTATCCAGACCAAAAGGATGTCTGCAACAGCCTCTCTAAGGACTTTTTCTCCAGTACACTCGTGCTATGTCCACTAGTGCAGTGTGTTTCTACAGTGATCACAAAATAGTATGAGAAATTAGTAGGTCTGAAGAACACCACTAAAGCAGAAATATGAGGTTAGAAGAGCTGGTGCAGACAGTCCCCTCATGGATCAGCCTGCATTTTAGGAAAGGTTCCCTCCTCCTGGCAATTTGGAGGCAGCTAATAAACCTTAGTGCTCTAAATGTTAAAACCACATTGAATTTCGAGGCCAAAATGTCCGGGCAATTTATGCTCATCTGGTCTCACACCATGTGACTTTTATCCCTGTTTCTTGTTGACATCAGGGACATATTTGGTTTTGTGGTTTGTTTTTTTTTTTTTTTTTTTTTTTTTAATGGGGGAAATATTTCCTGTACTTTTGGATGCCATCTTCTGGATTTTTAAGTTTCTCTTTTAAAACAGGTTTTCAGTTCCCCTCAATCACCTTGAGGCCTTCTTTGTGTATTAGAATTCCTGTTTCTTGATCCTTGAAAGCCAGGGTTGTGTCTGATATTCCACAGCAAGTCTCACTAGTAGAAGCAATTATGACTTCCCTATCTGAACCAGACATATATCTCCTGGTGTCTCCAAGAATCACCTTTGTCAGAACCACATAATGTTCTCTAAATTATTTTACCTTTTGCTTCCATTTTTTCTTTCTCTCTCTCTGTGCCAGGGCATGATTCACCTTCAGTTTAAAGTGCCCATTTTGGTAGCCCCTAGATGCAAGAGATTGCATTTTCTCTGTGGAACTGCCATAAAATCTCAAGATCATACACATCCTTCTTTATGATACCCAGATAATTTTCTTTGCTGACAGCACTTCCCCAATGTTTGCCTGCAGCAGATTAGCCAGTATCTTCCCTATCCCAAAAAAATGTGATAACACTTGCATGACAGCACCAGAAGACCAGCACTGAATCTGTGAAAACACTCCCACGGCACCAGCAACCGAGTTATGGCCACTAAGGGTCAGCAGAGCTTGTATTTTCCTGTAGTTTTGTGGTTAACAGCGTGAAGTCTGCAAGCGGTAGGTCCTCTAGATGGCTGCATAGCACAGACAGTATGCACACACTGAAGCTTCAGAAAGGGAAGAGGTATAAGTTACAGCTTTTACAGCAGGCTATACTGAAAAGAACATCTTCGTCATTATTTATGTGGTGACATACAGAAGCATAAGCATCCCCTGTGACCAAGGGAGCAGCTACCTTCCCACAAAAGTCACTGTCAACCCAAGGGAGAAGGAACACTGATAAACTCTGACAGTGGTCCCAACTGGAAGATCTCTCTGCATGGACTGGTTTTTTTCACCTTTATTTAAATAATTTCATACATTGAACCATGACAAGTATCTCAGAGAATAACTTTATAAGAGTAGCCATGAACTATGCTGCTGAACACTGCAGGCACGAACACCTACACATCGACATAACCCTCACCATTTTTGATGGCACAAATAAAAATCAAGTTCTGCTGCTGCTACAGTCACTCAGTGGAGGAACCCAAGGAATAACCCTAGGAAAGCAGCAGCAGGGAGTCCACTTCTCATTTGATCAGAAAGGAGATAAAGTTTTTTAAACATCTACCCTGTGTCCCAGCAGCTGCACAGGCCTTGCAGCCTCTTCAAGGCATCTGACCTTTTGGGAAGAAAGTGGTATGATGCTGTGTGCATATGCAGCAGGTTTCTCTGAGGTCAATAAAAGCAATCCACCTTGGGCTGAATGATGATATATGATGGTGGAGGTGTTTCTGTGGGACAAATTTGGAGCAACATTTCTACTTGAATGTTTGCACCACTCTAATGCACAGACATAGTGGCTTCAGAGTGAAGAGGCAATGCCTGCCAAAGAGGTCCATGTCTGACTTTGCTACTAGGAGCCAGCAGAAAGGTATCCAGTCCCCACCATGGCCTTGATGAACAGTGGAAAGTGCAGTGTCAGCCTCTTGCAGATTAGTTCAAGTATCACCAGAAGAAAGTCCACCTCTAGCAGTTGTTCATGTCCGCTTTTTTTTTTATTTCCATTTTCTCTGTAGCTTATATAACACCTGTGTTGGAAGTGTTGGGTTTTGACTGTAAAGTTCATATGCCATTTGGTAAGAGTCTCCCTTTCTTATGTGATCAGCTAGAAATGTGGTCACCAGAAACTTAAGCAAACACTTCCAGAGTCAAGGAGGACGGAGGGAGAGAAGGCCTTTTAAAAGGGCTCTTACTATTGCCTTTCTGTGTAAGTTCTTCTGAGACGAGCTCGTTACAGAACTCTTCATTTATAGGGCCTTGTCATGGCCAAGAGAACAGGGCAGGGCAGCGGCATAAAAGATGATGACGGAAAAGACAATGAAAGCTCGCACTTTTGAGGAAACCCCTTTTTATTTTTTTCCCATTTGTCATTTGTTTCATATGCAGTGAAGAATTCAAAAGGAGTATTTATGAATCCAGCAGAAAAGCGCTTAGGTAGGCTAAAGCACAGAGGTTCTTGTTGCTTTTCTGAATATAAATTCCCCTGGGAATTACAAGAAGTGCCCTAGAACTTTCCCTCACGGGTTGATATCTCATGGCATTGAACCAAGCCTCTTGTTTCCATTCACTCTCTAGAAATCGCACATTGATGCCCCCTGCATTCAACATCTGAATGACAGGATGCGATCAGCCCCTGCTGAGAGCCTGCAGATTAGATGTTCAGCTGCTGACAGGAGGATGAGCCATATATATTTAGAAGAAATCACAACTATGACAAGAAATCTCCACATAGAAAAATATAAGTATTAAAATGAGGAGAGTCAGAAATATAGAAGGTGTGGTATTTACAAAGAGAGCCAAGTGATTCTTCCTACAGCCAAGTTAAATATGACACAACTGAGGCTGACATGAACCCTTCCTCCAGAGATCTCGGGCACAGAGTTATGGACTCTAGGGAGACAATGTGCCTGTTTGCCTTTTCTGTCTTGTGTGCCTTGGTTTAATGAAAAGCAAACATTACGCTAAGTTGGTCAACATTGCAGACAGCTCCATCTTTACAGGTTCCTCCCTCCTCAAGCCCCCAACCCTGGAACTAGCTCTTCTGAAGTGCTAAGTGGTTTTTTTTCCCCACCACCTTTAGCTGTATCCATGTAGACATTTTTTATAAAAAGACCCTTGCAATTGCAAAGTCAGTATTGCTGTGCATGCAGATGTAATAATTTTCCTGGCTTCCTTTTAATGAATCCTTTGCATCTTTGAGAACTTGTTTCATGCTCTGAGGCTGGAAAATTACCATCATGCTTCTGACTGGGGATTCATAAAATTACTTCTTGAAAAAAAACAGTAAATTAATACAGTATTGTAACTAAGTAGCTCACTGTTGTACTCATGCTGCAAACACTGGAGGCTTCCTTGTCAATATGCTATCTACTTTGCTTAACTAAAGCCCTGAAAACAATGGCTCCTGGTCAGAGACTTTTAATGGATTTCTTTACTGACTATTCATTCTTCCCTACAACAAAAGCAGTATTGTAGGCAAAGTCACAGAGCCTTTCTGTTACCACATATGTTGAGTCTACTGGAATATATATGATTACCATAGCTGGGGTGAAGTTCAACTGTGCTACCTTGATCCTGTCTGAGTCTTGGTTAATCATGCTTAGTTTCTAAGTAGTCAGCTATTAAAAACAAAAGTTTGGGGTTTAGTTTTTGTTTTCTTTTTCAACAATACTCCTTAGAACTTGTGTAGCTTTACCTGTAAAATGATGGGAGTTAAGGTCATGGTGAGTTGACTCCTACTTACCTTAGCCACATTTTTAAAATTTCCCATGTTTCCTAGTGAGAAAGTGGATAATATGCTACTGGAGTACTTAAATACCTCATCATTTTAGTATCTCTGTCATCCTTGGGCAGAACGGAATGTCCAGTCCAAACATGGAGAAGGGATTCTTTAAAAAAATCTGTACTTAATGTCTTACTTTTCTTACCATTTTTAAGTAATATTGGAATCAAATTCAGAGAAAAAGGGCAAGATCATAGCTAGTTTGCTCAATTATAATTTATATTATTACAAATGGTGGCAAGACACCCACCTGACCTCAAACTGGGCAAGTAGCTGAAAAATGTAAGTGATCCAAAAGATGTTTTAAATTTAGTTATACTGAGTTTTTTACATCAGATGCAAATTTCATTCTATCATAACACATTATACACATCTTTTTCAGTGGCATAAGAAATTACTCCTATCTGTGCATGTCTATATTTAATCCCTAGCTATATTCCTGAAAACATTGCCTTTTTAATCAGTTCAGTGAACGGAATAAATGCTGCAAAAAAAATACATCTCAGATTGCTATATGATAATTGACAAAAAATATTCAGAGACAGTGCTTTCTCTCCCTCCCTACTTAGGGAATTCTTCTAAACTCTGCATCTCTTCACATCACTTTGCTATATGAACAGGTAGTAAAAGACCATTTCAGCTACCACAACCACATGTATCTTAGTGATTTGTCCCTTACTTCCTATTGTTTGCCATACCTTTGTGACAGATTGGGAATACATTCCAGGTTTATTATTTCTGTTTGGTAGAATGTTTTTCCATTCTCTTTTTAAGGTCTGTGAACCTAAAAGGATTCAGTGGAACTGACTCTTCACAACATTACAAATGGAGCCAATACAGCCCCACCCAGACAGAACCAGCAGAGGACTCAAATTTCTTCCTTATAGCAATCAGAAAAGATATAAACCTTAGTCTTTTATGTGAACTTTACAGAAGAAATATTATTTCTTACGAGTATTTCTAAATGGATTGGATACATCCTGATCTCCTTTATGAATGGATTTTGCTACATCTTAACTCCATGAGCAATTAGAATATTTCCCTTATTTGCCTCTCTTTTGACTGTCTTTTTGTTCCATGACTGTGTGGGGTCTGATCAATGATGCTTTAATTATTAATTGTTCCTTCTAAGCTCTACCACAATACAGATATTAAAAAGTCAGAGAATACTAAAGTCAATGAAAGTAGATTTATAGTCACAGCCACATATGCTCCTTGGCTACCTGGTGCATTTGTAGCCTTATGATTTACAGGGGTTCTTTTCCTTTATATATATATGCACACTTAGACCAGCCTGCGCCTGCCTCCACATTGTATTGTAAATAAAAGCTTATAGCTGGTCTCCCACGTGAGTATATGAATGACATCTTAAGAACTAAGCTAACATTATATTACTAGTCAGGAGGGGCTTTCTTCAATGAATGTGTCAGAAAAAAAATGCTTTTGTATGTTTTGTCTGAGAACTTTCTTGTTTTGTCCATTGACTTCCCCCTAATTTGTCTCCATTTTATGTTTCACCTTTCCTTGAAGAGAGGGTAGTTAGTACTCCAGGATGGGCTTTCAAGTCATAAACTTTAGGATGCAGACATCTTCTGTTTTGCTTCTGTGTTTATGTAACAGGCCATAAATGTATATAAACAATAAGAAGTGGTCTGTCATACTGAAGCATTTTTTAGATTTTTTTTGAGATGCTGCATTTCCTTAGGAAAAAAAATTCCAAAGCTCACTTGGTCCCTGTGTAAAATGCCAGCAACATTTCACTCTTTGTGGATAATCTCTTCATATAATGGTGCTAAAATATTAGCAAAAATTGCATTTAACTCATAAATATTTACAGCTACTTGAAATGCCAAAATTTTGCTCTGCAACCAGCACTGAGTAACACTGTGTACAATAAAAAAGTGGGTCACTGCCAACTATGGCTTATGACTACAACATGATTTACAAATACATCAAATTGCTGCCTCAGGACAAGGTGCTGCTTTTAGTGCACAATGTCTTTGTTAACTACTGTAGATTTGGAATAGATTTCAGACTCACATCCACTATGAACTGCCAGAATCTTCCTACTTTCAGTCCAAGTTGACAGCTTTTTACTGGAGAAGGCGATGATTCAGCTCTTTAAAACAGAACCTTGATGTAGAAAATGAACTAAGTATGGACCAGCCCATGTAAATGATGCAAACCCTACAAGACTTGTTGTCCTCTAGGCTGCCTGGAGGAGACAACTGGGAGTCATCTTCTCTGGACAGCGGTTTACACAGTTAAGTTGATGGAGATTTCATACAAACAACAAAGGCAATTGTATGGAATACTGAAAACCAGAAAAATCCTTTCCTTCCCCAGTGTTCCAGACACTAAGTACAGCACCACACTTGCACTGTGCTCTTTTTGACTGCAGGTATCCTGCATTGTTTTTTTTTGTTAGGTGGATAGCCCTTGCATGGAAAAGAGGAGAGCTCTTTCCCTTCCACATTACTTTCATGAACTTGCTTCTCTTACAGAGACAGGTGGAAAATGACATTGAAGAGAATACAAGATCTGTCACTCTCACATCCTGTGGTTTGCTCTGAGCTTTAGGTTGTGCCAAAGGGCCCTAACAATTAGTATTTTAAATAGAAAGTGGTGATTTGTGGGGAGCAGGACCTGCTCTGGCTGCTGGGGCAATGCACTCCTAGCACGTTTTGGGGAGCACAGAGCGACAGTCATCAAACTCAGAGACACCCTACAAATTCTCACAGCATTCCCCGGGACACAGTGAGTCTGTACAAGAAATAAAGCAGAGTTCCAGATGCCTGATATTTTGGGTCAAACAGGCAAATGTTAAAGCATTTCAGTATCACTGGCACTAGGTGGTTTTAAGTGGTGGTGTTAGGTACCTCCTGCTTACACAATTTCTGTTTTCTTTGCCAGTACTTCTTTGGAATTAGCCCATCATTCAATTCACTGTTCAAAGCTTTTCCTCCAGAAGGTATTTTATAGAGGAAGGGTCAGATAATACACCTGGCCCAACTAGCCTTATAATTCAGACTTGCAGTGCATACATAGAGAACAAACCTAGAAAGCAAGGGTTTTCCATTCCACTCGTGGTTGTAATTGCTTTCTGTTTTGAAGTGTGGTCTTTGAGAAATCTCTGCCTTCTGGTGCCATTTTTTTTTGCTGCTCACACGGTCTGCTTTGTTTCTGCTCCGGGCTTGTTGCCACTTGATCTACAGCTACTTTGCAACACAAAACAAAGGCGCTTGAGCTGCAGGACTGCTGCTGACTACACTCAGAGGCAACTGTGTGCCCAGTACTACTCTCCACTGAGTTGTCAGTTTGTTTTCAGCTGAAACACTCTGGACATATTGAGTGAAATATTCTGAACAACCATCTCTATTGCAACATTCTTGCCACAAGGAAACAGTGGGGAACATTTTTGGTTTCCACTTTCTATAGCTATTTCTAAGGAAATGCCATTGTGGATTTCTCTAAAAACACAGTTGTAGGTCCTGTGGTATGATTTAAGCATTTAATCTGTCTTGACTACTTTATAACAGGGTGCAGAACACCCTTGTTATGAGCTGTTTGTATTAAATCTCACATTTTAAATGCAGGTTTTTTAATCATCGAAGTGTTTTCCAAGCATTAATTTTCTAATGTCTTGTAAAATTAGTCATGAAAACAAAGTGTTATTACCACCATTTTACAGCTAAAGAAACTGAGGTGAAGAGATCAAGTGATTTACCCAAAGAGAGAATCAATCAGAGCTGGGACTAGGAGTTGAAGTTTTTGTCTTGTGCTCAGAACAATACTTCATGCTTCCCCTCTAGAGACTATCTATTGCCAATAATAGTCTGACTTCTATCATCCTTCAGAGCACAAGCCACATTTGCTTTCCCAAATTGAGAGAAGCTGGGAGAATGACTAGTAAGAAAGCCAACAAGCCCTCAGTTGCTGGGTTATTAATGCTTGGGCAATGCCTGCTCTTGGAGTAGTCTATTTGGATTATTGTGTTTAAAGAATTTGATGGGAAGTACATTGAGAAAAGCATTCCTTTTTAACTAATGAATATTTACGGGGAATAAATATGTTAAAATAATGCATCAGTATTCTTCACATCAATAGCTACTCTCATTTAGGTCCATTTTCTGAAACGGGAGGAATCAACAAGAAAGAGGCAGATGAAATAACTGTAAGTATGCTATACACCTTCTTGAAGGGCATAAATGAAGAAATAACTAAGTTGTTATAGCTTGAAAGCAAGTAATTCTTTTCGTATTTTCTGAAGAGGGGAGAAAATAGGTAGAGAAGTATGATATTACAGTAAAAACTGCATCAGGAGGATACTTAGGTACCCTTCTGAGATGCCTGCTGTCTGTGATTCCTCAAAACATTATTGCAAAGATGAAAAACATTCACTACAGCCTCAGAAGAATTTAAAAATTTGCTCAATGTTTCAGGGGGATAAATGTGACCTATTAGCGAGGAATACTTTTCAACAGTAATTTTCAAAAAATTGGTTTGTTTTCTGCTACTGTATAACATCAGTGTCTTTCCTTTTTCATTAGAACTAGTCGATTTTTGAGGCTCTGAGTGGAAAAAACCAAGAACATCATAATTGTTGGAAGTAGCTTAAGTGCACAGAGCACAAATTTTGATAATTTTCTACTCTATTACCATTTTAATTCTTGGTATTTCTCTTTCTGTGGAAGAAACCAGCGAAATCCTGTTTACTATTATACTAACACCTTTCTCTAGTTTCCTCTTGGAATCCCAGATGTTTAGTCACAAACTGTGCAGGAGCAAATATTGTCTGGTTCCAAATGACCTTTTTTGATTCCCATTCAAAAATCTGCAGTCACTTAAACCTTGCCTGCTTGACACTGCACACACCCACACAAACAAGTCATTGTTTTCTCTTCATCATGCTTGAAAAACATGTCTGAACTTGTGTGTTAAAAAAAAAATCCTGTGGACCTAGCTAAGGGATACATATTTCTTTGGTACGATCCTCAGCATATTTTTTGTTAACAGCACACAGAATAGGTGCAATGTAGTTTTAAAAATTGGGACAGGATAATGCCCCTTTCCCAGGGCAATGCAGTTCTTTTCTAACATTCTTTTAGGAGTTGGCTGACAACCCATGTCATCCGTGTAGCAATTCAAGTGTCTGAATAAAAGAATCTCAAAGTGCCAGAGCCTCTAATACTTCACTTAAACTAGATAGTACAGCTATTGGGCAATTAGATTGAGTAAGTCAGTCTGAAAAGGATGTAGATCAAAAGGAAAAGCAATGAATCCAGTTTTGATGGATAATAGCAGCTGTAGCACAAAACAAATCACACTGGACATGGCAGCAGTCCATGGATCCAGACCTCATACCCACAGAGATAAACTCTGAGGCCAGGAGCAGAATGAGCTACTGAGAAGTCCTGCAGCTGAGGGAGAGCAGAAATCAGGAGCCAGCTGCAGCAGGACAGTGAGGCATGTTTAAAACACTGACATGTTGTTCAGAGGACTTCAGCCAAAGTGGTACAAGTACCATTTAGTTTTACTGCTGCCTTCATATAACTGTTAAAAGCCTACAAGCACAGTACCACCAAAATTTGGTATGAACTTCTTTGACTTATTTTCTGTCCCTTAGTAACACTCTGACAGACAAACAGGCATGAAGAAGTACATAACCATTCCCTACTTCACACTTCACTTCTTCAAATTTATTACTTCTCAGCTAAGACAAGGTTTTTGTAGGTATAGAAGGGAAGTTTCTTTTCACATATCCAAGTAGGAACATTACACATGTCCTAGTTGCACTGTTTCATATCCAGAAAAAAAATCTAACCGTGGAGATGCTTCTCTTCGTTTGGACAAACACTCCTTAACTAAGGAAAAGTTATTTCTTCACCTGGCAGCTAAGAGGTGTGTTTCATCAAGCACACTTTTATGATGGGCTTCCACGGACAATGAAATTACTCTTCAAGGGGAAAAGTCCAGGTTCATAATGGTCCAAAGGAGTCTTATCCAACTATGTCTATCTTCATAAGAGAGTTCACTTTTGATTTGGTGTAATACAAAAACAATTTGATTTTGAAGGTGTTAAACTGCTCTCTGTCCTCTATGAGAGGTAAGTCATTCACTCAAGCAGTTTGTTCTCCCTTGGTTATCAACACACACTGCTCTCACAGGGAAATGGGAATTGTGTGTACACAGCCACCAAAGAGGGCATTCTTACCCAGTTTCATGCCAGTACACACACTGTACCCAAAACATCTGTTCCTACTGCAAAGAATGAGAGTGAAGTCTTGTGTGTCTGCTAGGGAGCCTTTAGTCTCCAGGTCAGAAAATCATTCACATTAATGGAACTTGAGTGCATGCCTAAGTGGTTTGCTGAATAGGACTGATTTGCTCAATTGAGGCTTCTGTCTTTGAGGAAAGAGTCAATGCTACCAGCCCAGCTCTCCCAGACAGCCTTACAATAACAAAACACAGAGTGTGTTCATTAAGTAAGAACATGAAAATGCCACCAGGTGAGTAAGCAGATTGCAATTTCAATAGTGTTTTCATTACAAACATTGTGATTTTTTAAAAATCATTACGAAAAGCTCTTTGACAGTGTAATTTTAAGTAAATAATACTCTATAAAGCTTTTAAAAATGTATTCTTTATGATTTCCATCACCATATATTAGCCTTTTCAAAGGAAGAGTAACTTGTCAGAAAAAAATGCCTGTTTCAGAATTTAATGAGAACATTTAGTCTTTCTTTTCTCTGAAGATGATTATAATGTGATGGTTGAAACAAAGAATAATTAGTCCCATTGGAGAGTAAACTCCAAAGTCTTTTCACAATCTGAACATGGGTGAGCAGGATTTGGGTTTTGTCCATCAACCAAGGAAATTATTAATTAACTCTACTTGCAAGATCTTTATCCCAGTAGATGTGTGACCCCTAAAACACCTAGCCTGACTTTCAGATCTCTAGATCTGCTTCTAAGAAATAGTTTATTAAAGTCCTCCTTTTGCTATTAGGTTCCAGATATCATCAATATTTTAAAACCAAGATATTCAGAGTTCAAACTAGCTGTCTGGCTGGATAGACAAGTTACTCCCTTTACACATGAAATAATACCTGAACAGTCTGTAAAAGGGTTTTCAGCGCACACAAATTCAGCTGTGCAGCTGGTGTAAAACTGCAGAGCAACACAGATGTGAACTAGCTATCCATCTTATATTTTAATTTTAGGATCACTAAATTAGACATAACATGGCCAAAGGATCACAACAGACCAAGGATGAAAAAAGACATGGTTACAATAACGAAGAAAGCAGAGGACGGGCTCTTTGCACTATTTTTCTTCAGTATGTTTTCCTCTTTCGTTAAGACCAAATCCTTTAAAGTGCTGAGGTGATTTTTCTTTTTTTTCAGGGTGCAATCTGTGGGGATGTTCAGGAGAAGGGATAGAGCAAAGACCAAGGCTAAGGTGGTCAAGCGTCACTGGCAGCATGGGCAGAAGAGGAAGAAGACATGGCATAAAACAAATTGCTGAGGTTTGGAAACCAGCTGATCCACTGTCCAGCCGAGCTGATCTCCAGATCAGGGTTCTTGTGTTATTGTGGCTTACAGCTACATCTGTGCAAAGTTTATGCCAGACTTAGAGGCCTCTGGCAAGTCATCTAGAGTAAATGAGGTGAGATTTCAGATACCTTCTCCCACTGTTCATCATACTGATGAGGGTAACGTGGTACAAGCAGCATACAGACACAGACACCTGTGACACTATCCAGAGCCCTTCCAAGCAGACCTCTGGGAAAGGGCTGGGGAAACTACAGAGGAATTTCTGAGTCTCGTCCTGGTTTACAGTCCAGGACTCAGTGCCAGACTTCCAGGCTTGTCTGACTCCCAGAGAAGCCTCTGTCATCCTGGTACACATTGAAGTAATCTATAACAAAATGCTTTCAGAGCGGGTATTAATATGGAAAACTGTCTGGGTAGGGCATTAGTCCCTTGGGAACTTATATTCCAGGCATTATATTCCTGAGGTGATCCCATTTTATCAGACTTTGGGCCCTTTGCCTTAAGCCTGCAGAGGCTGGTTACAGTGTGAGAAAAGATGACTATTGACTCACCCTGACCCACCTCCCCCCTGCAAAATCCGAAAACAAACAACTTTCTACTGCCAGTTCTAAAGGACAGGGGGCTGGGAAAGTGAGTGAGAATTTCAAGATGCTCGTTTCCCTCTGTGACTGCAAACTAATTCCTGCAATCACAGAATACAAAATGAGAGGGAAGGAAGCAAGACATGAAAATGCAGTCAGTAACAGTCCTGGCTGCTAAATTAACAGAATTATATTATCTGTCTGCAAGATCATGCCGAAAACTCGGTGCATTCCAAATTCTACTCTATTTTATGATGGGTTGAGGCAGTATCTTGCTTTAGTGTTTCACCACAAACATCAAAAATAAATGATTTAAACCAGACGTATGATATTTGTGCACATTTTAGGGCAGCAGATGCCTTGTATTAATAATATACAGTCGTGACAGGAAATGTGGTTTAGATTCCTGGACAAACATAAAAGCTAATTCCATTACTTCATTTCATGGTGCTTTTCCTGAAATGCTAAACTGTTCTTGATTATACTGAAATCTTATAGTGAGAAAACTTTGTCAAGAGTATTAACTTATCAGTGCTTATCCTCCTTCCTACACGTCTCCTCCTGCTGACCTACATTCTAGGCTACCTGTGAACAAGCCTAAGACACACCTACAAAAATGTCCAAAAAGACCTGATAATGTTGCAGAGCCCTTTTACTAAAACTATTTCAATTATTATTTTTCCTTAGAGAGACTGTGTTCTGCTTCCCATTCTCTTTTTATTCTGCCTGAATAAAAGCATTCAAGCCTCTTTCAGTTTAACAAAACATTTCAACAACAACCACCCCCCTAAAACCTCTTATCCATAGTAACTAGACAAATCATGGTAATTGATCTCTAGAGGGAGTTTATTGAAAGCCTAAGCACAAACACTTTCCAGAACACTGGTGTAATAAGCATGAGCTCGAACAAATGCTCAGTTTGCTATCTGCAGTTTGTCACTTGATACATTTTGAATAACTGACTTGAAAAGGGGTTTTTTCCAGGAAAATGGAAGCACATTCTGGTGGATTAAGAAATAATACTGAAGTGAATTAACTTCAGCTAAGTTTGTCTTCAGTGCCAGAAAAGTTATACTGCTTATAGATCATTGTATGTAAACAGAAGTTATAATAGGAACACATTATTTTCAATGTATCTACATATATTTTCCACCAGTAAACCATAATTAAGTCCTGAATTCAAGAGTTTTAGTCAGATGATTAGCCAGCTATTTTATAGCCAAAGAAAGATCAAATATTTAATTGATACCTGACAGTAGTAAAGGAAAATTCAGACAACAAGAAGCAATGAAACAACCCACACCACAAACACAGACAAACATCTACAGCTAATATTGTGTTTGGAGCAAAAGCAAAAGTCTGGAGGTGAATTACAAAATTAGAAAAAGCTGAGTTTAATAAAAGCCTAACTGGGCTGACCACAGTGGAAAGAAAGTGCTTTGAGGTTTCACAGGGCTCAACCCCTCCCTTCCAAAAATCTCTCCATCAGGGTATCAAATGACAGCACACTTAACCATTGAAAAATCTAATCAGAAGCATTACATCAACGTCATTATTTCATCAAGGTACAGAAATACAACACTGGGATCTTCTGAAAATTAGCGTGTAATTCCCACCCCCACTGAGACATCGCATCCATGTGTGGATTTGTTCTTACCCTGTCAGCATTACAGTATTTGTCATGGCACAGCTGATTCCTGTCAGTCTTAAGTGTTTGTTGTGGCTTCTGAGATCTTAAAAGGCTCCAATACTATGGCCTTGGTTTTGACCTACACTTTAGCCTAGGTCTTAGGTGAACAAAGGTATGGGATACCCTCAACAAACTCAAGGTTAGCTTCAGAAATCTGAGGATGAATCTACTGTGCAGCTCAGGTATTTTCACAACATGCTGCAGACTGAAGCATAAACGTGCCCTTTAAAGTGAAGATCCAGTCAAGGCTAAAAGACGCTGAGAACCTCATCAGTGCAAATATGGGAAAGAGCTGACTTGTCTCATTTGTGTACAGTTGTACTAATGAAAGTCTAATTAAATCTAATACTTTGGAAAGGTCAACAAACACTGATGCAACTGTTGGATTTCCATCCATGACCACTGAGATTCATTGAACAGCTTATTTTTTCTGAGAAAGGATTACCAAAGAGAAGATATTGCCAATTTTTTATATTTTACAGGAGGAGTGAGTCTCTATCCTTAGATCATAGCATTACATTTCATCTGAAAATTCTGTTTTTCTATAAAGGACCACATTGCACTTCAAACATGCACAGTACTTATGCGAATACAGAGGCTGAGGATTTGTGTGATCAGTTCCCATTAAAATCTGATTTCAAAGGACATGTCTGTGAATTTGGCAAGAGCAAGCATAGTGAATTATACAGTGATTATCACTGTACTGTGATAATGACAGTGTGCAAGCAGTCCCTAAGAGTCACCTGAAGAGTTTATGATCTGAAAAAGACCCATAACAGAGGGGAGGAAGGGGGCTTTAGGATTTACGTAGGTTTATCTGATTTTTTTTTCTTTTTCTGAGCATATGCAGAATTATATATAAAATGCAACCAACAGGAAACATAGCATAATTAAGTAATATAAAATGTTGCTTCTTGTATTTTCCTTGATGGAATTATTTGACTATTCCTTTAGCAAGGATAAAGGGACTAAGCAGATATACTTATGTTAAGATGTCTTGTATGTGCATACCCAATACCCTGAATACTCATACAAAGTGTTTCCTTTGAAAATATTTGCTTCCATTGAACCCTTGGTCAGAAAAAGTACTAAAAGCTGCCATTTAGGAAATTATGCAAAGTGCACTTCACCCTCATTTCATGTCCGTTATAGACACCTATGCAATCTTCAGGAGCTTTACATTTTAACTGAGTTTCTGAAAAAAATGTATGGTTAACAGGTGGAGGCTAATAGCTTCTGACAGCATATGCTAAATCTGAAGTTTTGTCACATGTGCAGGCATTGTCTGTTAATATACCAAAGAGGCCCAGTTCTCTCCTTGCATCTGTAGGAGTCATGAGTAACACCAAAAAAACCTGAAATTCATTTCCATAATACAGAGTTGGTAAGTACCAGCTCTTGGTGCACTTGTTGGTTGTATTTCTACAGCCTTTTTGAGTCCCTTCCCAAAGGCAAAGACAGCTCTGTAAATGAAGCGACTTCAAGACTTCCAAAATTCTGTGAAAACCTATTCAGCATGGAGATATACATACAACCTCTGGCTGAAGAAATCCCTAGCTACAGAATTCCAGAAACTGAAAGAGTACACTGAGAGAAACAAGACTGTATACTTCTCTAGTATTTAAACTTTTTAGCCGGGGCTCTGTACTTAGCCCATATCAGGCACAAGACACTAACAGGCAAATCTACAGTCCAACTCACTTAGAGCAGTTCCTAGGTTCAAAGGGTAGAGAACATGGCCCATATTTTACTCAACTGGATTTGCACCAAACATGATAAAACGTGCAATTGCCTTTCATTCTAGCTTCATTCACCATTTTAATCTTTCACTTTTTTGCCTGTATGAAGTTTAATTAATTCTCTTATAGAGTCAAAGTGAATGTGACATCAGCGCCACTGACCCTTAGCTCCCTGCTTTCCTGGACACATACTCACTATTTAGCCCCTTAAATCTAAGTTTTTGGACAGCTCTGAAATTCAAGCACAACTTAGCGAAAATGTCATTTTGTACTGTGAATTTAATTTAACTTTCCAGACTTAAGCAATGGGACATAAAGGATTATTCTGTCCTGGGAAGCAGAGAACAAAAAGGCACAGGAAGCTCCTTGTATGGAGTTGATGGTGATGATCTCACCATAAATTCTAGGCAGACTGGGTGGAAGACTGGGTGATCTCTAGACACATATCCCTTCTGGATGATGGTGGATGAGTAAGTGAGAGCACTATGCCATGCAAATATAAGCTGTCCATGCTTTAATATGAGGCCTTGTGATACAGGTACATCTCCAACCATAGCAGTATGAACCTAGGAGCAAGACCCTGCACACATATGCTGTACCTCCTGGGTCTCAGTTCTCCCCTCGCAGCCACTCTCTACTCCATAGCACAAAAAGACTGTGCATATAGTGCCTTTCATATAGCCCCGTGCCTTGCAGTCACTGTCACTTTACAAGATTTGGCAGGCAATGTCTCACACCAACTTCCAACCTTTCATCTGAAATGAAGCATGCAAACATCACTGAGCCAGCTGACAATGGGGAGAAAAAGCTTTGATGCACTGACTTAGTAAAACCCAATGTCCTGGCTGCAAATCCACTGTAATCCCATGTTATCAGAAGGAATTCCCACTTGTAAAAGAATCAGGAAGTTTTCTGCCATGCTATTATCCTTCCTAACATGCATGCTTCCCCTGCTACTTTGCTTTTCTTGTACAGTACTGCAGCATGTGGAAAATCATGGATCTGAACTGCAGATAACATCACATCTTTAACAAACTTGCTGACTGATGGATCCCTACCAGAGACTGTGTTCACTGAGCAAGCTTTACATTTAGAAAGGCAAGCATGTAGCTTGACTGGAAGGAATGTCATCCAAGAACTGATGGTATTGTTAGATGAATGCCTGAAAGGACCAGCTGTATTAAAGGAGCTCTCAACATCTGTGTGCATGGAGTGTGTTTCTTTCTAAGAAAGAAAAAGAAGTGGTTTTATTATTCCAGTATATTACCAGAACATGCTATCACAGCATATCATCTGGATGTGCATGAAGAAACGGGAAAACATATGCATGGCAGGATACTCAGTATACACATACGCATTGAAATGTCAGTTTAGGATACAGTGGGAAAAATACTTCTAGGGTTTTTAACATGTCCATTAAGTTTAAGTATTATCCGTTTTATGAATAAAATTCTGATGGAGTGAAACTGTACAACTGCCATAGATCACAAACCCTGACTGGAACACATAACAATAGAAACTGTAAGCCCATTGGGAAAACCAAATGAACAAACACACAACACCATAATTGTTTCTAGAGGTCACTCTTCCTGCAAATATTGTACATTCTCCTGATCTCCATTAAAACAGAAATGACTTGTCAGTGCTCAAGTCTGCAGAGAGAAAAGACAAGATCTCTGAGGAAGATCAAAGTTTGCCAGCCAGATCTCTGGTTTGGATTTACTCTCTTTCATGACAACCTTTTCCCAGCTGCTTGCTCAGTAAAAGGGACTCTCTCCTTTCTCATTACATGGCCCATTTTCACAGGAGACTCTCTCTTAACCTAGATTCTCCTGATTTTGTAGCAAACAAAATCCTTTTTCCTTCCTCTCTCATTTCTCCATTCCAGTCTTCAAAGAGACTGCCACCACCTCCAGCTTGGCATGGCCCTCTCAGGCAGTCTTACTCTAGGGTGCTTCCATGGGGGCCCCTTGCTACACCATTCCCTTTAGGCGCTGCCAAATGCACCCTGGCTCTTTAATTCCTACCACAGCCGTGGGCAGCAATGCAAGGAAACAGCGCTCCAAAAGGATGCCAGACCCCTTCTCTCCATCCACCCCTGCTAGCAACTATCCTGGCTGGGGGCTGGTAGAGCAAGGAGTAACATCAAGGAGCCCAATGTGCCCCTGCCATTTCTGCTGCAACATGCAAGCAATGGCATCCAGGCTCCTCATACACATTTCTGCAGGCAGCCCGTGCACCACACTGAGTTACAACAGCCATAACTTAAATGTCATTGCAACAGCCCACCTGTATGGCCCTGAGGATGATTTTGCTGGGGGCTGCTGGAGCACACATACCAGCTGGTTCATTACCACCAACTATGCTACTCTCTCTCTCCCTCCTGTGACTTTCAGTTTCTCTGGGAGATATCTCAGAGTGCCTTTGCAGTTAGTGAAGTTCCTACTTTGCTAAGTGGTCCACCATTCTATAATGCTTTTTCTAAAAGGAATTATACGAAATTCCCAAGCCCATTGCATTTCACACTGCCTGTGGAGAGAACCTCTAGACAAGCTTATTTGAAGCACTTGTTTTGTCTATTACTTATTTAACTGCCAGTGACAGAGAAGTCTCCAGGGAAAATGATATTTTGCAGGAACTTGAATTTTACTTTAGCCAGTTGTGACACGATATCTGAGTGAATTTTAGCCTGCTGAGACTTTTGGGTTTCCATATAAAAAGCAGTAAGTTTACAAAAAAAAAAAATAGTTTTAAAGTATGGTCGCGTAAGAATCCATGTATATAGGCCATATTAAAAGAAAACCTAAACATCCAGACATCCTTTAGTCGTAGTGGTTTAATTTCTGGAAAAGTTTTGGGTTTGTTTTTTCTTGAGTTTTTAGTTAGAAGCCGAAAATCCACATATCCACACTCAGGATATAACAAAGGCCTCTGAATTGAAACAAAGAGACAGAAGTGACTTTCTTTTTAAGGATCTGGTAGTTGACAGGGAACTAACGTGGGAAACAGATGAGAAACACAGACCCCAACCGAGCTGTGTGAAACAGCCAGTCCCTGTTTGTTACTAGACAATATTACAGGTACGTAGACCTTCTCTTTATTTTTGCTGCTTTTCTTGTTATGCCCTATTTTATACTTCTGTTCTGAATTGCAGAGAATTTTTTTGGGGAGGGCTATCCCGTCTTTACCTACCCAAGGTCCACACACCCTTAGGAGAAGCACAGTTGGACCTGCAGCTGGGGAGAGCCCCACATCCAGCCCAAGTGCATGGGAGGGATGAAGCATACAGTTTGGTTGCAACCCATGTGTAAGAGAGCACAAGCACACAAGGGAGGACAGTTGCAAGGGTATAAACAATAAGTTGGCCCATGGAGAACTAAGAGTCATTGACAACCAGCTGTTCACCATGAGCTGGGTGGGACCAGTTCCCACAGAGTTCCTGAACAGTTTTTTTTAACAGGAAAGCAAAGTTAATATCTTCTTTTTGGCCAAACAGTTTAATTGCAAAAGGAAGAAACATCAGTTTTACAGATTGTTCATCCAAATCTGTTCTTCCCTGAAAACACGTACTATCTTCATGCTTTAAGATGAGTCAATAGCGTCCTGCTATGTCTGGAGACCAAGCAAATTGAAGAGCCAAACCTGTTTCAGAACAGTGGGGAGCAGGCAGTTGTTAAAGATGTAGCTTAATACTGGTACTCGTTAACAAAGGAGTCTGTGCAATTCCCATCCTTGTAGGATTTTAGGAGCAAATGAGACTAACAGCTGCCAGAATTGATAGGCAGGTGTAAATCAGAAGGAAGGAAGGACTTTCTCATAGTCTCTTATGGCTCTACAGAGCTATGGAGAGACCCTCCAGGAAGACAACTTGCATTTCATTATCAGTCACTAGTTAAAGAAAAAAAAGCCACCTACTTTCCATTAAATTATGATCAGTCAGAGCACACAGCAATAACTCTGATTTTGAGTAATTATTTCTGCTGTTACCTAGAAATTATGCTCATGGGACAAGTTCGTAGGATTTGCCTACATTAAAGGATGCTGCTGCCTACCTGTGTGGTAACTTACTCTGATAATGGAACATATGTTAACAGATCTGGCCTCCATCTAGTATAAAGATGAACATTAGAATCATGGAATTATAGAATGATTTGTGTTGGAAGGGAACTTAGATATCTTCAAATTCCAGCCCCTCTGCCATGGGCTCAGATACGTTCCCCTAGATCAGGCTGCTCAAGGCCCCACCCAACCTGGCCTTGAACACCTCCAGAGATGGGGCATCCACAGCTTGCCTGGGCAACCTGTGCCAGTGCCTCACCACCCTCATAATAACAAATTTCTTCCTAATGTCTAATCTAAATCTTCCCCTTTCCAATTTAAAGCCATTCCTCGTCATCCTGTCACCACACGCCTTCATAAAAAGGAGGGACTTTTTACATTAGAGGGCTCTGGGCAATTACAACAATTCAAATAGAAAAGAAAAACCTGAATCCTTGAGAGTTTAATTGATAAGAGAGCCTTATTAGCTGGTATGACTGCGTATGAAGACTTAACTTCTGTATTGAAAAAGGTTCTTGGTTTTGTTAAGTGGGTAATGCTGCAGCAAGACCTTTGGATCTTGGCCTATTTATATAGTTGCTGGACAGTTACAACATCACGGATTTTGACAAAATATTTGCAGGATCACTAGACCCTACAGATGTTGTTAATGTTCAAGGGCTATAATTATAAACTAATAGATATTTAAGCATTGCCCCTGGTGCATGTGGGTTATATGACTATATATGATTTACAATAACAATAAAGTAGCTTGAGTTATTAAATGGCTTGGTTAAAGAATTATTCTTTGGAACCTAACCCCAAATTATTCTTTCTTTGCATTTCTTGGTCACTTGTTTCTGTCAGGATAAGGAAATTACAACAACAACAAAAAAAAAAAGTGATGTGTTGTTTTGCATAAAGATTTTAGTGAGAAAGGATTATTGATGTTGCACCCTGGTTTTTGCATAAATAAACCAGTGGGTTTTTTCACCACAGTTTCTGTAATAACTTAAATGTGACTAGTATGAGATTAAACTAGCAAAAAGTCACAGATATTACCTGGGTTTTGCCTAGTCTCAGTCTAATCTGAGAGTTCACATACTGGGTCCATGGCTTCTAATAGAGACCAACACAATGCTTTTTAAGAAGTTGTAAAAACCAAGTCTGTTCAGAACTGAATGTGGCTATGCCTGGAAAACATTGTTGAAGAAGCCTTCACATGGACTTAGGTTGTTTTACTGACCTCCTCACCAGCTTACTCTGGACATTGACCTGCTACAGAATTTGTACCATGCTTACTTAATAAATTCACGCTTGGCAAGACAGGAAAACCCCACATAGTGTGATATAGTGTATAATAGGTAACTGATGAAATTTAACAGGAAGTCTACACAAAGACCTGCAAGCCAGATGGGAAGTATGGAAAGGAACGAAGACATCCAAGAATATAACCAGATGGCACAAGAGTAAACTTAGTTCATTTCTTTCCTCATCTCCACAATTCTTTAAGTGTGCTTGGTTTTGAGAAATCCTCATTACCAGTCTTTGAACTTGTTCACAGTACATAGTATATGTTTTTCATGCAGAGGTATATGATGTCTGTTATGGAATGCCACAAGTTCTGTGTCACAGGGGGACGAACAAGTTGGATGTGCAGGGGAACATACACCCCACAGAGTAAAGAAAAGAGACAAAAGATCTCATCTGTCCTACAACTACTCCCCTAGAAAATATCCTGTTATCTCAAGGGAGAAGCTAGGAGGCAGAAAGGGTCCAACTAAACAAACAATTTCATTGTGAGTAATAGCTAAAAGAGCGGGTATGTTTGCCAGCCATTGCTGAACTTAAGATAGAAAGCTTTGCTTATACATTGGCCCAGAAGATCCGAATACACGAAAAGAAGCCATTTTCCACTGTCTACAAACCGAGAAATTCTGGGAGAAGGGCTTTATGCCAAATATTTTTCTAAGCTTGGTGTGTCGGAAGGGCTCTGGCAAGTGCTTTTAGAAAAACAGTTCATGTTTGCACATATTCACCAACCTTTTTGGGAAGCAGTTTATTCAGACTGCCAGTTGGGTTGTGCTTGTCACCTGAAATGTTTTACTGGAAAATACATCATGTTTTTGTTGCTGTATAGTTCAGTAAGGTTTAAAAAGAATATGCTTTTGTCTGAGGAAAAACAGTAGAATTGCATGACTGGGGACTTTAAGAAAAAACAGCGGAGAATAAGACTGTACTAACAGGATTCTCCTTGGGTTTTCCTTGCCGAAGCCAGGTTCAGTCCACAAGACCTGCTTTGACACCTCATCCAACAAGAGTCCCCATGAGACTAGCTAGCACCACTAAAACAGGCTTTTCAGTGGGAGGCCCACTTGTTTGCCTGACACACAGCAAATACTCATAGAGCTTTCCTCCCAACCTTCAAAATGTAACACACTGCTTGTGCAGAAGTGCCACATTCTCTATTGCTTTACTTTTGTAGATCCTCCTGTGTTGGTTTGTTTGGGTTTGGGGTTTTTGTGGTTTTGTTTTTTTTTTTTCTAAACATGGCCTTTGTTTGCTGTACCTGAATATTAAAAATTTTGGAATTGTTGCTACAACACGACATTCCTCAAATGTATAAATGTCTTGTGCTCAGATTGTTCCTGTGCTCTGTAATCCCACTCTTACTTGTGTATTTTTCTTTTTTCCTTTTTTCTTTTTTTTCCCTCCTGTATAAGGTTCTTCAGAAATTAATAGACACCACATGCTTTGCACATGAGTGATTTCATAAGGCGGTTTGAAAATCTTGGGACCAACTATTCTCCATTAGTAAATGTCACTACGACACAATCTTTATGACCTGTACATTTCCAGTGCCATGTCTTTCATCTTAGCAGGTCATCAGATTCTGTTTAAGGACTTAATCTGAAAAAAAAGGTGTATGTAGTTTAATCCTGCAGCTTTCTGCTCAAAAGTGGTAGGCAAAATATATCAACGGAGATAGCAAATGGATAGTTTACTTTTTCATAATATTTTCCCTTATAACATAAAAGCAAAAACTTCACACCATTTAGGTCAGCATTTCCCACAGGGCAAAAAACACAATCCTGAAAATTCTGTGAATTGCTGAGGATATTAAACACTGAGGATAAGATTACAGAGAAACAATGCAGCCATTTTGAGCCGAGCTTTCCCACAGTGAAAGGTTCAGTGAGGCCCAGCTGGTTGTTTTGACTTCAGACACTGACTCAGGGATTGGAAAGCTGGACACCAAGGGTGGAGTAGAGAAATGATTTGGCAGGCGGAAAGAAAAAAATTAACCTTTTTCAGTCCACGTGCTGCACGCTGCACCTACCAGGCACTGCAGGGTCTATAACCAGATTAACTGCTGTGTATATCTGGGTTTAATAACACACAAGTTACTATAATTCCTTGGTTTTATCCTCCTTTGCTTGTGTTCTCTCTTAAACTGGAGGCTGGGAAGCAGTTTATGCACACTCTGTTTGCTAGAGGGACTCAATCCTGACTAAAGTTTCAGTGGTGTTGTGACACAAACAACTTCAGGTTATAAATACATAATAAAATTGCAGAGAACTATCTGAGGTTCTAAAAACTAATCTTCAGTTTTCAGAAGTTTTTTCTTCATTGCCTTGCATTCAAATTTTATTTGAAGAAAATGGAATGTGCTTTCTTACTGGTACCTTGACAGAACAGCTATTTTCATTGTTTTTTTCCTTTACACGGCATAACATTTGCTTACTTCTGCTACTTTCCTGAACAAAGTATGTTCAACAACATATACAGAGATGCACTCAGAAAAGCAGGCCTTCTCTCTGCAGCTTATTAGAACGTGGCTTCCAACTTGCTCTGGAGTGAGAGATGGGCTAGCAAAGGGAAGTGCCCTTGATGCAGAGGGCTGTTACACCAGGGCTGGCATGCGGCAGGGAGCCCTGGCAGCCATCAGGAGAGTGGGGTGGCTGCTTGAGCCTGGCAAAGTCTGCCGATGGGAAATCTGAGCATGGGCTGCTGCAAAGACAAGCCAACGAACTCCGTTATGCCCTCTCGCTAGCTAGAGAACAGCTGGGTTTTACAGCTGCGTGCAGAGCTGCTGTTTTATCCACAGCACATACCAGTAAAGCAGGAGGTGAGTAGACACCTTGTTGCTGATTTATAGGCATCGCTTTGTTGTGCATTCCTGGAGCCTGCAGGATTCTGCTGACTTTACACTTGCTTAACTCCCAGTAAGATCAGTGGCAACTTTGCATTCATTGAGATCATAATCCCAGAGCCTCCAAGAGGGAATATCGACAGACAGTGCCAAACCGCTTGGTATTCTGTGTTTAGAAGGCTGTGCAGACTGGTGGATACAGCAGTGGGGAGTAATTCAGGGTGTATTTATTGCTGTATCGTGTCTGACAGGACCATCTAACCTCCTGGTGCATCAGCTTGCCCAGCTGGGGAACACAGGCTGCAATGGGTGTGAATAGCATTTGGCAAGCATGTTGAGATGCTTCAGAGAGGTGAAGAATTATTTTTACAGGGACTCTACTTTTACAACCGAGAACTGTCAGCTTTAAACAGACTTTTCTGTCTTAGTCTCTCTCTTCTTTCAAGTGAAGTGTTTTTTTTATACTGAGAAAGCCTCAAAGGCATTATTAGTAACATGGTTTCTTTCCTCTTTCTAAAATCCCACTTTTCAGTTTTCTTTCACTATTCAGTCTCAGGTTAGTGAGTACTGACAAATACTATCAACACATCTTGACAAAGAATAAAGTTCTGTCTAGAGCCATTTCACTCCCTCCAACATGTTGAACTAAGAAAGCTAAAGAAGCAGGGGGTGGGGGAAGAAAGAGAGAAATGAGAAACATTTCCAAACATAACATAAAAGGTCTTGCCTTAAGACCATGGATTTCCTTTTTGGTACTTTCAAAGAATGCGTCTTTAGTTCTCTTTGGCTGTGTGACCAACAGTTGTGGGGTGTGTCTGTGGTTTTCTTCTCTTCACAGTAACTCTATTGTTCAGAAACTGCAGCCAATTTATGGAACGAGGTGGAATGTTTATGTAACTTACTTTGCTTTAGACAAGAAATAAAAAAAAATTTAAAAAGACTGATGGAGGAAGGCCAGTCAAAACAGGATTTTTCTTCCTTTCTGGACACAGATGTTGGGGGGGAGGGAAGCCAGCTCTGTCTTCACATTAAGCTAAACAGCATTTCCATTTTTAGACACTTTCTTAATTAAGTAGGTCAGAAAAACAAAACCAGCCTTTAGAGTAGTGCTGTAATTTATTTGTTTCAAAATGTACCATGTTTCAGATCTGATCTGTTGACACCCTTACAACACCATATACTGAAAAAAGAGATATATGAGGGTCAGATGATACCACTTTTGCCTAGACTGCTATGTCCCAAACATATAGCTGGCAAGTGCTGCTAGACTGCAGATGGCAAGTGTCTCCTCACAACTAGACCAGAGTTTCCTGCCATTTCCAAATTAGTTGAGCTACAAATATAATTTGCAATTTGCAGACCAAAACAAAGTAGCCAAAAGAACAAACCTTCTTATTTAAGGGTCCTTGCTGTCTATTGCAAAACCAGCCAAGTTAGGAATTTCTACCTTACCTATCCAGTGCTCTAATGCCTTGCTTGAACTCTTATTTAAGTGCAGTACCTAACTGAAAACTTTAGGTCAAACTCAGCTTTTATAATTATACAAAAACTTGATTTACTGCAAAGTTTTTGGTTAAATAAGAAGCTTAGGGTATGCTCAGGTGGGGTCTCACTGAGTTTGCTTTTCGTAGGTTGGACCTGATTTGAACTAGGCAGGTGCAACTCACCTGAAGACAGCACATTTGCATCAAAAATATCTCAAAATGAGGTTTTGAATGTGAGAAACAATTTCCAGCCATCACTCAACATCGTCACAAAAGATACCCTCCTGAAATTGTAGTGCCACCAGCACAAAACCAAGCGGGCATGGAGCCAAACTGTGCAGACACCAGTATTGGCAAGACTTGGTTACAGAGTCTAAATTCAAATTTTGGTCTTTGTTTCAGCTATAAACACAGAAGTCACAGAGAAAAAAAACCCCAAGATGGAAAATAGTATAAATAGAAAACAGAATGGAGTTTGGTGGCTTAAAACCCTGAGTGAATGCAGCGTTCTCTTAAGCCACAAAAAATACAGAGCTTGAGAGACACTGAGGAAGCTGGCCCTGCCAAAATATTTCAGCCTCGACAAGCAGAACAGTTTCTGGAAAAAGATTCTGTTTCTATAATTATCTGGTCCTTCACCTCACTGAGACCACCAGTTTATTGCATTGGCCCAATAAAGGCTTCTCAGGTGCCAGGAATATCCATGAGTTTCCACCCTAGCCCAACGCTCAGGTGGCAGAGAATTCTTAACCTATTACCAAACTCATAAGCCTTTCAAGTCCTCTGAAAGGTGGGGTTGCACCAGTGTAAGCAAGGGCTGGAAATTGTTCCAGCAAGATTATTCAGCTTGAAACCCCTACTTTGGTGTGCAGAGAGTTTATTTGACCCAACAGGCCAGATTGAGCTGTGATTGCCTTACCTCCTTGCCAACTGCAACAGAATTGCACAAGCACGAACAGAGTCTGCTCCAATAACAAGTAATTTAACATATGGAAGCTACTGAGCAGACATCTGCAGGACGCTGAAAGTGCTTTTCTATATACAGCAGTGAGTGCTACAGTTGTGCATTCCACAAAGACTCAGTTTGCAACGGGATAGAAGCGAAACACTATTTAGGGTTTTGATTTCTTGGCCTTGAAAACTGAAATCTGAAAACAATTAAAGCCCAGTGCCATACCAAATCAGTTATGCAGTCATTCCTGGATTTTCCCGTGGAATTTATACATAAGAATTAGGCTGTATTTGATACAAGCTAACACACACACACAAAGTATTGTGCTGGTCAGAGGCAGGCGAGCTTATAGATGAGTTTCAGAAGTTTTTGAAATTGCATGTTTAAAAAAAATCAGAGGCATGCTGAAACACTCTACTAAAGATTACTAAAAATTTGATGACATCTTACCCATTACAAGCTCTATCATGCCCTATATATTGTCCCCGAAAGATGGTTTTCTGTACCCTCCCATTCAGGCATTGCTTATCTTCTCTGTCAATGCAGACATCTCTCTCTAGCCCACCTTGTATACTCTGTCTCTCAATCTGGGTCACTGGAAATACCCTCCCCATGTCTTTTCAGATACCTTTAGTGGGGGATGGAGCAAGCCCTGTGCTTTTTCAAGGAATGAGCAACCTTTGATGGTAGGTTGGCTGCTGTCCAGAAACATACAACGAAGAGGCTCCCTGCAGCTTTCTCAGCTCTTTGCATACCCATGTAGCAGCTGGGCAAAATCTGGCCTCACAATGGTGTGTCTGTAATGACACAACCAAATCCAGTTCCAGCATGGAAAGGAAACCCCATCCAACTGGAGGTCAAGCTTTGAATTATAATGGTGCCCTCCAGACTCCAGATATCTGAATCAGCTGCTTCCTCCTTCACTCAGGGCACTATAGCTAATGTTTCTTTATCCCATTAACAGTCAAATTGCCTTGAGAGGAGGGGATTTCTGCAATTCTTTCAGTAAAGTGAAACTTTTACCCATGTAAAAGAATAAAAAGGAGAGTGTATTCACCAGTCAGGAAAGTCTGACAATCAAATCTCTTTAGATTGCCTTCATTGCTGGGGACCTGGTAGAAAATTCTAGTAAGCACAGGTCACAAGAGTAGTTCTCTGATTATTTTCTAGTACCCTGTTAGTGAATTCGATGCAATTCTCTTCTCTAGCCCATTCACGAGTACCAAACCCATGGTAAAACCCACTAGTTTTAGTGACAGGTCTTATGACTGACCCATAGATGAGTCTTGAAAGCAGACTTACCCGGATCTGAGATGTGGACACAACGGTGTAAAGCACAGAGTCACCATGCTGGTCTAGAAAAAAAGAAAAAGCTTTTTTTACTTTCGACCTGTTTTGTACCTTTTATGGTTAACTCAAAGCTTTTCTTTCATTGACCCGAACACTGTCATAATTTTCACTGCATTAATCTCTGGAGTTCAAATCCCTTTTTTAACATGACACTTTGGATATGAGATGACAAGTGTTAATATTCATTATTCTGCAAAGCTATAAATATCCTGAGGTATAGCAACTCACTGGAAAGGACATGCCCAAATTATTTCCCCAGTCCTGTGCTTACATTCAGATCTTCATCACAGATACCGTTTTTCACACACTGAAATGCTTTTGTTGCACTTATTTTGGCATTCAAGTTCATTCACCTACTTTTATCTTAATGGATACTTGTAAAGTTAAATTAAAATATTCAGTCAAATTTCAGTTCATGGTAGGCAACTTGCACACACACACATTTACATTCAGCTTATAGAGCATAATCCTGTTGCAGTGCCTGAAGAAAGCAGTCGTTTCAAAAGCTACTGGAGTTTCCCTGCTGAATTTTGCCTACAGATTCTTTTTCTAGCAAGATCTTACTTGCAAAGTGTTTTCCCATCACAGGCTTGCCAGATTTTTTCGGGCAATGCTAAACAAAGGTCTTGCCACCTTTGTAACACTAAACAGCATAGTCTCTTTCATAAACTTGATAGCCTGTGCATCTGAGATGGTCCACACCCTCTGCATTCCTATGTCACATACTAATAGCCTCTTCTTTAATTACAAGGTGTGGCATTTCTGGACAAGAGACAGCTAATGCTCCAGACATGTGTTATTTACATTTTCCCTAGAATTTCTCCTTTATGCAAAGCTTTGTCTCTGAAATTGCAAAGGTTAAACCTCACCGACAAAATCTCTAGCTCATGGCCACACTTTGATGCCATTTAATATTCTGGTTTGCTAATGATTAAGTAGAAGTCTTCTGAACATACAGGATTTGGATCTAAATGCTGGGAGGTATTTGGATCTAGGAGTTTGGTTCATGCTGGTATCTGTTTCAAAGCGCAACCATCTGCAAGCTAAAACTTCAACATGAGCCCATATTAGCATGTTGCTTTAAACTATACTCAACTACAGTCATCCTGATGAATTCTTCATTAGAAAGAAAGAGAGCTAAAGCTCTGGGTTTCTTACATAGAATAAAGTTAGAAGACACGCTGGCGAGTAGTTAGTGATTTTAGCTCCTGAAGCTGGGAAAGCAGCATTGCCTGGATGTGCACACTAACCGCAGGCTGCACAGGCACCCAGGACAGCCCAGTACAAGGCTGGAAGCCCAGCTTTGCTGGTCAGGCTGTACTGGGCTACAAACAGGCAATAGGAGATTGCCAGGGCCCATAGGTGTGGAAACGATGGTATCAGTCCTGCAAAGCTGTCAGAGCTTGGTGCAACCTTTGCTGGGTTTGGTAGCTGAAACACACTTCACCTGTGGCTGCCCAGCACAGGGGAGGACTGCTTCTCACAAAAGGGCAGCCAACACTCCTGGGCCAGTGCCCGCAGTGCATCAGGCTGTTTCCTCATCTCCATCCAAGTCTATCACCCACAGTGCTTCCCACATCCCACAGCTTCAGGAAATCCAAAAAACCTCAGTCCTAGCCTTCCTCCAGTGCATATACCTCTTCCCTGTATCTCCCTGAAATACTTCTGATCAAGAATGTCTCTCTTGCTGCCATTTTTCAGCCTGGGGGGAAAAAAACACCTTCATCTCAGCTCTGAGAAATCTCCACTGAGGGTCATCCTTCCATAGGGCACAACAGTGTGGGACATGCTTAGCCAACAGCAAGTGCCAGAGAGGGAGTTACTTGGTGGCAAGTTGTGACATCTAAAGGAAGACTTCTCACCCTGGCCGTGCACAGAAGCAACAAAGGCTCCCAGTCTTTAATGAAGCCTAAAAAGTGGGAAAAAAAATCAGGACTGAGGTACTCTGAGGCCACAGTGATGATTTTGCCATGGTGTTGCGGACAGTGCTGTATATTCCGTCGCTGTGTACTCCATGCATCAGCACTCACATCACAAGGGAGCTGCAGCTCAGGGTTCAAGTCACCAGTGCCCCCTCCTCAGCATCCTCAGTTCTCCAGAGACAAGCTGTTACCTGACCACCAGCTGCCCTCACCATGAGTCCTGCTCAGCAATGACAGGACAAGAGGAAATGGCCTCAGGCTCCACCAGGGGAGGTTTAGGCTAGACATTAAGAAAAAAATTTTCACAGAAAGGGTCATAAGGCACTGCAACAGGCTACCCAGGGAGGTGGTTGAGTCACCTTCCCTGGAGGTATTTAAGGCATGGGTGGACAAGGTGTGGAGGGGCATGGTTTAGTGTTTGATAGGAATGGTTGGACTCGATGATCCAGTGGGTCTCTTCCAACCTGGATGTTCTATGATTCTATGAATGTCTGCCCTGGAGCACATGCACACACCTTGCTGCTTCTGTCCATCCATAGCTCCCTCAACAGCACCCGCTGGAGGCAGCAGCAGGCACCCTGAGCCACCCACAATACATCACCACTAAGAGAGCAAAACCTTGACTTCAGCCACTCAGAAAGGACTTTCTGACCATTTGAGTGAAAGTCATTGCACTGGGTGTCCCTAGCAAGGCATTGTGGCAGTGGAGGCTGCTGAGGCTGCCCCATACCAGACACAGCCAGTTCAACTGTCTCCCATGGACCCACTGCAGGGCACAGCTGAGCTCCTCAGCCAAGATGTTGCTGCATCAGGGAAGGCTGTGAGGAAAAATGTGTAAAAGATACACTCAGGTCAGAGAAGAAGAAAATACTGCAAGCACCAAAGCAGAGATTCTCCTGGAGACACCACAGTGAAGAAGTTCATGAAGGACTGTGGCTCATTGAGAGGACTTGTGTTGGAGTGGGGGAGTGGCGTGAGGAGGAAAGAGCGGCAGAGAGGAGCTGTTGTGGACTGACTGTAATCCCCCATTCCCCTCCCCCTGCACTCTTTGGGTGGTGGAAAAGGTAGAGGAGGCGGGAAAGAAAAAACAGTCTGAAAAAACAGGAGGGAGGGAAGGTGTAGTTTTGTCAGATTTTTTCCCCTTTCACTATCCAATCTATTTTAATAGGCAATAAATTAATTTTCCCCAAGTTGAGTCTCTCTTGCCAGTGAGTAACTGACAACCAATCTTCTTGTCTTAATCTTGACCCACAAGTTTTTTTTACATGATTTTCTCCCCCAACCAGTTGAGGAGGGGGAGTGAGAAAGTGGCTGGGTGGGCAGCTGGCAGTGGTCAACCCACCACAATCATAAATTTGACCAGCCACAAGAGAGAAACAAGAGAGAGGAGGACAAGGAGTGCATAGACCCAGCCAGACACTGCTGTCCAAACCTGGTGCTCATGATACTTCCTAATGAATTGGGATATTATCTGAGGATTTCCCTGGACATAGAGCCCCACTTCAACGTGCACTCATTATGAGGTTGAATCTGTGGGTTTGGAAGTTAGTTATGTGCAAGGGTAAGCCTATCCCTGCCTCCTGCCCAGAGAAAGTATTCTTAAATAGGACAAGATCTTTCCTGAAGCAGTCCAGGAAAAGCCCACTGAAGGGAAGAACCATGAAAGAAATCAGGAAAAGCACAGACTGGCAATCTAGAATATGACTAGAAAGATGTTTTCAGTATAACTGGAAAGATGGTTCAGACATCCCTCTTTGAGAAAGCTGGTACAAAATATTGGTAGGGGGAAGTTTAGCTCATAACTTTTGCTAACCAGTCAGTGTACCTGTTGGCAGATGCAGCACTACTACATTAACGCTCTCCTCTGCCCTTTCTACCTAGAATTCCTCTAGCCTGACTTACAACTCTACTGCTTATGAATGCCAGGCAAACACAGAAACTGTTTCTGCTCCTGAATGTAGCAGAAAATTTATTAATGGAAACAGAAAAAATGTTAAAGGAAGATCATCCCTGGACATAGCCCAGGCAAAATGTAACTTGCCATAACACAGCCCCGAAAGACACTACTAGCAAAATACCTTGGCACGTTACAGCATCCTTCCAACTTGTACAAATGCTGCTTTATTTCTGATCTTAACTATCTCTATTTCCAGGCATAACGGAACTGTTGTTTTTTTTAAGGGTTGCCTGGCCTCCCCAATAATCATTAAGGCTGAGTAAGGCAAAACTTTAACTTTTTTTTTCCTTTCTTCTTTCTTGCAGAACTTCTATCTAGCCTTTTATCAGCTGATCCACAGAAACTGCAGAATGATATTTAGTTCCTTTCCTGACACAGTTCCTGAATATCCAACTGCTGCTTCTTCCTCCTGGAGCCACCAAGAATGAGTCAGGAGCTGAGGAGTAACAATGGCACCACACTGTTTCCCAAGACCCAACTGCCTCAGCTCCTCCAACACTCCTTTTTGCACCCCAAAAGCAACATTGGGAAGAAAATGAACTCATGGATAAAAACCTCAGTTGCAAACTTTAGATCATAAATTTGTTTCTGGGTGAAAAGAAGCAATATCCAAACTCAGAATGACAGAGCAAAACTTTTTGTAAACCAAACTGCTTCCTTCCAGTTCATCCAGCTTCACCTGCTTCCCATGTTCAAACAGCAAAAGTCCCATAAGAAGCTCATCTGTTCATACATAGGAAGTGCTCGTACTACTAATGTGCATAATCTGGATGCAAAAATCCTCAAGACATTAGTGCATTCTTGAACCATATGCTGCATATTCATTGCGAGAAGCACAGAAAAAAACAAGTATCAAATGTATTAAAAATGACTTCTTTTATCTGTGCTGCATGTAGTGAGCATGGAATATTAAGTTTGCAAAGGAAGTCAGAGGTACCCAATTTGTTTGTCAGGACCCTCCTGTAACATAGCAAGGAAAAGGGAATTATTAATAAAAAAATGTTCAAAAAGTTGTGGTTAAGGTAAGAACAGGGCAGACCTCTCTGCTTCTGTGACTGATCCATACATATGGAAAAGCACCATTAGGGAGAATACTAGCTTAAAGAAAACCAAATGAAGAGTGATGTGAAACTGGTGGTGAAATAAAGGAAGGATCTGGAAACTCTAATAAGATGATACTGGTACATGAGTGGAGTCAGTGGAGGAAGGTAGCAAATTTCATATAAATATGTTTCAGTTCACAACCCCGTTATACTGAATCTCTCTCCCCTCTCTACGTCCTTCTAGTCTGATGCTGGTAGCCCTTTTGCCATCACCTCATTCTCTACTTTATAGACAACATCCAGCAACAAGTCTTTGATCAAGGTGGAGGGCATTGGTATCATTTGCTTTCCTTTGCACCAGCTCCATAGCTGTGGAAGAGCAACGGGTCACAGCTTGTCTGATGGTTCATTGCTTGGGAACTCATCAGCCCAAACCTCAACATTATTTCCAGGACATCCTTAAAGTTTATAGCCAGCAGAGTGATGTAGAAGTAACTGCAGAAACAATTGCTGTGCAAGCCTACCTAGGGCCAGAGGGCTGCTAACAGATCTGTAATCATCTTTTAGATTAACAAAAACAAATTTCTGGATCCCAGCAGCCCCTGTTCCTCAGTGCTTCACAGCTCACAAATTGGAAGAAGCAGTTCATTTAATTCCAGGGAGGCAGCTTTATCATGCAGACGGTGTGGACATTCTTCTGGCCACTTCTGTCTATATCACACCAAATTCTCTCCTTCTGTACTTGTACAGAAATTATGGGGAAAGATGTAAGGGTAAAATAGCATAAGGAAAAAGCGGCTTCTGTTCACACCCATACATTCAAGAGGCCCAACGCCATTTGAAATTGCCTGTCCTGGAAAAGAACCTGTCTCTGATTCACCACCTATGTCTCTTGGCAGCAGTTTCTACAGTGGCATAATGCAAAACCAAAGAAGCTGCTCTTCAGATCTGCCCATTGTAGAGCTACAAAATTTGGACCTGAATCCAAATCTCTGCCTGAGAAATCATGGCTCCAAGCCCTTTGCTGGCTTAATTTTGGATTAAAACTCCTAGGCTTGTCCTTTCTAGAGAATATAAAGTTTCACTAGGTAGATAGAAGCTTAACGAACGGTTTATGCAGAGATTTCACAATGAACAAGTGATGATTAACTGCAGGATCACAGAGATTAAAGGTGGGAAAGAACTATTAGATCATTGCAGCCCTATGGCAGTTGCAGAGTTGTTCTCTGTAGTGTATCTCTCCCAGCACCTTGTTCAGGCTAGTTTTGAGTGGCTCAAGCAAAGGCTCTCCCAGTTTTTTGCTGGAGGCTGTTCACACTCAAGTAGATCTTGGTGATATTTATTTCATATTTAGTTTCACCTTGCGCCATTCCATAGCCAAGAGGCATTTTAAATACTCCTTTTTCCAACTGGTGTCTTTGTGTTGCTGTTTTCTGCCCTTCTGTCACTTCGTAAATTCACAACTATTTTTCTGCTTGCCCTCCCTTCCCATGCTAAAGATCAGCAGAGAATAAATAGCATACCTCCATGTATGCTGTGCCCTTTCCAACCTCCATTAAACCAATCTAGTCTTTCTTTGGACAGATGACATTGAATTTCTGTGGTTTGACTCATCATGTCATTTCCTCCTCCTTGCTTTTGACTCTTCGTGAGGTGCCAGCATGACAGAGAACAGGACCCACCAGTTAATGAAATGTAAAGATACAAGAAAGGTTTTATCAAGATAATTGTTTTTGACAGCTTTAGTACTACAGGAGATAGATGCAGACTTGACCTGAGGCCACGTGGACAGCTTCAGGTCAGTTCCTGCTCTGATTTGGGTCCATACATTTTTTTTCCTCTGCATCCTGGGTTTAGGCATGAAGTGATACAACTGATGCCAGTGAAATGAAGCTTGATTCATTTATAGTGTACAAAGCAGCATGCTGCAATTAACCTCACAGACTGAGGCTGTGAAAAATACATTCCTCTCTTCAAGTCACGTTAATGTAATATTTTCTGCTGGATCAGGATCAGACATTGTAAGGTAGACATTGTCTAATATGGAGAAGGATGTGGGATGAACAAATGCCAGAGAGAACAGTCCTAATAACCCTTGCTTTAAAGAGCCCAGAGACAAGACAGAACAAGGCCAGGGCTCCAGGAAACAGCCCAGTGAATATGTGTGCACATGTGCATGTTCTCCAACAAGCTGCACCCAGCCTCCCTCTGGCACGCCAGAACCTACCACTGCTGCCTGCAGGCAGTCGACTTCAGAGAAGTTTCAAGTTCCTGTTCAGAGCAAACGTAGCAGCTACATGGCTACACTCACAATTTTAACTCTGAGAGCTGTCATAAATGCGAGTGACTGGTGTTGATCCCAGCGCTTCTAAATTTTCTGAATTCCCTGCTTACTGAAGGGTGAAATTAGACTCATGCTTACAACTTCCAGGTTGCAGAAAACTTGGAGCAGAGAGGTGAGGGCATAGTGCACAGAGGATTAAAAAGAAGGTGAATGTGAGTGTAGAGAATATATTCCAGCAATACAGAATGCGTTGTAGCAAAGTTCAGACTGGGAATTTGCATATGGAAATGCTTTATGAAGGTACTCATATTAACAACCTGAATTGCACTCTTAAGAGATTACAGCAGTTAGGGAGAGGTAAATGAGCTCTGTCAAAACAGGAACAGCTCTAAGTGATTCCCCAAAGCAGGACTGGGGCATCCACCAAGGCAGACTTCTTTCATATCTAGGCATTGGCTAGGGAAATTATGGAGGTGTTTCTTTTCTGCTTCAAAGAAAAGAGTCAGGAAGCAGTTCTTGTCCAATGATGTGGAGTTTGAAAGAATGACTCAAAGCAGTGTTCATGCAAAGAAGAAAAAGGGAAAATTAAAAAAATAAAACAGTTGAGAAAAGGAAAATAATTGGGTCTATAGTTCAGACACCACCAAGTTGCCTCCAGTTTCCCATGTTCAAAGGCATAGGAGGTGATGGGGCCATGTCCCCAAAACAGCCTCTGAACATCAGACTTCAGGAGGAGTAGAGCAGGGCCAGAAGGCTGACCCATGCAATCACCTACAGTGGAGGGATGTGCCCAAGATGCGTCTTCCTGTTAGACCAGCTACCTTTGGGTTCCATGTAGTGGTGTTTCTAGAAACCTCAAGAAGATTGGAGCTCTTTTCCAGACAATCAATCAAGAGCCATAAAGCAGCTGTTTCTTCTCAGTAAGTCTCTCTCAAACAGAAGCAGAATCTTCATGTCCCATGGAAGTCAGGACCCAGGAAAGTTGGAGAAAACCACTTAGTGCCATGCAGGGCTGGGGTATGGAGGTCCTTCACACTGTGCAAATTTGCCTGCCACCAAATATTTCCTATTCTTCATGGCTGCATACAAATGCACCTAGAGAAAGCCCACACAAAGAGCTTTCTGATCTTTCTAATATTCTCCTCTCTCTTGGGGGAACTTATGTCTTACAGAGTTTTGCACTATACCTTTGGCCTTAAGAAAGTACAGTGGGTCTGGCAAGCAGTAAGGTCTTAATGCACTGCAGCCAACCATTCTCACTAACCCCCAAACCTTCTCAATCCTGCTCAACTTATGTTTCCTCAGTCCGGTTCTCTGAGGAGGAGGAAATAATGACTCCATGGGTGCACCACTATGGTATCTAGCCCAGCTGATTTCCTGTGATAAGCCTTGCCCAGGGGTCTGTGCTGGGTTACTGGTCTCACTGGAGGTGTACCAGAGCAAATTATGTGCTCATCCTTTGCTATGTCTGGCATGTTTTGCTTAAATTAACCACACTTCTTACGAAAGAGTGATATTAGGATGAAAGAAGTTGTAGAGCTTGTTCTTCCATGTAAGCACTGTGGGCTGTAGAAAATGGACATTGGCATTGGATACGGTTGGTGAAGCCATATGGTTCTTACAGAAAGGAACGACCTATTTTCTAAAGCAGTGTTAGAAACAGGCTCTGAGAGAACAAACCTGATGGTGTCTTTGCAAGATACAGAGTAAATGCCATTGCAGATCCTAAGAAAGGGATTTTTCACTCATGGGGCAAACTGTCAGAGGAGACTCTCTCAAGACGTCTGTCTGTGAGGACAGGAATAAAGCACTGTGGGGCTGGCTCTGCCCAATGCTCCTAAACCTGCAGGGAGCTTACCTAAGGTTCTTGCCTTTTCAGCTCTTGCTTTTTAAAATTTCATCAGTGCTCTTGTGTGGGTTTTTATGCTCTCAGGCTGCAAAGAAGCATTCGCTGCTGTAAAAAGAAGCAGCCTGTTTAAATCTCTTTTTTCTCCCTGAAATGAATGAATATAAAGCATCACCCAATGACACTCCCTACTGCTGAATCCATTGGCACCCTTTGTGTGTTCGCGGACATATTTTCCTTATAAAAAATAGTTCCACCTTCTCTGCTGTTATGTGAAAGGCTCAAACAAATGTCAGAAAACTGACTGACAGACTGTACAGGCAAAGTGGAGAACCTGACTGTGTTCAGGGGCTGTCAAGTGCACAAAGTAAACAAAAGAATAGATCTATGTAATTTTTCCTCACAGATCTCTTTCAGCGACAACTCTTGTTTTAGACATTACTTGCAAAGCAAAGCGCAACACAATGTCACTGTGGTTTAAATGTAAAATGTCTCATTAGTTTTGACAAATATGTTTCTCTGATAAATTTTATTATAACTATCAGAGGCATAAAGCATAAACAACATTGTGTTTTCAGTAACCTCTTGAAAGTTATGGCTTCCTAAAACTACCACAACCATTTAAGAACCATCATGTGTTGTTGTGTTGCCCTGGTTTCATCCTTCCTAAAAGCCTACCTCTGGCTCTTACCTCTGTAGAGGCTCAGCAGCCTTGCTATCCCATGAACAATCAGGATTGAGCTGTAGGATTTGCTCTGCTCTTTGCTCAACATGCATCTCCCTACTTGATTGTGCTGAGTACAAATAATTGAGGTGAGATACATTCAAGTTTTGTGGAAATTGCCACCACCATGGATGACAGAATTTACACAGCTCCCTGCTGCAGTACAGACTGCCTGCAGTGCTGACAGAGCCAACCTCCTAAGCTGGGATATACGCTTCTGCCGTGCTAAGGACTTTCAATCCTAAGAAGCAAGAGAAAGAGTTGCATATGAGGGTTAGATTTTAAATCCCTCTTTCTGACAGCATGATGCAGCCCCATGCTGCAAGCATGTCTGACAGACATTGGACCCAGGGGAGGATCAGCTCTGAAAAACCTTCCCTGGGATATTTTTACTCCTTTTACTTCATTCTCTATGTTTCTTCTAACTCCTGGGGTGGGTGATTTTCCTCAGCCAACAAAACAGACAAAAGGGGGATAGAATGAGAGGAAGGAGGTATGCTGCTGTGAGTGGGCAGCCAGACCACAGGTAGGCACAGCACACATACGCAGCACAAAGCAGCTTATTTCACATGAGCAAGGGAAGGGAGCACAGGTTTTGCAATCCCCACTGGCTGCAGCAAGCTCTGTTCAGCCTCTGCTGCAGGGCAGGAGCAGGCATGTGGGGCAGCTTTGCTGCAAGCAAGGCAGGAACCGACTGTGCCATGCTTGGGAGTGCCCAGGGGAAAGCACCTAGACGGGGAGAGAAGCTTTCCAAGGGCTTTGTAACGTCTTGTTGCAATAAAGCTGGTACAAATTGCCAGTGCCCCCACAGTACAGCTCTGGTTTTGGCTAGCTACAAAAACAGAGCAAAGCATTGTTAGCATCAACAGCCTTCTCCTTGGACACCCACAGCCCATGCAAAGCCCTTCCACCGCTGTGTGGAGAGGGGCAGAAAGCAGCTGCCAGAGAGGGTGGGATCATCTGGTTCCTGTCCCCTGGCCCAAGCCCATGTGCCCCATGGATCCCAGTCAATCAGCTCCAGTACTCCAGGAAGAATTCACCCTACAAATTCACCCTTGGACCCTTCTGCCAGCAAGGGACAACCGTGCTTCTTTACCATGTGTGCCGTGCAGCCATATCAATGGCCACCGGCACCTGGGTTTAGATGACTGTAACTGCAGCACGGCTATGCTCAAAATACTGAGGATTTCTGTATTTGTAATTAGAACAATCAAATTATTTTAACCTTAAAGGTGTCGTTCTATTTATTTTAATTTTATTTTGTGTTATTCCAGTTCTACCTGGAATTTGGATTTATGTAACATGCGACCGAATGTGTCAAGGTATCTGAAGGCTCAAAATGCACAATGCAATACTATAATATAGCTCTTTGTTATGCAAATTATTTCTTCCCAGCTGCTCCTGCAATGAGTGCCAGCCCAACCTATCAAAGAGGAACAAAACCTCTAGGCGAGCTTTCTGCTGCAAGGTCCCTTACCTCTGCACTCAAGGGGCTGGGGCTGTGTCTCTTCTAGCACCTGTAAAGTGAGCCGAGAGGTGAAACAAAACAATTTAATATTGCGGCTTCACTGCCGCTGGGGACAAGAGCTAGGAACTAAAAAGTGATACCCTCTAGACAGTCATGTTACCATGATTTACATTTTTCTCTTGGGTCCCCTCCCCCTCCACATGCATCTTCCCAGCACTTCTGAGCAAAGGCAAAAAATGAAGCAGTGTAGGAAAACATCCAGTTAAACCTCAGAGGTTCTGATTTTGGCATCCACCAAGGTAGCACTACGTGATCCCTAAGGATGGTTTGTGAGTTAGTGTCAGATTCATTACAGACAGAAAACACTATGATTGCATTACTTAAATTGAAATTAAGTTCTCAAATAATAACAATTAAAAAAAGGTTTCATATATTCAAATTGAAAAGAATAGAATTATCAGTCTGGCTGCCTTTCTATTATTTATGTTGATATTCAGTTAAAAGAGAGCTTGACTTGTCCCTGTGTTTCTAGAGCTTGGAAAGATATTTTATTGATAGCACATGGAAATATTCAAAAGTAAAAAGGAGCTTTGGCAGCTGGGAAGGCACTACTGGGGGCCATTGGCAGCTTGAGAGGCTTGGAAGACCACTGGGAACATGGGGCAAGCTCATTAGCTGAATGCTTTATTTATAATGGTCACTAGCGAAATACCTCAAAAGCTGACATTACGCTGTCATCTTTAAGCCTCAGAATTAGAAAACACGTGCTTCCAATGGGTAGATAAATTCATACAATAAAAATCCCCGTCTCAGCCTGCATCCAGAATAAGGAAAATGATCTGACAGCAGCTTATGCCATATGCATATTTTAAGATTTTCATCATAATTTTGATGACTATACAGGTTATTTTAAAGTTTTGGTATTGGAACAATTCTGTACATTTCAGGATTACATTAAGACCCTGCACCTTACTTCTTATAGCAAACACAAAATGAAATTTGCCACTATTACACTAATTAGTCTGCTGGTAAAACATAATTCCATCTGTCACACAGAGAAAGGGGTCAAATAAGGAATAAGATGCTTTCAGCCTCTGCAGGTAGCACATAGGCTGCTCAAAATTTAAAATTAACCAAATTATATTTTCAGGATAATAAAAATGACAATACTCAGAGAAATTGAGACATGCAGGTCACTTTAGTCATACTTGTTCAGACTCACAGGAGATAAATTTGGGGAAAACACAATATTGAAAGTACATTACACTTCACAGGGTAGCAACACTGCATGTATATGCAGTGTCTGATGATTTGTAATAGAAAGGGCAATTGCATTTTGAGCCAAAGCCACGCTACTTTATTGAAAGGAATAAATGGCCCCACAGCAGCTGTACAGCTTATAGAATGCGGCCAGTAAGTGTGGCCTGCTCACAGAAATAAGCATACTGTCAAAGAGCAATGGGTAAAGGTAAAAAAAAAAATTTACAAGGGCTTTTAGGGTTGATGAAGGAATAGAGCACAGATTTCATACATATACTGAGAGACACAAATTATTTTAGAGCCTGGGAATAAAACTCGATTTGAAAATAATTTGCTGCTTGACTCCCAACTCCCACTGGCAGAGGTTTTCTCTGAGTAGCTGGTCCCACTTTTACGGGGTGAAGGAGGGGGATTGCCATTTGAAACTTGTTCTGACTAAGAAAATGAATTGGGAAGTATGGTGGTGGTGATAAAGACAAAACCAACAATAACCAAAGGAGAAGGTGATCAGCTGATAAGACCAGGCACGACTTCTCCAAAAGCCAACAACCCAGCATCATCCAATGCCAGCCAAGAGTCTGATCACTAGTCACCCAGCTGCAAAAAGTCTCTCAAACATCAACCAACAAACTGCCAGAGAGCATTTGTCACCAGTTATAGTTCACAAGTGAAAATGCTGTATTAGAAATATAAGGTGGTGAGTGAACAGTGGAAGCAATGTTGTGGGGTTCCCTCTGAACTAGCTGGAGACATGCAGCAATAATACCTAGGGGCCACTTCCTCATGGAGGAGGCACAGCCACCGACCACTGCCACCCCATCACCTTCCTTTGCAATGGCCAGAGCCTTAAGTTGTTTCAGGAGACAGACAAAGCCCATGTTATGGAAAGGTGAGTTTGGCAGGGTATTCCACAGAGGAAGTGCCACAGCAGGAGGTAGCGCTGCATGGAGCAACCTTGAGCAGACAAAGCATTCCCTTCCTTTCTGCAGTCCCAGTATAACAGGTTAGATGCTCTTTGCAGTACCTTAGAGAATCATGCTGTATTCATTGAGAAAAATTACTAGCCATGGAAAAGAAGTTATTATTCCAGTTTGATATCTTCCTGGTTTGGGACCTTTGTTGGCTTGGTCTTTTTTTCACTCAGCATGCATACTTCTGAGTGTACACAGACCACCCACCTGTGACCTCTCCTCACACTCCCTGCATTCCTCAGAGGGAAACATGAAGACAGATTAAAAGAAGTTAACATACTCGCCTACCTGGCTTTTCAGCTGGATCTGGTGAGAAAGCTTTGCATACCTTGCAGTCTGCACCACTTTTGCAAAGCTAAGGAACTGAAATTCCACTTTCCCCAGGGAGCATTCCCTTCTTTACCGTGTCTTAAAGACTAGGGAGAGCAACAACAGGCCAGCTACAGCCCCAAAGGCAACTGCTTTCACATGATTACTCCCCTGGTGTTTAACCCTAACCTTCCACACCTGACCCCAGGCCGCCTGACATGGAAAGGCACTGACCTCGAATGGTAAATTCAGCCCAGTCTCACAGCCACAGCTGCTTTGTTTCACGCTCTCTGTGGAAAGGAGCGAAGGTCTCATCCTAGTACTTCCAGTCCCAGGGCTGGATTGCATTCAGTTCCCCAATGCAGACCCTGTCGGCTGGATATACCTCACATTAGCAGCCTTAAACGGAGCAGGATTAACTGCTCTGCTGCAAAGGCACTCGGCACCCTGCCATGGCTGTGTTTATATTAGAGAAGATGGACCTCACAGAGACAGTTTGCAAATACCACAAAACGAACTTTTGTAAACTCCCTCGGTTTAGTCATCTTCCCCCATCTGTCAGAGAAGTTAAAGTGAGATTGAAAAAACACAGGAAATTACTGTGTATTCCAAGTAGTTGTGACTGAGCGGCTTGGCTGTTACATGGGATGCCTTGGGGAAGATTCAGATCTCCTAACATTTCCAGTGAGATCCTTTGCAGCGCTTCCCTGGCTGCGATTTTTTAGCAGGCTCTGCACGCCCTGCCAGGAAAATCCTCTGGGGCTCTTCGTGCAGCTGCAGAAAAACTCAGACCAGTACTGAGAAGCCCAAAAGTTTACTTCCAGAAAGTGAGAGATGTCCATTTCTCCAAGGTTCCAAAGCAAGAGACGGGCAATGAAAAAAGGTTAGGTCCCTTTTGGGAGGCTTCCACGTGAGAGTTACATTTGCCAAATAGAATGCTAGATGAAATCCTTTACCCCAACAGTGGTTTAAGCCTTTCTCTGATGTGACTGGCTAGCTCATTTTGTGATAAAACTTAAGAAACTTCTTTTATCGAGGTTTTTGGCTTGAGTAAGCAGCAATTGCATTTGCTACACCTCTGGCTATAGCCTTTATCTGTTGCTCACCCTGCATTTGTTTTCTCTGTGGGAGCCAGCTGCTACGCTGGCATTGCAAATTGGTGCCAGAGGAGAGTATTTGAGTGC
This sequence comes from Coccyzus lansbergi, assembly GCA_033558105.1. Lineage (NCBI taxonomy): Eukaryota > Metazoa > Chordata > Aves > Cuculiformes > Coccyzidae > Coccyzus > Coccyzus lansbergi. The sequence continues at coordinate 419,383 of JAUMJK010000678.1, read as the reverse complement.
TGGGGATGCTTAAGTAACCGTGCTAAGCTGTTTCAACAGTTTAGCTAATCCAGTAAAAATAGTAAAATTTTACCAAAAGTATTACGTATCTACAAAGCACAATGTGATTTTGCCATGTGTTTTGGAAAAGGAGCATAGTTTTTTCAACGCAAATGAACTATGTATTTCCAAGGAAAACGTATTACCTGGTGGAAAGCAATCCTGAAGATAAAATGGCATTTCTTAGTGACAATAAAATAGAACTGACAACAGAAACGTCTCTTCTGCTGCTGTTTCCCATGTATTATTGAAGTACCATTATAAGCAGGGATTAGCTTGCTGAAAGGCACAGTACTTTAAAATGTTACACTCTAGGAGCAAAGTTTCTTATGATAGAGTATAACAATCTCCCTAAGGAGAAGCTCTTCTATACACTTCTTCCAGGCAGGTAGACCAGGATCAGGTTCAGGTGCATTCATTCAGCAATTTCATGTGGGATGAAAGGCATTAGTATAATTTCAGAGAAGAACTATTTCTTGAGAATCTGTCATACTAGCAAAATGCCCTCAGTGCTGGAATGTGCAGTGGGGAAAGGTCCTATCAGGCTTACACTCTTCACATGCCATAAATCAAACCAAATTTAAACCATGAAATCCATTCAGCCTAGCCCAGGTTGGAAATCTTGTCTGCTGCATTTCTGGCATCTGGAGAAGGGCGTTTCCAACTCCCCTTTCTAACATGAAATACCTCTGTCTCTTCTGAGGGAAACAGGTTAACCCAGTGGCCTCTTGAATCCAACACACCTACTTTCAATATTGGCCATTATTTTGTGGAGCGGGGTATGGAGAAAGGAAGAAAAGACCACTTCCCCTTGGGCCAGCCTTCATAAATTAAATGACATTTCATGCCTTACAGACCCTGATGACACTCAATATGATTCTCCATAGCTGCAAGAGTTTAATTTTCAGGTGTCCCTGGAACTGAAGAAGCTGTTGGAAAGGCCAGAGTGTACAGCGAGTTCTGCTGATCCACCACTTCAGATGGTGCAAATTCACCTCAGTAAGCTCTGCAACGGTTTTATGTGCAGGCTTGCTCTTGAAACCCAAGGAAACCCTTGGGATCAAAAAGCTTTCAGCCCTCCCAAAAGCGTTAGCTGATCTGTGGCTTGGGCAGCATTTGGGTAGGCGTTATCCTTGGCTGACCATACAAAGAAATCTGTTGCTTCTCAGTGCACCCTCAGCCTGTGCTAAATCTTTCTGAAACCCTGAAAAGGCTGAGCTCTGTCCCAGACTCAGCTTGAGGTGTACAGTCAACTGCAGCTGAACCTCTTCAGCAAGTAGTTTGATTAAATGGCATTTCCTTGGATGAGTAGGGGGAACATGCGGGTAAGGACCCAGTAGCCATTGGAGAGGTAAAATTAAAATGAATTTTGGTCAATTTAATAAATATATATCAAGGAAATTTCACTTTACTACAACAACACATTAGTATACAAGCATCTAGTATTTAAGCTTAAACATCAAGTGTTTATCAAATATTGGAAAAGAGCAGACATTACTAGACTATCTGGGTATAACACAAGAAAAATCAGTCTTCTTTAAAAAATTGGTCCTTGTGGACAAATGTCTAAATGATGATCCTACTCATACACTGTATGAATGAGATCTATATTTAATATTATTATTATTATTAATAAAAAGCTTCTGTCTTGGAGAAATCAGGTGGGATTTATACTTTATTTGTCATTCTTCACAATGATAACCCTTACAAACTTGTCAGTTCCAACTCACCTGACCGCATAAAGGTTATCATTGTATTATGTCCTCTCTTTGTGGTCACTGTGGCTCGGAGGGAGTTTTATCCTGTGACCACTGGGCTTAGTCATGAAAACTGTCCAGTCTGCAAATGTGACTGTGGGGTGTGCACACTATCCCAAAATAACCATGGCCCCAGAAGACTCAGGCTGAACCTGTGACACCCTGAGTGGGAGGTCTCTGACCCAGAGACCTGGCTGACTCCAATGCCAAGCTGGGGACAGCCCAGGGTGATGTTTCCCCAAGGACCCTCATGCCCCGCACCAAGCTGGCTGCTCCCCCAGCACAGAGGTGAATTTCATCCTCTGGGTAAGAACCAAGTGGAGATGATGTCACTTGGATGCATGATGCTGTGGCAATGGCAGCTATTATGGGTCAGCTATAGCTTGGATGTGGCTATTTAGCCAAGTACATCCCATCAGTTGTTACGGGGACTGTGGGAACTTATAAATTTCGTGGATCTAAGACTCACAGTACTCTGGGTCCAACCCTGACATAATAACGTCTTCTGGGCATTTTAAACAGCACACTTTTGCAAACAGTCTACCTTGGCATGACTAAAAGTTGTCCTTAGCTACTGAAATCTCAGCTCATTTCTCCAAAATGTTTTTTTTTTAGATTAAACTCCTTACATTCATTCAGATAAAATCATGTTTATCGCCACATCATTGAGTACTTTTGTGCTTTTTGCTTTCTTTTCTTGTCTTTTTTAAATCAACTGCAAAAGTCATAGAAAAATTCCCGCATGCTTTTGCAATCTAAAAAAGAGAAATTATGTGAAACAGAATATAGTATAAAACATGCCACTGGTTCATGAACTTCATTATACGAAGAAGGAAAAAAAAGAGCCCCAGCAACAGACAGTTGCCATAGAAACACTCAAGCATCCGAATGCTTGTTTACAAGAGACATCTCTCTATTGTTTCTTAAATCCCTTCCTAAGGATGGCAAATCAAAAAGCAATTGAGCATCAAAAAGGAAGAACAGAGATGTTTGAATAGGAAGTTGAACTCAGTACTTCAAAGGTTAAAGGTTTCTAATAACATTGATCCACCCTGTGGTTTGGGTTTTTGGGTTTTGTTTTTTTTTTCTCTCTCTGCTTAGGTTAAATCCCTGCTGTATCACTGATTTATACTTAATTTTCACGCTGGCAAAAATTAAGACAAAAAGTAAGGCACCAAAAGAAAGCCTGTCCTGTATAACAACAAGCCTCATTAGTTCTTACAGCCGAGGTTAAAACATGCATGTACTTGAGCTGCATGTTGTGTTTCTGATTAAGATTCCAGAAACAGGTTATTTCTTTATGCTATGTCCTATTTTGTCAGTTGAACAAGACACTGAATCCAGGAATTCAAGAGTATCAGTACAAAATGTAAGGATGGTTTATTCCCAGTCCATGAAGACAGTCCTTTGTCAGAACAAACACTGAGTTACAAGGAGCACATCACCCTCGCTGGTAGCATCAATTTGTTTACCAGACTTCTAATTCCTTGGTAAACATAATGGAGGTTCTTCTTAATTAATGGCAGACTTCTTGGGGGCAGGGATATAGAAAACAATATGGTTTCCCCATCTGGTTGATCGGTATTTTCAGTAATGAAAGCTACTCCATAGCTGCACAGACTATAGTGCTAAGCAGCAAGGCAACTGTGTTCTTTATGAAGTCTCCATATTTATAAATAGCCCACTGATGCACATTTTAAAGATACTTTACGCAATCCACTCTCCAGTCATTTAAAACTACATGTAACATTTGTGGCATGATTGTATCATTTGTAGAAAACTATAAAAAAATCAATTCAAAATAAAAATTTGATTGACGAACAAACATGCTGCACATGCTTCAAGAGAGCAAGAAAGATGCCTCATATTTTACTTCCTTTGCTGCAGCACATTTTATTACTTGGTAAAGATTCCTTTTTCCTTAAGGATTTTTTCCAAGATTCACTTATGTTGCTCTTGTCATTACATCCAGTCTCAAAATAGTCATAAAATTTGCCTTTACATTCGAGAGCCTGGGTGCCTCTTACAGGTTCACAGTTTAGGGCGACGTTCTCTGGCTCAGGTTCGTTACCTCCTTTGTCGTCGTTAAATTTTGCCTTTTCTTGATTATTGTGAGACCTAGCGTTAGTGACAAATATTTCATTAGCAGGTATCTGGTCATCACTCCTATAAGAAGGGCCGCTGCCAATGTCATAATCCACCTGCTGGGAACAGCTTGGCAAAGAAATGGGAGAGGAGGAGGAAGAGGAGGAAGTATTTTCTGTGCTAGTACTAACAGGGTAGGGTAGATTTAAATAGTGACTGCCACACTCTTGATAGAAACAGCACGTGTGGAGCTTCTCATACTCCTCCTTAGCCATCCGAAGGCGTTTTCTGTATGGACAGTCCTGAGGCACAAACCACTCTTGTGGTGAGGTGCCATTGAAGGAGCAGGCAGAGAAGCACCAGTTATTCTGCATAATGATTTCTCCGTGGATTCTCTTCATTAGATTGTTGATGAGGACAGATCTTCGCAGGTAGACTTCAGGATCATCAATGAATTTCAGCTTTTCCAAAGACATGTAAAGAATATGGGCCCGCTCCTCAAACACGGAGATTGTCTGAAAATGCAAAAGACACAACATATGGAACTGAAGGCAAATGGGTTTGTTCCAGGCAAGGAGAAAGAAAATGAAGCAAAGTTATACCCCCTGTGCCACCATTTCTCTCATTCTCTTTCTGAGGCACCTAAAATTGTCTTTTCATTTTGCACATGCATGTAGCTGGGGACCTGCTTTTTCTTGGCTACAGCAGTCACTCATGTTTAGGAGGTAAGTTGCTGAGGCAATTGCATGGCACAAATCCAGGAAGGGAGAACAAAATCCAGATGCATAGATCTGGCTCTTTACTTGCATTTGGGGTTAAAACATAAAACTGTTATGCAGTTTTGCTCCAGTGATGGCTGGGATCTTTTTGATATGAATGGACCCAATTCCATCATCCCCTGCGGGGCTTCTACAAAGCTCTGAAGCCAAGTGAAGGTCCCCTCCTGCAGCCTCAAGGTTTGTGAGACGCAGCCAGCAGCCATCGCCTCACGCAGCAAGTGTTGGAGCATTTCATCCAGTGCCAGTGGAAGAGGCCCTCCAGCAAGGAGGTCTCAATTTGCCAAGCTTCCTATAATGCTCTCGTGCACAAAAGTGCATGCAGAGAGGGAGGCAGGGAGAAACTCTTCTCAAAGCATCACAGCATCTGGAGAGCAGCTGTTGGCCTGTGTACTACACCCTGTGCTCTACAGGACCTGTGGGAACGCAGATAGACAGGGACAAGGTCAGGAAACAAAGACAGGATAGGGATTTGCAGAAATCCTGGCTCGACATCCACAGATTTGTTCTCCCTTCCATGGTCCTTCCAGGACTCCCTTTCTCAGCACTGGCAGCATGAGCAGGTTACTGCCCCCGGGAGGCCCCAGATTCTGTGCTGTAATCACTACCCTGGGAATCCAAATAAGGGGGGGCAATACATGCTACTGTAAGCAGTATTAACTAATTTTCATTTTTAGTAAGAATTTGATTTGTGTAGGAGGAGAGCAGCACAGCACAAAGAGGGACTGCTCTAAATCCCCCCCATCTGTGGCTTGATGATTCCCTTTCCCACATGGTTACAGCATTTTTGTAGAGTGGAAGTCGTAGCTATGAGGACTGAAAGAGCTTAAAGCACAGCTGCTTTTCACATTCATTCAGCTCTCCTCAGCCCTCTAGCTTTTTCCACAGCCTGGTCCTGTCTGCAGTACTTAGAAGCAGCACAGTGCCTCATAAAAATGAAAATTGGCCATGCTTTCATGTGAGTTCACAGCTGAAGCTCTTCTTTGTTAGAACGAGTAATTTTCTATAATAAAATGTCTCATTTTAGATTATATTAAGCCTATAGGTTAATTTGTGCCCTTTCTACCCGCTGCAGCAATAGTCAGTGAAGCCATAAAAGCCTGGAGCAAACCAGTAAGACTTGAACTGTGATCCTCATGGAGATGTGTCCTGGAGGGCCACCAGTAGGAACAAGTTGTCAAAGGCTTTCTACTACAAATGCTTGCCAACAGCCCTCTCAGAACATAACTCTCTCTTCACTGGGCAGCAGGGGTAAGAAATTCAAAGCAATCTGGTGGGCATCCTGCCTCCCCCAAAGTTCAGTGTTGCAAAGTACAAATCATATTTGTGCACAACAGAAGAAACTGGTGACCCAGGGTTTCTAACACGATACACCTCTGCGACAGCACTAAACGATGCCTGGAACAAGTCTATCTTACCGACGCTTCTGCAATAGGCTTTTATGCTAATAGAGAGGGATAAGTAACTATTCCTCCTCTTTGCAAGGAAAACAATCACTGATACAAAAATCCAGTAATCTAGCCAAGAAAAAAACTGGCTGAAACCAGAGACCAATGTGACATGTGGGAGACAGGCTCATCAACCAGAGCACATTTTTCAGTACCCTTGGTGCTAATTATTCATTGCTCTGGCAATAGACCAGACACCTTCTGGGACTAACAGCGGGACAGCTTTTCACCTTTCCAGTAAGGTACTTACTTCAAGCCAATGCTATTTGTAGCTGAAAATTTATTTGGCTACTCTAAGGTCCTTGGGAAGTGAGCTCAGTGTTGCTGCTTGCTTCTCCTCTGCAGAAATGCCTCTAGAGAAACAGGATCCCACTGGGCAGAGCTCCCCATCCAGTGTCTGTGGTGGGGATGAGGCACTCGCTTCTCCTCATGCCTCAGAGGGCTTCTTCTGCGACGTAGGTAAAGACAATGTATAAACTTGCTCTGCATCTTGATCTGGTTCAGCTTTCTGCCTCTGGGGCTCTTGTACTATCGCCTCCAATAAGCCGTGTTTTAATCATATTATGTCTTCTCTGTTGCCAATAGTACCTGGGTAGCATTGGATTGCCATAGGCCAGTTACGATTCAGCAAGGCAAGGATGGGGTCTCAATGCATGAGCTAACCTTAAGCACACACCTCCAGGCACTCAATCCTGTAGTGAACTGAGCCCTTAGTGAACAAGAGCATAAAATGTCTCTTTAAGAACTCTGATTTCAATTTTTGTATTCACTGGCCTAGGAAAGATTTGATCTAATCCCTCCCTTGACAGCTGTGATTTAAAAAAAATATTCTTTCATTTACTAATCTGTTCTCTTGGAGTTATTAGCTTTCTAATAAACAGGATTAAATATTGAAGGAGCTTCTACTCACTTTCCAAATCCTTCTGTTTTTCTAGAGGATCTGTAATGCATTTGGGGTACATGGAACCTATTACTATTTTCTCCCCTGGAAAAAGTTTTGAATGAAGTGGGGAATCGCAGGCCCTTTTTATTTATGTTCTTTGTTCCTGCTATTCAAAGACTGTTACAGAGCTGTTTCTGTAAACACGACAAACTCTCTAATAACAAAATAATAATAAAAAAGGAAGTTATTCTCAGCGTTTCCATTAAAAGTTGTTGTAACCGAGGAAAAGCCTTTGCTTCTTAAGCAATTCAACGACAATGAAACAATCATAGAATAGAATCACAGAATCACAAGGTTGGAAGAGACCCATTGGATCATCGAGTCCAACCATTCCTATCAATCACTAAACCATGCCCATCAGCACCTCGTCCACCCGTGCCTTAAACACCTCCAGGGAAAGTGACTCAACCACCTCCCTAGGCAGCCTGTTCCAGTGCCCAATGACCCTTTCCATGAAAATTTTTTCCTGATGTTCAGCCTAAATCTCCCCTGGCGGAGCTTGAGGCCATTCCCTCTTGTCCTGTCCCCTGTCTCTTGGGAGAAGAGGCCAGACCTGTCCTCTCCACAACCTCCTTTCAGGTAGTTGTAGAGAGCAATAAGGTCTCCCCTCAGCCTCCTCTTCTCCAGGAATAAAATGAACAAGCGACAACTATCTGAGCAAACAGCTGGATCATTCTAATTTCTGCAGAGTATTTCAGCCTTCTGGAAATGGGTCAACCGAGTGTTACTAAGCATCTGAAACCCCGAGTAAAAACACCGACTGTTAGAAAACATACTTTATGTGCACAGCTGCCGAGCGGCGGATGAAAATCCTCCTCTTCCACATATTTCCTTTTAAAGTATGTGATCTTGGATGTCGTTCCGGGATTCGAAATTCCCCTGTAATGCGATCCTGCGGGCGAGAAATCAGATATGACAAACGGCATGCGGCTCGCCGGAGGTTCTCCAAACAAAACACCTCTTCGCTTCCCCTCGCGCCGCGGGAGGACTCCCGCCGCCCGCTCCCACACCGGCACCTGCAGCCCCCGCGGGGACCAACCCCGTACCCAACCCTCGTTAGAGCTCGGTGTCGGTGGCCTTAGGGGGTGCCTACCTGCGGCGGGGGGGCCGGCGGGGCCGCAGCAGGGCGGCTCCCAGAGGGCGCGGTAGGCGGCGAGGTCGGCGGCTCCCTCGGCGGCGATGGGGCGGCCGAGCCGCTGCATGGGCAGCACCAGGGTCATCGCGGCGCCTGCGGGAGAAGGAGGAGGGCGGTGAGACAGCCCCTGCGCCCCAAAGATACAACCCCCTCCCCCCCCACCCCCGACCTCGGATTTAAAAAAAAAAAAATAAATACGTGTGCGTGCGTTGCAGAGGAGCGTCTCGGTGCGTGTGTCTTTTGAGTAGCACCTGCCGGCTACTTAATCACAGCCCCGAGCGCTTCATCTCCCCGTCTTTTTAAACACCCCCCCGGGCCGGCGACTCGACCAGTCTCCCTGCGTGCCCGAGGAAGAAGAAACTCCCCCACGTTTGTTTTCCCGTCTGGCGGCGGGAAATAAACGCCCGGCGCCCTCTCCCTCGAAGGGCGCGGGGTCCCCAGTGTCCCTCCCCCCCGACCCCGGGGTCCCCAGGGTCCCTCCCCCATGCCCCGGCAGCCGCTCACGCACCGGCTCGGATCCGCTCAGTCGCTTCCCATTTCCCGGCTGGGGCGGCACCGACGGGCGTCCGAGGCTCTGTCTGTCTGTCTGTCTGTCTGTCTGTGTGTCTGTGCGTGCGTGTGTGTGTGTGTGTGTGTGAGAGCGCAACCCGGCAGCCGGGGGATCGCCTTCCTTTCTTCTCTTCTTTCTTCCCCTCCCCAGCGAGCCGAGCCAGCGAGAGAGAGAGAGAGAGAGAGAGACTTAGGTAGTTGTTTCCACTAGCCCCGATCGGGCTGAACTGGATCTGCCTCCAGTCAAAACACTGCGAGAGACCGAGACAGAAAATTGGCTCCGGTTTCAAGCCGTGAGTCGCGGTCCCACCGGAGCCAAGCACAACATCGGCGGAGCGGGCGGAATACTAAGCAGGAGCGGGGACTCCGGGGCCAGCGCCGGGCTGGGAGCTGCCTCCTGCCGCCACGGGAGGGGAGGGAGCAAACTTTCTGCGAGGGGCGAGGGATGAGTTCATAGTCACCTACTTCTTGGCGGAGGAGCGCGGAACAATGCGCCCAGACGCGGCCCGGCCCCTCCCTCGCCTTCCTCCTCCTCCTCCTCCTCTCTCTAAGAAACCCGCTGTAGTTTCCCCTCGGCGCAGCCTTCCCGAGGGAGGGGCTGCAGGTGCGCAGGTGGAATTTCGGGGCTTGTTTGTGTCAGCAGCTGAGCGCTCTCCTCCTTTCCAACCTAGTGATTCATAGAGTCATAGAATCAGAGAATCAGAGAACAACCAGGTTGGAAGGGACCCATCGGATCTTCTAGTCCAACCATTAAAGAGACCTGGAGGATTCCAAAACCTGACGCTCCAACCGTGTAACATCGCAGCTGCTTCAACAACTGTTCTTTCACTAGATCTTGATGGTCAACCTGGGCATTTCACAGAATCACAGAACAACCAGGTTGGAAGGGACCCATCGGATCTTCTAGTCCAACCATTCCTATCTAACACTAAACCAAGTCCCTCAAGACCTCATCCACCCGTGTCTTAAACACCTCCAGGGAAGGTGAATCAACCACCTCCCTGGGCAGCCTATTCCAATGCCCAATGACCCTCTGTGTGAAAAACCTCCTCCTAATCTCCAGCCTAAATCTCCCCTGGCGGAGCTTAAGGCCATTCCCTCTTGTCCTGTCCCCTGTCACTTGGGAGAAGAGGCCAGCTCCCTCCTCTCTACAACCTCCTTTCAGGTACTTGTAGAGAGTAATGAGGTCTCCTCTCAGCCTCCTCTTCTCCAGGCTAAACAACCCCAGCTCTCTCAGCCGCTCCTCATAGGATCTGTTCTCCAGCCCCTTCACCAGCCTCATCGCTCTTCTCTTTACTTGCTCCAGAGCCTCACACTTTCTGTCTCTAAAATGGGATGAGACGCACAGGAGAAGGATCCCTGGGAAGGGAACTTTCCCAGTAAAGGAAGGGCAGGATGAATCCCACCCTGTTGCTCAGTCTCTCTTTCTGCCACCTCCCTGCGTCTCAGCAAGTGAGTTTGAGCTCCTGCTGGGAAAGGCTGGGTTTGGACAGGAAAACGTGGCCAGTGCTAATAATCTTGGTCATTCAAGCTGCCCTGAGTGGGTGATTCAGTGGCTGCGGTGATGGGCACAAGGTGAATTTGGGAACTCGTCGTTCCCTCGGCCCCACTGAGATTTGAGTCAGGGGCTGCGGTTCCCTCTGTCCCACCTGAAGGGAAAAATCACCCTCATTATAGGATCATGGAATGGGTTGGGTTGGAAGAGACCCCAATGCCCATCCAGTTCCAACACCTCCTACTAGATTGAGCGCGGGGAATAAGCCGCGGCAGAAGAGGGAGGAAAAACAAATCGTTTGCATCTGCCCCTTGTTTTTGTCGATCCTGGGAGAATGCACAAGGCTGCTACTTCATTAAGAGCCGGGATTCCAGCGTATGCTAACTTTCTGTTCCTTAGATGCGTACGTGTGGGGGGCTGCCCCATGCTCCTCACCAAGGCAGAAAAATGGAAATAGAATCATCAGGTTGGAAGAGACCCGCCGGATCATTGAGTCCAGCCATTCCTATCAAACACTAAACCATGCCCCTCAGCACCTTCAGGGAAGGTGACTCAACCACCTCCCTGGGCAGCCTGTTCCAGTGCCCAATGAGCCTTTCTGTGAATTTTTTTTCCCTGATGTCCAGCCTAAACCTCCCCTGGCAGAGCTTGAGGCCATTTCCCCTTGTTTTGTCCCCTGAAGTCAGTCAAAATTCTCAGCAGTTTGCCTGCAAAAGGCCACCAGACTTCACTGCAATTGTACTGGCGGGTGCCCAAGCCCCTTCCTCAGAGTCAGTTTATCAATCATGCGCTGCATGTGGCCCTCTCGTAGGCACATTAATGCCATCTTGCTTTTCCCAGGCAAAGAAACAATGACAAGGGGGATGGAAAGCCACTAGACTGGCCCATTGGAAGTTATCCCTGACACAGGCAATATAATATTTATTCCCCACTTCTTTTGTAACCAGCTAAGTACTGACACATGAGTAGACTGGTCAAAACAAGTAGGTCTGTCTGGTCACTCAAGAACAGAGCCGAAAAATAGCCCAAGAACCAGCTAAAAAGTAATATATTTTGCAGCTGAAAAGATTGCACAGTCATTAGAAAGCACCCATGGACTCTCCTTATTAATCCGCACCGAGAAATCACTCACAAGGAGACATCAATCTTCGATGTTGGCATGATGTCAACACTCAGTATTTGTCCTCAGAGAATAAGAGTTGGAAGAAACTCACTGCTGCCTTGGGAAAGTCAAGATTTCTTTTCTCATAATGAATTCAGCATCCCTTTATGGATTTTTTTAATGAGAATTGAAGATTTCAACTGTGCTTTTTTTTTTTTTCTTTTACTATATTTCATCACAAGTAGGACTTTCTGTGCTGAAACTGAAAAAGGTAGGGATGGAAGGAGGGAGGGAGGGAAGGAGAACGAAAGGAAGGAAGGAAGGAAGGAAGGAAGGAAGGGAAGGAGGAAGGGAGGAAGGGAGGAAGGGAGGAAGGGAGGGAGGAAGGGAGGGAGGGAGGAAGGGAGGGAGGAAGGGAGGGAGGGAGGAAGGGAGGGAGGAAGGGAGGGAGGGAGGAAGGAAGGAAGGGAGGGAGGGAGGAAGGGAGGAAGGAAGGAAGGAAGGAAGGGAGGAAGGAAGGGAGGAAGGGAGGAAGGGAGGGAGGAAGGGAGGGAGGAAGGGAGGAAGGAAGGGGAGGAAGGAAGGAAGGAAGGAAGGAAGGAAGGAAGGAAGGAAGGAAGGAAGGAAGGAAGGGAGGAAGGAAGGGAGGAAGGAAGGGAGGAAGGGAGGAAGGGAGGGAGGAAGGGAGGGAGGAAGGGAGGAAGGAAGGAAGGAAGGAAGGAAGGAAGGAAGGAAGGAAGGAAGGAAGGAAGGAAGGAAGGAAGGAAGGAAGGAAGGGAGGAAGGAAGGGAGGAAGGAAGGGAGGAAGGAAGGGAGGAAGGGAGGGAGGAAGGGAGGAAGGGAGGGAGGAAGGGAGGGAGGAAGGGAGGAAGGAAGGAAGGAAGGAAGGAAGGAAGGAAGGAAGGAAGGAAGGAAGGAAGGAAGGAAGGAAGGAAGGAAGGAAGGAAGGAAGGAAGGAAGGAAGGAAGGAAGGAAGGAAGGAAGGAAGGAAGGAAGGAAGGAAGGAAGGAAGGAAGGGTGGGTTAGGATTCCTTCTGCACAGAGTGCTGCTGATTTATCTTGAAAAACTGAGCTCTCTGGACAGCCAGTAAAGTAAATGAACTGCTTCTGCTATTTACAACATGTAAAATTAATAGGGACAGGCCAGTTAATTTTTATAAACAGTTACTGTCCATGCACATTCTCCATGTCTCCAAATTGTATGAAAACAAGGCATCAATAAATAGAGCTTCCTTAAGAGGAAAAAACCCAACAACTGGAAAACCAAAGCTCCAAACCAAGTTTGTAGATGTCTCAGCATGTGTTATGAAGCTGTATAGGTGGCAGTAAGCTACAAAATAAGCCCCATTTTGTAGCAAAAGAACTGCTTCAGTGCACAGAAGATGAGAACCACTCAGTTAAAAGGGCTTGTGACTCTAGCTATGCTGTTTGTTCTTGTTTGATTTTCAGAAGCTCTGCTTTCCAGCTGCTGCAATTGAGTGGGAAAGGAGCTGGGAGTACACAGGAAAAGTCAGCCTTCTCAAAGGTGAAGCTGGACATGGCAAAACTGAAAGCCTGGGTTACAAGTTCCTGAAAAAGCGCTACCAGACCTAGGTCCGTAAGTGGGACCTCTGGTGTTACTCCTGAAGAGCCACCTTACGATTTCTCCCCATTAAGGGTGGCAAAACCCACTCCTGAGTATCTTGCCAGAAGTCATGCAGCAACTCAGCGTCAGAGCCAGAAATAGAACCAGACCTCATCGTCCTCCAGCCGTAAGCCCAACCCATTTATATTACATTATCACATGCAATAGAGGGATTTCATCCAAAATCCCGTTTGTTTCAATGAGGCTTTGCAGAACAGCACACACATTGTTACATTTCCATTAACACCACTGGAAATAGAGGATGAAAGATGTACATTTGAGCATACAATACATTTACTATATAAAATTGCAGCAAAAGTTTGACACTTAGGGCTGGATTCAATTTTGAAAAATCCATTTGGGAGCCTTGTGGGGGCTTCAGTGGCATGGAAGCCAGGCACAGTTTTTTATTGAACCCAGCCCTCCATCCTTAGGCTGCCACAATTTTTCCATTTTGTCAGCCAAATCCATGCAGTGCAAAGACACACCAAGGCATCTACAGCAGCTTGAAGGTTAAAATGTCAAACTTTTTCCATCTGCAGTTTTACAGAGTAAGACTACTATACATTGCTACTGCTACTCCATTTGCTGGGGTTTGCACTCACTGTTCCTTCAGAGTCATTATGATGTTAATGAGAGAACTGTAATGATGCCATTCACATTATAACAAGCCTGATGCCACATCAGTGAAAAGGGCTCTTTATACAGTTCCAGAATGCATCTAAAAACCCAAACTTAAATATAAAATGCCTGTGACAATAATGCTGCAGGTCTCACCGAGATCAGTCAAGACATGGAGATAGACTTAACATGACTATTCCTTTCTTTACTCCTGGGTTTGTACTCAACTACTTCAGGATTTTTCATATATTTTGGAGTGTTTCCTTTGCCTAACAACCTGACTTGAGGAGAGAATGGCATTTCTTAACTGTACTATACTATTGCTAACATCTGGACTGCAGTGCTTAGAAAATAAAATTGCTGTCATTTTTGGTAGTCATTGCTTTTCTGGTGCTATCTAAAATTTGCGCTACAGAAGCAATCAGAAATTCTACTTCATGAGCACTGCATGCAGGCTGTGCAGACCCCCCCCCCCCCCCCCCCCCCAGTCTAAGAAAGCAAGTGACAGCCGGAGAGAGGAAGGGCAAACACACATATTCACATATCCAGATATTGCACATACACTAAAAACCAACAAAACCCAACTATATAACATGTAAACAATTCCAGCATAACCTCATTGTTAACTATCCACTCTTTATGATTTCTGCAACAAAGTTAGGTATCATCAACTCTGCTGAGGGCGGTAGGACATCCTTTGGGAACAGGATCATGGAAGAGGGCATAAAGGCTACCCTGGGGGCAGCAGGTAAATGCACAGTGACACCAGTATTACTGGTGAAGACAGCAGAGTCAAACTGTACAAACAATGATGGAGCGATGACAGTTATGGCAGGGCTGTGACAACCTGGCATGTGAAAATAAAATAAAAGACTAGATGGAGGCAAACAAAGGGGAAAGGCAGGAGGCAGATTGGCTCCGACCACAGCAGTGGACAGAGAAGAGGATGTTGGGAACTTGTGTTAAAATAGATCAAACTGGCTGATATATCACAAGTTCAAGGAGGAGGAAGTTACAAACAGAGATGGGAGATAAGGAGGGCCTTGATTAAAGTGTTTATTGACTGGGTAGATATATATGGTGTAGTAATGTTATGAATGAAGCACTAGAAACACTGGGGACACTGAATTGCAGCACGTTGGGGCCACCCAGTTACAATCACTGTGCTGCTTAGGGCTCTACAGGCAAGGCAAGCAGCAAGACTGCGAGAAGGGAAAGAGCATCTGGAATTTGCCATGCTGGATTTAAACTGAAAATTTTACTTCTAAGAGAGAAGCCATGGGTCAGGAGCAGACAGAGAGATCTCCTCCATCTCTCATTGATATAAAGTAGCTGCAAAGAATGACAGTATCTCATTTTGGCAGGGCAGAGTGGTCCCTGGTATGTGCTGAGGGAGATGCCGAGCCACAAACCGTAGACTGCAGGGAAAAGGTAGAGGGAAGAAGGGAATGAGAACCGGTGGCAGTGAGATAGTGTGGGCCTGGGTAATAATGATTTTCTGTTCTTTCAACTGCCCCTCACCACAAGAAGGATGTTAAGGGTCTGGAGTGTGTCCAGAGAAGAGTGACAGAACTGGTGAAGGGGCTGGGGAACAAGTCTTATGAGGAGCATCTGAGGGAACTGTGGTTGTTTAGCCCAGAGGAGGCTGAGGCGAGACCTCATTGCTCTCTACAACTACCTGAAAGGAGATTGTGGAGAGGAGGGAGCTGGCCTCTTCTCCCAAGTGACAGGGGACAGGATGAGAGGGAATGGCCTCAAGCTCCACCAGGGGAGGTTTAGGCTGAACATCAGGAAACAAAATTCATGGAAAGGGTCATTGGGCACTGGAATAGGCTGCCCAGGGAGGTGGCTGAGTCACCTTCCCTGGAGGTGTTTAAAAGATGGGTGGATGAGGTGCTGAGGGGCATGGGATTGATAGGAATGGTTGGGCTCAATGATCCGATGGGTCTTTTCCAACCTAGCAATTCTGTGATTCATATCAGAAACATAACACCATCTCACATAAGGATGATGCAGGGGTGAAGTGAAAGGGTTAAGCCTGGCTGAAATAACTAGGCAGGTAGAACAACAGGTCTGTGTGCCAACAGGACCAATTCATCTCTTCAACCTTCCGAGGTATAGAAAAACTATAGATCTGCCAAGTCTAGTATTTTCCTCTGTATATCTTGGCCCTTACTTCAGGGAATGTCAAGGAATCCACTGTTCTTTTTCATTTTGCTTTCTTTTTCTTCCCTCTTCTTTTTCTAAAACTGGACATATTGTTTGGTGGAAAAGGAATTAACTTGACATCAGGAACTGATTTCTGTGTCAAGCTACATCCTTCCATGAACGTGTTTCAAAGGTATCTTCGCTTTGCTTCTGTCCTAATTTAGATTATACAACTCCAGAAGCTTGTGTGTCTCTTTCTCAAGACAGAATTCCAGGCAAATATTTCTCTAACTTTCTTAATTCCCCCGTCCTATTTTTTTTTCCCTTTTCATACTTTTCAGTTGTATTCTTCCCAGAAACACTTCTTGGAGTTACCCTGTCCCAGTTTGTTAGGTTCCCCTGATTTTCTTAGCAAGCATTTTTTTCAGAGAAAGAAAAATGAAAAAAGAAAGTGTTCTTTTGCATTTGCTTTGCTTTCTCCTGCTTCTGGTCTCTATGAGGTGGAACTAGAGGAGGTTTCTGTACTGACAGAAAATAAGTTTCCTCTTTTATTTCTCAACTGTCAGTACTCTTGGTAGCCTGTATGTAATGAACTCTAAAGTGGTGGTTCTAACAATTATAGTTTGCACTAGAATTTACGTGAATATAGAAAATAGAAGCAGATTTGTAAAATATTCTTTTTGCCACAAGGCCCTGGCAGATATGAGAAAAGGTAGCGTCAAGTTTACTGTAGCCGCCTCCTGAAGGCTACTTCGCCTGCCTGCTCTAGGAGAACAATAAAGCCCCATGGTATTTATTTCAGTAAGCATAAATATTTTTTCCAGTGTTCTGAGCCAAAATGTCTCATACGCTGTCTGTCTCCACGCCACTGGTGGCTGCACAGCCCTGCTAAACATATAAAGCTCCATCCAGGATCCACTTATCTCAGGGAAAGTTTAGTTTGCAAAACACTTCAGTATCCTGCGGGTAAAAGATGCCCCTGTTGCTGCAAACTATAAGTGACGGTGTTCCTGATTAGTTAACCTTTGCAATGGGTTTTGACACTGAGTAGGTGCTAGATGTTGTTATTGGGACTGAAGTCAGAGAGAAAAATGTCTCCCAGGAGCCAGGCAGGGCTGTGAAAGCAAAGCCCTTCTGTTCTACAAGGAGACTTCCCAAGTCACAAGGCAGTTTTCACCACTTGTTCTGTTAAAAGAGGTACCAATTAAAACTGTTTCCCCACTTAACTTTCACTCCAGTGCAACAGCACATGCATGTCACTGGCACTGTAAATTAGATGGTTTATGGGGTTAATTATATTGCCTTCTTCACTTTTTTTTCTGCTGAAGAAAATAAACAAAACAAACAAAAAAAGTGTTTTGGAATAAAGAGTGAGTTATCTCCCACTTTGCTGTGTGCTGCTTTCCATGAAGAATAAGAGCTACTATTATTCTTTTACAAGTTTCCTTCTAAGGGAAATAAACACCAAAGGTAGGATTCCAAGGAAGTGACTCACAAATATTGGCAACAGGCTCCGAAAATTGGATCCAGTCTTTGCAAAAGCCTTTAGCAAAATACTTACTCCTCTTATTGCAAAATGAACTTTTCCCAGACAAGCTGCACATCAGCCCTTCATGCTGTGTGTGTGTGTTAGGAAGCAGAGACAGGAACAGAACCCATTTCTCGTGTCTCCCCCCTTCCCTCTGGGCCACTGCTTCTGATGCCATTTTTAGCTGCGAGCTGGAAATTTTTAATAACTGACTGAGTCATCCTTGGGAGAGGGAGGCAAAGGGATGCGCCTCACCTTGCCGAGCAATGTGCTGCCTTCTCACCGTCCCTGTCTGTAGAGACCCCCCTTTTGATCAGGGCTGGGCAGCTGATTTACTGCAAGCCAACTGACAAGAGCTGTCAAGGACCTTTATCCTGCAGCTGTAAAAATGAGGGGCAGAGCAGGGAAGGGAATTTTTTTCTCCCCCCGCCAATCTCCTGACATTGTGTGGAATTCAGCAAGGCTGGATCAACCTCTAATAATCTGTTTTCAGTCACTGAGTTATCCTTTCAGATTTGCAGAAGGTAACCATGCACCGTGACTCATATTTTATTTCTTAATCAGGAACCCCAGGAACCAGGAATGCAGACACTGAAAAATCAGGCAGCTGAGCAAAATCAGTGTGGCAGGATTACCATCTGCAAACAGAACAATCTACTTTGCATATTTATTTCTCAGCTGTTTAAAATTTTGAATCATAAATGCATATTTGTATCACTTGTAATGCACACATTCTAAAATACTCGTACTGTCTCATGTTGGTTTGGGGGGGTTGTTTGTTTGTTTTGTTTTTGATGATGTAAATCTGGTTAGACAAGAGCAACAAAAATTGCAAACCTTACACTGAATTCCTTTGTTGCTTGCTTCTACTTAGACAAGCCTTTTAAGTGAAAGAAGCTGGTCTCCTTATTTATTTCCTCTGCAAATTCCTATTCAACCACTCCAAAAAGAGATGAAACAAATGGGAATGCTGGTCCAGAGTCAGGTTTTTTTTTTTAGAAAGTCCCTTTACAGCATGCCCAAAACCGACTGGCAGCCAAGTACCTACTTAAGACACTGAAGGCTGCATTAGTAGAAGTTTTGCATCTGGTTAAAGGTCTCCAGCATTGCCAGGTACTTTCTTAAGCCTATAATTCACTAAGTGCCCAAGAGAAGCTTCTTCCAGAACCTCTAAGTAGGATTGGTGTTTATATAGACTGCCTGAGACATCTGAATTGTGCTGAACTCTAGCCATTGCTCAACCAGTTATAACCAGCTGTCAAGGTTGGGAAGAAGACCAGGATAAACTGGTGTGGTGTTGCCTTCCCGAATCTGTTGGCAGGGTGGCATGGCAAGCTGGGAGGTAGAGCTCCTCAGACCCTACTCACTGCTATGTAAGTGGGTGAATATTAATATTCATAATTGAACGGCTGGTTGTTTTAGTGACAAGAAGGAGGGATCATCTGGGAAGTGACAGCTGCTGCAGGAAAGGAGATGCAGAGGGATGAACACCAAGCCAAGGAGGGGGAGAAACAGAAACATGAGTTGAAAGAGGGAAGAAAGGCAAAAGGTAGCAGAGCTTTACTACTCCTCAGGCTTTTCATCCTGTAAGCTATGGACTTCATAAAGAAGAAGAAATTACCTATCACTAAGAATGAATTCATTATACTAGCACATGATAATAAACATTTAGTTAGCCACAAGTAAAAAAATCACTGTAATGAACTGGCCTATGCCCTTTCTCAGCCTGTTACAGTGCTCAGCTTTTCCTGTTTTCCAGAAACCTCCCTGAAGCAGCCAGCACAGTCACAGCTGCGCGAGACCAGCCAGGATCTGATCCCACCTGGGCACTGCTGCTTCTGCACTTTGGCACTCCGCAAGGACCGAATGAGGGGAAACAGTGCTGACCTAACATCTGGGTGCAGGCTCCAGCAGGAAGCACCTTCCCCAGGAGAGGTACTGGGAATCACTCTCATGTATTTTTGTAAAGGTTAGGAAGAGTGCATTTACTTACAGGACAAAGGTCTCCCAGATGCAACAACACAGTGCGCCTGCATTGAGGGGCTAGGAAGGGACTCAAAGGAAAAGAGCCCACCTTTCTGTGGAACACAGGGGGGTGATTTAAATACACTTTAAAATGATTTCTTTAAACAATAAATACTTGCAACGCACATAAAATACATTGGAAAAAGAGAAATGTCTAAATAACGATTATAAAATTATGATCCCAGCGCTGGTGAGCACCCATTTTTTTAGGTGTGACATAGCTCAAAAGGCAACTAGGCAGCACAAATGACCTGTATTTGCTAAGAGACAGTTTTGGTAGGAGTGGATTAGTCATTCACCTCTGAGTGTTGTGGACATCTCCCCAAAGACAGGCTTTCTGGGGCAGTGTTACAAACTGCAGTGTTAAGAGGATATATCATAGTTTGATGTAGAACTGCTTAATTGACTGAATTTTAGGTTTGTTTATTTTTTAAGACTTACAGTATTCAGATTGACTCTTACTAACATGACTTTGTCTATTCATTTCTCAGTCTCCTTGTTGGTGTCCCTGTTTTCAGACTTCAACATTATGATCTATAAAAGCAAGTAAACTAAAAGATCAGTTTTATCAAAATTGAAAAGGCTTTATTTATGTTTCAGTTTCCAATGCAGACCCCAAAAGACTAAGTTTTTAAAAAAGAAAACATTTTAAGCTCAATTTTCATTTTAAATCCAACCTATTGATTTAATTGTTGAGTAAAAAGTCATTTTTTTCAACCAGGGAAAAATAACATAGAGTGCTTATATCATATAAAATAATTACACAACCAAGGAGAGCGAGGGGGAAAAATCTTGTACAGGCAAAAACTGAGGTGACAAAAGCAACTGAGGTAACCAGAGAGTTAACATAATCAGATGACAGGCATTTATAAGAAAAGCATTACCCTGCACAATTTGTCATTGCAAAAGCAGAGATATACATTTTCAATGTGCTTGGACCAATAACGTTCTGCTAAGATCTGTATTCAATTATTTTGCTCTTGTTGCAGAAAGTGATTATTCTTTTTACTTGAACAGCAGCAACTTGAAGTCATTCTGAGAATTAATTTTCATTTAGTGAAGCGTTTTGAGGCATGTGTCCTCATCAAGGCTGGGACTCATAGCTCTGTGATCCACACAAGTGGTTCTTCCTTAGTCACTGAAGTTGGTCTTTATTAACGTTTTGTTTTGCTGGAACACTTTTCCTGCTGTGAGTATGGACTATTTATAAGCATAGTGCAGTGCAATGTGGATGACATTCTTGGTGACTAGGAAGGACCTTGTTTCCTGGCAGAGTCTCATGTGCATGCTTCTGGCAGAAGGAGCAGGTAAGGGTCTGGAGAAGGGGAAAACACAGGTATATTCAACCCATCTCTCTGCAGGGAATTACCCCCCAACTCCACCCTCCACACAGAGGCAGCTTCAAGCAAAAGGAGTGCAGATAACCAAATGATGGGCCCAGCACTAAGGAAGAGGATTTACATTCCTCTGCCACAAACCTGCATAACATCTCATGCCCAGAAAGGAAGATAGTGTCGGTATGTGTGAGGGACAACATTTTAAGAGTAGGATCTGGTGCAATGGCAATTACACAAAGCCATTGCAAAACCTCCATGCAGCTACTGCACAGCTGTGTCAAACCTCTTGTTTATCCATATGGCATGTCCTGGACTACGTCTAAACTCCAGAGACTGGAGAGATGCCCAGGCTAAGTCCTATGAAGTTTTCTAACTGATATGAATAATGGCTGGGGACATGCAATTGCTTTAGTTTAAACAAACCCGTGCAGCAATACTTATTATTTCAGTGGAATACAGTATTCCGTAAATTTAAAAAACAAAAACAAAACAGAAAGAGGAAGATATGGAGAAGCATTTGTATATTCCTTTACATTTTCACTTTGTGTAGAGTATATTTATACCCCACGGTGCTTATATGTACTTTCACCTTCATCTCTAGCAGCAATAGCACAGACACTGTACATCCAATCCCTCTCAACCATACACTCTGGAGCTAAACAGTGACTTTTTTTTTTTTTTTTTTTTTGCTAAAAGAAGACAGAATTTTAAAATGTCACTGTCAGTCCATGTATCAAGCCATCAAGGAAAACTGAATAATGATTAGCTTCAGTTCAATTATTCAGTTGATTCATTTTTGTCATTGCAATGAAAATGAAATGAAACTGTAATATGAACTCTAAAATAAAATTCAGATCTCACGTTAATTCTCTGAAATATTTTTTAGCTCCAGCTACTCTGCTGCTCCATGATAATGAATTAAAGATTCGTTTCCTTCCCAAGTCTACTGCTCAGAAGACTCCTGTTTGCTGTCCCTCTCTGTTACACGTGGCTTTCTGCTTTTCACAGGAGGAAAAGACTTCCCTCTCTCTGCTTCCAAGGACCAGACAGTGCCAGCCCAGCTCCCACTGAACAGTTCCTCAAGCTCACCTCACTCCATGAATAGGTTCACTGAGCACAGTGAGACTACTCAGCCTGAATAAAGCTGGCAGAACCTGGCCCTGAGAAGAAAGATCCAATCAATCCAAAGACAAAAACAAGCTTGCAGCAACATCACAGGGTACAGCTCTGAGAGGCACCAGCCCAACTTGAGGCTAGCCAGAAGCAAGGTGCCAACTTTCTGCTACAGCCTGGAAGAAGTTTGCACAAGGTTACCAGAGGATTACACAGAACTGGAAGGGCACTTTTTCTGGCGATAGTCAGCTCAAGCAATTTATTATTATGAGCTAGGGAAACACACCCCAGTTGTCTTTAAAAGGAATGCATTTTAACCTCCGAATGATATATCATCTTAAAAAAAGAAATCCCAACAGCTATCTGGATGCTGAGAAATGTACCATTCAATTACAAAGTAAATTATATGAGCCTCCTGTGTGTGGTTCTGCTCTCAAAAAGCATTAGCAGCATTCTACTACTTTACAGCAATGAGAGCAATTTCTTCACTTAAAGGAGCACAGTAAATCAGAAATAAAAGGTCCTCAATAAAAATACCTAGGCAGCAGTTACTAATCCAAGGGGCACAAAAGGAGTTAAAAAACAGCAGGGCATAACCAACAATTGAGAAATAAATTGGTAGGAGAAATTATTCTGGGAGCTAGAGTGGGTCACAGTAAGTTAAACCATAGACTGTGTTTGTTGTCTGAAATTATTCCAAAGCAAAATTATTCCAAGAGAGGATAAATATCATAGAATCATAGAAACATAGAAAAACCAGGTTGGAAGAGACCCACAGGCTCATCGAGTCCAACCATTCCTATCAAACTCTAAACCATGCCCCTTAGCACCTCGCCCACCCGTGCCTTAAACACCCCCAGGGAAGGTGAATCAACCATCTCCCTGGGCAGCCTATTCCAATGCCCAATGACCCTTTCTGTGAAAGACTTCCTCCTAATGTCTAGCCTAAATTTCCCCTGGCGGAGCTTGAGGCCATTTCCTCTTGTCCTGTCCCCTGAACGATCCAAACCAAAAATCAAATACAAAAGCAAGAATATTATTTAGTTGGATTCTAAGTCCATATCATCTTGAAGGAATTAACCACTCATCCAGGTTTTGCACTCTATTTTTTCTAAGTACGAAGGCTGAGGAGGAAAACATTTGGGGAATATAGGGACTCTCAGGCAGGGCACTGAAATGAATTTTGTTACTCTGTTTACATAGGTATATCTTTTTAAATATAGTTGATTTTGTCCCCTGATTTGGGTAATACAGAACACATATTATGTTTGAAGTGAAAGTAATCAGTTTAATAAAAGCCTGATATTTAATACTTAAATTTGAATGCAGATTTTAGAATTGGGGTTCTCTCAGGGCTACTGTACTCTGAAGCAGGGTACCAGCTGGCCCAAGTCTGATTCACCTGGTATCACTTCAGCAATTTCACACACAGGTGTAAACATTAGTTTTTTTAATAATTGCAGGTACTTGGAATGTCAGGCCCTTCTATGTCTGAGTACTAGGAAGTGCACACCCTGTATGACGTTAAAAGCAAAAGTAAATGCATCGTTAAAGAAGGAACAAACAAACCATTATCTCTACTAGTTTACCAAGATTTTGGTTTTAACAGATAACATTAAAATAATCTAAATTAATGGATTGATCTTTTCTCATTCTCAGGAATGAAAGTGACCAAGCTAGTTATCTGTCGTTGCTTCTCTGGGGCCAGCCTGGTGGAAGGCAGCTTAATGCATCAGCATTTCATAGAATCATAGAATCAGAATCACCAGGTTGGAAGAGACCCATCGGATCATCAAGTCCAACTATTCCTATCAAACCATGTCCCTGAGGACCTCATTCACCCGTGCCTTAAACACCTCCAGGGAAGGTGAATCAACCACCTCCCTGGGTAGCCTGTTCCAATGCCCAATGACCCTTTCTGTGAAAGACTTCCTCCTAATGTCTAGCCTAAATTTCCCCTGGCGGAGCTTGAGGCCATTCCCTCTTGTCCTGTCCCCTGTCACTTGGGAGAAGAGCTCAGCTCCCTCCTCTCTACAACCTCCTTTCAGGTAGTTGTAGAGAGCAATGAGGTGTCCAATTCAGGTTCCGTATCGAAAGGTTTAACCACTCATGTAAAGTTTAAGTTGCTTTGGTTTGGTTTTTTTTTTTAATCTCTGAAATAAATACCTTCATATGCATTTTAGAGGCTGGTGTTTTTAGAGGGACTTGCAGCTGATAAAGCATTATATCACACACTAAAGGTTGTTTAAAATAACAAAATATAATGCCCTTGGTGCAGGCAGTAACTTACATTTTGTGTTTCAGCAAGCTGACACAATTCTTTTCTCCTAAAGAACTTAAAAGGCAAGCAATTCTAAGTACCTGTAAATCATCAATTTTCCTTAATTTTTATGCTGCTAAGGACTCTTCAGTCATGTTTCTTGTTTTCTGACCGTTAGCTATATCCAGAAATAAATATCTAAAAAATACAGAAGAAATTATGGATATGGAAATATCTAAAGTGTGAAAAAAATACCTTGATCAGTGTATCTGAAGAGCTTAATAAACTTGTTTGAAATTATTCTGCAAATCAGGAAGAATTTGAGATAACAAAGAGGAAAACCCAACTTATCTGAATTCAATGTAGTTCAATTCAACTGAATTCAGGATCCTTTAGTTGTTTAGTGGCTATTAGTATTGATGTAAGCATTGTTACTAAAGTACATGGTCCAGCTACTCCTCCTACAGGTCAATACATTGTGATTTGCATTTGATCTCTGTTGAGGAGAAAATGGTTCTGGCATTTCAGAAGGTGGTATATATATATTTTTTTTCAATGCCACAGCCTGACTACAGGCAGCATAATATTTCTGGAGGAATATGAGCATTTTCTGCTGTCCCTTGCAGAAGAGACGAAACTGTGATCTCAATTGTTTGCATTCATTAAGGATTCCCCAACTTTACAAGAGCTGGTTCTTTAACCTCAAGGCTTTGGCCAGATTCCAACTTGCTTACTGTCTACCTGAAAATTCTCCCATTAAATTAGGATTGATGTATTTGTGTCCTCCTTTAATCTGGTGTGCAGCAGTGACTTGAACTGCTAAGAGCAGGTTTCATCTTCCAACTGGCTCCTTTCAGGGTTTGGTTAGAGATATCAATACACTGACTTGACATAGGACTATATACCACAATTAGTGTTTGTTAAATATTTCCATATGCACTTATAAAAGGAAATATTAAAGTGAAAAGCATAGCTTCACACTCTGTCAAGAAAGAAACCAGGTAAGATCATGTGTCATAACTTGCTGAGAAATCCACTGACAGATGGAGTTAGTGGATATCCGCAAAGGCTGAAGAGCTAACTGCAGACCACCATGATGCATCAACGTGTTTTCAGATCCACCCCTCGCATAAATTACATTTCTGTACAAGGCAGAAATGCTTATAATCCAGTGGTTACATGGACTATAAATTCATTGAATCATTTTACAGCCTTTGTTCTTTTGATTGATGCATTTACTGGGAATGCTTAATTTGGATTGCCCAGAATTACAATTAACAGTTTAAGTGTATTCTGTATTTCAGGCTGTTGATGTAATAGATCTTACGCTGCATGTCTACCTTTTGAGAAAGCTTTCAGTGAAATATTATGCATAATTAGAGAGGGTGGGATATGCATATAGAGCAGAACAATTCCTTGAAGTATTTCTGCCAGTGAAAGGCTTGCCTAAGGGCAGATCACCCCATTCCACAGAAAAGCCAAGAAGGAAGATGGAGGAGCAAATCTGTACAAGATGCATGGTGGTTTGGGTACCAGCATCCTTAGATCCTGGAAATGCCTGTTTTCAATCAGCAATTGTGAGCTCTTAGCTTCCTAGTGGTGCTGGTGCTCCCATGTATGTCACATACCACCTCCCTTCTTCTCAAAAGGCTCCCTGGGGTCCAAGCACTGACAGCAGCAATTCTTCTACAGTGACTCTTGTGTCAAACAAAAAGGACAACTTATGTCCTTGAAGTAAGTCCTGCTGTACAACAACTGCTATGGGGATGGAAGAAGGGGGGAAAACAAAAAAGAGAGGGACTGTTGTTGGAGGTTTAGGAGAACCCCCAAAATAACACTACCAAACACATTACATGTACATAATTTTAACTGATGACATTGCTATATATTTTCTAATTCTTTTGAAAGGATGCATTACACCAGAACCAAGTTGCAATTTCTATCCCATCAAAATGACTCTTTATTTTAAAATGACTCATAATTTCTGCCTGCCCCTATGAATTTCACATCCAACAAATTTTACAAGATTATTTCAGAACAGGACAAGAAGTGGTTAGATAGATTCCTGACAGGCAACAGTCAGCAGTATAAAATGCCTCCATATTAATAACAGTTTTCTCAGGTAATAGTTTCAGCATCATAATGTGGATTGCCAGGGAAAGGACAGCTCTGGTCCAGCTGTGGTCCAGCTTCCACTCCTCTCCTTGTGCTGGCTCTAGCACTCATTTAGGCTCCAATTCTGTCACGTTGGGGCACTAAACCCATGGGAATAGTTTTCAAAATCCTCTTTAAAATCCTGATCCTTCAGTGACTAGCTGATAGCAAAGATCACAAAAAGACTGCATGACTGAGGTATTCACCATACATATTTGGCATAGAATCATAACGCTGGAGAAGACCTTTCAGATCATAACCTCAAACCATACCTGTCCACTACTAAATCATATCCCCAAACATCTCATCTACCTGCCTTTTAAACATCTCCAGGGATGGTGGCCCAACCACTTCCTTGGGCAGCCTTTTCCAGTGCTTGATAAACCTTTCTGTGAAGAAATTTTTCCTAATGTCCAAACTAACCTTCCCCTGATGCAGCTTCAGGCCATTCCGTCTTGTCCTATCACCTGTCATTTGGGAGGAGAGACTAACACCTCTCTGCAACCTCATTTTAGGTAGTTGTAGAGAGCAATAAGGTCTCCCTTTAGCCTCCTCTTCTCGAGTTGAGACCACCCCTCAGCTGCTCCTCCTAAGACTTGTTCTCCAGCTCCTTCACCAGCTCTGTCACTCTTCTCTGGACAAGCTCCAGGACGTCAATGGTTTCCTTATATCGAGGGGCACAAAACTGAACACAGTCTTCTAGGTGCAGCCTCACCAGTGCTGAGTACAAGGGCAGAATCGCTTCCCTACTCCTTCTGGAAAAACAGGAGAAAACTAGTGTTTCTGACACAAGCCAAGATGCCATTGGCTTTCTTGGCCACCTGGGCACACTGCTGGCTCATGTTCAGTCGGCTGTCAACCAACACCCCCAAGTCTTTCTCTGCCAGACAGCTTTCTAGCCACTCTTCCCCTAGTCTGTAGCACTGCATGGGGCTGTTGTGTCCCAAATGCAGGACTCTGCACTTGGCCTTGTTAAACTTCATGCCATTGGTCTCAGTCCATCAATCTAGCCTGTTCGGATCCTTCTGTAGAGCCTCCCTACCCTCCAGCAGATCGACATTTTCTCCCACTTTAGTGTCATCTGCAGAAATGTTTAAGCATAAGCAGAAAAACATTCTTCTGAACATAGTACCACATGCAAAAAATTTGTATATATTCATGCTTTTGAGAGAGTGTTTCATACTATTTTTCAACAGAAGAAAAGATGTGTATTGGTTTTACTGATTATTTTAATAGTATAGCATGTAATTTATTGCCTGGATATATCAATGACATGGAAGAAAATGCGAATTCTGGCAATAAGGGCCAGGTACATCAGCTAAGGCTATAAAGACAGTCTGCACCAAACATGGAATTAATGGCTATTCCCAATTCTCAGTCCCATGCTTAAGCAAACAAATACCATCACAACCCTCACTCTGCTTTATTAACAGGCCTGCTGAAGATTGTGGATGCAGCCTGATTGCCTTTTACCAATCAATGCTACTACTTTACAACATATACATCGGTGTCTATGATAGTAGTTTGTATTCACTGACAAGCCTTCTGTGAAGTTCAGCTAGAAAACCACGTGCTTGGAAATAAATAGAGGACAACTTCATTCCAACTGTCAGCTTGGCTGCATGCATAACAGATGGTGAAGGCTGAATGGGTAATGCTATTCCTTAGCCTATTGGCCTGGCTCGTGTGCTCTGAACTCTTTTACACCATCTCGGATACCTGCAACAAGCTTGTGTGATGACTTGCCACTAACGCTTAGATCTAGTTACATTTTCATGACCTTCAGCCTAGCTGACCAATTTGTAGCTTTTTAAAATAGCTGATTAAATGCCTTTTCTTATTCCTTACCCTCTCACCCTTTTAAAATAAATAAAAAAAAAGAATGATCTCTATGTTCTATATTTCCCCAATTTCCTAAGAATGCCAGACATTTTGTGTTGAAGACATTAATTAGCGAAGGCTTGTGTGACTGACATTTTAAACTATTGGCACTTTAGGTCTCTATGTAGGCAGATGTAAATGCTATGATACCATGGAAAATGCGTATTTCATTAAACAAATGGGGTGCAAATCTGGTCTCCTTTGGCATGTTTGAGCTTGCCGCCTTTCTCAGCTGTTGAACCACTGCAACAAGAAATGATGTGACAGAATATATCTTAAGATTTGATTATTGACTCGTTACTGTTTTTTGTACTCTTATTCCTTACATTTATAAAGTTGCATTGGCCTGGTATTCTGAATTTCTGTTTTCAGTTAACCTTTAATTGTAAAGAGTGAGGTATAGAGATTGAACTTTCTTAGCCAGGAACGAAAGATGACTTGAAGTTTCCATATTTTGCACTAGCAAAATTAAAAACAGAATGTCATTTTTGCATAATGCAGTGAAACCATATGAAAGGCTATGACTTTCTTCTGCCTCTAAAATATACATATTAGTTCAACACTATCTTACACAATTTGACAAGAGGATTTTCATTATTAATAAGATGAAATGTAAGGCTTCTTATTAAGTGGAAAACAAAACAGTGTCAACTACACTGAGAACACACAGACCTAATATGTTTTGAATTCAATAACAAAACGTTTATCTAAAGCCCAGCTGATTTGTTACATGATCTTACTTGATAGGTTTGTTTCATTTCTGCATCTTTTGCTTCCTCTTAGTGTCCCTATTCTAATGCTGATACAACGGCAAATTTGTTTTTTAGAATCCCTGTGCTGAAATGTAGCTACCCAAAATGACTAGGAGGTAACAAAATACCTTATTAATGGTCTCATTAATTTGGGGGAAGTAATTTACAAGTAAAATGAAACATCTCATATGAATCAAACACTAAATTAGAACTGCACTGCTGGACTGTAAAAACAAATACTACAGAAAGAAAACGCACACTACAAATTTCAGCAGGAAAAATGCTAAATAGCCCTTACCCACAGGAGTTTTTGGAAACAAATAACTAGTTAATTCACAGGGATTTTAAATACTATCTAGTGTGGAATTTGCCACACAAACACAACTATTCAGAGAAAACCTTTGACAAGTAAAGGTGTATATGCATAGAAGTGATCTAACTTGGCTGTACCAGTTTGAAGCAATTACTGTTGCATAATGAACTATTTAACAGCTATGAGCACTACATATAATTCCGCTCAGCTACAAGCATGGAACATGGGTGACTGAAAGGTACCATGCATGCACCTGAAAGCTGAATTTGATTCACAGGTGTATTCACTATTTTTCAATGATCTTTGAGTAGAAAATGGCTGCTTATAATTGGTGAATAACTATCACCATAAAGGTAACATACCTATTTGACTTATTCTGTCAAGTTTTCACAGCTTCATAAATCCTCACTTTTAAAATAAATATCTAATAATTCATACTATCACTTTTTAACAGAACTCTCATAATCTGGAGAAAAACATTTGTGGGAGTACTTTTTCTGAAAGACAAGGGTATCAAATGTCTTGTGACATCTAAAGAATATGGCCACCATGTAAGTGCTCCTCTCAAAGTTTCTCAAGTATCACGTACGTACCAGTTTCCATATGGAATGACAAGTTATTTTTAAGTGTACAGCCTTTTGAAAATGACAGCCTTAACAGCAGCAAGTACCATGTCCTTATTTGTAGAAGTCCTAGAATTTGCACAGATGACACAGGTAGGCCCAGATGATCCGGATCATATAGCAAAGATACGCACCTCTCTCTCTACTTTCATCTGGTGAAAGTCTACGCTCCTTTCATCTGCAGAAATTGGAAGAAATGATTCAAGGTTTGGTTTTTTTTAAACCAAGTATTCCTATCTTTAGGATAAGAAAAAAGCGCTTTAATTGTTGTGACAATTCTTCTTTTCACGTATGCTAATAAGTATTAAAACTTACATATATTCAGGCACAACATAAAGCTCAGCTGCCATGAAAGGTCAGAAAGCTTTTTTCTAATATGTACCACAAAAATCATTAGAGGGTAGCATAGAAGATCTAAGCTAGGTCACAGTAAAATTATAATCGTTACTTACAGAAAATGTTCTTTCATGTTTAAATCAAACATCAATTATTTCAGTCTACTTATTCCTTACAAAGTGGAAGCTAAGCATAAATATGTAAGATGAGCTCTTCTATGAGAAATATATGTGGGACAGAGAACCAGAGAGATCAACAGATAACCCCAGAATAAAATTGTATAAAGCCAAGCAGAACCTGAGTGTGTCTTTATTTGCCAGTATACACATCATATTTGTCAGAACATTATCACGCTGGTTAATTTAAAGTTCTCTAAGTAGAAGATTTGTGACATCAACAAAGACTGCGAGGAATAGAAAGGGAATTGGCGAAATATTGTAAATTTGGAAATGGAGTCAAAGAGTGTGTTAAGGCTAGGATTAGTTAGCTTGCCAAAATAAGTTGTTCTTCTCTTATAATGTAGGCAGCAGTTCAAATGATTTACCACGTGTTACTATCTTCTAAACAGTGAAGTCGGTAACATTTGTTTATGATGCAATGAATTCCAAAAGAAAGCGACAACAACTGGTTTTAAAAGTGATTTTTCCTTTTTTTCAAATACTTTTCCAGCAAGTAACTTTACATGCAAAAAGCTGATTCCATGTACAGAAAATACTTTGAAATAACCAAAGGATACCCATTCTAGTCCTCAAACTGACAAAAATACATTTCACAGAGAAATCAATACAAATAGAGCAAACAAACCCACAAATCCATAGCTGCAAAGCTTCAGGTATGCAAAATGACTATTTTAATGTTGTGACAGATCAATGGTTTGAAAATATACTACAGCACATTTTAGTCAAACTAACATAGTGTTAAAGTTACCTGTGCTATACAGGCAAACATAACTAAAAACAGCTGATGTCATTCTGCCTCTCCCCAAAATCAGAATAGGAATGGGATGTGTATGCTGAAAGTCCGGCTTTTTATAAAAAAAAGAGAACTGACAATATTAAATTAATCTTGCACACTGGAAACCCTCGAGGTTAATATACAGTAACACAAAATGATAGAAGTAGAATTTTGCTAGGCAATAATAAAGAAAAAAGCCCCAACAAGTATCTGACAACACACGACTGGAGATACTCTAGATACAATGTGACACTTAATTATAAATCGCTCTGGGGATTTACAATCTGACACCCAATATGCAGATCTGCACATTCATTGCCAGAATTGCCATTTTCACCTGCTGTGGACCGTAATACCATGAAACATATGTCTTCATCTGGATTCTAATGAGAGTTTCAAAGTCCAAAGACTTTAATAAATTGCATAAAGAGTTGCAAACAGTCATTTGCTCTAATTATGTTATTGTCAAAATGTTAAAAAAAAATTAATTACTACTTTTCAATTTAAAATGTAGCAGGAAACAAAAGAAGCTCAAGAAATTCTGAAAATAGGGGTGAAACCAGTCATGGACATTAGTTAGGGGCTCCAAGTTTCTGTAAATAAATGGAAGTATTAGAAAAAAAATCAAATGCTGGAAAGAAAATGAGCACTGATATTTCATCTCTAAAAGCTTCAGCAAAAATGCTTTTCTAAAAACGCATGTAATTAGGAGCATGGTTGATAACATGACTGCAATATACCCATTTTCTACAATCTTCAACTGATATATAAAAATAATTCTCTGATTTCTGTGTCAAACAAGACTTCCAAATATAACCTACTCTCTTTAAAACTGTGCTTGGTGTATTAAATGTTTAAGGCTATACATGCACTGAAATTTAAGGAATTTCAAGGTGAAACAGTAGCTGAAAACTGTATTATATTACATAAATTATACAATGAAGGGATACTGGTAGGAAATGTACATAGAGTGCAGCATGAGTCTGTTTCTGTAAGACCAGTACACACTAGACAATTATTATATAATATCAGGACTTCAGACAAAGAAAAGCCAAATCTGTTCTCAAAATTGCCCACTTCAGACAGAGGTATAAAATGGATAAAACAAGCTAATCTGACAGCACTGACTCACTTATACTTTTGCTTGTGATGGGATTTCAATTAAAATGCACTTAGAAATACAATTCAAACACTTTGCTACTGATACAATAACGCACAACCAGTCAGAAAGGAGGTATCTTGAAATCTCAGGTGTGAGTCACATTTACAGAAGCTTATTTTATATTAGTTCAAAAAGATCGATTATATCATTTCCATCTTTATGTAACAGCAAGTCCAAACATTATTTGTCCAAAGAATTAGAAACAGACTTGGTTCTTTGGTTAACACCATGTGACTTATACCAGACACAGGAATCAGTTAAGAATGAACAGTCATACGGGGAGGTTTCTTGGAAAGGAAGTGGGCAAGGAAGGAAAAGGGAAAATGTTAAACTCAAATAAATGCATTGTGTTAATCTGAACTGTCATTTGAAACCTCCTGTACTAGGAATATTATCAGGTTAAGGTATCTCTTCAGTTGCAGTGACATTGCATACACACCATAACTTTGTTTCTCTACGTATTAGTTTTATACAAAAGAAAGAAGGCACCGAGTGTGTCGGTGGCATACAGGCAGTATAAAAGTATGCAAGAAAATGCTACATACTGTGTATTTCATACTTTTAAAAAATGCAGTGAATGTGTGCTATCTCTATGCAACAGAATGCTTCACAAATCCAATTCCTTATATTCCAATGAAAGAATGAATTAAAATGAAACACATTTTAATAATCTTGCTGATAACAGCACAATTCAATATTTGTATTCACTAAGATCAGTTGTTAGTTTATAGTCACCAGAAAACAAGTTCAAAATTACTGAAGAACAAGAGAACTATAATCTATAACTACAATTTTGGGACAGAGCCAGCAGCCTTTACTCATGACAGATGTCCCGCTAAAATGGAGAGGAGGCTCAGTTTTACCACTGTTATTCATGTTATTAGTATCTTTGAGTTATCCTGGAGAAATAGATGGAATTGCTTTTGGGGAAAGGTACTACACACCATGAAAGACGTGGTTGAACCAGGACCTGAGTGAGTAAAAAGGCAGTAGGTTCAGGCCCTTAGTAATTATATTAGCACTTTAGATTGTGTAACAGTGATAAAGCTTGCTCATAGAGCATTTCATTGTACATTTTTAAATCATCTTATATAAAAATAGGTAAGAAAGCTCTGTAAGAAAGTATATATACTATATAAGGAGAAAGATCTCCTTACAAAAATCAAAAGGGAAAAATTGAATAAAAGGTTTCACTAATTACACCTTGTCATGAAAATCACATTAAAAACAGTTATCGTAAATGAAACAGTACTGAGCACTAATGAACCTTGTGGTTTACTGGAAAGGAGAGTAAACTAGCTGTACAGTAAGAAAAGACCATTGCTCTAGCTCCTTTTTTGTCTTATCTAACACATTCAACTCCTTAGAAATTTTCTTAAAATGTCATAATAAGCCATTTGGAAAATCTACTATCAAAACTTGTTCTAAGATCTGCTCCTTGCATGTTCTATGGTCTAGAGATTACATCTCAAAGCTATGATGATGCCTCTAGTCAATTCTGTAAATTCATTCAAACTCAAGCTTCAGAAATGAACCAAAAGTTATAAAGCAACCCACTTTAGACCCTCGGCATGCAGCGGATGTCCACATGATACAATGGGCAAGACTCCTGTCCTCAGATATAAGAGAAAAAATGACATTAATTACATCCCTGAATGTCCATGAGGTATTCCTTCAATGGTATGGTATTACTGCTTCTGCTCTCCTCAGTAGGGTCCTTGGAGACAGGCAGCTTTTGGAGGCTTCATACAAGCTCTATTAGTAGATGTTTCTAAGGAAGTGAAAGAATTCTTCTTGCTATTAGGCTAGCCTCACCTGTTTTCTGGGCACAGCCGTTTCCTTGTCTTTATTACAACAGGAGCAATACTACCCACGTTCCTGACTCCTGGCACAACCCTCTGCATAAGGATCTTATCTCCATATTATACGAGCAGAAGCCTGAACAGAATAAAAACCCTAATCCATCAGGTATCTGATCAATTGATTAATTCAGTCACACCACATTACATACGAACTAAGCTTGCTAGTGTTCATATAATTGTGCCATGTTCAGGTAGGCATAATATAAGCAGATAGATTGAGTGCATAATAATTCTGCATAGTCTGCAGAAAGGAAGAAACCCTACTTGAACTTAAGGAGCGGTAGTGATAAGTTCTTAAGGCTAAACTAATCCATGTCACTGTAAGCCAGCTTGTACCTACTCACCATAAGGAAATAAACACTATCTATCTATGCTCTTTATATTTGTAAAATACACTAGGTTAGAAGCCACAGAGTGCTAACACAGACCTGTACCACTTCAAATGTATAAACTCCTGCAATTCAAACATCATAGTTTCTCTGAGTACAGCACTCCGAGAGTCACAGGGCTCCAAGAGTGGAATCTGAATAACTGTTGCTGCAATGGTATGCAGCCGTCTCTTATTTTAATGCTCTTGCTCTCAGATGATATCTCTTCATCAGGCATTGGTTCACTGACAAGCAAATGCTTCCATGACTTTCTCCTCTAAAAACACCATCAGAATAAAGCAGTCTGAAATCCAGCTGTGATGCACTACAAAATCTGGCAGTTTAGTTAAATAGACCAAAATACAGAACATTCCTGATAGCTTGTTCTAACAACGAATTTTGCTGAATGGTCCAGATAAAAAGATGTTTTGGGATTGCTTTAACATTTTTAATATTAGGTTTTAAAAATATTTCAGGAGCTGAGGAAATGAAAAAAAAAAAAAAACCAAGAGATAAGGATCAAATAACAAGTTTGTGAGTGTTCTGGGTATTTGCTTTTTACTTTCATTCATAACTGAAATCACATTTCATTGGGTTGCAGGTGTGGTGCCACGATCACTGTTCTAACCTACCGATCCCATTACACTTCACACTTTTGGGGTCAAGTCATTTCTCCTGTTGGTGCCCATGGGCTCCTCTCATTAACGTTAATGGCAGGCAGGCATGCACATCAGTGGGAGAATTAAATCAATGTTTAGCTTTTACTGAGAATTCAGCTTCAGGAGGAAGTCAGTCTGCCTTACATGTGACAAGCCTTAATATTAAAGACTGCTTTAAACAAGACAGCTCTTTTTCCTCCAGTAAAGTATGATGAATAAGTAAAGGGCTAATACAACTCTGAATTAAATGAAAGGGCTTTCTGGGGTTAGTTTCAAGTCAGAACAGCTCAGGCCAAAAGGCTTCCCCTCAAACCTCATTCTCTGATTTTACCAGTCTTTTTGTTAGGACTTGTATGTTTAAGAGTTATCTGTATTCAATTTCTACATTAAAATGTCTCCTGCAAAGAAAAAAAAAGTTTTCTTCTTCTGCTTTGCTATATTAAAACTTATGGTTTGCATTTCAGAAATCTTGGGGTGTTGGACGGGTCACAGAAATTTTGCATCAGTACCTTACTGTAAGAGGTGCAGAGTGCTCTTGACTTCTAAGGTCTAGTGACTGCCACAGAGCATTTCTCAGGGTCTCAAATCATTTGCTGGGGAGTCATTAGAGAAAAAAGAGAATAAATCAGTAACACAAACACGAATCTTAGCCAACAAGAAGAAATTGCTCCAAAGGTATGAAAAATTGGAAGATATTCATGCTAGCACTGCATCTGCCATTAGGAATGGCTGCAGAAAATTATTGATGAAAATATCTCCTACAGTAAATGCCATAAGAATAATTTTTCAGCTCAAATATTCTCTTAGTTGATAAACAATGTTCAGCTCCTGTAAGTGTGTGTGTATATATATATATATGTGCTCCAAGAATTCACCATATTTTGAAATTCATTTTACTAATGAGGTTAGAGAATTTCACTTTGAGTTAGAAATTATGTCATATTTCCCCAACTGCAGAATTTACACCTTTCCTAATTTCAGCCTTTGCAGTCAGACCTCACTGTGTGGTTACAACGCGGATGTCTTAAGTATGAGGGGCACGAGGCAGCACGACAGGAAACAAGCTTTGAATCTTACCAGCACACTTGTTCTGCCCACCTGGCTGAATGGGTAAAAAGAACTGACTTGAAGAACTTGCTTCCCCATTCGTGCAAGACAGCAACATCCTGTAGATAGTATACAACTTCTCATCCTTCTGTTCAATGATTTTATGCTTGTCTGTACTGGCCTTCAGAATCTTGCCCTCACCACAGAAAAAAACTAACCAAACTTTTTGTGTTTGTAATACTTTAAGAAGACCTATGCGAAATGTTCTAAACATTAAGCCAAATAGATCATATACAGAAAGGATGCAGTGTTTTCAAGAATAGAATCTGTACGAACGTCACTGTTCTGTAACTATTTAAGGCTACATTGACAGTAAACAGATTCAATTTGAGAACTACAATCTCTACATGGTATATTGGCATACAGAAAAGTAATTTGACAAACTCTTCCAAGTACTTTCTGTAATTTTGAACAACAAAAAGCTATGAAAAAGAAGGCAGACAACTCTGAGGGAAATGCAAATGCCTCTAATTTGTTTCTGATACGTTGTTCTTTAGAAATTCTATTTCATGCTTAAGACCTAGCTGAATGCACAAAACCACACTGTATGTATAAGCCCTTATGCAAGGTTTCAAACAAAAAGTATCTAAAGGCAGATTTCAAATACAAAAGTATAAATTTGCAGAAAGCAATAAGAAAAACAAAATTACAAACAACTCATAAGAATGGGACCTAGGGAGAAAACCCAACATGACAGCTATTGATACTATAAGTAATTCCTAAAAATCCCACAGCAAATCCAATTATTGGTGTGACTGGTTTTGCATGGCAAATTCATATTCTAGTGTCTCAGAATTAAACATAATTTCCATTCTTTATACATTCAGTTCCCAGTCTTTGTACAGTGTAAAACCACATAAGCTGAACGCCCTTCTACATAGTACAGACTGTACCCAGAAACCTGGAGAAAAGTCACATGATCTAGAAAGAGATTCCATTTCCCAGACGTGTCTACCACAGACTACATAAAATCTCTGCTTTGTCTCAATTAAGATCTCGGTGTCTTATAAATCTCAACTGTTAGATGTAAAACTGAAGCAATGTATCCTGCAAACAGAAACCAAGGTCATGACACAGTTTAGTTTTATTTTGGTTCTGTAAATGGTTATTTGTTGCACTTTCTAAACTAACTTCTTAATTTGTTCAACGGTGATGTTAAGTATATTCACCACTGCAATTAATTTGTTTAGTTCGTATTGTTAAGTACTGTACATTAATTTATAGAGCAAACCTGTACAAAGAGGCTATCATCAAGAGACAACTTTCAGCTGTAGGAAAGAGCATCCAAATAGCCAACCAGAATGAGTAAAAATAATTCTTCATCCCTTGAAAAGTTGCTTTTGAACAGCTTCTAAGATGGTGTTTCAATTGTATAGAAAGCTGAAAGGACTGGGAAAATCTAAGCATTTTCCTTATGCATATAAAATTTAGGTTGAATATTACTAAATTCTACACTCAACGTTATATTTCACAAACTTAGCAACAAAAAGGACTGAAAAAGACACTTGTATTCCTGCAAGACCGTTCCTATTTAGAGAAATTTTTTGCATTATTTATATTTAGTAAATACAACTTTTGTAAACAAAGCAGCAGAACAATATCAGAAAAAAAGGCCTGTAATAATATTTTAAAATAATAAAAACTGAAAGCCTGACTGTGCAAATAAACCCCTCAAAAGGCACCAAATAAACCAAGAAGTGGAATTATACTATCCTTTAAAAAGGACTTAATAAAATTGTTAAGTACTGTTGGAATTTGAGAACCACATGAAATACCTTCATTACAGCATAATCACAGTCCCTAATCTCACTATACCTGACTGTCTGAATACACTAAAGCAAGGATTGTTCAAAGGTATTCTGAAGAAATTCAAGAGGAAATAATTTGCCCTAATCAAAATGATCTAAGTTACCACTAAATCTTTCAACAAAATCCAGAACTTCACTCTTCTACCCACCAAAGGATACAACAGTCAATGAGGCCTCATATTAGTAAAACATCACCACAATTTATAAGAAAAACACCACTTGCTTTCCATACGCTGACAATTAAATGAAACTTAATAATTATAGGCAAAACCAATACTTGAATTGGGAAGCTTTTTAAAAATATCCACAATTTCAGTAATATGAATTAGATTCATCAGTCAGTAAATTCCAGTTAAAGTATTTGGGACAAACAGGAATCTCAGAAGCACTTTTATTTCCCTAACTTCGGTGGAAGCCAGGAGTGTTTATCTGAAGACAAACTTTCTTGTAATACTGCAGCTTCTCAGCTGTGTTGTTATAAAGTTGTGTTTCCCAACGTGAGCATAAGCAAAGCAAACTTCTATTTTGGGTGTGAACATTCATTCAATTGCTGGCAAATCACTAGAAAAATAACTTACTGATGTTCTCTTCTCCAAGAAGAAAGGTAAAAACTCCTGGTCTGCTCTTTACTTTTAACAAAACAGCATGTGGTAATCCCTCAAACAGCTCAGAAGAGACTCAAACAGATATCTAGTTCGACCAAACTCACAGTATTTCACGTCCATCCAGAGTAGTTCAACTGCTGCCACTTCCTTCACAGTCTTTCAACCTAACTTCCAGCTGCTGTAATTTTAATGATATCCATATCTATTTGTTTAATGAAAATATATTTTGGTAAAGTCGTGCTCTATGAGCTTCCTACATTGGAATACATGAATACAGGAAGTGCTTTCAACAGAAAGTTACATAGTTTTACAGTACAACCTGTCTAAGGAGATTTGGAAGGGACCAAACTAATGAGCTGGTCTCTTTGGATTAGGAAGAAATACAGGCAAGAGGGAAAAACCCAATTTATGCCATATATAGAGCTCGTTCCTGTCACAGATTGAAGAAACATTAGTTTGATGTCAAAGTTCACCTGATGCCCAAATGCTAGCATTTTTCAAACCAACTGCATATAAAAAAATCGAAAACTTACTATTACGAAGATTCCTGGAAAGAAACTCAGCATAAAACAACAGTACGTTAATATTTGCTATATTACTAAGTGTTCTCCACCAGTGAGTTGTTGGGGTTTTGGGGTTTTTTTTTGCTTTTTTCTCTACAACTTTTTCTCAAAGTGCAAGTTATTGACCTTTAATCTGAATGCAGGCAGGTCAGAAGCTACAGTATTAGATCAGTACAAAAGTACACAAAGAATAGCTTACACCAATTTGGAGAACCTTACATAAAATGCTTCTGAATTGAAAAACACAAAACAAATCCAAACAAATACAGCATCAGGCAGATGGGGGAGGGACCACTAACTTATCTGTGTACAGCAAGACTTCTCTGACACCAAGGAAGTGTCTGACATAAAGTGAAGACTATATATTATAAAGTCCTGCCATTTTGCATGTTGTGCATTCTTTACGATGGAATGTTGACCTCAATTTTAGTTTTTTACTTCCACTGTTGATTGTGACCAGGGATGATGATCATCTTGAGAGACGAAACTCCCTTAAAACCATGACTGCTTTTTGTACTGTCCATCACGATTCTAGTAAAGTATGCCATCTACATACTTGCTGTCCTTTAGATTCTTTCATTTCACTCCAGTGATTGAGTTCATCTTCTCCTGAGCTGTTGAGGCCTAAGGAAATCCACCCTATCATCTCTTTTCGTTTCATGCTGCGTTTATTATATACAGACAGTATAAGCGTCACATCTGAAAGCTGAAACAGTGCCACCTGGAAAACGAAGGTTTCTTTGTATACTGGATTTGGCTGTCCTCGACGGACTGACGTTTTGCATTTGGACATCTCTTGCCCCATCGAGTTCAGCAGTGTTAACTTAACATATGTATCTACAAAATAAATAATATTTTGGAATGTCAGATATCTTAGAACAAAAGTTTTTGAGAATGAGATACTTACAAGATGCAAGGACAAGGTGTATTACCAAGCTGACTGAACACAGCTTAGTTTAGACACATGGGAAGATGACAAGTAAGCAAAATATTACAAACACTAACAAATTAACTAACTTCCCATTGACCCCCCTTATTTGTTCTACATAAACTTAAATTGCATTAACACTTAGCAAGCTCCGACTAGCCACAACACCATAAAGCATACCACTGAATTTTCAGAGAATAAGAATAAACAAAGTGGAATGAAGGCAACTAAGGAAGAGGAAAAATAATGTTGATAAGCAGTGATGATATCAAAACAGTCAGAATGAAATGCTTAAGAATAACCTCTGCATGGATGTGGTTTTCACTTTGGGTTTTCAATTTTATTTATTTTAAAGACCAAAATGTAGCAAAGTGCATTCAAAGGTGGAGGTTTACACAATACAAAAAAATCCTCTTAATTTTTAAATTCGTGAAGGAATACATTTAATGCGGTTTTTCAGGGAAATAAGTTCTTGCATAATTCAAGATTGTTGTTTAAAACATAGCTTGTACAGTGCTCTTAGGAAGTACATTTAAGAAGCTGATGGAAGTAAATGTGGTTAGCCCACACTAGGTGTTACTATTTGGGTATATCCCCTTATTTTTAAAGTTCATTTAATTTAACTAGAAGCATCAAGCCGTGCTCCTACAGAAGGGCGCACATGTCATGAATTTTGCTGATTTTAAGAAATATAAAACTGTTAAAACCAATGTAGTATTTCACTCTTTATTTCTGTCATAATCATGTTAACAAATAATATTACTAAAAGACTGGAGTTTATATAAAAAGAAACATATTAAATGTTTCCACTTTGCAGGTACACTGAAATCCCAACATCCATAATCAGAGACAAACACAACTTTTGCATTAGAGAGTGCCAGAAATAATACAGGTACTTTTATAAACCAATATGGTAGACAGCTGTGGATAGCTTTACTGCTGGCAAGTTTTCTTTTGCATGAAAAAGACAACATCCAATTAGTTTCTACAGGAACTCACCTCGGATTATATAAACCTGTCCACCTATCAAGTGTTTTAGACAACAGAACAGTCCGTCTGACAACAGGGGGTGGAAAGCAGTAAAAGAAATAATGACCAGATGTCAATAGTTGGGTGAGAGAGGATCAAAGGTTAAAGATTACGAGGAAACACTATTCACTGCAGTGAAAGAACACAAAGTCTTAGCAGCATAGATCAGAAAAAGGATTGAACAAAAGGATTGTTGGGTAAAATTTAATGAAATGACAATTTTGTGCAGTTTTTGTGTAATCTTCAACAAAAATTACACCACTTATGTAATGGGTTATCTTAGCACTACTAGCTACTGGGTTCTAAAGCACGCTCAACATAGAAAGAATCATGCAAATGACTAAGTTAGAGAAGACTGGGTAAAAATCACTGTATCCTTTTACTCAGACCTTACGCTTTTTCATGCAAACTCCAGCATATTAAGAAAAACTGCACACAGTAATTATTCTTCATATGTTAAAAGCAATAAAATAAAAGAAAAAAATCACTGCACTGAAAACTAACCTAGTTTTGCCCTTTGCTTTTATAAGCATAGATATTTAATTGTAATACTTTAGTTCCTGAGCTGAGATGGACTTGGGCACGAGAATGACTGATCTAGTCTCTTAAAACAGGAAAGTGATGCTTACATCTCAAATTCGACAACAGGTCTCTATTTAAAATGTAAAGATCTCACTTGTGAAAATCCATGTATTTATGGATTTGATGTGTACACACACATGCATTTAATATGCAAAAGCTCATAATCTGTTTCAACAAAATTTTAAAGGTTACTAACTAGCATCTTTTTCTCACACAAAATAGTAACTCACATAGAGAATCTAAGACACGTTCTAAATCAACTGTTACTGCCTGCAGGATTTAACCTATTTGCTAGTACTCAATGAGTGCGCAATGAGCTACTACCCAAGACATGAATAAACAGCAGAGGACTATATACTACCTAGAAGCAGAAATGTAGGACTCAATCCTTTTTTGCTGGAGTAGCAATTCACAAAAATTGTGCGTGTTCACCACCCCTAGACTACACATAGTAGTACAACGGATCACACATAGGAAAGAGTTATTGTTTCCCTTCCTATCATACTACTTGAATTAAAACTGACCCTCTCATGTACTTCACAGCATTTCTCAGGATTGTGGACAACTGATGGTCCAAACGACAAATTTGAAAAGAGTATTTCATCATCCATATGTTTTAGTTTTCATTTGCAGAAACGAAGGCACAGAGAGAGGCTGGTATTGTCCACAATATACTTGACAGGGAGTTGGGGAAAGGCAGTGGTATGCACCTGGGTCCAGGAGTTTACAAGAAGGTGCTACCACTGCCAAGGGGAAACAGGTAGAACAAAATAGCCCACAGGAAAAATCTGGATTCCACAACATTCTGTGCATGGTCTTATCAGACCCAGAAAGTGAATCAACTTCCAGCTTTCTAGAAACAATTTAACTCCAAACATGCATTTCCCTAAATAGAACTGGGCTACTATGAATAACATAAACCCTTCCCCCTATCCTTCACAGGGGATGACAAATGGTGACACATAAGATCTTCCATCCAGAAAGAACAGTCATAACATGGTATTACGAGGCTATGCACTGTGTTCTATGCTGCTTTCTTGCAATCTGAAACAGATTTTTGACCCCAGTGATACACACAGCTGTTAGCTAAACAGCATGAGACCACAGAGTCCATTTTGGGAAGTAATATACCAGAAGATGAACATACCTGTCTTGAAAATAAGTACTGAACCTCCATCTAACTTGTATATTCTACATATTAAGGAAAAACATGGTTTTCTCTAAAGATTTCAGACAGACAAGCATAAGCCACCTATTGTCCTTGCTTTAAGGAAGCACATGGTCCCCTCTCTCCAGGTCTTCTTACCAGTTCATTCCTTCTCCCACCCCAGCACCTTGGGGCCTTCTTGGCTTTCCCCATCTATTTCTATGCTTTGTCTCTAAATAGGTAACTCTAGGGCAGCTACCCAATTACATAAAAGTATTGGAGATTCTTCTTTCACCTTCCTTCTCTGGCCATATTAATAAAGTCTGGCTCTATTAGTGTTAAAAGTATAGAAACAGCAAAGCAGAGTAAGTTGAGCCAAATGTAATTAA
This sequence comes from Coccyzus lansbergi, assembly GCA_033558105.1. Lineage (NCBI taxonomy): Eukaryota > Metazoa > Chordata > Aves > Cuculiformes > Coccyzidae > Coccyzus > Coccyzus lansbergi. Next base: position 376,176 of record JAUMJK010000678.1, on the reverse strand, counting down.
TGAATGGAGCAAAAAACATGGGTCAAGAAAGAAAGAGGAGAGCATCAGTCTCAAGTTGTTTGGCTTACTTCCTAAACTCTGAAGACAAAGTGAGATGTGCAAACTACTTATACAGTATTGGTAGCCTGCTACAAAATCCAGTATTGCCAGATAATCTGCTACTGCCATACGACTGGGGATTAAGAAGTAGAAAGAGGGATTAAAATGTGAGCCTCCATACAAAATTAAGAGGAACAGGTAGGTATGTCTGGCTACAACTTATGTTAATCAGGCTCATCACTTAAAAACCAACAAAAATGTTTTATAAAAGATCACTACTGAACTTTTTCAAGCTACACCAAAGAATCAGACAGTAAAAGCATGTGCATGACATTCCATCTGGCTCCAATTTAGAAGTATATAAAGTTCACAGATATTTCAGACAAATGTGTTTTTGAACAAATGCTTGAACATATAGTTCAAGTCCTTTCTGATGGTTAATATTCCTTCTGCACAGTAAATATGCCAAAGTTCTCCATTTGTATTCACAGACATCCCCAAGTTACATATACTAATACCACAAGTGCACACACACATAAGCAAGAAGACGAATGAAGACTGCAGTATCTAGGAAGAGCAATACTGCTCAGACCGTTTATATTAATATTAGCTGGCATGTGCTTTCTTTTTAAACACTAACTTTTTATTCTTGTCCTGTGATGTAAAACATTAGTAATTTAGCAGTTAATCATTATGATAAAGGTAATTTATTAGTCAGTCATCATGAAATATTAAAACAGTGTTGTCAACTTACAATTAATATTTTGAATTTTAGATTTTTTGCTATTTCCCAACTGACTAGAAATATAAAACATGAAACAGATTAGTTGACAATTGCTCTATTTCATTTTGAATGGGTAAGACTAAATGATAGGACTGAAATCCTTGCTATTGAGAGCCCTACCAGTGCAGAAGCATCAGGATGAAAAAAGATTTTCACTCACTGGGTGGTCTGTTCGCTGCCAAGTTTTTGAAGTGGCTGCCTTTTATCACTTCTGCCGATAATCTTCCAGTTGTAGCATTATAAAGGAGGCCAATGAGGATTTCTGGAGCTGAGCCATGTACCAGAGACTGACAAGAGGAGGTACTTCCACTGCAGGACACTTCTGACATGCTCATTTGAGAGTCACAACCCTATAAAAGAGATAAAAAGTTCTATTGGTTTTTTTTTTGATTGGTTTTGGGTTTGGTTTTTTTTCACTGATGTTACTGGGAAGTTAATTTTTACAATAATCCACAGAAATTTAGGAAAGCAATATACTGACATTAACAGAAGTTCCATTCAAGAAATATACATCCTTAACATACACTCAATTCGCACATGCTAGAGATAACAAAGAATAAAGCAGTTTAGAATTAAAATAATTCTTAATTTTGTTTCTGTTGCTTCATAATTTATGAAAAACAATAGCAGAAGATGAAGAGCAGCCTTTATGGTTCAATTGCTAAGATAAGACCTATAATACCATTTGTCAGAATCCTGGAGAAGATTAAACCTTGGATCTTTTACTTTTCAGAAATGGAAAACACTAGTGGAACTATGAAGATAATAAAATGCAGTAAATTCTTATTCATCCTTTGTAAAGGTTATTCTCTACACTGAGAATTTATGAGTAGCAAAATAACAGAACACATGCAAATGGAAGAATGCATTCTGTCTAGAATAAATTAGTTTACAAGGAATTTAATTGGTCCGGGGATACAGAATTGCAATAAAGCCTTTGTCTTGGGTGCGAAAGGAAGAATGCCATCCTAGGGCTCAGCAAGCGATGCTTTAGTTTCTACTCCACAAGCTTCCAAAAAATTCAGATCTCTTGTTTATTCTCACCATGTCACATCTTTGACAGGAGCTTCTACATTAATTTTTATAATTTTAAACCCTCATTATCAGTCTTAAACAAGAAAATAATTGGACTAATGCTAATCATACCATAGTTGTTCCTACTTTCATTTCAGGATTTCATGTACTGAAAGCAAGAAACTGAATGGAATCTAGCCAATGGCAGGGCAATTTGCTTTGTAGCTGGGAACAGTGTTTTGAATTATCAATACATCCCTTTATGATACTCTTTGAAAAAAAATAACTTGGATCCACAGATTTTTCAAATATGGCTTGATTCATTTGGGAACACTGTTTCAAGGAGTCATAATGATTTTGTGAAGTTGATTCTTCAAGACTCCAAATGTCTCTATCATTTCCAGCAACAGCTGACACAGGCCCAAGATCCTAAAACCTAAAAAGGACAAATCCTCATCAAAATTAAAGATGACTTTGAAAGCAAGTAACTTAATCTGACACATAAAGCCTGAATGCATTACAAAATCTCAAATTAGGGAAGACATGATACATACAAGAAGAAATTATGTAGCATACAACACTAGGTAGGTACAATAATACCTTCATATTGACATTTTAACTAGTTCTTCTCAACAGAACATTTCCAAGAAGTCTGGTATAAGTTTCAAGTAGAAATACAGTTCCTCATTAATAAACATCCACTGATGTTAGCAAATGTATTCTTACTGCTAAAGGAGGACCTCAACAAATTTTGAATTTTAAATCTTTGGTTATTTCTCCAGAAGTTATTTATTCAATTCCAAGCACAAATTTCAAATGGGTTGTAAATTGCAAGTTGCAGAAAAGGAATTACAAGTATACACTCATTCATTGGTTCTTGGCACTCACATAACAGGAAACTTTTGATTCCTAGTTTCAACTATAGAATACAAAATGGAAAGTTCAAAAGAAAGTTGACTTGATTCAGCAGTCACAGGACACACTGCACACTTGAAAGGCTCAGCTCCAGCCCTATTTAAGTTTTCTGGTCTTTTAAAAATATAGCACATTATCTGTATGGTGTTTGTTCACCTTATTATTCTGTTTGGCCTAGAATTTAACCACAGTCAACTTGATACTATTCAAAGCTCAGGTCTCAAATTTGATTGTGATCATGCTGAACGTGCGTACAAAAAAGACAGAACACAAAGTAAGCAGCTGGGGAACAGTCCATCAGTGCAAACCATCAGAGAGCTTTGACATCTGTATTAGGAGAAGGTGACACTAGCACTTTTTCCTAATTGTGACTTATTTGTACAGTTTACTGATGTTAAATCTTCTAATAAGGACTCAGTTTAAATCAGTTTATGACAGAGTTAAACTGACTACAGTGGGTATCACAGTAAGGTTTAGACATCCAGAAAGAGTAGGTAGTAAATGACTGATGACTGAGAGGGAATGAGTTCTGAAGTACCTGGAAAAGGAAGAAAAGTAGCTTCTGTGTGATATAAGAGAGAAGGGGGGGAAACAACAAAAAAAATTAACAAGTGTGATATTACAAAGTTACATAAGGATAGCTAGAAATATGATTCCTTTACAACAGACTCCTGAGTGGAAGTGAGAAGGACAAGACTGCATTTGTCAAGGCCAGCAAAAAAGATCTCAACAACTAAATGGTGGGATGAGAAGACCAAGGTGATGCTTCAGTTTTATAAGAGGATGAAACTGTGACTAAGTGGTTGAGGTTCACAGAAAGAACTGGCAAGTGTAGCCTTGATGAAAATCTGGAGGGAGGGTCTATCTTGAATGCTTTGCTTCAGTATTTTCTAAATAAAAATATTCTGCAATTTGCTTTGAGACAGGCGGCAGGTTTGAAACAAACCACAGTATGTTGTTTAACACTTAGTGTATAATAAACTTATGAATCTCCTTTCTACAAAATGTTGCAGTGACAGTTTAAAGGTATTAAAATTAAGTAATCAAATTTACTAAAAAAAAAGCCAATCTAAACACTGCTTTATTTTCCTTTTCACATATAAAAGACTTCAGCCCATTTTGCTTCATGCTTATCCAAACATATTCTAAAAAAATGCTCTGCTTTTCAGTTATGAATTGTAAAATCCTAATAAGAAAGATGAAGTGGTGAGATATGAAGCTGATCAGAAGAGAGACTGATGTTACTGGGTAAAAATGAGGTTAAATGCTGTAAATTAAATTATAAGTTCTATGTGTATGATAAGAGAGAAAACAGAGGATTTGGGGGCAAGTAGGTAAAACACATGAGAAAAAGCAGAAGGTGAGGTTGTATTTTGTCAGTTATCTTTTTAAAGAAAACAGAAAGATCCTATGAGGAGAGAAGAAGAAACAAATTCAGGGAAGGTAAAAAGATAGCTGAGATGAATAGGGCTCACATCAACAACTGAAGACAGACTTTTCATAGAATTATAAGGTTGGAAAAGACCTTAGAGATCATTAACTCAAGCTGTACCTGTCCACTACTAAATCATATCCCCAGGTACCTAATCTACCCGTGTTTTAAACACCTCCAGGGATGGTGACTCAACCACCTCCCTGGGCAGCCTGTTCCAGTGCTTGATGACCTTTTCTGTGAAGAGATTTTTCCTAATGTCCAATCTAAACTTCCCCTGACGCAGCTTAAGGCCACTCCCTCTTGTCCTATTAATTGGAGAACAAAGTTAACAAAAGGGATACTGAGTATTATTAGATGTCTTCTCAGAAGTATTTTCTCCAGCAAGTTGATTGTTCACATTATGAAAATACATTCATTGTTTTAAGTAAGGTATTTGTGATAATCATGTCTGTTGGAAAATAACCTGATACTGTGTGAAATCCTAAGCTGCACTAGAACTGAAAAGAACAGTTTTTCAAGACACTGTTTAGGAGGGGTGGGGGTTCTGCTTACATAGTCAAAATTCAAGAGTGCTAACAAACTCATCAACAAAGAAGCAAGAAACAAAGTTACATTTTTACCTGCTCAAAGTATAAGATTCATGATCTACTGGCAATTATAAAATATTAACACTGAAACTGCTAACTGGTATAACATGTATATATACTTAGCAACTATGAAGTTTTCATCTCATGACAACACTATAGTGTTACCAGATGCTTTTAGTCTCCAGATCTGCATTCAATCTCTCTTTGATACTGCAGTTTCACTCTGGGAAAAAGCAACATTTAGACCAAAAGTTACCATTCCTTCCAAATAATCTGTCTATGTAGGTTTATTTTGATAACTTTCCCCTCTCCTCTTCTATAAACACTTTGTGACTTTTAATAAGCAGGAGAAAAAAGGACTAAGGTTACATAATAGCAAAAGTCTTTCAAGGTCATTGATGTACCAGACTTGCCTAATAAGAACTGCTGTAAAATCTTAATGGCAGGCATTTAAGATCTTAGATGAACTGTCAAGGTATTGACAATCTGGCAATAGTACAAGGAACTGTCTCAAAAATATATTATTAACAGTAAACACAAAGAAAAAAAAAGGTAATCTATTCCAAATATTTAGTTCAAGGGCCTGTCTTACTACAATAAATCACAAATTTTCACCTTTTCAGTTTTATACACCAAAGGAGAGTACTTTATTACAAAGCTAGCAGGACTTTATCTGATCAACACTTACAAGAATCCCCAAGAAACCCAGACCCACGAGCCATATGCTCGTGTCCATCCCTGACGGGGTTGGGGGGGAAAGTGGATTCATTTGTCTGTGTGGCGATCTGGAGGCCAATAAGGTCACTCCCAGGGTGAATATCAAAACAGTATTTATTTCTGGTTCCAGCAAGCATAAACACACCAAGATACTGGAGCGCACAACAAAGACAAGGGGAGGTGCAACCACCCAAAATTACAGAAATTAATCCCTGAAAACAACCAAAGTCCCTAGGATCCAACCCAACATGCATGCCACGAGGTAATGGTGGGGAGAGAGAAAGAGTGGGGGGGGAAAGAAAACACCACATCGAAGGCAGCAGATGATCTTGGGAACACGTGGTCCAGGCCGCGTGGCCCAGGCTGCTCTGATTGAAGTGTGTGAGTCAGTGCCAGCATGGAGATGAGCCCCAACTCCTCCCTTCTGAGTCCTTTTATCTCCATCTTTTTGGCGAGCTCTGGAAGCCAGCAGGTGGGGAGGGGCTGCGGGGGGGAAGATGGTAGCGGGGCAGCAGCAACGGCTTCATCGCCTCCCCCTGCCAAAACCAGCTCTGGGGCCTGACTTCATCCCAGCAAGGGAGAGCTGTGCCTCTGTGCATTGTCCCCCCTGAATCTCGGCACCACAGACAAGCTGGTGCCACAAGTGGGTAGTCCTCAGACAAAATGTTTAAAGCAAATAGATAAACATAGTCTGACTTTACACCAATTTTCCCAAGATTATAAGAACAATATGTGTTATACAAAAACTTAATTATAATTCTCAAAACTATTGTCCTTGATGACTTCTTTCCATAAAATGTCTGGGGAAGAAACATCACTTTTTCATAAATATATCATTAAAAAATTCCCATTAAGCGGTATTTGTATTTCACATGTTCCTCTTGTACAAAGTTGGCAATCAAAAGAAGAACATTCTTTTTTCCCTAGTGCAAACAGAATTGAATACACTCACACAATGCATTATTTCAGACCTGAACCCCTAAGAAATATTTTCAATAATCTTTTTCTCTGCTCTCAGACAACATAAAGAATCCTCTACTTGCAACAATGATAATATATTTATTTGTCTTCCTTCAGCATAAATCCATGCAAATAGGGCATTTGTTACTTACATATTCATCTCCTACTGTTATTTTTCTGTACCCTGGAGTTCTGCTTATAAATTCTGCTCTTAAGCCAACTGGAGTTAATCACAGGGAATAAAGTGGCCATGCTCTGAGGGCAGTTAAAAGTTCATTTTTCTTACTGTACAGGTTAAAATCATGCCTCTGTAGGCTTATGGAACAAGAACACCTGATTCTCTTGGCTTTTCAAAATATACAAAAAGGAAAGATGAAACCTCACTGACAATCCTTCAGCAACAAAAATCTGATTTACAGCATGTTACTTGTCAAAATCTCTCTCATATTTTAAATGTTAATCTTATACCGCTAATCTTTAAAGAACTTCTTTCACATTACTTTATTCTACATCTATACCAATACAACTAAGAGGTTAGGGAAGGAAATTTGAATCCTAGTAGGCAAAACAGAGAACTAGATCCTGGTCTCCAAATTTTAGATCAAAGTATTAACCTCTCTTAGTCAGTACTAAGTTGTTACTGTTTTTGAGGCAAACGCTTGCTGAGGTGATGAGAACATCCAGGTACCAAAAAGGCTCCAGATAAGCTTTTAGCATGGAGCCCATTCTGTCTCTCTGCTTTGAGAGATAGAAAGAAGGAGGAAACTGAAACTAGAGGCTCCACATCCTTCATTAGTGGCTTAAGCACTAGATATTTAAGAAAAAAAATCAAAGCTAAAATACTTTTGAAAAAACAACAAGATAATTCCTGGGAAAGATGCCACCTGAAGAACTCCACCCTGAAAACGGAGGGATGTAAAATTATTAGGAATGTCAAGGAAGGGAGCTTCACTATTATGAATTCTGCCAACTAAATCCCACTTACATGCTATAGTAGACACTTGGATGTTTTTGCAGAGATGCTTGCCTCTGTTCCTCATCATTTCTCCTTCACTTTCCCCTAACTGAAGAGAGAACTGTGAGGACTGATATACCAATATACTCGAAAACATGAAGCCCTCAAAAATACCATACTCATAAAAAACCAGTTCCTTGAACTAAACAACTGATACGCTTTCTGTATACTAATACCTGCAGGAAGTATCAACTTCTTGTTTCTAAAGGTAGAACTCATTACAGGATGCTTGAAACAATATTAAATGTTTGAAATCATAGGATCTTTTTTATTAGACTAATAATAATTATACTTAGCAAAATAAGAATTAAATGAAAGAAACAATTGCCAAAAAAGGTGTTTCTTTAACCAGAAAAAGGTCTCTTTCTGTATTGACTACCATTGTCATTTTGAAGCTTAAGCATTTTTTTTTTTTAAATACCTGATTGTAAATGTTTGGGTTTTTTTAAATTCACATCTGTCATCAAAAGCTTCTGTTTTACATTTGTTTTACTCTCAACACTAAAAAAAAACTTCTGGATACAGAATTTTACAAATTCTCACCAATAAAACAATGAAAAATGGAGGAAAAAAAGAAAAATAATAATTCTTTTGTTCACTACAGTCAAGAGACTAAAACCATAAAAATTTTATGCACAGCTTTAATTTACCACAGATACTGTAATGTACAGAGCTATAAATCCTCTTTAGATATGTGATGATACTACAAGTTTCAGTTTAAAATCAATTAATTTTTATAAAAATTAAAATCTTTGTGGATTTTCTAATAAGAATAATACAGTATTATTAAAATAAGATTTGTTTTCAAACTTTAGGATAACATAGTTTAAGCATAAAATAAAAATGACAGAAATATGAGTATATATTCTTAACGGCAAAATAATATTCCGCTTTTCTGACAGATTTTCAACAAGTTCATAGCAAGATTTCTGTGTTGATTTTCATATTTCATGAGTATTTGTTACTGGGACTTTGTGCCTAAAAGTTTTTTAAATTATCAGCTCTGAACAAAACATTAGTTCTCTGCGGAAAGGGGAACGTTTTAAGTTTCCTCTATTTGCCTGCATTTAAATTGCACCTTTGGCTTCCTTGCCACATTACAAAAGGTCACCTAGTTGTTCCATAGACTTAATGGGCATGAAATTTGCACAGCAAACCCAGCCAGCAGTGAGGGCAATTGGAAATGAATGTACAATGGAGCTTACAGCATTTACAAAAGTACTCTGTTTTTACATTGCAAAAGTCTACAAGCTTTCTACACAGCCATGAGCAAGGGGAGGAAAAGAGACAACCAGCCTTTTATTATTGAATTCTGTTTTCTGAGATAAGTTGTACAGCAGAAAGAAACATTCAGGTACTAAATGGTGTTAGATGTTTGTACTACCGATTTTAAGAACATCTGACACAAAATGCAGACATTTTACCTGCACTCCTGATGAAGCTACACTAACAGCTCCTACCCAGACTTGCTCTCACCTCCCACAGTCTTCACTCCCTGCTAAACTTCTAAGGCCACAGAGATGTTACTGATGGGACAGCTTCCAAGACCACAGACATCCTTAGATGACAACAGTCTGTCCAGATGGAGTTACTCTCCATGCTTACTGAGGAGATCAATACAAATAATTTCATTTGTCCTTTTCTCTCTTGATTACACTCTTATTGGGAAAAAAAGAAAAAGATTCAGTCATCAAAGAGTAAACCTAATTTATAAGTCATCAATCTACGGACTAGTATTTGATTACATAAACATTCACATAATTATTTCTCACACTGAACAAATCTATACCATTGAAGATTTGTTTATAACGCATTTATCAGTTAAACTATTTGCAATTAACCATTCACTGAGCTGCAATTTAACCTGCTAGTGGTACTCCTTCTGATTGTTTAGGTCATGTTTAATCTCGTGACCAGAAGATCACCATGTGTCTGCAGTTGGAAGGGATCTGCTTCAGTTCTTAGAGCTATCATAAATACCACAAAGAACGGTAAGAGGTTCAGATAAGCTGGATTCTCCTGAGGCCAGATGACAGCTGATTAAACCCAACAGAACGACAGGAGCTGTGAAAGATGGAGCTCAATGTCGGACAATATGAGGACCAAGCCTGAGAAAAGGCTAACACACTAAGACTAAAAGGATCCCTTAATAAAGACACTCTATGATGAACAGAAATATTTATCTGATACCAAATACAGGCTGCTTGAGAATAAAGAGATCTCTCAAGAGGATCCTGGAGATCCTCAAGTCTGAAATGAAGATCATTAATGAAGAACACTTACGCTATACTGCAAAGCCCAGAACAATCAGCTGGTAAGCAAAACAGGAAATAAAATTTGAAGTCCCATGAATGTGAAACTTAGGAATTTGCAGACTTATCTTCATCTGTTTGTGCAATGTCTCTAATTAGGATTTTCCAGAATGGAAACAAATTAAGAAGAAAACAGTCCATATGCTTTTGCTGAAGGGTGCTCAAAACTGCAGACAGAACTGTTTCGATTTGTTTTCCTGTCTCCTTAAAAGACAGCAACAAAAGTGCAAAGATGTTTGTGTGTACACATATATGGAAACAAGAAAAAATTCAAATCTTAAGAACATAAAATAGATGGGAAACTCAATATCTCAAAGGTAAAGAGAAATTTCACTTGGATTTTTAAGTTAAAGAATATTACTTCACTGCAAGGGTTGCTTGTGGAAGATTTAAGCAGCAGTTCAAATTTCACGCTAGTGACAACTTTGATTACCTTCTTTTGTAAGTCTCTACAAAGACACTTCTGGGAAATTTACGGTATGTTTTTACAGGACCATTATTTTCCTTATTGCTCTTTGAAATTGCAATCTAGGTTGAGAGATCATACTTATGCTACAGAGTATGATAGTCTAAGAATCTCACAGATACCTCATGAAATTCTCAGTTTTCTAGCTTTATGTATCACTGATGGACCAGCTTTCTGAGGAAACAAGAGTATTGCTCAAGAGGATTACTTTGATTTAATCTAGAACAGTCATTCATACCCTGTCATTTGACTAGGGGCATTTTAGACACTGAAAAGCATCATCATACACTCAAAACAGTCATACCATGCCTGCAACAGTTTCCATTATTTGCTGACCCAAATATAAAAGATTGTGGGGAGTAAACTGAGTAAATAACTTCTTTCAAGCAACTCATTGATTAAAAGCAAAAAATAGCAGTTTTTAATTGTTAGTTTACTAAGCGCACAGGTATCAAGATAGAGAAACAACAAACAATCTTTATTCTGACCACATGACCAACTGATGTTCCTGACAAATAGATGAAACTCGTCACAGTGCTGACTTCAAAGAATTCTCCCAGTATACTCCCTTCAGGGTCATGGTAATAGATCTAGTTATCAGAGTAGGAACTTCCCTCCCATCAGCAAGGATATTGGCAAGGTAGTTGAAAGTTAATGATAAATTCGAGTTCTGGTTTTTATAATGTGTTGAAGAAAGCCCTGGTATTATGCTGGCAATTTTTTAAACCTCTGGAAACATGAAGTGCAAGTGGGCTTCATTATCTCTACCATAACAGTGACATCTACATTCAGAATGCTTTGACTGACCACATTTGATCAGCATGTCCCAGAAACAGTATGCAAGTACCACTTCGATAGCATTTTTATTAGTTATATTATCTATTACTGCCAGCAATAACTGGAATCAAATTATTCTTCTTGTATCTTACAAAAAATTCCAGCAATAAGGGCTAGTAATGCAAATTAATTGTTAGATTTGGTGGATGTACAAGACTTAACTAAGGGCTCTCAGAATCTCATAAGTCAGAAGCTTGTTTAAAGAGAACTAACATTTTTCATTAAGAAAAGCTTTGTACTCTTTAAATTACTGATAGAAAAGGAATCACAACCCTTGCTAGCTTAAACATGGCAGAATGACAAATCCTGAATTGTTGCTTTGTGGAAAGCTTCCTGAACTGATCTTGAACTTAATTTTCAATGGACAAACACTATCAATATGGTCCACACATATGATGGTATAAGGCAGAGCATTCTTATGACAAAGATTCTATTCTTGATCACAGTGGAGAGTAAAAATCTCATGAAAGGGTTGAAATACAGAATTTAGTTATAGAGTTTATAGAAACTTCCAAAACTATTGGCTCTTACTCTGGATTCATTCAAATAACTGGATATGAAGCTCTGTACAGGTTAAGGAAACATTCTAGCATTTCTGAATAGCGTCTGTGACAGAAATAATCATATCACCTTCCATGACAGTAATCAGTTATCAAAACCAAATAGTACATGTTGAAGTTGGTCAACCATTTTGTCATGACAAAATGGCTACAGTCACCCAAGAAAAGTTGTGAATGTTTAAAAAAAAAATAGTTCTTGAAAACTCTATAATAGTTCTACGAATTATCAAGGTTATTCTACATAGCATTAAAATATCCTCAGACTCAACACTTAGTCCAGTGCTTCTTAGATGAACAGACTAATTATAAGCCAAAATTTGCCATGAATGATTAAATACATGTACATAACAAAAAATCGGGCACAAATACCACTGATTTGGAAAGCTTATTAATTTTTAGCTGTGATGATTGAATTTATTTAGTGGAAGGTCCTTATCATCTTGTCAGATTCTGTTGGAGTTCTTGAAACTTGCATTTATTGGAACACAGTAAGTCACGGTTGACTTTGAATTCTCTCCTGCCTCACACCTTTATGATGGTCTGAGCAGAAGCTGCGCCTTGGGTTAGTGCTTATCTTCTCAACTGCCAGGAACAATGTTTGGGGAACAGCACACAAAGGCACACAAGCTGAGGCAGCCATGACACTGAGAAGACAATGGCTGCTGCTTCTCAATACCACCATGAAATCCTGCTCAACCAGCCAAACAAAGGGAGTCCACTTCATTTGCCAAGTACTGTTAAGTCCTCCTGCAGCCTCGGCAACATCATCACCATTTGCCAATCACCTAATAATTTTTCTCAGAGTCATCTTTATTATTGTGTCAAAGGTGTAATTCTGATCACCCATGTTTTATGCCACTAACTCAAATGAATTCAGCAAGCTATTCCTGAGATAAGAACGTGCTTAGTACTGAAAGATAATTGCTCTTTACTTTGATGGGCACAATTTTTACAAGCTAACTGAAGGCATTTATGCACCATCACATAGGAACTGATCCTTTTCCATAAAACTCTAGTTGAATAAAATACTATGAGAAAAATATTTTAGAGTCTTCTTTTTCCCCACTAGGCAAGTCTTAGTCATTTTTTCATTAGGTATGTTTATATATATGAATTTTAGTATTTAGACTTCTAAATACAATTCTGAATAGAACATGCCATTGGAACACAGGAGTAGAATTACCATTATGCCTAACATATTAGTATTTGCATAAAACCTGACAGCTGAACTCTATAGCGGCCAAGAATTCTTAATGAGCAAATGCCACACTGAAAGCTTTTTTTCACTCAATAAACTGTTTATATGCTTTTATAATCACATTGTACTGCAGGCTGTTGCTCACTGTCAGGAAAATTTCTTTGCTTAAGAAGAACGAAGAGTAACTAAAACCAGGTCCACATGGACTTTTTGAAGAAAAATAAACAACATCACAATGGCTTCTAAACTCCAAGGAGGGTGAATAAAAATTTGTCTGCTATTGTAGACTAAAAGGAAAAATTCTCTAAAAGGGTTAACAAAGGTTTTCCTAAGGAAACAATGTTCAGACAAAACTACAATGTACAGCCCTGCTACTAATGTTTGATGCAATGGTCACTTTCTATCAAATCTGAAAGGTACAGTCTTTCATCACCAGGACAACTCCACTCTGGTTAGCCCATACTGTTTGCCTTGCTTCTTCACACAAACACACTGAACTGAGAAGGAAGGAAGGATGTGATAAATAAGGTAGCTGAGGACACTGTATGAGGAGGAATTCCCTGTCTACATGTGAGACATTAAGCAACACAGGACTGTTAAAGACAAACAGCAACAGTACTGCAGATAAGAGCTGCTAATGCAAGAAGTTATATACACTGTAGGAAGGTAAGGGTCAGGGTGAAATCTTGGGTGAGGAAGCACATTTGTGAATATATACGTAAACTGTAAGCCATGTGTAGCTGTGAAATCTATTTAAGGAACATAGCAGTATCATGTGCTTACCAAAACATGTATTTATACACATTTTAGAGATTGCCAGAGAGCTGCAGGCCCACTCATGGGAGCATGTCACTTTGTTTCAAAGGCACTGTTCTTACTGGTCTACCTTTAAACAGATTCCCTTTTCATAGAATCATTGGACAGCTTTAATGTATCTTTGAAAAAAATATGGAACTTCACAGGATGTGAACTCTTCTTATACAACTGGAAAGCAGGCAATGCATAATATAGTATCAGGCACAGACAAAAGTAAATAAAATATGTTTCTGCAAGAGATTAGCATAGGTGTTTCAGTGGATTAGGAAGTTTCAGTGACAGAAGGTATGTTTAATATACAAAATCCATATAATAAGAAGCAGTGGGAAAAAATAGGGCAACTGTCATATGTCCAAGAAACATCCTTTGTAAAAAAGCTGTCAAATACAAATACTTCACAACAACAAAACACTCTACAACTGAACAAGGCACATTTAATTCAGAATTTACAATGTACCTTATCATGGATTTTATAATTCAAATATCCCTGAACAGCAGGATCTCTACAAACTGAAATAACACTTAACTTCTCCTGTTAAGTAACTCTTCCCTGGCATTTATGATTATGGATGTAAGGATTGTTGCTTGTTTATTCTAGCAGAAAGACACTTGAAAAGGAGTATCACCAATGTCTATAAATATACCCAGAGCCAAATATCTGAGAAGGGCAAAATCTAATTAAGCTAAAGACCATACTGGTGTACGAACAAAAATAGTTATAAATTTGTGATAAGGATGACCTGGCATGGGTTTGAATGCATGTCTCTCAAGATGCCCCCCACTTCCAGTAATACATCCTAAAACGAAAGCAAAATTTAACAATCTAGAAAAATATGTAGAAGTTAAATCCTCTAATAGATCTGTTCGCTGAAAAAAAAAATATAGGCTCTAGATAATAACATAAAAGTACCTATAACTCAGATGTGAATGAATTTCCAGTTATTTAAAAATTGGTTTGCAGAGTTCCAAAACCACACAGACCATCATTCAAGCTATAAAGACTATGAAGGTTTCTTTCCAGCAACAGGTATGGCTATGATAAATCTGCATAAACCCCATTACAGCAATAAACTTCAGAAGATACTTTCACTTCCTACCAATATTCCTTATTCTTATTCCTTCCCCTCAAAATTAAGGAGTAAGTAAAGTAAGTAAAAATGCAGATATAGCAGCCCTTACCAACGCAAAAAATAAATAACAATCTTCTTATCTTTCTTATCATGCATTCTGGAATCTGTTTTTACTCTCTCTGCTACAGAATCTCAAGAATATAATAAAGAAGAATAACCAATGTACATATGGGTTATAACAATCAATCAAAAGCCTGGCCCATTCATTGGCCTGTTTTGCTGGCTTTTGTAAATTTTATTCCAGAACATATTGAGAACATACAGAAATTTAGCAAGTCCATTTAGCATACGCATTGCTTTGTTCCATGGCTGCTTTTTTACTGGCTGTGAAACTAGCAAACTCAGTATTAGCAAAGTTCACGCTGGGTAAGTATACACCTTCATCCTTGGAACAGATCCATTTATATTTCTTAAGGAATCATAAAAAGGATGTTCTTTGGCCAATTGATACTCCATGAGATTGAAGTTTTAGTCTCAGATTTTACTAATTCTAATTAATATACTTTCAGGTATTTTCAATGGCATTTTTATTGGGTTTTGTAGGACTCATGTACAGAACATGTGATTTCAATCAACCTAAGCTTTTTTTGAAAATGCAGAACAAGCGAACAGTATTGTTTCATCTGAAAAAAACCTTCTCCTCTCTTTCCTTTCTCCTCCTCTTTTTCTTTTATAGATAAGTAAAAAACCCACCTCAAAATACATACGACATCCATCCAAATAAGGATACCCTTGCTAAATCACCTTCTCTTTCACCTGAATTCCATTATATAGCACATATCCAGCTCTTAAGCAAAGATCAGTCAAGCACTCCTAGTTTAGGAATCCATGACCATAACATCACAAACATTTTCTTTCTGGACAAAAACATACTTGAAAATGTACAAAAAAGACAAAGGAGATTCTGATCACCGCCCATACAGAGATTGACTGTAGGTTTTGATACTGATATATAAATTTACCCTAATTACTATTGCCTTGCTTTATAAAAAATATTAAATTATTTTGGGGGACAAGAACTTTTTGTTGTCAGACAGGTAGCATTCTTTTCAGCAAACAAAAATCCTTTTCAGTCTGAACTACTCTTCACACTATTTTTCACTTGTGACTGAACCAGAAATTAATTATTTACAAGGTTCTATTAAAAATGGCTTTGTTCTCTGAAAATTCTCTTTCCTATCTTTCTTTCTTGAAAAGAAAATACCTATTACCACCACGATTTAATTGCAACATATGGAGGTCACTTGCTAGTGTAGGGTGATTTTTTAATGTTTTTTTAACTGAAATGCTGTGGATAGCAGAGTAAAGATTAAACTGTTACGTATTTATATGTGTATTTGCATGTATACATACAGTCATCATTAAATTTCTATTTATGGACTGGAAATTTCTAAGGAAAGAAAAATATTAATATTAAAAGGAAAAATATGGGCAGGTTTTGGAGGTGGAAAATGAATATACTTACAGAAACTATAAGGAAATTACCATTGTGCTAACACGGTGCTATGACTGTTGAAAAAAATGGAGTGCATGTGATGACTCTATAAATACACACACTATTGCATAAAAATTCAAGACACTGTATATCACTGTATTCTTATTCTGCCTCATTTAATACTCACAGACAGACTGTAAGAAGGTTCCAGTATCACTGGCACTGACATCTTCCCTTGAAGATTCAATTTTGTTAAGTAAAAAATCTTTTCTCCCACAATCCTCTCTTTTTTCATGCGACGTACGCTGTACAGTCTAAAACGAACTGCATAATTCCCAATCATCTCAGACTCAACGTGATTAAATTTGAATGTCTCTGTGAAGACAGGGCATGGTCCCCGCTGGATGCTGGTTTTTGCTCTCTGTTTCTTTATAGGGAGAAGAACTAGGTGTACTTGCCACGAGCTTCCACCTGTCCTGCTGTATGTGGGAATGTCTGTGACAGCTGTCACTGTCACCAAAAGCTTCTGTTCCTGTGAGTCATAGTCAAAAGTCACATCCAGTGTGCCGTATTTAGCTACTGGCTCAGGATCAAAAGGTTTAGGAAGCTGTGAAGATGATCCTTGAGCTGACATATCCTGAAGAAGAAGAAAAAGCAGCTTATTTATTTATTTATTTACTGTATTCTATTATTAAATCTATCGTGGAAACATATGGCTTTCTCTAAGCAATATGAAGTGACTGATCTTCTTGTTCATTTCATAAACAAGGTAATTAAACACTGAAAGCCTGAGGAGATGGCTGACTAGCAGCCAAGAAGAAATCAAAACACTTTACCTGGCCAATACTGCCAAAAGCCAGGAGCCCATCAGACAGAGCTCAGATTAAATTAGGCTGCAGTTATGATCTCTTCTTCTGTGCCCCACATGTTAAAATATGTACATATTTGTTATGAAATTAAATTACATTATTTCAGTGCAGGCATACACATATTTTTAAGTTAACATATTATAGTGCTTTAAAAGTTGGCTACTGACCGTGAGCACAGTGAGATGGCAGCAAAGAACACAGGAATTACAACCCCTACTTGCATACACAGGTCTAACATTAGAGCCCACAATGGTTCTATAAATGTGCCAAAACAATATCACGGCTTTATTAATGTGATTTTACAAGACTTGTGTATACAGGTCAACCTACTGTTTATATTTAAAAAAAATTCACTCTTACTTGGAGACTGTTTGAAAGTCAAAATGCCATAAAGCTAACTATAAAGAAAGACCATGAAATCCTATTTCGATATTGTCTGACGAACTAACATTTTTGAATGAACGAGCTGTAATATTAGTGCTCATGTATCTGTACACTGATGTTTAGGAAAAAAAAGTTTCTCAAAAGGTTGCACTGCATGACACTTCAGAACATTCAGCTGTTTTCATTTACCTCTGGACTAAGGACAGCTGTGCTGTCACTTGGTACATCCTCTTCATATCCTTTGTTATGAAAGCTTTCTATTTCATGTCCCGTGCTTCCCTCACTTGGACACTTATATGAACATCTTGGACTGTTGCTACACTGCGAAAATTCACATTTACCATCTCCGACTTCAGAAGGCGTACATGAAAGATGAGGAGAACCACTATCATCCTGGTATGGAGGCGGCTGCAGTTCATCTAGTGGAGGTGTTCTTCTCATCCTCTGAATGCAGTTTGCTGTGAATAAGTGAAAATTCTTTACTTACTTTCTGTTTATTTACACTCAAAAAAGTTCCATGGAAAATGGCAAGTCTAAATATCTGGACAGAATGTTTAAAACCTAAAAATGCCTTTATCACTTTACATTTTAAATTGGATAACAGATATAACTGAAAAATATTTGTTTAAAAATGGAAACAAATGATCTCCCAGATGAAAGAGATATAGGAAAAGGCAAAGTATTAAGTACATAGTCAAAATGGACTGCATAAACCATACATAAATAAATACAGCACAAATATGACATGACAAAAATTCTAGGCTTGAATTTCAAGGATGCTTACCTTGCATAAACCTTTGTATACCTTAAGCAGTCTCAGTGCAGGTGGAATGTAGACCAAATAAGGAAGCAAAACACACTCCCTAAAGTCATGATACCAAAGTTCTGATTACCTACAATGCTGTTGCTCACCCGGGGAGATATTAAATTAAACTCTGAAGACAAATAGATGCTAATAAAGGCAGACACAGCTTTTTCACACAAGTGAATTCCGATCACCAGTGAATTTAACAAGGGAAGCAGCGTCTCAGATTATTAATTCTTAAGGACAGCTAAAGAGTATGTACCCAGTGTCTAGAAGTCAGACACCAGGTCCAGACGCTAAAGACAGCAGAAAAAGGACCAGGAGCAATGTTGTGCTTGGGATGAATCCCCAACGATGACCATCTTTGCTTCTCATTTACACTGGCTAGATAGATAGAAATGTGGCAATACATCTCAGAAAATAAACCTAGGCTGAATGGCTACAGATACACAAAGTTAATTAATAATAATTATATTCCAATTTTTGATCTCATATTTTACTACACAGCATTATACAGCTGGGAAAACACAGCAAGGTTGCAGTAGCTGAAATGAAAGGAATACCAAGCATGGGTAATATCTGTATCACATTTTGTTTACAAATTCTGTAGAGGTTTTAATGAAGATTTCAACACCTCTCATGTAAAATTAACTTACACAATAAAATATCAAAGCAATAATGTTTTCTAGTGTCAGACATACCACTTTTCACTCACAGAAAAATAAAAACTAACAAAAAAAGTAATAACAATATCAACAATATCAAAGTAATAACAATATCAACTTTTATTTTGGATTCATCTAAGAAAGAAACTAGCCTTTCCCATGTGACAATGGTGGTACATTTCAGTGTCATCACTAGTTTTTTGTATCGAGGATTGTCCTGCATGTGTCCTAAATTCTCACCAAGTACCTCAACCTTTTAACTGCCTCAGAGGTAGTTACCAGGTTCAACATATCACATGAATAGGTTTTATATAAGAGTTACCCTGTGAACACAAAGGGTTTATTTCCCTTGGGAAACAAACAGTCTTGGCGAAAGGCTCCCTTTTGTTCTCCTTTCCTTTGTAAGTCTGGGTTTTATCTGACTGTGGTACGCAGGAACATCTTGCAGCTTCTAGCCTTTTATGCAAGTGCAAACCACCAAGATTTCAGCACACACTATTCATGGGAAGCAAACATAGACCTGTCGGCTAGAAGGGAGCCAATGTGCATTGCTGATCCCCAAAGCTAGGCAAATGAAGGACAGGGGCAGGACTCCTTGTCAGGGACCATATCTACTAAACAGACAGGCAGAAGCCTCAAAGATAACTGGGGAATGCAGAGGTCTTCTTTATTTGACTGGGCTGCTCATAGAACTCCTTCTAGCTTTAGCTAATTAGAACACCACAAAGCACTTCTAACAGATGAAAACACTACCAGAAAATCTCTTTTCTCTGATAAACCCATCAGAACCAGCCTACCATTCAGAGTTATTCCAAGTAACTCTTAGAGCACTCATGCAAAATGTCTTCTGCTGTTAGTTAGCCCAGCATCACTAATTCTTGAAACTCCAGTTCCACAGGGCTGCAAAGGACAACAGAGCAGGCAGGGAGTCCTATACTCAAAACACAGTCATTAGTCTCGCAGATACTCATAAAACCTTACATATGAAACAGAGTTAAGTAGGACAGTTAAAACATTGAAATAGCCATGGAGGAATAGTGAGAAAGCTTTATTTGCAAAACACAGAGAGATCTGAGAAAGCACTTTTAAAATATTATGTCACATAACTTGTGCCCATGAAACTTGATAAGACAATTTTAGAAACTACACTGGTATTTTAATCATAGCAAAATAATAATAAACATCCTTTGATTATCTATACCATGAAAACAGAAGGGGAGACCTTATTGTTCTCTACAACTACCTAAAAGAAGGTTGTAGAGAAGAGGGTGTTGGCCTCTTCTCCCAAGTGACAGGGGACAGGACTAGAGGGAACGGCCTCAAGCTCCACCAGGGGAGGTTTAGGCTAGACATCAGAAAAAAAAATTCATGGAAAGGGTCACTGGGCACTGGAACAGGTTGCCCAGAGAGGTGGTGGAGTCATCGTCCCTGGAGGTGTTTAAGGTATGGGTTGGTGAGGTGCTGAGGGTCATGGTTTAGTATTTGATAGGAATGGTTGGACTTGATGATCCAGTGGGTCTTTTCCAACCTAGTGATTCTGTGATAACTTAGATCATTAAATATTCTAGCAAAATTAGAGCAACAACATGTCTTCTCATTGTTGCTAAAAGGCAACAAACAGTATTAAATGAGACAGTAACCACCATTTAACTGTGACTTAATTTCTTTATTTTCACTTGTAGTCTGCAAAGACTTTTAAACTCCCAGTTTTTCCACAAGCTACAGAACTGAAAGTGTGTCTGGGTAATTATCAACACCATTATTGCCTTACATGAGTAAATAAATGACGGAATGACTCACTTTTTTCACTTTGATGAACTCCATTATATGTCCCTATGGGAAAACTGCACAGGCTGCATTACAAAAAAGTTACTTTTAATGTAGGCAGGGAAGAAGTGAAGAAAATTCTCATTAACCAGTTGTGATTCAGAAATCTCCAAAAAGTCTGCCCTAGTATTTCAGTTTTAGCTATTCATTTTCAAAAGGTGAGTTTAGCAAAAAGAAACAGTATATAAATTCTTGAAACAAAAATCAAGGTTTAAAAATCTAAGGGCCTAAACAGTCTCAAAATGTTTCTGAAGAGAAGGTTTTTCTACATAAAAACATCTCCAAATTTTATTTTTTTTAAAGTGGTACTCTCTCATTTAAAATAATTTCCTCCTCCCCACATTAATTGATAAAATAAAATGATGGTTTCATTTTACGGTTCTCTGAAAATGCTACAAATCTGAATTAAATTAAGAACTTCTCATGACTGATGATATCAAAACCAAATTATATCACAGAAGGAAGTGAATACAGAAACACTGAGTATCTGACACTAGAGACTTTTGTTGAAAATTACACAGGAGTAACAACTAACTTCAACAATCAATCAGTCAACAACATTTTTTGTAAGTATCAAAGTTTAAAATTAAAAAATCTCTACTAATGCCTGCTAGCCTGTCACTGATTGTCTCAGAGAAAAACAACTGGAGCAGAAACAAAAGCATGTTCTAAAGTGTTTGCATATTTACCTATAGAACCAGTCTCTATAACATACCTTGTACCTTTCATTTAAGGTACAAACCAAGCCTTCTTTGTGACAAAGCCAAAGAATACCTTACAAAGACTATTAAATGTGGCTAATATCTGCTAAAGAGTTACTTAACAAGCAAATGGCTACAGTGAAAATCTAAAATTAATTGTTGCATCATTTCTATGCAAGTTTCCCAAGAAACCTACTCTGAAAGCAAACTGAAAAGAAATTCTGCCAGTTCCTCCAATGGAATTAAACATATTCAATTATCTGACCGTTTTGGACTAAATAGGGTGCAAAACAAGCCAACATGTATCCCAAACCTGGAAGATACAGATAATAACAAAGAAACCAAATTCGGTTTAGCCTGAAAGTCCTACCAGGCAGAAAATGCCAGATCAGAGGAAAGACAAAAAGAAAGTTAACAGGATGAATATTCCACATCTAATAGTCCACCTAAAATACGTAAAATAACTTTGCATTCTCATAACATGAGGGAAATGAAGTTGTTTAGTAATAAATATTTCTTAATACTATGTATTGCTATCAATAGGCAGACTGGAATAATCAATCATTTCAGAGTTAAGTGCTTTAATTAAAATTTTCATCCTCCTTTAGTGGGCTGGGCAAACACTCATACAGTGGTAATAGTAAAGTCCTTGCTCAAGAGTGAAAAATACAAGTCCTATAAACAAAATACCTTACAAACGCAAGCAAATTAGCATTTTGCTGGTACACCCAGAAATTGCTGCAGATAAACTGTCATCAGCACAGATAAGTCAGAAGTAAATAAATACCTTCTTTTTAATACTTTTGGTTAAATGATGCAGGTTAATCTGTTTTCCTAAAAATACAGAGGACTGACAGAGCCAAGGGGAGATGATGCATGTCTTGCCATCAAACTCAAGGGACTGTTAGCAAAATCTGACACAGTAACCTAGGCTAAAGTGAGCATTACTGAAAACAATGGGTAACTATGAGAAAACACATGAGTTTTTTCAGTATTTTTCTGAGTGGAGTAACAATTTAAAGACACGCCAGCTTCTTTAGGTTTTCGGTTACTATTTGAAATTTCTCCTTCCAATGTTCCTCACTTCATCTCTGTCCTGGTTCCTAGTGAACAACTCTAGTCTGTACAGCATTTCACCATAAAGCTGGTGATGTTCCTTTCCATGCTTACAATGTTTAGACTGTGTTACCTTAATTAATTTTCCCAGAGGTTGTCAGCAGCAGCACAAACCTAGCTTTCTTTAGCCTATATTTCCTGAAAAATGCGAAGAACATCCATCTCAACATATGGAAGGTATCCTTGTGGCTGTAATTCCCCTGTCTCATAAGCAGTAATTGACTACACTTTCACAGCTTCAAGTTTCTCATATATATTACTTCTTTAAATATTCACACTATTGTGGAAGGTGGCACTGACACAAAATTTCTTTGGGAAGGAGCTTTCTGGTTCCTTTGAAACAAATAATCAATATCTAAATTAATAATTTTTGCAAGTAATATTTTGTAATTATCAGAATACCTTCACACTGAAACAGTATCTTTTCTTCTTCCAATATATCTCCATATACACCATATAATTTTTTATTTTTTACTCTAACATAAATTTCAAGTTTTCAAGCCTTCAAGGAGTTCTATGTAAACATTAAAGACAATTTAAATAAAACATAAAATGAAATACTTGTTTAAAAATTAAAGAAACCTTTCTTATTCTGAATGATTAAATACCTTCAGAGATTTCCGGTATGCAGTGCAGACAGTCCAAATGGTATTTTCATGTTTGAACTTTTCTACCATCTGAAATATTACATTGACTGAATTACCCCACATTACAAGGAGTAGAAAATATAAACATTAAATATTGAATGAAACCTCAGGGTTCTCCTTCCTTGAAAATAAAAAGCTTACATGTAGCTTTGTGAAGAAAAAAATCCATATTACTTCAAAATAAAACAAATTATCTTGGCAATATTCTCTTTCTTTTCCAGAAGATGTGTGGCACAAGTCTTGCTTAATGAAAACAGAGGAATATGAGAGTGGTAAGGGATGCCTATATACAACAGAAAACCAAAAATCTGTATCAGTTTTTCTTTGTTTGCATTTGCCACATTTTACGCTTTTATTCACAGTTGCACTATCTTCTATGTTAAGTAATTCACCAGTAAACAAGAAAAGTAATCATATCTGTCTGGGTTTAGTTTTGGTTTGGTTGGGTTTTTTTAATACAAAATAGTACTCATTTGTTTCCTAATATTTAGGAAATTCCATACACTATGAGCTTAATCCTAGACCTGTGAAAATAAAAATTTACATGTGAAGTTAGATGAAGTCCTCAGCACTGTATTTTCCTCACCTTCTAAGGCTAACTCTACTGGTCATTCATTTAATAAAAAGTTGTCTTGTTTTCTTAATTTAAAAAATCCAGAATTATTGAATTATCTTTACGTACAGTCCTTAAAGCTACTTTCAATTTTCTTCCTAGAGGAAGGTCTAAGACCAACTGAAGTTACTAGTAATTGCATAGTAATTTTTTTAAATTGTATGTCTATTTACATCATGAGCCTGCAGAACTACAGCTTGGTTTTGATTGCTGTCAAAAGAAATTTGCTCTTTTCTGCACTTATTAGAGCACTCCTGATTTGTAAGATTTTATCTTTCTGTTTTACAGAGCAATACAGAAAAGCATTGCCCGGGTGAAAAATTCTAAGCTTTCTTTTTCCAAATCAGAACATATAAACTACAAATACATTGTTAAAACATTATAGCGAACTAGCTGTCAAAGATATTCTTTTGATTCCTTCCCAAACATTTTGGTTATCTTTCAATGAAAATTACACATTAGCATCTCTTGAATTAATTTTTCTTCAATTTAAGTATCATTCGCTGATTCTTTGTACAGTATTTATATTAATCCAAGTAGGAAGGAGTTCTGCTACCTGGTTCTGTATATCTATTTTACAGCTGTCCAAAATATCTCCAAATACTGCTAAAGCCGATTAGTTCAACATTCTTAATCTCTTATTGATGCAAAATATCAATTAATCAAGCTTTCCAGAACATATTCTTTTTTGTAAAAGGACACTTCAAAAGCTCTTCTTTTCCAAGACTACATCCAGCTCTAAAGTTTTTTGGAAGCAGTAAACTTTAAGAAGTGAAACTGTAAAATTATTTGCCTTGCCTTCCACAATTCTATTTCCTTAGGTAAAACATTTCTATTAAGCATTTTCATTCTTCTTTTTAGGAAGAAAAATTTATTTTCTGTTCCATTCAGATGCTGGTTTCACTATTACAGTTTTTATAAGCACAGAACTTTCCTATACATTACTTTTCAGAACACTACATCGGCTCACTTTGTCACTGAACAGGTATTCCTTTGGACCTCTTGTTCACTGTTATTTTTTCCTAGTTACCAGAATTATCAGAAAAACATAATATCCAAAAGATAATAAATTCACAGAATCTTCTCTCCTCTCCCTCTTAAAATACATTAGAAGTCCTGCTTGCTGAAGGTGATTGACAGCCAACTTTGAAATCCTTGTCTAAGTGAAAAGGGAATGCCTTTTTTTCTCCTCTGTGAAAATTCACTCAAATTCGGCTATCTTGGAGATGTTTAACATAACTTTAGACCTTAACAGCTAAAAATATCTGAAGAGTCCACCCACCATAAACCACCTCGGGCCCCCAAGAATCTCCATTTCTGACCAGTGAGTGCATACTAGCATACCTCTGGACCACAGCAGTAAGGTATGAACTTAGAAAATATTTTTTGAAGTTGCTCTTTGAGTACAATTTTCACTTTAAATAATAGTCCACATTCCAGTCCAGTTTACCACTAGTACTACAGCTACAGTATTAAGCACAAGAACTATGCAACAGGATAGTGCTGACAAGATCCCACAGAGGTCAAGTGTTACAACACAGAGCTAATATTCTTGTAATATTCCTGATCTCATTCTATTTGGTCTCAAATCAGGAAAGAAAGCATGGTTAGAAAGCAGGATGAATATGTTATCTGTATAATTTTCTTAACATTTTAATGTTTTTGCAGCTTATTTCAAGCACGTTCATTTTGTATTTCACAAACACAAAATACAAAGTTTTTGAAATGATACAGAAAACCCTTCTATGATCTAAGTAATTATTCATTTGATGGTATAAGCAAGGTCTAGTCTGCAGTATATACTGCACTTACATGTTTTCCTTAATTATCAGAATTCCATCATTCTTTATTTCATAATTGTTATAAACAAGATGCAAGTACTACCTTTAAGAAGAACCCTTTCTGCAACTTAAAATTAAATATCTTCAGAGTTTCTTAAAAACAGCTTCCCCTTGGTAACTGGTTTTTGTATTTTTTTCCAAAAATAGTGTAAAAATTCCCTAGTGCTTCAGCTCTGTATTTACTACCTTAACAGGCGAAAATGAACCAGGAAAGATACTTTCCATCAAGAACTACTTCCAGAATAGGAACACAAAGCTTTCCTTGATTCTGATGCCTTAACTTCACAACAATTTTGAGTGCAAAGCACACTCTGCTGAAGTGAGTCAGTAACACAGAGCAGCACTACAATGAGTCTGCATGAACCATTTCAGCAGAACGTGAGTTAAATTTTATGCCCATCTACGTAAGGTATCTATACAATCCCAATTTGGTTATCTTGTAACTGTTAATATATATAAGTGAAATATTTATTATGGTGAATAACAGTATTACTATAATAGTAGAAGTTAACACGTTTCGCATTTTACAGATGGAGAACTAAAGTATTGCTATAAATAAGAGGTAAAAGATTGGTGTGTATCCATCTCAGAAGTGCTCATAATAACAGAAAGCTTCCAATGAAGCGTGGAACTGAAACCAAGTCTTTTAAGAGCAGTACACTGTTCCTTCTGTTTGTTTATCATTATTATTATTTTTACTTCAAGCCTTGTAAATTATTATTCATCTAAAATTCACCTGAATAGTGTACCACCACCAACATGGAAACCTCCAAGCCACTAGCTTTGTAAGAGATACGCCCCCTCAGAATTTTCCATTATCATCAGCTCTGTAGTGGAAGAGAAGGAAGAGGAAGCAAAAAATATGATATTGGGGGGGAGGGAGGAGGATTAAGTAAAGGAAAAAAAAAAAGAAAGAAAAGGAAAAAGAAAATGGGAAAAAGTAGGTGCAATGATTGAGAAAAAAATTGCTAGGTTCTTGGTAAATGAACAAAGGAAAGAAATAAAGAGAAAGAAGTTAATAGATCTGTATAGAAAATGGGGGAAAGAGTAAAGAGGAATAAAAACAGACAAGATGCAAACAGGAATGAAAAATTACAAACAGCTAAAATAACAAAGCAAAAACGACAGAGGAAGGTGAAAGCATGGGCAAAATAAAACAACACATGACATGCAAAAAAAGTGGTTCAGATCTGAGAAAAAAGCAATGTCAACAGAGCAAAGAGATAAAAGAGAAATCAGTGATGTCTGATGGGTAGGAATATCCATATTAGTAGGTAAAAAATCTGCACAACCTAGAGAACGCAGTTAGTTACATTCTAGGAGAAGCATTTCCCAGAATAAGCATTTATTTTCACATTTATATTTTAGATTTATTTTTATTATCTTTTTCAGTGGGAGACAGTGGTAATTATCTATTGAGATCCTGAGATTCCAAAGGAACTTCATTTCTCATATCTGTTCAGACATTTTTCCCCTCTTCTTTCCTTGACACACAAGCTCAGTGACTTGTTTTGGTAAAAAGGATTGTATTTCCTGCAGTATATTAGTGTATTCTTATAAAAAGGATTCTAGAAAACTCAGATTTTTTTTTTACTTTTGAAACAGCTCTCATAACTTTACCTAACAGAAAGCAGCTAAAACTCAGGACATTCAAGGACCACCTAAGAGGTCAATAATAGAAAAAAAATTGTCTATATATGCTCAAGAACTCCTCTAAGCTCTTTTCAATACTATTGCCTGTAGAAAGTATGCTTAGAATAATGGTATTAGTGTCACTTTTGGAGTCAACCATCCACAAAAAGAAAGGCAAAACGGACACTGTGAAGCTACAGGAAACGGACGTGCTTTGAAAACAAGGTATCTTTCCTTCACACACCCAGTAAGAGGGCTATGAATTCACAGAAAAAGCATGGATTAAGCAGCAGGGAGCATTTCAGTCCGTTTAGTCTTGCTCATTCCAGCAAGGCCCCAAACAAGCTTCTCCAGACATAAAGAAACACAATTACTCAAAACTTAATTTCTTGCACTTCTTTGCGGCACTTCTGAGACCTCCCACTGCCACAGATGAGCTGCTTTACTTGGCTTATATGTAATACATGATGTAGTTACTGCTATGTTTCCATAGTTGTCATATAATTCACAAAACAGGTAATTTTGTGCATTTTGACAGAACTAGATGAATCTGAGTCTGGCTGGTGAAGATCTTTTTATTCAGACAAAGTACCAGTTATAAGAACTATGCAAGAGCTTATGCGAATGTGAAAGTGGCCAAGTAGCATATTGCATACAGAGGACTCATAAGGTCTACGTAATGATGCTTCTGACCTCAGACAGTAAGAAACTGGTCTTTTTCTGGTCATCTACCCAGAGAAACAATGGTGCTGAACAACCAAGGATCAAAGTGCAGCATATCATGCTCAACCTGTTTAACTTCCCAAAACACTAGAAAAATATGTTGCCATGAACATAGTGTTATACCTCCAATATTAAACTTACTAGCTGTTGTGACAGAGTAAAAACCTGGATATCCATCCAGATTTGTTTCTCATGGACCTTTCTTATACTAGCAAAAATTTATATACTTAATTTGAAATTACTGTTTGATGCTGCTTGTTGAATAAGAGACTTAAAGGTGATGCACAGCAGTTAATTAGTAATCTAAGTCTGACAGCTACAGCTGCAAAATGCTTGTATGATAATTTCAAAATTGAAAATTATTTATTTAAATCTACATGAAATTAGTGTATGCTCATTAGAAAGTCAGTGATTACCTTGAAAAGTACTAGTGAAACATTTCAGTAGTTTTGCAACAACACAAGAGAGTATACAATGTATGTCTCCATCCCACACTTTATCATAATTTGGTGTCAGCAAAGTTTTTAGATCTTAACATTACAATTGAAAACATACTCAACAGAATGGTGTTTAACATGGTTCAGAACTAGAATGCTAATTTTTTTTCAAATCTCAGTATTAAGACTTTAAACTACTTTAATTAATAATCTGCTTTATTAAGCTATACATACTTTATAAATATATCTCTATATAACCTATATAACTGATACACATGCATGTTGCAAAATGTGAAATTCTGATTAAATGTAAGAAAAAAACATTGAGTGACTACAGACTGGTTATCCAGAGAGGCTGTGTAAACCAACAGCCTTGATGGTTTTAAAAGCTCCCCTGGTTAATGCCCTGATCAATGTGGTCTAACTTTGAAGTTAGCTCTCTTTCAATCTGGCAACCAGACTTGATGACCTCCACAGGTCCTTTTCAACCTGTTATTCACTGATTCTACAATATATATCGAAAAACTGAGTTCAGTACTGTAATAATCAAGGATACGGATCATCTCAAAAAGAGGTATCTCGAAACCTTTGAAGCTCCTTCTATTATACAGTAGTTCAATAATTTACAGGCAAGTATAGCTCTTCTGCGTATGCTAATTGCATCGTTACATCCTACATTACATACACCTAACCAGCACAGTACTTTCATAGTTAAAAATAAACAAAACACAACAGCAAAAAAAAGAGAAAAACACTGCCACAATTAAAATAACCTAATCCGATGCCACAGGAATCAACAATACAACGAGCAAAAGAGATTCAGAATATACTGTTAATTGGCGACAGTCTGCCACAATATACCTTGTATCTAACGAGGTTTGGACAATATACTATCACTGAAATTTTTACTTTGATAAAATGAACATGCCAAGACATAGACTTTGAAGTTAAAAACATTCTAATACTAGTTTACACACAGACACAGAGACTTATACTTAAGCACGCGCATATATATACATACCCACCCCATGGCCACATATCAGTAATAGGAACAATTTTAGCTTTCTGAAATATTAAATACAATTTAAGATTACACTGAGGAAGTAATATCCATTACAAAATGCTGATGTTAGACAGCAAATATTGACCTTTATAATTTATCTGATGAAAAAGCCTTAATTTGCTTGTTATTCAAACTTTAACAATAAGTATGACAGCTTAGATGGCAGAAAGAAAAAAAAAATCAAACCAGCATTTGCTATCACTTTACATTAACATTTTGACCAGTCAACAATTCAGCTGTGATGAAATGTGCAGTTTGATTCAAAGTAAGACAAGGCTATTTAAATAACTCAAAAATAAGAAACGGGTATTGAAACATTAGAATTTTGATAAGCGATCACAGCTGCGCTAGAATTAGTTTCTATAGCAACAGAGGAAATAATGTGGAGAATTGCACTGCAATACAAGATGGATTCCTTACAAACACTGTTGTTGAAATAGAAAACTTTAAAATTACTCACTGTATTAAAGTATTCCTATCAAAATGGTTATTCAAATATCCTATACCTTGTACTTCACACATTGTTCTATTTTCTTTCTCCAGGATTCAATTCAAGTACCTCCATTCAAGTTGCATATTACATTTTCACTTTTCCCCATTGCTCATCTTCCCATTTTAAAATT
Source organism: Coccyzus lansbergi (assembly GCA_033558105.1). Taxonomy (NCBI): domain Eukaryota; kingdom Metazoa; phylum Chordata; class Aves; order Cuculiformes; family Coccyzidae; genus Coccyzus; species Coccyzus lansbergi. The sequence continues at coordinate 346,010 of JAUMJK010000678.1, read as the reverse complement.
AATTGAAGTGACTTATTCTGAAAAATACTGTGTCTCCAATCTCAAAGTAATCTGCATTTTCCACACTGTTTTTCCTATCCCTATGTAGAAGCACTTACATTTATTTTTCCAGCAGTGCACTTGCAAAACATAAGAGAGTGCTTTGCACATGCTATTCGTAAGAAGAGGCATCAGTCATGAGAATTAACATCACTATGGAAGTTTTGAAAGTTGTAGTCATATGAGACTTGCACTAGCTTTTATCAGTATGCACTCTCATGTTCTAAGCATGATTAAGAAACCACAGTGTATCTATTAGTATTCACGGACTGAATACCCGTAAGATGGTAAGATAAAAGCCTTTCAGTTGAGCACATCTTTAGATGTCAAATGTGGCCCATTTCTTACACTGAGAATTATTGTTTCATTGCATCATCTCCAATTCTAGCTATTTTTGGCAACTAATTAAAAGCATATGCCTGAACCTTTTATATATTTTGCCCTTATAATGAGACCTATTACTCTGGCTTATTCTATCCCTTTGAGTTCCAAAGTATCTTTTGAGTTACCATGGATACAAGTGATATGCCTTCTCCCGCAACTGCTCTGTGTGCCTTATCAAACATCAGAAAACTGACACAGTAGGAATCTGAGCCATCTATATATGAATGTCTAACCTCTTGGAAGTGTTCCTCTCCATGCCGGCTCTACACACACCCCTAAAAAACCCCACCCAAAGAACAGAACTGATTTACATATGCCATACACTAACATTTGTAATAAAATAAACAAGCAAGCTCTTTTCTACCTAAAATCTAGTACATTTCTCAAGGAAAACAAAATGAAAAAAGGCACAAGCATGAAAAAATTTAATCTGATCAATCCTGAAACAGTCTTAAAATACAAACAAGAGTACACAGAATCATTCTGAGTTGCCTGTTTATTTTAACAGAGTTTAAGTGTTTCTAGATCAATATGTCCACTGAAGATTTAAAACGCAGCAGATTTCATCATTTCATAAAGAAATTGCAGAAACATTGCATGCAACTCTGAGATTTCACATAAACTAAAGTCAATAACACTCCCTTAAAAAGAAATTATTATACCTCTTTACACCAATTTATTATGGGCATTTACAAATGTAAATTGCACTCCAACAAGCTAGAAATAATTTGTACTCATCAGTGAAGAAGAGGGCAGTTAGTAAAGTGATTTTCCCATTATGTTCTGTATTCTGACCACTTCTTAAAAATAAAACTCTCTACCAGTCAGAGAGCAAAGTTAACCCAGGATTCAAAAACCAAGTGCTGATACTTACACAATCTGAATTAACGTATGGATAGTAAGGAGAAGAACCAGAAGCAAAGATAAATTGTTGTAATATGAACTCAATACAGATTTATTCAGAACTGTTTCCAAATTTTCACTCCATTAAATCCACGGAAAGATATCAGCTACATGAATGAGTGCTTATAAAAGAAACTAAAAGTAGGAGAGAGAGAAGAATGAGTAGGGCAAGTGCTCTTCTTGCCCCCTTTCCTCAGTTGTCAAAACTTCTCAAATTATTACAGTAAAACAAAAAGAAAAATTTAACTGACTTGTTCATACTCACAAGCTCAGCATTTGACATGTATCTGAGACAGAGACACTGAAGAACATAGAACTGACTCTTATCCTTGTTTGTTTTAATGTAAAAAAACCCTAGCATTCTGGTAAGTTTTTCACAAACACTGAACTAACAGCATATCAAATGTTTTCATTTTTCTAATACTGTCGCTGTAGGTTAGACTAACAGTGGCATGGATTTCATAAGATGCACTTCTTTTAAATTTAACTTTGAACTATCTCAGGTTATGATATTCTCTTTTGGGGCAAAAAACACTATCCACACAATGCTTTCACTCCCTCCATCACGTTCACCTTTCCTTACACATGCAGCTCCTCTGTATAATGAACTCCTGATTTATCTGCATTGTGCACAAAAGCACACAACAGATCCCTATTCCTCTCTTCGTAGAAGTAAAAATTCCAATCCAGTACTTTTTAGGTAATAAATATCACTTTCTTTTATGAAGGATGGTAAAGTTCTTGGTTCAAAGAATCTCAAAGTTCTCTGGAAATGGTCACATTTGTTTCCTATACCTCTGAGGCAGAGATTGCCTTTAAAACAAATCACAGCTAATGCGTTTATTTCTAAAGATTTGGTTTTGATTTTCACCCCTCTTCTTGTTAACAGGAAGGAAACAACACCAGGACAAGCAGATGGTTCAAAGCAGTGGTTCTTATAGCCAGGGAAAGAATTTTGCTCTCAAACCAAAGATAACAGCCATTGTCAAATAGGATGATAAGTTCCTCTGAAGGAGAACACTAGACACAAGTCTCAACACATAAATTATTCCTCAGATATAAAGGAAAATTACCATCAATTCAAAACAACTTTTCAAGTTCTACTAGACCAGCTCAAGAGTTCTCTATCAGACAAACTTTCTGTGGGCATAAAATTTATGATGAAAGATGTGAAAGGAAAATTAAAAAAAAATATCAGAGCACTGCAATCAACTTCATCTTCAAGGAGAGTTTACAAGTCATACATGTACTTGCCTGTTTTCACATGATTATTTCTATATTAAGATATAAGCAAATAAACTGTAAAGTTTGGAGGGAAAATGTAATTATTCTCTCTCTTTATTCTATGATCAGAAGAATAGTTCCATTCTGATATTATGTGCAGAATTTAACACACTTAAATATGAAGCACTCCAAGTACAATAATTTTGAGAAGGTAGTTACAAATTAATGCAAAAATAAGAGTAGTTTTCTGGTTTGTATCCATCAAATCTTGAAAATAATTGCAATGGATTTTTCGATTTTCACTCAACTCAAAATTGCCACAAATTATACATATGCTACAGAAACTCTTTTAAGTATTAATAAAGCTTAGTAAAACATAGCATAGACGGCATTGTACTTTTCATTTCAGAGCTCTCTTTTTTTCCTATTAGAAGTCACAGGAGCTTGGGCAAAACTCTTAAAAGACACTATCTGTTTTAAATCTTGCTGATGCAGTGTTTTTAGTGCTCAGGATTTAAAATCTAAGTTTCAGAAGCCTTTACGCAAACTACCAAACTACAGATTGCTAAAATACAGGGATAACCAAAGAGATCAAATATGTAAACAAAACCAGGAACTAGGAGATATTGGAATCCACAGCAAGTTTAAGCAAAATCAAGTAACATTCTAAATTAGGTTACTTGAAGACATGCAGCAATTAGTCTAATCACTAGTGTTAATCTCAACCAATTTAAACAAGAACAGATGCTGTCCCTCTTTTTTTTCCCCCCAAAAGATGCAGAATTAGCCCTGACCTTTCAGTTACAAGTGTCTTTTCTGGTACAGATGTCAACTATTTGCAACAAACAACAGCAATCTCATCACCTGTTTCAGTCATATACATAAGATTTATTTGTTCAGGCTGAGCATTTTCAAAGAAAAGAAAATCACACCTGAAGTCAGCCTCTCGAAGAGATGAACCTTTCATAGTTTCATTCTCCGAGATTTGGATTTTTCAGATACATATGCTCTTATCAGCTCTATTTTTAACCTGCCGCTCATATAGGATACTTAAAATTCTGAACATGTTTACATTATCCATCCAGCAGGCTAATGGAACTGCATACCAGACAGTCATGCATAATTCAAATCAATATCCTCAGGCTTGCAACTCTAAGTCAAAGCTGCCTTTAAACAAGCTGGGTGTGACTTTAACATGAATAAAATGTATCTAATTTTTAACCTTTATCTGACAAATTGATATATTTGCAAAGGAATGTCATAAATCTTTAAAAATTAAAACAAATAGAAAATCACAATAAATTAAAATCTTTTAAAAAACACTTTCAAGAACAAAATTTAGAATGGTTCAACAAGACTGAGTGCAAAGGTTTCAAACAGAGAGTTGGGAGTTTTTTTAAGAATAACGTACAAATGTATACATAAAAACATATGCTGGCAGGATATTAAGCTGTGTGGAAGATGAATGTAGCAGGATTTCTTATTTACAGGTTTAAAGATCAAGCTTTAATTAAACTGGGCATAGGTTACTCTACACAGAAAATATTTTAAGTATGTCTGCCAGCCTCTCTCTAAGGAACAGAATCAGAATTTCCATAATAAAATCATTTTCCCTTTGAGTTTTCCAGTGTCCTTCCATGAAACCATGATTCCATCACACTAGACAAGCTTCAGCTGCACTGAAATGGCCAGAAACGTGGCAATTACACTAGCTAGGGATCTATTTCCAGATTATTTGTAAATATGGAGGAAAAATAATTGCAAACAACAGAAGTAGTGCCCAAAAAAAAAAACCAGAACAAAAAAATCCACCCCAAACCAAGACAGCAGGAAAAGAAAGGACTTACAGGACTTCAAGTATATATATACTTATATATATAAGTATAATAAAAGTATATTTTTTATATAAAAATATATATATATTTAACATATTATGCTTTGCTTTCCCCCCAAAGAAAATATTCCAGTAATTCCAAGATGATCAGAGGGCTTGAGAACCTCCGCTATAAGGCCAGGCTGAGAGAGTTGGGGCTGTTCAGCCTGGAGAAGAGAAGGCTCCAGGGAAACCTCATAGTGACCTTCCAGTAGCTGAAGGGAGCTACAAGAAAGCTGGGGAGGGACTTTTATAAAGGAATGGTATAGGATGAGGGAGGATGGCTATAAATTGGAGGGAGGAAGATTTAAACTAGAAATTAGGAAGAATTTCTTCATTATGAGGGTGATGAGGCACTGGAACACATTGCATCCTAGGGAAGTTGTGGATGCCCCTGCCCTGGAAGTGTTCAAGTCCAGGCTGGATGGGGCCTTAAGCACCCTGATCTAATGGAAGGTGTCCCTGCCCGTAGCAAGCAGGTTGGAACTAGATGATCTTTAAGGTCTCTTCCAACCCAAACCATTCTATGATTCCATGATACAACCATGAGATCTCAGCAATTAGATTTGAGAGTAATGAAAACTGTACCTTCTTCTGTATATTCAGCAGGATTCTTTCAGAATAAGCATGTCTCATGGTACACATGCACAACAATCAAAGAAACTGCTCTCCTATATCACTGGACATTACCATAATACCAAGGAAAATGAATGCCCATACACAATAACTTTTAGATCATATTAGTACAAGAAATATCCCATTTTTAACAGGTACTCTCAGAATTGGCAAATGCACTGGATTCATCAAGGAAATCATATTTTCTGTTGATACAGTACTCTGTCTTCCGCTTATAATCCAAATCAGTTCTACATTTTATTAATGCAGAATATTTGTATCAAATACAATGCCACAAGGAATTATTTCATCCACAAATACATATGTGAGCTTTTCCTAGTTAATGACAAATCTTGATCTTTAATTCCAGATTCAAAGTTATGAGATTTAGTAAAACAATGAGTTTACAATAAAACGGAAACTTTCCTGTAATTATTAATCTATTATTTGCATTGCTTCAGAGACATCACATTACTACGGGGAACTTTCTTCAAAGCCTTTAAATCAATGCAAAGAGTATTTCTTCAAAGACATCAGAATGGTGGCAGGAAGAACCTAATTTGTAAGACTGCTTTACTCACTAGTGCACATCAGGAAAAAAAGTTCTTTCCAATGGGATGACAGTTTTTCCTCCAGCTGGTTTAGCTAGAAGAATAATTTTCCTGTTGTAAATCTCATCACAACTGAGTTCTGTCACTAGTTTTATATTCTCAGATGACTTGCATGCTTAACTTCTTTTTTCAGCATGTCTGCTGTTAATCACAGGGTAAATCCATGATTTCAGTATTATTCAAGTTAATTCTATCAAGCATTTTCATATGATTCCTTTGTTTAACAAGATACTTGTGCACAACTTCAATACTGGTTATCTGGCTTTTCAAATCAAAAGTTTTCAATGTAACTCCATACTCTTTAAAATTGTGTTTAAACTCAAACACAGATCTCCTTTGCGCTTAAGTCCCATGTTTATGCCTTGCCACCTCCACAATATTCCTCAAGAAAATTACAAGAATAACATTGAAAAACGCATGTACTTTCTACCTCAAACTGTGAATTCTGTCCATTCCTGATCTCCAGACTCTATAAACACTATGCTTGTCTACTACTCATGCAGGAACTACAACATAATCATAGCCTAGTATGTGAATTATTTACATGAAATGTTCCTTACTATTAGAGACCTTTCAGAAGACAAAGGGTAACACCTTGGGAAACAAAACCAGATCTGAATTCTGTAAAACTGAATAAAAAGACAGAACAAAGGTTAATCTTTAAACCACCAAAGCCTCTGCAATGATCAGTTGACTATATTGTTGAGGCTCTAGAGTGTATCCAGAGAAGAGCAACGAAGCTTGTGAGGGGCTGGAGAATAAGTCTTACAAGAAGCGGCTGAGAGAGATGGGATTGTTTAGCCTGGAGAAGAGGAGGCTGAGGGAAGCCTTGCTGTTCTCTACAACTACCTGAAAGGAGGTTATAGAGAGGAGGGAGCTGGCCTCTTCTCCCAAGTGACAGGGGACAGGACAAGGGGGAATGGTCTCAAGCTCCACCACGGGAGGTTCAGTCTTGACATCAGGAAAAAAATTTTTAACAGAAAGGATCATTGGGCACTGGCAGAGGCTACCCAGGGAGGTGGCTGAGTCACCTTCCCTGGAGGTGTTTAAGGTACAGGTGGACGAGGCGCTCAGGGACATGGTTTAGTGATTGACGGGAATGGTTAGACTCAATGATCCAGTGGGTTCTTTCCAACCTGGTGATTCTATGATTCTATATTTTTGGGCAACACACAATATAATTTCATATCATTAACAGAATTTACTGTTTTATACTACTGCAGAAGAATAATAGAGTGATTATCATAATCAACTAAGAAAATACTCAAAAAGTCTTAAAAAAAATTCCAAAACCAGCATCGGAGCAGTTAAGTATAAAACAAGGCAAACCATGGACAGTACACACTAGATACTTGAATTAGTAAAATATCTTTTGTATTACACGAAACTATCCTCTTGATATAGATACAGATGAAACTAGTACACTTCCCAGGGGCTTCAAAACCACAAAAAATTCTCTGTCTTCAAAATTTTAGGTGCTTGGAGCCAATGAAGATGCATTCCATTTTACCAGCAAATAGGAGGCAGGCACATAACCAAGAACTTTCTATCATTAGTATTGTATAGTTGTACTTTCTTCTAAGATCTATATTAGTCTTAAAATAAAAGGTGTCAAGGGCAGATGCTGATATAATAGAAAAGAAGCATTGGTAGCTCGATCAACTAAAGAAATATTTTTTTAAAAATTCCCTTTTTTTCTCTCCCAAAAATCTCTACAAAGTACATCAAGAATGACAGTTAATAGTACACAAGTACTATCAGCGGAGATACATGTAGGAATATCTGGAATGTCTCAGCTCTAGCATGACTCAGCCTTCAAAAAAGATTCTGAAGCACTTGGGAAAAGCTGCTGTGAAGATTAGTTAAGACTTGCCTTAAGTGTTTTTTACTGTAGACCCTTTCATAGCACCTTGATTAATGTACTATTTAAAGCATTAGGTCTATCCAAAGCTGCAAAACTGCAGTATTTTGTTCTTATAGGTATTACACTAGAGAAATCTCACAATCTGATAAAGAAACATCAGAGAAATATAGGTGGCCACCTTCTTAATCTTTCCATTGTGTTTCTAATTAATTTCTTTAAAGCATTTTAGAGGAAAAATACGTAACTATTTAAGTTACAATCTGGTAATCAACTGAACTTTCAGTCTGCCAGTCTGAATAATACTTCATAGATGTTATTCCACATAAGCCATGCTCTTTACCTGTAATTCTTAGGATCTAAAGTATACAGAACAAACAGGCCGATTTTGAGAGAACCATGTGGCCTTATTTTGCTGAACACGATATAATCATACTGAGGCCCCCACTCCATAATTTTGAAACCCTAGGTCTTCATTTAGGCTAGAGATTAGGAGGAAGTTTTCCATACAAAGGGTCATTGGGCACTGGAATAGGCTGCCAAGGGAGGTGGTTGATTCACCTTCCCTGGAGGTGTTTAAGGTATGGGTAGATGAGGTCCTGAAGGGCATGCTTTAGTGTTTGATGGGAATGGTAGGACTCGATGATCCGGTGGGTCTCTTCCAACCTGGTGACTCTATGATTCTATGATTTATACTTGGCTTGATGATAGGCCTGCTTATATGCAAGGAATAATGATAGAAACTACACTGGAAAACATTATTATAAAGGGATTCACTGAAGGATCTGTTCTTCCTCTCTCAGACAGTCCAGTGACCTTCACCTTAACTTGACAAGCCTGAAGAAGAAGGATGTTGCTTTACAGAATGTATTTACAGAGGTTGCTTTAATAGATTCACCTGTATACCAGATTCACCTATATACCACTTTCGAGGTGCTTATGAAAGAGCTTCTGGTGTTCTTGTTGGGAAGATACTGAAAGAAAAAATCTCTATATACTTCAAGGCATGAAAACTAACAATAGAGATAGAAATGGCAAAAAGCAGAATAAAGAATTAGATCCAAGAGATTCCAGAAGAACAGTCGCCTTCACGTACAAAGATTGACACTGAGGAGCAAGGCAAACATATGTCCAACAGACACGTCAACAAAAAGTGCCGAAAGCCTAGAGAAGAATAAAAGTGGGGAAGATAAACTACAAAAATAACATCATACTCTACCTTCACAATATGGAAAAGATGGATAAAATCCAGTAGCATATGCCTGCTAGAGCAGCAGATTCTCATTTAAGAGAACTTATGTTTTCTCACTGCAGTCTTTTAGTGCTTCCATATGTTTCAAAAAAACCTTGTGAAATGTAAGGCACTTGGGCCAATCTCAGAAACAGAGCCTCTGAACAAACATGTCTTCAGCCATGGGGCTTTATCAATTGAGAAGTCAAAAAAAGACTTTACAATAGGCTGGAGATTGAATTTGTGGTTGTAGTGAGCTGGTAAAAAATAGATAAATAAAGTACATTTAAGTACACTACAGAAGCAAGAGTGCTTACCACTTTCTCTATCATGAAGTCACTTCAGAATTGGGATCAATTCCCCTTGCTTCCTTGCTAATCAGAAATTTTTCATAGCTGTGGAAGACGTGATTTGGGCTTTAAGAACTTCACAAATTAACTGTAAAATAGCAATGTTTTATTACCCTCTTATAACTTTCTCATCTACAGGGATGCAAAACCTTGATTTCACAAACAAAAAAGAATCTACAGCTTTGACATTTCTAAAAAAACCCAAACAAACTCTAATTTCAATATATTTCCCCTAACATTTCTAAGTGGTAAAACTTCCATTTTAGGAATTTAAGGGACTTCTTCCTTAAAAAATACATCGTACCTGCCTATGAAGCTTATAGAGATTACAAAGACACAACAAGCTGTCTGTACAATGTTTGGGTTTTTTAAGTTAAGGAATTAGCCACTACTAGAGACAAAGAGTCCGGTTTAATACCATATTATGGGTTTAATACAATAGTGTCTTTTTTGCAAGTGAAGTTATTAAGAAAACACAGTCCATTTAGGACCAAAACCATTATAGATACAAAACAAAAACCTCCAATTATCAAATTACAATGAACAATGTCACTTTTAAATTTAAATTATCTACGCTTTGTTATTTAGATCACTATTTAGGTATAGAATCCCTTTAGCATCTTATGATGCTATTTCTGGTTGTTCTTTCGTGGTTTTTTTTTTCTCCTTACTTTTGTTCCTTATTTTTCTGAAATTTCACAGGCAATATTAATCCCTTCTTCCAAAATATTACAATTAATTGGAGCATATAAAGGCAGTAACATATGGGGGCACATATTCAACAGTAAAATTAGAGCATTTGAAATGGTAGGGAACATCACAAAAAGTAGGATGCACGTTATAGAAAGTGAAAAGGTAGTTATATCAGGGTATGTATCAGTGAAAAGAGAAAAAAAGACACCTCAATAGGTATCCCTACTTTACTGGATAACATGAGAAAGAACACAAAGAATAATTCTGGCAAAAATAAATTCTCAAACCTTGAAGCTGACTCTAGAATTCTGAGCATAAATACAGAGACTGTGTTAAATCCATGCACAGATATCAAGAAATATTGTAGTTAAACAAGTTTTCTGTGATTAACAGTTTTGAGTCACTTCTGCAAGAGTTGGAAATTTCAGGTGTAAACCTATCTCCTGTACCATTTTACTTCATCATCTGTACCATTTTGCAATTGATGATAACATTTGCAATCTTCTTGATTTGCTAATGAACTAGATTTTCCTTTAGAGATACTCTGGAATTAACCCTGTCCATGAGGAGCTCACTGCAAAAGTTATATCTTTACAACAGCTCAGAATCTGTAGATTGCATTAGGTATAACATTTTCCTTTAAAATAAACATAAATCATCAAAATCTAAGTGCATCAAATGTGCTGTACAAATATTTAAAGTGAATCAGACACTGGTCATAAGTACGTATTTGTGAACCAAAATTTAAAAACCTACATTTCATAGAATGAATTAAAGTGCTACTAGAACAATCCATCATCACAATACCCCAACATGACACAAAAAATATATTGCTTTCTTCTTTTAACTATTAAAAGCATTATATAAAATGCCATGTCAGTTCTACATAAATATGCTCAAAAGAAAGATTAATATGGCCATCTAGAGGAGAAAAGAATTATGTGAAAACATGCCGCACACACTTTCAGGCTTCAGAATAAAGTATTTTTAGAGGCATGTAGCCAGAAAATAGATGTAATAAATTCATTACGTAATTGATACTAAGTGAACCTTAAAATAATATGATCAGAAATATTGATGGTCTTAGCAATACAAACACATTGACATTATGCATGTTTTTAGCAATGCAAACAAAGCTTTCAGGGTATATTAATATAGACAAGGCTGTGGTTTTGTCTCCTTGTGAAATTTTGTGTGTGCACTGTTAAGTGTAGAATTGTCTAAACAAACAAATTTGGCAAGTGAAGATTGAAGTGCAGAGTAAATAGTTATTAGTAGAACTCCTTATTGACTCTATTGAAAACACACAGCACATTTGCAAGATGCAACACGTGACAGAGAATAACTGCTGAAGAGAAAATAACACAGAATTTTCTGAAAATTAAATACCATTTTCATTACTCATATTACTCTACCTCTGATGGAATTTTTAATGATGTCATCAGAGGCTGATTTACCTGCAATGAGCAGAGAGGGAACCAAGATGAGACAAAAATGAATTCTCACCTCTGATCACTTCAATGCAACACTATCAATCCCTGCTCAACATATGGTCTGATTGGTGTCTTAAGCTGTAAATACATCTGAAATATTCAAGTCACAGAGGTAGAAATTATAAAGTATATATGAGGAAATAAAAGCACACAAAATCAAATATTGTGACAATTGTTTCTCATGCTAACTGAAGTACATAGGAACACACTGCTTAATCCCGCTGTACTACAAAGAATCAAGAAATGGTTCTACCATTTGCCTTTACATTTCTTACAGAAATAATTCAACTGTCAAAAAGTAAGTATTTAATGAAAAATGTCAGGATTCCTACTGCATCAAGTCTTCTACAGATTTATTTTGCAAGTTTAAGAAACAGTAAAGCTTTGAATTCTCCAAAATTACACTGGAACATTTAGGATGTTAATGGTTTCAACTTCGAATCAGTAGAGATTAACCTCATCTGTTCGGTGAACTGTTTCTTTGAACGTGTATGAACTATTTGGTAGTGATAGCCAATCTCTCATTTATTTTTGGCTGTAGGCTTTCCTCATGAGGTTTCCACTTTCTTTTTTCATGAAAATTTTAGGCTGGGTAGCCTTCCCTTTGTAATGATCATAACATAGAACTTGTACTGTCTCTTCCCCTATTCTAAAACATTTTTATCATTGTGCAATTTTTATTTTATTTTAAAAATAATTTAGGGAGAACATAAAAAGTACTAACATTAATCATTCTAGTGTGCCACCTTCAGGTCACTGAATAATGAAAAATACTAGGTTTCTGATCTGTTGTCATGTCCAATACTATAAAACTCTTTTTAATGCTATTAAGTATAATTTTGTTGAAATGAATGGATTACAAAGCTGAGACAAAATCATGACTCTAATTTGCAAGCATTTTGCAGAAAACTGTAGAATTTGCAGGCTATCAAATAAGCAACATCGCTGATTCTCCTCGTAAAATGTGGGGAGAGAATGGTCTCACAAGCAGCAGTAAAAGCAAAATACTGATAGTCTTAAAGTCTTTTTGCAAGTAGAAGTGAGCGGTTAAAAATTCCAATGTGAGAATGTTTTGATTTTTTTTGCTTTATTTTTTCCCTGACTCTGAATGATCTTTCATTATAATAAATTCGATTTGCATACTAATTTTAGAGTGAGTACATGCGTGCATATATATAAAAATCAGTTTTACACCCAGCTAGCTTCCTGAATAGAAAGAGTATTGTGAAGGGATCACGGTTGGTGACAGGTGTGTTTAACAATAGACTTAAAAATAAGAAAGGAGGGGATAAACAATTGCAACTTTCCTGATGCAATACTTTGGTTTAGACTCTAACCATGATATAGAAGTTCTCATTCCCCAGAAGAGGACAAAAGTCAGTGACTATGAATTTTGCTGACCTGAGAGGTTGATAAGGAAGACAATTATTAAACAAACAAACAAAACGATGAATACAGGCTAGTACAAGGTCTTTGGAGGTTGTCTTAGAGGACCAAAATGAAAAGCTCAGTGAACTAAGAACTTTTCACTGAGAAGATGAACAAGGTAGGGTAAAACAAATTTTCACAACTTTGAAACAGAAATGACACATGTTCCTTCCAACATGAATTATTCAATTATTCAAAGAGCCTCAAGAGCCTGAAAAGAGACAAATACATTTTTCTGGTATCTGCAAGTAGTCTTGTACAATTTCTGCCTGGTGCTACTTGCTAACAAATACAATTGAGTTTTCCATCTCCTGTTAATAAAAAAATGCCATTCTTTCCCAACAGTGACATAGGCCATACAAAAAATTATCTTATTTTTTGTATTCTCCCAACCAACGCTGTTGACAGATCCCAGTAGCTATAAAACCCAAACATGATACTTTCACTACCCTTTTCACTGTTGTCCTCCTCCATCACAGTGTCCAAGAATTGGCTCTTACCACCTGACACCACCTCTTCATCTCCTTCCCTATTTGCTGGAACTCAGACTCCTAGCTTTCCTACAGTTTACAAGCAAAGGGAAGAACCAAAATAACTGATGATCAGAAAAGAATGCTTTCAGTCTGCATCTTACTTCAATCATGGTTTTCACATTGTTTGTGTCTTAACTTGTAATCACTAATAAGCATGCACTAATTTCAAATTTCAGTGGCAAACAGACTTTTATATAATTGAATTACATCACAGAGTCGAAAATTTAAATTTTTTTTAGCACTTCTGGACTGTACAAAACATTTAAGAACAGATATCTTGTAATTACATGCATCCACTTTTTCTGGGAAAATATCAATATATAAATACTTTCCATTTTAACACACTAAAGAAGCCAACAAACATCTTACAATAGCACAGTATCTATGTTAGAATCTGACTTTTGTGTAACTTCAACCAAAGCTCACTTTTCATGCTAGGAAATGGCCACAGATACAGTTTTCACATACAGTTGTTTTCAAGCACAAAAAGCATATTGACAAAATACTGACAGCAGAATTCTCAGCCTCTAATGTAAAATTGTCACCCTAACTTGAAATCAAGAAAAACATACCACAAAAGAACAAATTCATTGTTTATATCCAACTTCTAACACCATGGGAAAATTATATTAATCTAATCTTTTTAAAATTTTCTGTGATTTCAAGACAAGAAAAGATACACAATATTCCAGTAACGCACACTGTAAGGACCACGTGCACCACAACCAATAACCAAGTCCATCTATTTTGCTGTTATGACAGCTCATCAATAGAGGAATAATAGGCCTTCTTTGTATTCATTATACCACAGAATTCATCAAAAGTTGCCATGTTTCCTTCCTTCTTAAATCAAAACAGTATTAATTCCCCCAAAATAAAATTACTAAATATAAAATTGTATAAAACTTAACATAACAAGATATAATTTGCTGCATTTACAGAAGAATATGCACAAGTCTGTGCTATTTTTTGTTCTTTTTTTTTTGAGCATGCACAAATGTAACATATATCTGGATATTTCTTGCAGACATTGACTATTTACAAGTCAAGCTGCCCTCATCTAGGCCTGGCTTATTGAGAACATAATCCTGAAATTTGGAATAAAAGGAATGCTTTTAAATCACTCTTACCTTCATCTATTGAGGCTTCACTACTGTATCCATCATATTCTGCAGACAGGGGACTATATTTTTGTCTGGTTTCCCATATATAGTTTTTTTGCTGTCTGCCATCCACCACTGGCAGCCTGGAACTCTGGGTCCTAGACAAGGCCTCATGATATTTACCCAGTGCTTCATCTTCACTCTCAGATGATGAACCATGCTGGTCTTTACTCATATAAGAGTTGTCTGTTTGAATAAAATAAAGCAAATCGACTACAGCTCAAAATAGAATACAATAAAATAACCACAAGAGGTTATCAATAAGTCATTTCAGTTCTAATTTCTGTAATAACTTAAAAATATAATCTCATTATAAGTATTATGTGGTTCTATAATTGGTGAGAGCTATTTTTACTTTCTAGAAAAACTGAAAGATAATTCACCTCCCCCAAAAATTCTAAAACTTATTCAACTGAAAGTGGATCCATTTTCCGGCACACACACTGAAGTTCTTATAACTTCTTCATTAAGTAATAAAATGTACAAAATAATTTATGTGAATTAAATCCAACAATGCTGCAATATTACATTTGGATACCTAACATATCAAAAATGAACCTCCTGATCCTCTGTTGCCAGCTGATTCTTGCTATGAGCATGCAGCATAACACAGAAATGCAAATGATCTATGAAGAGAAGCCTACTACAAAATCATCTTATGATATTTATGTCAGTAGTGTTTAAACTCACATCAAATAGGAAAATTCTAGTGAAAGATGTTTGCATGCACAATTATATTTAACTTACAATAAACAGCCCCTTGTTCAGTAACATCAATTAATGCAGATTCTCACAGCAGACATCTGGAAACAGCAACAACTACATAAAGGAATCTATCTAGTTAATTCTTTTATACCACTTCCTCTGCAATGCCCACTCCTGTGGCCAGCTTTTTCCAACATCTCAGGTCTGACTTCCTCCCACAAGTCAAAGATTCAGCTGCATTTTTGTTTCTGTAAAAGAAAAGCTTCCTCCAACCTTTTCCAAACCTCAAATGGATTCTGTCCAAACTTAACACGCTTTAAAGAGGTTCTGCAGATCTCAAAATCTAATAGGAATTAAAAGAGCTTATGTAAATTCAATAAAGGTCAGCATTACCGCTACTCTGTGAGCAAACCTATGGTACATGATTTGCCAGTGCACCTCCCTTTACCAGCGCATCTCTGAGATGCCCATAATACTGGGTTTCAGCTCCTGATTCTGCAAGGAAATGCTGTCTATCATGCCATTCAGCTATGCTCAGCCACTTCTCCCCTCCCTGATCTTATGCCTTCTTCCCATCCCTGTCCTAGGTGTGCATTCTCATTCCCATTAGCCTCTGCCCTCAAGCTCAGTCTCACTTCTCTGTCTAGGTATTCCAACAAAAGGAGGAGTTCAGCTAACCCAAAATTCAGCTATTTAAAATTTAAGTAACTCAACTTATGCCAGTCATCTAGGCCTTCTTTACGGTCAAGCGTTTGCCTCTTTGTACAACAGAGGTCCTTCCTTCCCACTTCTAGGTAAGCCTCTAGAGTAGATAAGTAAATTCTCTTCCCCTTGAGGTCTGTTTCTCCCGGATACTCATACAGAAAAGCCTGCAGTTCAAGTTTAAGAAAGGCATCTTTTGCAAAGTTACATCTATACAAGTAGAATCTCATCCTAAGTTCCCGTCTACCAGCTCCACACTCCAGATTCCTGCTCCAAACATCCATTTCTGGTCTCTTATGAGGATTTCCTCCTCCCTATCTTTGTCTATTCAATCCCTAATTCTCCTTACTTGCATCTAACCAACTATTCATACAACCTTAGTGTTTCACCTTTAGTCCCTTCATCTTTCTATAATACCATCAGTTCTCGTCATAGCTGTCACCCACTCTATTTCAAATCCCAGTCTACTACTTGCATCATCCCACACTTTTTCAAGAAGTTTCTGTCCTCACCGTAAGTCACATTCATTCTCAATTCTTTTATTCTAACTCCGTTTCCTTCAGTAGCCATAAGTATTAAGGGCAGGATAAGACTTGCTCTGTTCTTCAACCCCTACCATGAAGCAACCGAATGCAAATGGGATGGTCAGTGAATTTAACAAGCAAATTATAAGAAGTATTCACTACTCCTTTTCCAAAGGCAAAGATTTGCAATTTGCTTAAATTACATGTGTTTTTGTAGAAGAATGCGGGCATCTCTGACCTGAGAAAAGTACTCTCCTACATTTCAAATACATACACCAACATACAAAGGTGAGAGAGCATCTTGGTGAAGTAGAGGTGAAACCTACTTATTTTTTTGCACAGATAACCAACATGTTTTCCCTTACTCTATTCCTGGGAACAGCAAAAGATTTTAAACTATAGTTTAAAAAAATCTCAGACAGAAAGCATGTCAAATTTCATTTTAAATATTTCAAATTTGGCACACAATTACAAGCAACTGAAAATAAGGTCTTGAAATGGAAAATGTCAGGAAACCTTCACTGCAGATGGTGCTACCAGCTCTACATGCAATGCCCATGTGATCTTAACTTAGTATTTATGGGAAAAAGACTGCTAATGAGTAACTGGATCTTTCAGTTCTAGGCTATCAATTTGAATTTAAGCATAACAGATAGAGTTCCTCCCATTATATAGATGGTGATAAAGCAAGCTCAATTTCACTGGTCATTTATTGCAAGTGTCACACCCAGCAAGATTTATTCTGGCTAGTATATTCATTGCAAGAGATTGCCCAGAAAAGGGAGCCAACTTTGCTAGCACATAGTGTAAAATTTTGTATCTCATTTGGCTGTCAAAAGGTTGAAACCCAACACATACGAACTTAGTCTTCACAACTATAATTAAAATAGGGTATACTAGAACTAACATTTAGTGACAGACTTCAGCATTGGATGCATCATCTATCAGTAAATGAAATGTATTCACTAATAAGAAATTAGGTTCATTAATTAGAATGCATAAAGTATCAAGAATGGAACAGAGTAAAACACAGCAGCAACATGTTTGAAAAAAAGTGCTGAAAGTTATGCCTCTAATAATATACCAACACTCGTAAGCATCTAGAAGTTCTCACTGATACCATGTATTTTTTCTCCAGTTCTTAGCATAAAAGAAAGAGGATGTGTACTAGTGTTATAAGTCATGACACAAGACTTCTCCGGAAGACTTAAAAAACTCAAAGTTAAAACACAAACTATCCATATAAACATTTTTTTAAATGAACAATATAAATCTGTTTCAGTTTCTTGGGGAAAAAATAGGTTCCTAAAGAAAAAAAAAATCTTCAAAGTTTTATGCCTCTCCTTGCCATTTCTCTTTTGATTTTCATACGTTAGTTAGAAACTTGCCAAGCAGAATTCATGTTCTTATTAAAAACTTTCCTTTATTTGTCTAACACAGGTCATATTGAAAGCTATTCATTGCTTATTATGCAACCTAATATGCTATTTTTGATAGAAAATGTGCATGTAAGATTCCACTTTATCACACAAGCAATGAAATTACAGCCTAAACAAAATTTTTTAAAACCAAACAACCAAACCCAAACAACTTAAACCCAAAAAAATGAATAACTGAAATTTTCAGTTAAAGGAAAAGATATGCACTGAAAAAAACACCAAAATTTATTTATTTCTGTTATGATATAATTCATTTATCTACAGAAACAGCATCTCCAGAAAAGCCTGTGTTGCCTTCTAAAAGTTCACTACACAGCCTGCAAAAAAATTGCATAAAAATGCAAAGTTTTACTTCTTACTCACAAACTATCATTGCAATCCTACTGTCACATTGCTTAAGACTGGTTGTTGAAGAAAGCACACACAGCATTCATATCAACAATATATGAGTTTTCTTTGTAAGACTTCAACTTTAAGACAATCCTCACTCAGTTCCTTCTGCACTTAAAATCACTTAGTTACCACTGGTCATTGAGTTTTGTGTCTTGAAAATACTATCCTACATATCCCAGAAACAGATTTTGAAGATCTATTAAAATGTAAACATAACAGCAGATTTTTTTTTATCATCTTATCACATTTTATACAATGCTTTTAAAATATACACTTTAAATAACCACTTTCAAAGAACAAACGTTAATTTCCAGTGTTAACTAATTGTTTTCAACACAAACCACACAAGGCACTGCAGAGAGAGTACGAAAAACTGTATATAGAAAAAGATAAGTTAGAACATAGGAAATATATTTATTCATCAGTTCCTTTAAGTTCTACTTTCAAAAACAGTTAGCTTCCAAGAAATATCAACACAATTAGAAAATGAAGTGCTGACAACATGGACCTACTTGCATCCACAGGAAACACTATTAGGTCCAAAATTAGGTGAAAAAAAGCAGGAAGAATCATAAGTTTCAGGAAAGGTTGAAGAATGCAGTTCAGTGACAGACTCCTCACCTTTTCCTGCAGTCTTCTCATTACATGGCTGTCTTGAATATTCTGATTTCTTTGAGTTTCTCTTTTTAACTGCTTTTGCAGTTGCAGTTGATGCATTGTCTTCATCCTTTGCCATAGATTTTCCTTTTCTGTCAAAAAAGGCTTCAGATTTCTTTTCTTTGAATTCATTAATAGAACTGGTATGGCCATTGTGTGCTCTCTTCAAGCCAGAGTCTAATAATTTTTGTTTCTGTACTTCAACAAGTTTTGTTTCTACATCTTGGAGAGCCTTCATACTACACATGTCTTCAGAATCCTTACAATTATCTCCAGGTGACAACGGTCTGATTTTTCTATGCAAGTTATTCTTAGAAACATCTGACACTGCACAGAGGCAATTATCTTGTTCCTCAACAGATTTCTCCATTGTAAATTTGTTATTTTTCAGGTTACTATCCTTCAAGAAATTATCATTTGCAAAACATTCATTTCCTCCTACTTCTTCCTTTTCAGAAGGTCTTCCTAAATTCTTCAAATCCTGTGGTACTGTATCACTTAAATGATTATTACTATCTCTGCCTTTTAACTGGCACTGGTGTTTGTCCATGACATGGTCAGATTTTACATCTTGACTTGTATCCTTTTTTACAAAATCTAATGAATTAGAATAATGAGTCTCGTTATGTTCTGCAATACCTCTCTTTGCCTGCATATTAATTTCCTGAGATGGTGCACGTTCCTCTTTCCTTTGCATGGGTCTATCATTCTGTATTTTGCAGCTTTCATCTTCAGCACGAAGGCCATTTATCATGCTTGTTACTTGTTCAGTTACTGAATCAGCTACGCTGTAGCCAACTTCTCCAACAACACTGGTCAGATCCTCCACAGCACTGCTAAGTGTGTCCA
The DNA here is from genome assembly GCA_033558105.1 of Coccyzus lansbergi. Taxonomy (NCBI): domain Eukaryota; kingdom Metazoa; phylum Chordata; class Aves; order Cuculiformes; family Coccyzidae; genus Coccyzus; species Coccyzus lansbergi. The sequence continues at coordinate 326,340 of JAUMJK010000678.1, read as the reverse complement.
CCAGGGAAGACACAGAGGGAAGGCTCAGATTTTGCTGAAGGTTTCTGAAAAATGCCATTTGTCCAACCTATTCCACAACAAGCCCTAATACAGAAAGGTCCTGTGTTTCAAAAATGGATGACTCAATTTGTCTATTTTCAGAGCTATTAGATTTTGCTATATCAAACTCAGTACATCTACCAGGGGAAGTTGCAGTGTTGCTCTTTCTATTCAACGTGCAATTGAAAGATATAAGAAAGCAGCTAAGTAATTATCTTGAAATGAAGGCACAATCAACCAGCAAAACCATGGTCTTTCATCAACTGCAGCATCAACTAGTCATAATAAAATTCATTATTTTCAAAAATATTTTTTATTCTAACCTGCAAATAAGAAGTTGTGAGACATTTAAATTGCATCCTTTCATCAATGTCATACTGAAACAGGCTTTTAACACTATAAACACACACAAAAATGCACCATAAGGACTTTTTCACCCCAAAATGTCTGTTGTCATTTATTTAAGGTAAGGGATTTTGGAACACGAAGACTTGTTTTGTAGCAAAAGGAAAGTTAAGATGACAGACTTAATTTCCGGGGTGGGGAAGGTGGGGAAGAACTTTTTTCTCACTCCAAAAAAGAAACAAACAAAAAAATTTAGCCACACCATCTGAAAAGGTAGAAGGGAAGTAAGCCTCTCAAATTCCCCATTCTGTTCTCTGGTGTCTGTCTCTTCAGGTCATCAAAGTCCATTCAATTTCCACAGTCCAATGGCAAAAAAGGGTTATTTTACAACCCTCACTATCTTTTCTGTGGTCTAATTAATATCATTTTAAATTAGCCTTTAAGACCTTATTTTATTAAAATACTGTAAAAATAATCTGCTAGTCAAAGAATGTGACTTTAGTTCCTAATGCTTTACTTCTTTAAAAATAATTCCATTGACAAATTTACTTGAGAAGACTTAAGTGTACACAATTATGGAATGTTTAAAATTCATTCCAGATTATTCTTATAGCGCAAGAGAAATATCTTCCCATTAGTAAATGTCAACTCTTTGGTTATATAGCTGTTGAATTTCTGTGGCTTGTGAACACAACGTTTTCTTTGTTTCCACATACTGCACAGTCACAAGAAAAGTCAATATTCTTGAGCCAAGCGACTATTTGTGTACTTCTACATATCCTTGTAAAAATGTGCATTCACAGTTTTTCAGATACTTACAAAGTTTATCTTGAGAATTCTTTCTTGTAGTGTATCCTGAATCGAGATCTGGGAAACTACTAACATTCTCAAAACACATCTTCTTATTAATGTATAGGAAAAGTAGCAACATGAGAATAATGAACACCCCGACAGCAGAAAGGAATCCAATAGCTTCAGGAGATACTAAAAGAAACAGAAAGAAATTTATTTTAATAACTCTTGTAAAAAATTAACTCCTAAAATTTATTATTTATCAGAATTGATCATTAATAAATAGTATTAAAGTTCTAAATACATATGTAAGATAGAACTGAAAAAACATCATTTAAATTTGATATAATGCTTAATACTGTTAAATTAAAACTTCCCTCCCCTTCCAATCACCTTTTCAATGAACAGAAAAGTATCTTGTCCTAATCTAAGGAAGGATCGAGATTGTGAGGGAGAGGTCCTGCTGGAGTACTGGACCCTGTACCAATACAGGGTCTCTGAAGAAAATGGGGAGATTATCAGCAGAGGCCAAGGCTGATGACCTTTGATGGGACACCTAAGACGGTGAGTATGGGAAAGGAGCTAGGTGCATTCTCCCTTCCTTGAAGGGGTTAGATGTTTGGCTACCCAAACTCAGGGCCAGTTCTAAGAGAGTGCTGCTGGGGAGGGACTGAGCCCTTGCTCGTGAGGCCACTGCCTCTGCCAGACTTCTTAAACTCAGCTCCTATTTCCTCTTCTCTTAGGGATCAGTTGGGTCTCACTGCTCCCTGACAAGTATATAAAATAAAGAATATGTAATTGCTATTAAACAGATAGCTGAAAGCGAGTACTGGGCATTTTGCACAGGGGTAGAATCTTCCAAGTCCATCAGTAGCTGAGTAACAACATCAGCAACACCATTTAGGTCCAAGATTGCCTTGGGACATGGTTTTAGAAATAAGAAACCTGGGAATGGATGTAGAAAATTGGACCAACTGGGAAAGAGTAATTAATGGACAGCTTATTTATTTGAAAGGAGACAGAGAAAAGGATATAAAAGGGCAACAAAAAAAGATCTAGAAATATAAGAAATAATGGACAATTTATAAAAGCAGTTCAAGAGAGGGCACATCTTTTGACAAAAGAAATGTACATGCTCACGGAGTATAATGAAGCTGACCTGCTTCATTAACCAAGGTTGCCAGGATGTCAGAGAGAAGCCCCTTGGGCAACCCACCAGATTCTCTACAGGGTTTACATCTGAAAAACTTTGTGAGAAGTTAGAGAGTGACAGAACTACAAATTTGTCAATAAGTAGCGTGGAAGGTTAATGTGAAGGGTTATAGAAAAATAATTCAATAATATTTGGGTACAATTCATAAGAATAAAGTGAGAGAACTCAATAATTGCATGCAAATAACAATGGTGTAAAGCACTATGGAGATGTAAGTGATTAATACTGATGTGCTTATTAGTTAATTAATCTGTTAATTTGTTTATTAGTAGCATGCTGATCAACATTATAGGCTCTTATTTCAGTTACTTCTCAAATCTGCACTCTAAGGAGTGAGAGTAAAATCTTGAGATAACAGGTCTTAGCACTCAAGAACATTTTTTGTGGTCTCAGCACACAAAGGTGCATCCTTCCAGGCTGAACATCGCTGCATTATCTTAATGAAAGTTTGAATTTCACATCTCTCCTTCATCCCGCTGTCTCTGCTAGACTCTAAGTGTGCCTCTGTTAACTACCAAAAATCCCACTATTGGGGGATAATTTTTTTTTCTGTTTACGCGAGATTTATGAAGATTTATCAAATTTATGAATTCCATTTGCCAAGATCTTAGTATTTCACTTCATCATTTTAATGCTATGTGGCAACATCTTTCACTACATAAAAAGAAGTGGGATTAAAGGAAAATTAGTAACACAGAAAAGGACAAGAGGTAACAGCTCGAAGTTAGCAACAAGGAAAATTCCAGTTGGAGATGAGGGGAAAAGGTTCCAGAATAAGATGGGTTAATCACTGGAACAGATTGCCTAGATCAGTTATAAAATCTCACTTTAATATTAGCCCCGCTCTGAGCCATGGGCTGAACTGCAAATTACTTTCCCAGGAGCCTTCAAATTAAATTATGCTCTGAGTCTACATATGCCCTTTTTAAATCTGGGCTCACTGTAAAAATGCTGACTGAGAAACACACACAGTTCCACAATCTCCTCAGTTTGTTTTGCAGGATGACAGGGAACATTGGTGTTTGTGGTGCTATTCTTAAATAATAATACAGGTGTAGTTTAAGAAATGGAAAAGAAAGATGAAAAGATATGCCTCTTCCACCTTCTACAAGGAATTTGTCACATTTGTACTTCTATTCTGAGCTAGACACGCTATCTCAGACTGTGAAAATTATTTTTGCTTCACTTTATATCTCTTTATATCTCTGGCCAGAAGAGATCACATAGCATTGTGCCTAGAACCCTAAAAGTTTTCACACGAAATGGAACTTGTCAATGACTTCAAACCACCCATCCTTACAAAATTACTAAAGAAATACCAAAATGGCAACAGAAGTCCCAAAAGGTTGAAAAAGAAACCTCAATTAGACTAGAACCTCTAGTTAGTCAATATAAAACTTGAGTAAATTTTCTTCTTGTTTTCTTAGATCATCCCACAAAAGCTAGGAAAAACATGAGCAACTCTCAGCTGAGCTAAGTTTCTGAAGAACTGAAGGCAAAGCTAGAAATAATTGCTTACTAGTATAAAGTATAAAGCAAATAGTGGAATAGGGAGGAGTAGGCATGTGGTATTTGCAATTTCAGACAGTACAATAGAAATACAAAGGCCCACAGAGTTACAGAGTTCCCTATAAGTCCTTCAGGAGATGTCCTGCTGCATTAAGCAGAGCAGCATGGTAAAAGAAGTGGAATTGTATCCTGGATAAGAGAGGAAAGGAAGCTAAAACTTTTTTTAAAATATTCTCATTATCATGAACAAATAAAAAAAAAAATTTTGTTCACAAAAGAACTTTGTTGCACATCTTACCAAGATTACCTGATATTTCCTTCACAAGTCCACTTGGAATTATTCATAATGTAATTAAAATCGCTTGCTATAGCTGAAGTTTATGGGAAATCTGCCTTGCACTGAAGGGGGTTTAAATTAAAAAAAGATAGCTAAGGTATGACCAAGAACAAGCTGAAGTAAAAAATACTATAGCTGTAGCAGTGACTAATTTTTTCTTTCTTAAGGCCCTAATGTTCCCTGATTTAAAGCAAAGAAAATGCGGTAGGTGACACATGTTCTTTATCATTTGTTAGGTATCCATTTACCATTTTGATGGAATCTTCCTGAATATGCGAAAGCTCTGAGACTTGACAAAAGCCTCAGTTTGTGTATAATAATTTTTACCTCAAAATTTAACAGATGAAATCTCCCTAGGTTCTGCTGGCAGTAGGCCTCCCCTCCCAAGACTGCATGAGGATAACTGAGAATGTCTAGGGCCATTGGAACAACATCTAGTTTTCTCTGAATCCTGGCTCAAATGAGACTAGAGACAAAGCCAAGAGCTGGAAATCTTTATTCTTCAATAACTTCCAGTTCTAACACCTAACAAACACAGAGGCAGGGGCAGAAAAGGCAGGAAGCAGAAATTGTGATTCATCACAACACAAGGACCAACAGAAGTGAGAGTGAAATGAAAGGTGGTGATTAGGCACAATTTAATGACATCCAGTGAGGAAATGGGAAGTAGGAGTTATGAGGAAGGCATAACATTGGGATGGAGTACACAGAACAAGGTGGAAAGTGAAGAGAATGCAGAGAAGACAGACTAGGAAGACAACACAGATAATAGGACCATAGACATTAATCTATGAGGATTATTGCTGTGTTCTTGGGGTGGGCTGTCCTAAGCAACTCTGCCTGAATTCAGTGTCAGCACTGCTTTGAGCAAGAGACTAAACTGACTTCCAATCATTCTATGATTCTCAGAAAGGAGAGTGAATGATTACTCTTAATAGGATAGGTTAACTGCACATCCTCAGAAAAAAACAATCACACTTTAAAGCATTTCACATTTGATCTTTTAAAACTGTGGGCTTAAAATTTATATATATATATATATATATATATATATATATATATTTGCGCTTACATTGTTGAGCAATTAAAACTGCTTTGATCCATCAAAATACATACTTAAGGAAATTACCTACAACCTAAAAGTAATTTGAAAACACCATACTTTTGGATTTTTTCTCCAGTACTTCCTGGAAACTAACTACTTTTAAAAAGGCACTGTAGGCAAACTGTTTAGTTGTCTCTGGAAACACAGTATCTGATGACGTCTTTCTGAAGTGAAAAAAAACCACATTGGCTGGTACCTTACAAAAAGAATGAAACTTTAGCTGCAGCAAGACTAATTAATTATTTGTGTATTTCAGAGTGAACATAGGACTTGAAAATTATATTTCCATATCAATTTGCATCCATGTAAAGAATCTTCGAGTGCTTGTTCACAGATGAAGTATATTATCAAGCTTAAGTCCTTTAATCTACTACCATCATAAGGCCAGGAAAAAAAACTCAAATAAAACTGTACTGCAACTTTCCACATGTAAATGTGTACGTGTACCCATCTATGAATAAAGGATGTATACATCACATTAATCTTTCAATTAGTTTCTCATAGCCGAAGTGTCGAGCAGTTATACACTGTAGACAGGAAGAAAAAAAGAACATTGTAGTTTGGGGGGTTTTGCATGTAAAGTATATCTGAACTCTATTCAGCACTAGAATTATTTTTATTTGAAACACATTGGCTTAATTTCTGATTGGTTTGGGCATTAACTGTACCATGAAAAGCATTTTTAAAACTTTCAGAGGTTCCCAGTGGTTTCTTCTACAACCACAAAACAGTAAAAAAGCAATGCTTTCTCATAGTTGTATCTCCAGTTCAAATGCCTTATTTTTGCAAATTTCAGAATTAGCCTCAGTTCTTAAGAAAAACAGCAATGAATGTTTGAAACTGATAATAATACAACACATTATCAGAAACGTTAAAAGAACAAATGTCTTACTACAAAGTTATTATGACTAATTGAATTGTTCACTATGGAAATGGTATACAAAGGTATACTTAGTACAGAAGTATTACACTAACATTACTTTAATACACTTCCATTATTAGCATCACTAGATTCAGAATCAGTAAAAAAAAAAGAAACTTACCATCACTTCACCTTCAATATCAAACAATTTAGCATCTCTTTCTCAAATAATAACTTCCTTATTATTTAAGAATTTTTTTCCCAAAAGATGATTTCAAATCTTCAGAAAATAATACTGTCTTTAAATAAATATCACTACAACAGCAGAAATCCTCAAACATATTAAACTAAGAGGCATTTAATGTTTTTAGTATCTATCTGTCTGTCCCATGCTACCATGCATATACAATTATATTTAATATCCAGACAACTATTTTTTAGAGTTCTCACACTCTACATCGTACTACTCACTTAGCTAGTAATGTACAAAGCCACATTGTTATCTTAGTGATGTTTTAATTATTCATTTACAAACGCAACACTATCTCTTCAGCGCACAAATTGAGTAACAAGGCACATAAGCCAAAGAACTTCAATTACCTTTCAGATCCTAGCACAGAAATATTTAAAATTTAAAATGTAAACTTGCTTTTAATTTATAACCTGTTTTATTTACTTTTTTATGACTTGATCTAAGATATTATAGCTTTTAAATTCTTTTAAATAAGCAGCTGTTTTGTATTGAGTTCTGAAGAATAATTATTTACTGTTACTAGCTTTTACACCATTACATCTTGACATTACATGAAAACAACCTGTACTGTCCAACACAAAAATACTTTCATTCAAATTCTATTCACTGCTGTTTCTCACCTTATATCAACTTTCTGACTTGTGCAAGAAATTAACATATTTGCAGAAAGCTGAGCAGGCTACTGAGCCACAAAATAAGACTCATGCCTTGACTGCCATTTCTCCATGCTCAAATTATTTATCTCCAAGCAGCACATATTTATTTCTCACAGACAACACATGTCATAACAGAAACAAACAAACAAAACCCTCTATACCTCAAAGTCAGCTCAGAAGTAAAGTCTGACTGCTGGCTGAACAGGAATAATAACTGTAGTTCTGTATGTGTCGGTTTACGTGTAAATATTTTTTTCTTTTGTGACTAATTACATAGGATGGCCTCTTCTCTGAAAATCAGTAACTGAACTTGAAGGCTGCCTAATATTTTCTCTTCTTTCTAAACAGCTTTTAGCTGACAAGGTAAACTCACTACACAAACTTTCACAATGATTCAGCAGAATTATTATCTTCTTGTTTACTGGAGTAGTTGAAGAAGCAATTCGAACTGAATGAAAGCTAGTTTATCTAGACAGAATGCTACATCTACAGGGGACAACGTTTTATCTAGCACTGTGCTTGAAGTCTTAAAAAACTTTTTTCATTGTTTGTTTTAGGTCACTTCACGCTGGTTGAAGGATAATCTGCACTGTTACAGAGATAATTCAAGACATTCCTCCACCCTCCTGGTATTCTTAACATCTAATTACAAGGCCAAATATGAAAGAATACATTGTAACATTTAGGTTCCAGAACTTCCTTCAAACAGGAAGAAAGTCTAGGGTGTATTTTCATTAAAAAATCACATTTATCTGATTTTATTACAAGCAATTAAATTATTTAGCTAAATATTTACATCAATATACATAATAAATTACAGCTTATGTTAAAATGACTTTGGTTAAGCAAGTTATCTAATCCCATGCATAACTGCACAAAAATACTTGTATGAACTCCAGTATTGCCTCTGCAGTTTGTCACTTACAGGATTCCTTTCCCTTCCTTTTAAAACACTATGCTGAAACTGTCTTTTGGAGATAACTTTAATTATAGGAAAACGAGGAACCTGAGCTTCTAAATATCACTGTTCTAAGGAAGAATTTACAAATAACAGAAGTCATACTCTGAGATGAAGATCTAAACCTCCGACAGAAATCTCTTAATTCCTAAATCCTTATAGGCTGAGGAAATTGTCTACCTGACACCCCTGTGGATCTACCAGTCCCTCTACCAGTCTTTTCTCTCTAATAAGGAATTCACCTCCTATTAAGTAGTATTTCATGGCAGAAATCTCCAAAAAGGTTTAAACTGTGAAGCAAACATTGCAGTGCTAGTCTGAACAGACAAAGATCACGGAATCATTTTGATTACCTCCAAACCCCAATAATCTGTTGCAATTACACAGCACAAAGTGGGTAAGACATTAGCAGTGTTTATAGATTTTTAGTGGCACTTTCAAATAATATTCCCAGTGCAAAAGTATTGAAGACTGGCAAGGGTCTAGAGGCTTGGTGTTTAAAAGTCCATAGCTACTACTAGTTGCCACCCAATACTGGGGAAAGAAATAATGTATGTGATAAAAATCTTTTAAAAATACATTTTCTGTATCAGCCACTACAATTAATAAGAAGATGTGAGACAATCCAGGACCCAGATTTCTGAACAATGCAGTGATAAACTGCAAAGCACTGTGCAGTAAAAATGATTATATGAACATTTTAAGTTAAAAAAATGCCAGGTTTCATATACCACCAAGTTCTTGCACACAAAACTTGCTATGGAAGAAAAGGCAGTGTGACCTGAGTAGATGCTGCTTTACGGAAGACTTCAAACACAGGAGAACACAAAGAAATACAACCCCTTCCTGTATAGGCATCCAAAATATTTACTTCATGTCAAGCTTTCTTTAGTCCAAAATGTATAAATACAGATTAGCTTTCCAACAGAGTAAAATTTAGTATATATTCTGGCATTGTTAATTCTAACATTATTACTTTCATTTTTTTTACAATATGTAATCATACTTTGATAATATCTCCCAGATCTATTGAGCTTAGTGTTCATTGCATAAAAGTCACAATATTTCTTCTAGCCTGGAAAATAAATAAGTATTTGTCCATTTAAGAGTAACTAGTCCACAACTACAAACAGATTATTAATATTTTCAGCATATATTGTAAAAGTAGCTTTAATCGTATATACTTCTTAATGAAGAGGTTTTCTTCTTATAACTCTAAAAAGAGAAAATGCACTTTACTTTGTCGTGTCCACATCTGAACCCTGAAATGAGTAGGAACAACATATATTTAATGTTTTTCATTAATATGAGGTTATCTAATTTAAAGAAATATGCTACCATCTGTGGTACTACATTTCTCTTGAAAAAGAATAAGAAGTTCTAACAACTGGATGAGAGCAGAGAGAAAGTGGAAAAACATTTTCTTTCTTTTATAGAGGAACTTACTTATTGTAGAGTATCATAAAAACTGTAATATAACTTGAAGATCAGAAACAATTGACTTGCAATAAAATAATGGGTTTAGTTGTAAAATGAACCTCATTAATATATTTTTTTTTCCCACTTGAATTAAATGCAATTGAAAACTTAACATACAGATACATGCAAATGGATTAGGATAGTTGACCAGAAGATTAAAGAGGACAGAGTTCCATTTAAAAATAGACTTCTGACAAAACAAAAATTCATATCTTCTTATCTTTTCAAAATTTTCATTGTCAGTCAAAGGCATTGTCCTGTTACAACTCCTTTCTTTTGCATATTAAGGAGCACTTCTGTTCCATTATTAGTCACAAAGGTAGCTTGCTGAATAATTTCCTTTGTTTGCAAGATTGTCATAACAATAGAAAGAGAACATCTTGCAAAAGGAAAAAAGGGCTTAAAAATTGTTAAAAATCTGCACAGCTCAGACCTTACTCAGATACTCAATCTATGTTTCCATAAATTAAATACAAAACACATTGCTGAGTTAGAAGTAGCACTTTCCATTACTTCAAAAATACATAAACTAATAATGAAAGGTGAAAGAAACCTAAAAATAATATGGTCATGTATTGTCTGCTTTAATTTAACTTCCGTGTCACACTGTATTACATATATCAGAATATATTACAGAAGGGTTTTCTTCAATTAGAACTCAGTATCATAAACGCTCATGGCAAGCATACCTCATCCGTACAAACAGAACCTGAAAACAGCCTTAATTAAAAGATCAGTGCATCTAGCAAAAGCTAATTCCAAGTAAGACTGGCAGCCTAGCTATAGTGTACTACAGAGCCAAAAAAGATACATTTTCCTGAAGTCTGATCACAAGATCCTTAAATTCTTTTATGTCCACAGAAAATAACCAAAGGAACAATTTAATTTAACTCTCATGACTCTCTCAAGAACACCTCTGTTAGGAAAATAGCCAGCCAAAAGCCAAACCTTTAACTGAGTAATTTCAGACAAACCCTGTCACCTTCTTTTGCTGTCAGGAAGCCTAAGTGGAAGAACGAAATGACAGTCACTTCTATCTGAGCTAAGCAGGACCTTTCTTTCCTTAGCAGAATCTTCAATTCTTATCATCAAAGAAGTAAGAATTTGAATATGTGTGCATACGTAAAATAAAATTGCATTAATTAATAGAAATAAACACTAAGTTCATTTATAATGAAAGCAAAGTTATTTTCTTCCTTTTTCGTTTCCAGATTTGAACAATGTGGAGATACAGAACCACACAATCAGTTCAATCACATAACTACCTTAAACACGGGAGTCACAAATTTGAGCGCTGTACTACTGCACTTCTGCAATACCTGATCATACTTTAAAGTTCTTTTCTGTATCTGGAAAGTGACTTGTTCTGTATTTTGCAGCTACTAGATGTTATACAACTGCCACAAAATATGCACATTTTTCAGGACACACCTGTCCAGTATTTACATGTTCCAAAGCCTCTATTTAATAATACATATAAATTAGCTTCTAAGGCTTTCCAGAAAATCCTATCAGTCTTCTTACTACTGGTTCGCTCCTTGCAGATTCTTCTGAAAAATGCATGAATCTGCTAAAAGGAAACTGAACAAGCAAAACATTATAAAAAGTACTGTAAACCTTCTTGTGCAGACTGTAAGTGGCCCCAGCACAGTATCTGGGGCAACTACGAAGCTATAACAACATTATGTGACAAGGGAGCAGACCCTCTGCTAAACAATGGCTACACCTTTGGTTGGTAGACCCAAGTTCTGTAATGGTACTGTATTGTTGTCATATTTATACTAAAATTTAGATAATCTCAGATACTCAATAAACATTATAACTGGGTGCTTCCAAAACTTTGAGTCTCAGAAAGCTAAAAAGAAATCTACAAACCAAATTAGTCTTATTTATTGCAGTGGAAGTACTGTTACCATCAAAGATGCTTTAAGGATGCTTTTAAATGAAAACACAATTGTTTGTAGTCCCCAGTACTGCAGCCTAGAGTGCCTAAAAAATTGAAGATAATGAATGTTAAAAAACTCCATGGTTTTGGCTAATTTGAGAAATGCAAAACTCGAAAAAAGATGAACAGTGATGTTATTTTCATTTTAAGAGCTGAATATTCTTAGAACAGACACTTCCTTTTTAATCTCTGGGGTTTGTTTTTAGAGCTACACCTTTATATATAGACAAGAATCCTTCATCAAATAATTTGAGCTAAATGTTGAGGTCACACATAGTCTTGCAGACCTTTCTGGTCCCTTTCCACATTTCATCATCTAATACCCCAAGGTTCCTATTTTCCTAGCAAAAATTAATGGACTGGCAAGACAATTCAGGAATGTGTTCCTTTGCTAACCAGAAAGAATAAATACCACCAGCAACAGGTATTCTTCAAGTTGCATAATCCCCATGTAAATTCTAATTACCTTCATCACTTGAAACCGGAAAGTTTTCTTTTGCATTATTCATAGAAGACATTCTTCCCTGTTTACTTGTTCTTCCCTTTTCCCTGTTCACTACAGGATAAATAAGCGGGAACATTGCTGTTTATCATAGCAGTTGCTTCTCAGCAACAACAGGCTTGGAAGGACTATGAGAAGGAAGGAGAGACAGGCAAAGCACAAACATACACTGGAGATGTTTAAGACCTTTAGGTAGTTATGCTGGCTATTTACTACTAATATTTCTTTAAGAGATTCCATAAGGGCAACTGTAACTGGAGTCACCTGGCAGTTGCAGTTACCTACACCACCTGTCTGAGGCTCCGAGGCAAAAAGCAAATGCAGAGAGCCTTTTTGTCAAGCACTAATTCAAAACTCCACTGCTAGCATTCAATGAAAATGAACGAGTGAATGCTAAGAGTGCCAAGGTGTTCTCTCCTGGTGCCACAGTCACACAGGCATGGGTGAAAAAGGAGAGGGGAGACAGCGCAAACTTCCTTAGCATCAGACAAGACTACAGGGAATTATCCACGTGTAGTGTGAATACTTTGTCCATCAGTGAGCTCAGAGACCAAGAAAGACTTGGCTTTCACAGAAGAGCCAAGAGATGGTAAAGGAAAGAACCTACACCACAAAACTTTTCAGATCGACCTTGTATAGGCTTGGAATGAGTACCCAGGGGCACTAAGGACAGAGCTGGAAGGTCTGATCTGACCAGCTCCAGACTGCTGGCAGCCAGGGAATCTCAGTTTGGAAGGCCCTTCAATACAGAAGGTCAATACGGATCTTGAGCATGCACTCTGACCCTGGCAAACAAGAAGGTCTGGGCAACGGGCAAATAAAGTAATTCTTACAAGTCTGGCCATTAGTCAGACAATAAAAACCTCCTGAGTACGATCAGATCATGTAAAGTCAGATGATCATCAGATGATTTAAAGTCCTAGATAAAGTAACCAAATTACTACATGGCAGGAAAATTTGTTTGTACAATGGCAAGCACCTTTTGCTTTACCTGTACACCATAAGTAGCGAGAGAGGACAGACCAGAATGCATCCACTCCACACATTATATGGCTGGGCACAGGGGCACACAAGGCTAGAATACACATGGGAACTCACAAAGAAAAAAGGTACCCACAGACATTGCAGTTATATGACACTAAGAGGATACTTCTCTTTTTATCACACTTATGCCTAGGCTACTTTATAACCACCAATGCTAAAACACAGGCTCCATGCACCTGTTATTAAAAAAAAATGTTTATAAGATCAATGACAGAGCTTAAAAGCTGATGTTCAAACACAACACAAAACCTCAGGAAAAAGCACATTTTTGCAGTTTAGCTTCCCAACAATACATTCAAAACCATACAGCACTGCCTCCAAGAACGTAGAAAATTTGTTTATCTTAAAATCACTATGGTACCCTGAAATAAATAGGGATTAGCAAGATTAATAGATTTTGAAACTTTAGCAGTAGCAGAACTTCCAATGAATTTCATAACTTATGAAAGAAAAACAGAGTTCATTATAGAAGGAATACAGAGCACTGTGTGTACCAACTTATCCATTAATGGAAAAACAGAGATAGCAATAAAGAAGTTTTTTCAAAAAAAACCACCCTTGAAACAACAACAAATAACATAGAAACAAAAAAGTAACCTCCTCCCAAAATGAGAAATAAAAAAAAAATCAAGGATAAAATTATTCACAGTTTAAAAAAGCAGAAAATTGGTTTTAACTGCAGTAATGTCATACCACACAAGGCACTTTTCTTCTATTAGATATTTGGAAAAGATGACTTGTGACCATAAAGCTACTTTTCACCTTAACTGGCAGGCTTAAGGCTAGGTTAGGAGACATTAAGTAAATTGTTTCAAGAACCCCTGGTTTCACTAAAACTTTTAAGTGAACACAGTGGCAACTAAGCTCTTTTCCTCCTACCAGGAATGATGTGGTTTGACAAAACTACTGAGCCAGACTAACACTTAGCTCTGAAGCACCTAGCAGCTCTCCTTCTTTTCCACATCATTTTCTCACTCCTTTCCTTCTGAAAGCACTGAGACTCTTCCGATCTAACAGCAAGTTAAAGCAAGGAACTAATCCCTGAAGTAACATTTTTCCTTTTGGTTAAGCCTTCAGATCAAAACACAGAGGTTCAACAGCAATGTCACAGAAAGGAGCACAGAGCAGGCAAAGAGGATGGAAAACAGAACTGTATCTAGTCATTATATCAGCTGAGTAGTGCTGTCACACTCCAACTTCAGTCATTGTAACAGCTTTAAACCTATAAAAGTCCCCTCTGGCAGAGCCCTGTTTCATGCTCTATCAATTACTGGTTTCATTACTGATACTGTTGTTTTCAAAGAAGTTTACATCATTAGGGAGACAACTGAAAACACATGCAGAGATTACCAGTTCATTACATCAGTTGTTTAAAATATCTTCACAACTTTCCATTACGACTAAAAATGAAATGATCTTACAAATACCTAGACAAGGCAAAGTATTTGTGGTTTCTTATCACAGCTGAACAACATTAAAATTCCAAGTATTCATAATTCATTGAATATTCTAAGAGCGGATTTTTCTTTCTTGAGAAAATTCAAGTTTTATTTTGGAATCTCACATTTTATTTCATTATTTTTCTTTTTTTTCATTGACAGTGTAAGCACCAAAAGATTTTGTACACAAAGATGCAACACTAAGATCCAGAAAACGTTCAGATGGTAACGTTAGGTAGCAGATTTCTCACCAGTAGTATTTACAACCCAAGAAGTTCACTTCCACAAATCACTCCTTACCTTTTCTAATGCAGATTAGTTCATGTACACCGCATGTTCGCTCTCCACCTATGTGGAAATAAATTATTAGAAAATATTAAAAATTAAAATTTATCTGGTTTCTTAATAAGGCTTATAAACAGTGTAAAAGAAAAAGCTGTAAAACCACGTAATTTACTACAAAAGATTCATTTAACTTGTTTTAAATTTATACGTTATATCATTTGGAGAAAACAATAAAGGTAACTTTCTCTTAATATTGCTAATGATGGTGCAGATTGAAGAATTTATTAAGATAAAATTACAAATACAAGCAAATCAACAATCACACTAGTATTTCCAAAGTATAAAACATAATTTCATGTTCTAAGGAAACGGGAGAATCTTCACAAATATTTGTCAATAATATAATGCCAAAATATTGTTATGATTATTGCCTACAGTAAAAAAAGAGAAAAAGATCTGGGGGTGTTGTTTGACAGCTGACTGAACGTGAGCCAGCAGTGTGCCCAGGTGGCCAAGAAGGCCAATGGCATCCTGGCTTATATCAGAAACAGCATGACCAGCAGGTCCAGGGAGGTTATTCTCCCTCCGTACTTGGCACTGGTGAGACCACTCCTTGAATCCTGTGTTCAGTTCACCTTCCCTGGAGGTGTTTAAGGCACAGGTGGACGAGGCATTGAGGGGCATGGTTTAGTGTTTGATAGGAATGGTTGGACTCAATGATCCAGTGGGTCTCTTCCAACCTGGTGATCCTATGATTCTATGATTCTGTTACTAAAGGCTGGGTTTACCCAGAATTTCTCCTTAGGAGTTGTTTTTAATTAAAAAAGCCCAGCTGTATAGAATATGTGACATTTATATGAGAAAACCAGGATTGTTGCTAGAAATATTAAGCTTTAGTTAACATTTTAATAAAAAAAATTTATTGCATTTTATTATTAGAATTAGATGAGTAAACAAAACATCAACACATAATACACCTAGTAAGAGAAATGAAGTTATCTACAAAGGAAGGAGAACACATTCAATTAAGCATGCTGAAAGAGGAAGGTGTGATATGCAGACAGGATATGAAACCAGCTATTGCTAGGTCTTGAGGAAAAAGAAGCAGGCAGTTACAAACTGATGATGCTTTCAATGGCATCTAGAAATTATCAGAAGAGTTGATTTGTGTTATTAACATTAGTGTAAATTGAATATATGTACAGTATTCATGAGCCTCCTCTAACTGAATATACTTCAGAATGATAGGCCTTGCAGTCAAAATTTAATATTACAAGCTACAGCAACCTATGAGCTATCTTAACCATGCCCTAATGTCCACTACGCCTTTTTCCACTGACAACAAAAGACTGCACGTATATGGATACTAAACTGAAAGGAACTGCCTAAGTTTTCATACCCAGTTCTTTGCAACCTCATGAAAAAACAAAACAGACAGATCCAAAACCTCACAAAACAGCTATTCCATATGCAGTAACCATGACAGGTCTCCAAATGCTTCACAACACTCTAAAACAGGCTTCTTATAACAAAATTCTTTCTGTCTCAAAATTACGGAAATACATAACATAGCACTTATTACTCTCTTTAATTCCATAATAAAAGAATTACGCCATATAATAAAGGATATTATAGCACCGACTAATATTTTAAACTCAGAATTGTTAACACTAACAAATTGTGTCATAAAAGTTTTAAAGAAATAACTGTAGGATGTTGAGTATTGTTTCTTTAAGTGCCCTGGCAGGGTGGAGCTGGGTCAAGTCACAAAAGTGGTAAATGACTTTGTTGTTTATGTTGATGAAGTGGCTTGGGGATGGGGGCAGGAGTTTGCAAGCTAGATGTGGGATGGGCAGTTGCCAAAGAAGGCTGGTTGCTAGGGAAGAGATGACCAATCAATGTTTACCTCATGTTTTGGCCTGCTTGGTCTATGTAAACAGCGAGTTAACCCAAAATAAAGAAACTTCATCTGAAATCATATTGATTTGTATGATGTTCACTTGCCCCCGTCGCGTTAGTAGGAAATGCATATACTAGAGGAAAAAAGGATAAAAGGGACCCAAAAAATGTAGTAAGATATAGCTTCTAAAATAAAATTAAATGTCTGTGAGGTCTGAAATTAAAAGGAATCCTCATTTTATGTCTACATACTTTTTTTTCATATTCAGTAAAATGAAACACAAGCCTCAAAGATACTCTTGAATGAGAAATCAAGTATCAGTGAGTCTGATGGTCCCATGAGTTTTGTATATTCATCACCATTATGAAACCATTAACCATCACAATAACGATATAACAACACCCTCTTTTCAGTGCATTCTAGAAGGTGGCTAGTTACTTCCATTCAGAAAACATTTTGGAAAGAAAATATAACAAAAACTAACTAAAAAAAATCTGGTTTTAGGACCACAAGGCTTTTTTTTAAAAAAAAAGCCAACGCTGGGAGAAGATTACAATGTTCTCTGAAGTCATTGCAATCATCTTCAGACTACAAAAGAGTACCTAAAAGTGTGAACAAAACTCTTCTCTTCAGATTTTCTTCCCCTCATAGACTTAAGTTCATCAGTGAAGAAAGAATAGAAATTACTAGAAAAAAGTAAAAGAATTTTTCATTACACAGATGCTAGACAGTTAAAAATACTCACCAAGAAGTGACTGAAAGAAAAACAGTGAGCAGCATTAGATTTTAATGCTATACTGCCCTCAGTGAAATTGACCAGCTTGAAAACTCATCATAAAATACTGATTTTAGGTTTGGAATTTGCATTGTTACCTGTTGTTTGCTAAAGAAAGAGTTCTTTTTTTCAGTAATGTAGATTGTAAAATATGGTGGCATTGCACTAAATAAAGCCTTTCCATTAATCCTCATGTTAGTTTTATTGACCACAAGGCCACATAATAAATCCATATAATTTAACATGAATTTATTCAGGATTTTAACTTTTAATTTTGTTAGAAAACACTGAATGCTATTTCTTATTAAATAGGTAATTAATCTACTATGCTTTTTCCAAACTGCTTTTGGATGGAAAACAACATAAATAAAATTATAACAAATGACCCAGAAGATGAAGAAAACATTTTTTTATTTTGAATTAACCAATTTACCAAACACATGAAATATTATCCTTAAGTGACCTGGGCAGATTCTTCTTTTCCCTTGAGGTCTTCAAGACTGTGGAACTAATGTAATATTGACACCTTCCTTTTACTCACAGATTAACAAATGAACATAAGCTTTTCTGCCTTTCCAACTCCTAAGAAGTCCCTCAGCTTTGAATAACCTATTCACAGAAAGAAATAAAACGGAAAATATGAGAATGTTTTGCATGACAGCAAGACATCAACTGCTAATTTAGTATTTCACTCTGAAAAGACGGGTTTTGTGACAGTTAGCCCACAAATCCCAGAGGCTGAGCGTTATGACCCTCTTGAATTTTATCGTCTTTAAATGTTACTTTATAGTAACTGATTTTAATAGAGTGGCAGGTCACAATATTTTATAGTTAAATAAAACTTGATTTAGATAAAAAATAATAATTTTCCTCATGTTGACTATGAACATTATATCCTATTTAACAGTTTAAAGTTTTAAATTAACTTGCATATAAAACTGCATAATACTTTGTCCACTACGTAATCTGAGAAGACAAAAAAATTACCTGGGGACCCAGAGCTTTTCATAATTTCAGACAATGAGAAACAATGAAAAATAATGAAAGATGAAGTAGTTTTAGAACTGCATATTCAACAAAACATTTGAATTATCTTGAGCAAGAAGAAACACCTCAAGCCCCTAATACCTTAATCATTCAAACATTTAGCACAAACAGAATGGCCAGATGGTTTAGAGGCAGGTGAAACACCCAATGGAAGTTTTATTTTCTCTATTTTAGACAGAAGTTTTGTACATCAAGTCTCTATTCGCCAACATGACTATCACACTACAAAGATGAAAAGCTTTACATCAAGGAAGATAAAACACCATCTGAGTACTGTATTTATAAAACTGTAGAATTTTATGTCTTTTTAAAACTAGTACAATTAAAAATTAGAAGTTCTATTGTGCTTGGACTTCAGCTGAAAATCCTGCTACTAGGTGCTGAAAATAATTAGCTAGGAAATTGAAAACAGGCATTATCATAGAGTGATATAGGCTGGGAACAACCTCAGGTGCTCTAAGAGATTTGAAAGCAGGACCACCTTTTACAGGAAGCTCCTCTGGGCCTCAACCAACTAACACAAGGACTGAGATCCCATAACCTCTCCAGGCATTACCATTTCCAAGGAGAAGGCTGGGAAAGCGTCGCCCTCTCATTGTGAACATTTCTTCCTTATAGCTATCAGGATTCCCCTTGACATACTTCATACTCATTGCCTAATCTGTTTTCACTGTGCGCCTGAAGAACCCATGTCTATTTCTCAGATCCCCTTAACTAGCAAAAGGCTACAGTAAGGGTCCCCTTCAGGTTTACCCAGATTTCACAAACACATTTCCAAATACTCTCCTCATGTGCCACATACTCCAGTTCCCCACTAGCTTAGCAGTATTCTGCTGAACTCTCCAGTTTGTCAGCCTCTCTCACTGTCGCTTAACACAGCTGGATACACTGTCAGTCTACACTGTGGCAGAGGGACATGGCTGGTCCATATTTAATCTCATCAGGACCCTCGGGTTCTTTTTTGTAGAATTTCTCCTGGCTGGTCCGTTCTGAGCTTGCAGTGCTCCAGGGACTTAGACTTTTTATTGTTCTTGGCTGAAGTTCATGCGGTTCCCTTCAGCCCATTCTTTCAACTTCCTGAGCACCAGCTATATAGTAGCCTTACCCTCCGGCATCTTAGCTGCTCCCCTAGCTGGCATCACCCACAGACTCAGCGAGGGTGTGCTCCATTCCTTCAACAAACTTGTCACACAGTCTCAGTTCCAGCATCAATACTGTGGTGCGAATAAAAACTCTTTGGTTTAACAACAAATCCATGTTAGAAGTTGTCGGAGAACATCACACCATACGACAGAAGCCTTTGTTATCAGGTGTAATTTGAGACACACTTCTTATAGGCTAAATTAATTTCCTGCTGAGGAACTCTTAACTAAAATTTTCAGAAGTTTGGACTAGATTCAACAAACATTTGCTTAACATTTTCTTCAACAAGAGAAAATTAATTTTCCTTGGACAAATCCATGAAATTCCAGTGCAGAACAGCAATACCATTAAGAGAACAAACAGCACAAACAGGGTGAGGACCACAGCATTCATTGTAGTCCTTGAGAGCCCACCTTGACAAATTACAGAGGAGTAACTGCGCTGCTCATGCACAGCACTGGTGAGGGACATGTATTTCAGCTGAGCTCCTTCACTCCTGCTCTGTGACCCCACATCAGACAGTCATAGCCAACCTACAGATCCCAGGTTAGGCTGGCCACCTGCCTCAAGCATGCTAGAATATCAACAAGAAGGAAACAACCCTGCTGTGCAGCAAAGGCATAAAACAGAGGTGTTACAGCGCAGAAACATAAAATGGGATGCAAGTGAAAAAGCTGACCAAAATGTTAATATTGAAGTGTCTGAAGCATGTGGACATTCTGTTTTCACTACGAATACAAGATACTTAGGGAACCCATTCTTACGCTAAGCTGCTTCATATAATGTACTATAAATTTAGAATAAAAGACAACTATAATTAAGGTATTTGCACTTATATATCAGTATATCAATCCTTGAAAAATTGTCTCATACCACGAACTGATTTTAAGGAAGAATCTGGTTTTGGATGAACAGATAGCTAACTGTAAAGGAAAATAAACAAAGCTGAAGAGAATTTCACAAAGCCATCACCATTCTACAGCTAGCACCAGTATAGTACTTTTCCCGAAAAGGTTAGATACGTTCATTAACCCATCCTCACTCATGGTGTAAAATTACCTATGCATTCTTTTTGTGCTCATTGCTATTTCAGTCTCCAAACAATATTGCATACATAAAAAATGACATGTTAAAAAAAATCAATCGAATTTGCCTTTATAAGTACTCATTACATGTCCACATCTTGTATATTTTGTGTAGTTTTGGTCTCCCCTCTGTCACACCATCTCAAAAGATAAAACAGAACCACAGAGGTCACAGGAAAAGGTGAAAAAAGTCAATAAAAATAGTTAAATCACAAACACTTCCCACATGGAGAGTGATTTAACAGACTAAGACTCTTTAGCCTAGAAAATGACATAACAGACTGTGGATATAAGCAGGTGAATAGAGAACAATTCTTAACTATCTAACACAGAAATAAGAGAAATAAGTATCAGATGAAATTAGCAGCAAACATGTTCAAGACCAGAAGTTTTCAAGAATAAACATCAGAAATCAGCATTATAGTTTTATAATACAAATTCCAGCTGCAAAGACTGATTCCTATGCTGCGACCATTTAAAATGATTACTATCTATTAATTTCTTAGCCTAAGGACAAGGTCATCTACCGTTCTGGCTTAAGTTAAGAATATTTTGTTTCCTGTTATCCAATCTTAGAAACACTGACAAACATTTAAACTCATTATCTCATGGAAAAATATTTAAATTTTAATTATATTTGTAATCAACAGAACCAATGAAACTGATCAATAAATTAGCAATGACAAGTAATCGAGAATATCATGGCCATTTCTGTTCCTCAACTGAATTTTGCATCTGATCATAATCACACTAAAATTAATGGAGGTATCTCCATGGACTTACAGAAGCCAAGAAGAAATGCAGATAGTACAGATTTTCTAAGGGAACTATGTCATAAAGCACAGAAGTTCCTAGGAACCTTCTCCATCATTAAAATAATATTATCTTAGCTTCCTTTCTACCCAGGATGACAAGACACTTCTCTTTCCCCACTCTTCTGACAATTGAAATATAATAAGCACTAAAAAAAGATTGGATCTTTCTTTTACTTAGTTCTCAGATACTTCAGATAAGTCTAATAAGCGTAAATGATGAGATACAGTAAATGTAACTAGCAACAGAAACATTGAGTATAAATTATACGAACCTGATACAAAACCTGTGGACATTGTTTAAATAAGAGCAGAAAGAGAACCAGCAGTTACAAGAATTGTTACTTCACAGCAACTGACAAGAAGATTGATTAATCTTAAGTTTAATTAATTAATTGAGAAGATACATTGCCAAGAAAAGTATATGTCTATCAAAAATGTTCTGCAAATAAAAAGGAAAATGTCAACAACAAAATGTATAGCAAAGAAGGGATAAAAAATTAGTATAACTTTTAGCTAATTCCTACAGTTTTTAGCTAACACCAGTGAAACACCCCTCTAGAGCAAAGTTTCACAACAGAAAGTAAGCTGAAAAATATAATTTTTTGAGAAATATTTTTTAATTATTAATGACCTAAAGACTTGTGTGAATATTTTACTGCAAAAGTGTACATTTTAAACATCTTGGTCACTCAAAGACATTGTGAGGAAATTATTCCCACAAAAATAATACCAGTTACTGGACTTATCATATTTCAGATAAAACAGTAAGTTTGTGATAATAAAGGAAATTACTATGAAGACCTTCTATTTCAAATGAACGCAGTTAGCAGGAAAACTGTTTATTCTAGACTGCAAACCAAAAATACCTGTAAGGTGCATGTCAATCATACTAAACATAGCACTTTTCACAACAAAAAAAACATATTATTCTGCAGAACGTGACCTTTTAGTTCATTAACTCAAAGCTAATTTGCTCTCATACAATTAAATTTCAAAATCATGCCAAAGTCTTAGCATCTCACTCTAAAGACACAGAAATCAGAAAATACCTCCTACCTCCAAGAGTTAAATATTCAAACAATATCTTAAAATGGTTTGGACTGGAAGGGACCTTAAAGATCATCCAGTTACAACCACCCTGCGATGGGCAGGGACACCTTCCACCAGATCAGGTTGCTCCAAGCCCCGTCCAACCTGGCCTTGAACGCCTCCAGGGGTGGGGCAGCCACGACTTCCCTGGGTAACTTGTTCCAGTAACTCAGTACCCTCATAGTAAAAAAATTCTTCACAACATCTGATCTAAATGTCCTCTCTTTTAGCTTAAAATCATTGCCCCTCATACTATCACTGCACTCCCTGATAAAGCACCCCTCCCCAGCTTTCCTGTAGGCTCTTTTGTAGAGAGCACAAAAATTAAATGTTGATTTGAAATCCACTTCAGTCCCCAGAGGCAGATTTGCTTTTGTATGCAACACAGGACCTTTGCCTTACACAGTTCAAAACCTGACAGTAGTCAGGAAAATGCCAGAGAGTATCAGCTGTGGATCCCTTTCATCATTCGTTACAAAAGCTGGAAGAAGTCTACATGAATCAGTCTGAGAACAAGGTGAGGAGAAAATATGACCTAATGGTTAAATCAGTTAAGAAGACAGCAAGACTCTTCCCTCTCTTATAGATCCCCTGTATTTTACTGGGCAGTAATATAAGCTAACATTTTTAATCAGGTAGTGACTGTAAGTTTGCTTTCCTGTATGCCCTGAATGCCAAGAGTTCCAATCTGCAGAAGTGCTAAGCATTAAAAGCAAACAGAACTCCAGAAGAATTTCACTCAACACATCAGCTGTTCTTATATCAAGCATAATAGTTTCATCTCAGCCCATGGTAAGCTTGTCAAAAAGAAGTCTGTACAGCATTAGAGGTTAGGATTTTTTTAAAAAGGTAGCTGCTATTACCTAAAAAGTGATAAGGACCTAACAGCAACATATCCATAATGCTGCAGTGACGATGGAGAAACATAAATCCAACGAGGAAAATGGTAATATTGCATATGGCATAAGGTTTTACTGTCATCGGCAGATAATGCAGGGAATAATCCTTACCATAACTATAAAAAAATTAATAACACTCACTGAATATTTTCCATTACAGACAGTGAATAAGCATAAAACAGCATTAAACAGATTCTGTGTGGCTGATCAAAACTGATACCTTCACATGTGATCCCCCCCAATCCATTTAACAAATGTTCTTAAAAGTGGGCATACATGCAAAATACAGTTTCTAATGTTTAGGTTTTACTTAATGCTGCTCAACCTCTGCCTGGCTACACCAATGGGGATTCAGAGGCACCACAGTCAATTCAGGTCAGTGCTTGCTTGAGGATCTCTATGTGATCTTACACCCTTCTAGTACATGCCACAGTGACACCTGAATGTCCCAGGTAACT
The DNA here is from genome assembly GCA_033558105.1 of Coccyzus lansbergi. Lineage (NCBI taxonomy): Eukaryota > Metazoa > Chordata > Aves > Cuculiformes > Coccyzidae > Coccyzus > Coccyzus lansbergi. Next base: position 302,366 of record JAUMJK010000678.1, on the reverse strand, counting down.
TGGAAGTCAAGGTAAAACTGTTCCCCAGGCCAGATTCAACCAATAAGCCACACACATGGTATCCTACCTAAGAATGGTACACAGCTTGTTGCTCTTTTGTTTTCCTCTCTGGATTCTAGAAATTTGCAGGTAGATATAGTTATCAGATAACCTATGTGAAGCAGCCTTCTCAATCCTCTCTCTTCTTATATCCGTAAACAAAAAGTAGGTTCATTTAGTAATTTTGTCTTTGTTTCTAAAATAAATGAGGTTTATATAATTAAACAGTTTTTCCTGCCCCATCCTTTCATCACTTACCAATTCACTAACTAATTTAAGCCAAAATTGACAGAAAGTTTTAAGAACTTAATATTTTTGGGGCTTAACATCTCATGAAAAATCAGCAGCCAAATACAACACAAACACTACCCCTCTGAAGAGGGACAGACAAGCAGCCGACAAACCCACAGACAGAATACACAGCTCCTGCTGCTGGTTCCCAACTGAACAGCTGGCAGACAAGGAAAGAGAGGGAAGGACAATCTTGTCAGAACCATCAGAGTGCTCAGCACACTTTAGACTTGACACTCAGGAGATATAGGGACTAAATTAGAAGTATTTACAAGCCTAGATATACGAAGAGGGCCTTGGCATACTACATTGAGGAAGAGCAAGTGTTACTTTGGTAGGATCGCAAGGAAAAATTATGAGAAGCCACATTCATTAGTGTCATTACACTAGCAATAATTTATTAGACGACAGCACCACCCTGTAATCCATTCTTCCCTACTAGATTTCTTTGTCCTGTACAGCTCTTTATTCTCTTAAACACTACTTCTTAGTTCGTACCACTAAACTCTTCACAATGGAAAACACAGGAAAGAGTTTGGTCTAAAAAATAACTAACACAGTCTGAAAAGGTTCATCTCTTAAGTGTACTCCCCTTCCTGAGAAACATATGCTTCTGTATAGCCTATACAACGTTACGTGTTCAGATGCAGCCTAAAATCCCGTTAAAAGTAGATGCATGAGCATATACAAGATAGGTAATTCTGCCTTAAGTTACAAAGCATCGCACTGCAAGCTTGACATTTCTTTTCCCTTCTTCACACAACTGTAATGCGATTTAGTCGTGGCTTGACCCCAGCCAGCAACCAAGCACTAGAAAGTCACTCACTCACTCCCCTCTCACCCCTTGTTAAACCACAACAGATTTCCATTGCTAACTCCTCACCCAGACTTCAACTCAATAGAACTCTTAAGGTAGGTGCCAAAGTTTTGCTACTGCTCAAAAGAGGAAAAGCAGCATAAAGAAATCAAATTAAAGCTGCCAAGTATTACCATGGTGATGCTGAGGGATTCTCAGAATTTACTCCCCAACTCTCTAACTTCTCAGTCCCAGAACTACCACAGGAACCAGGCCTGGCCAGCTGTAGGCAAGAGGATCTTAACCTCAGACTGCCAACCATTCTGTTCTCACTACTGCTTTCACTTTGGCCTTACTTTCTACTGTATTTGCCACCCTCCCTGTTTTGATACACTCTCTATTAGATTAATTTAACCTCTCCCTATGAAAGGCTGGGAATATAATGTAAAAGCTAACTTTGCAACTCAAAATACAGATCCTACTTAATACTAAACCTATTCTTGTTTCACAAAAGAAATACAAAGACATAAGAACAGTAAATGCAATTCTTTAATCTCATTTGAGCCAAAACTTTTCCAACAGGGTTGCCCTCCGCTGTTTCCTTACAAATCTGAGACTGCCTGACCTCTGCAAAACTATGTATCTGATGCCTTCATAAAGAAATAAAAAAGAACACGCTTCATTAACTTTCTAAAGAAGAAGATGTAAATTCTGCAATCACTAATTTCGGGCTTTGAATTTGGTCACATGAAGAATATTTGACTTTTAAAGGTCCATCAGTGATCATAGTGCAAAAAAAGTAACAAAGCATTGTCACTGGCCAAAATAACAATGGTCCCTGGTCATAACCAGGGGCTCCTTAGTTCTCTATAACACTTGATACAAAAAGCTTCACTTTTACAAAAAATGTGGGGGTTAGCGTGAAAACCAATGTAAACTGGTAGCTTGTCGAAGTGATACTGGAAATAATACTTACAGGTTTTTAAGAACAACCAAAAGCACTTAATATCTTGCAGAAAACAATTCCTATTTTAATATGAGCTCTTTCAACTTCGTGCACTCTTCACATATAACTGTACATTTCCTGCTTTAAAAGAGTTTTAAACTGTTTTACATTTAGTCTTCAAACAGAAGTTTTCAATCTTGCTTACTTCCAATGCCTTGACCAAAAAAATTTTTTTAAAAATCTGGATAACTACAGTGTTTTTAAAACTAAGCAAAGTATTTTATCTGTTTACTTAATTAAATATAACCACAAATTTTCTTGAACACTATGTAAATTGAGTATTTTTACATTTTAGACTAGAAGACCTATGGTTTGATACTGACTTCAAGAGTTAGTATTCACCCAAATCAAATTCATATTTTTAATAACACTGCTGGCCAGGAAATAGTAGTGTTGTACAGCACAATCCAAGCAAGATATCACTGCATGAACAGGAGGGTGAGAACACAAAGATGAGGAAAACAAACTGTAATATCTACTAACAAATCTACAGCAATCAGCTACTCGATTGAAAACAAAGAGAATGCCGCATGTCTGCTACAAAGTACAGTGGAAAAATACATTTGTATTGACTGTCTTCAAGAAGAGTACTAAATCTAAATCTAGCAGATCACTATCATGATTGTATTTTTCTCATCCTGTCTCACGATGCACCAAATTTTCCTCAAGAAATTAAGTCCCATTTTGGCCATTTCATGTGTTTACAAGACAGTTGGGCTATTCTGAAGTCTAATGAGAAGCTTTGCATTCTTTTCAAAGGCTAGACTGCTTAATTCACTCTTAAGTATTCGCTTCAACTTCTAAGAAGTAATACTCTAAGTCCTCTGAAAATATTAAACGTGAATTTCACTTTTTGTGTATAGTTTCAGATGTAACAAATTCTCCCAGATTGCTGGGAGATATGAAAGCATAAAATGGAAACAGAGTTTTTGATGGACTGAAAATTGTTTATTCTGAGCTTGAGTTATGTAAAAAGTCCAGACCCAGTGGAATTTTTTTTTTCTATCTGATTGATAGTATTAAGAGGGCTTCTCAGCAGAAAAGAACACGGCCAACTTAGAGCTGGCCAGCTCAGACTCCCGGTGCACACAGCATCCGAGGCAGGAGGTACACGAAGAGCTTTGCTTGCGCAGTGCAAGTTTTCCTTACAGAGGCCTGAATTACTCAGTCACTGAAGCTGACAGCACAGAAGCTTCCCACACACCAAACAAAACATCAGGGCTTGGGTTGCTACCCCCCCCCATCCAGTGTCTTCCTAGATTGTTTAGTGTTTGTGGTTTAGTGTTAGATCGGAATGGTTGGACTAGAAGATCCGATGGGTCCCTTCCAACCTGGTTGTTCTGTGATTCTGTTTATCTGTTTTAACAACAGATGCTGCCGGAAAGAAACATGACGGTGAAGGAAGCAGCAGACGGGGTCTAGGGAGCAGCATACATTCTTTGGTTGGAAAGAAAGTTCTGGGTTTTTTGTTTTTTTGTTTTTTTTTTTTTTCCCCAAAGCATTTTTAAAGACGTGTGAAACTACCCCCGAAACAAAGAGGAAAGGTCTCGAAACAAAGTTCAGAAGCCCTGCCTTCTGAGACGATCATCTCCAAACAAACCCAACAAGTGCCTGGTACACCTCACTCCTCTCGTCGTGGTTGTTAGGCGATGACTAGAAAGATCTGCGGACACGAGCTCCCGTGCAGCCTGTTAGCTGTCAGCAGCCGGGCAACGGAGCTTCCCTCGCCTGGGGAAATCGATTCCCGGAGGCTTCAGGGCCAGGAGGGACGATTACTTTTAAAACAGTTTGGCCAAGTCTCTCCGGGGAGGGCGGAGAAGGCTGCCCCCCCCCCCCCGGCAGGGAGACGATAACTTCGACCTCCCCCAGGTCCCCTCCACGGCGCCCGGTGTCGGTGGAGGAGGGGAGAGGAAGGCTGCCTGCCACCCTGTCGGGGATTATGTACCCCTGCCCGGCCGCCAGGCAGTCAGGAGGGAGCTGCGACGCCCGGGAGGAGAGAGAGAGAGAGAGAGGGAGGGAACAGAGAAAGAGGAGAGAAGGGAAGAGAGGAATAGGGGAAGAGAGAAGGGGTCAGGGGGAGAAGGGGAGAGGGAGAGGAGGGAGAGAGAGGAGAAAGGTAAGGGAGATGGAGGGAGAGGGGGGAGGAAGAGGAGGGGGGAGGAAGGGATAGGGAGACAGATGGGAAGAGGAGGGGGAGGAAGAGCGGAGGGAGAGGGGAGGGAGGGGAGGGAATAAGGAGAGGAAAGGGAGAGAGAGGGAGGGGGGAGAGAGAGAGAGAGAAAGGGAGAGAGGAGGAGACAAGGAGAAAGGAGAGAAGAGGGGAGGAGAGGGAAGGGAGAGGGAAGCGGGGAGAGGGGAGGAAGCGCCCAGCCGAGCCGGCCCGGGCACGGCGCCCGTCTCGATGCGCCCCCCGCCCCACGGCGCGGTGGGAGCCGCCCGCCTCCCCGCGCCCCGGGGGAGGAGAGGTGGGCTGCTGGGGGGGGGGGGGGGGGGGGGAGGGGGCAGCGATTCGGGGCGAGGGGAGCCCGTTATTGGCCTACTTACCATCAATCGCCATGATCTCCGGGGCGGGCCGTGCCGGGCGGAGCGCACGCAGGAGAAGGGCAGGCGCTGCCGGGCGCCGCGGCTGCGAGACGGGAGCGGCGCGGGGGCGGCGGGGAGGGCGGGGCCGCGGGACTCCGCCCTCTCCCTCCATCCATCCCTCCTTCTTCGCGGACCCGAGCCCCCCCGGAAGCCCACCTTGCCCTCAGGGCGAGAGTGGGGGGCGGTGGGATGGTGGGATGTCCCAGGCACCTCCCGAGTTTCGGGGTGGCGGCGACGCTCGTCCAAGGGAAGAGCCTGTCGCTGTCCATGGTGCTGATACGTGGGGGCTCCAGCCAGGGCTGTGGGTTGGAACGGCAAACAAAGCCAGGGCAGCACTAGTTTCAAGTCAGACTGGAAGTCCACAAACAGCCTGATCCAGACTGGAAGAAGATCATAGAATCATAGAATCACCAGTTGGAAGAGACCCACAAGATCATTGAGTCCAACCATTCCTATCAATCACTAAGCCATGCACCTCAGCACCTCATCCACCCATCCCTTAAACACCTCCAGGGAAGGTGACTTAACCACCTCCCCGGGCAGCCTGTTCCAGTGCCCAATGACCCTTTCTGTGAAATATTTTTTCCTAATGTTCAGCCTAAACCTCCCCTGGCAGAGCTTGAGGCCATTCCCTCTCACTTGGGAGAAGAGGCTAGCTCCCTCCTCTCTGCAATCTCCTTTCAGGTAGTTGTAGAGAGCAATAGATCTCCGCTCAGCCTCCTCTTCCCCAGGCTAAACACCCCCAGCTCTCTCAGCTGCTTCTCATAAGGCTTGTTCTCCATCCCCCTCACCAGCTTCGTTGCTCTTCTCTGGACTTGTTCCAGAGCCTCGACATCCTTCTTGTGGTGAGGGGCGGTCTCACCAGTGCTGAGTACAGAGGGAGAATAACCTCCCTGGACATGCTGGTCATGCCGTTTTTGATACAAGCCTGATCTGATACACAATGATCTTTAAAGTCCCTTCAGACCCAAACCATTCCATGATGATCACAGGGCTGGAGCACCTCCCATACCAGGACAGGCAAAGAGAGTTGGGCTTGTTCACCCTGGAGAAGAGAAAGCTCCCAGGGTATCTCACAGCAACCTTCCAGTACCTGAAAGGGGCCTGCAAGAAATCTGGGGAGGGATTGTTCATAAAGGTTTGTAGTGATAGGATGAGAGGGAACAAGAATAAACTGGAGAGAGGCAGATTCAGATTAGACATAAGGAAGAATTTCTTCACTGTGAGAGTGGTGAGGCACTGGAACAGGTTGCCCAGGGAAATTGTGGATGCTCCATCCCTGGAGGTGTTCAAGGCCAGGTTGGATGGGGCTTTGGGCATCCTGATCTAGTGGGATGTCCCTGCCCAAGGCAGGGGGAGTGGAACTAGATGATCTTTAAGGTCCCTTCCAACCCAAACTATTCTATGATTCTATGATCTCCAGCACTTGCAGTTGAGTGTGTGGAGCTTCCCTGTGCTCACATGTGCAACCACACTAACTGCCAGTACAGCCCTGTAAAACGCTGGAAAAGGTCATGCTTTTGCTAAATACAGCAGCTGAGAGAGTGGATATGTCAGAATCAACATTGCCAGTGCAGTCTCATCTTGCTCCACAGTGCAGGTCATACAATGCAACATGGTGCTGCATGATCACAGACCCTTTTTCCTCCCATAGTACCTCTGACTGACTTGGTGCACAAGACAGATAACATCTGAGAATGAATCAGGATCATTCGGGGAATAAAGATACAGTAAGCCTCTAGTCTGATGGCTTCCATTTCTAACTCTAACATCCTCTAAGGGTAGTGTCCTATTTCCCACAGTTTTGGGTTCGTAAAACTGTAACAATACTCCAATATGTGGAGCCTTGTAACAAGCACACTGTGCATCTCCAGAGGAGACTGGCATCTTCCAATTTACAGCAAATACTTGAGGCGAGCCTAATGCTAAAAGGGATTGGAAGAACTGATAAAGGATTAATGTATCTGCAGGCCTTCACACGGGGTTTTTGAGGGTGTGGCAGGTCGTTGTCTCACTGAAGCTTGGCTATAACATGCACTTCTCTTCAGCTACAGCCTTCATTGACTTCTTCTTTCCACTCATCAGGTCCTCAGTAGCCCATAAAACTCAATTGCTGTGTAGGAAATTCTTGCTGGTATTTGGAGCTGTAGGGAAACAGAAGACTCTAGTACACGCCAACAAGTTTTTCAGCCATGCATGCTCTGGCCAAATGTAGGAAAATGTTGACCAGATCGTCCGGAGGAATATCTGTGGTACCAATATATTCTTTCTGCCAAACATTAAGTCACTGTTCAAATCTTGAAACCATTAATCTCCTTCAGCCTAGCAGCCTTCAAAAATGTTTCACCATATGGAAAAATCAATGAGTTATCTCAATTTTATTCTTCACCTCGGGTAGGAAAAGCAGAGTCAACCTGAAGCAAAAAGGCCATCTTGGAAAACACAAGGCCCGAGTGACGTTTACCCAGATGAGAAGTAATCGTCAAAAGGCTCTTGAAAGAGAAAATGTCAGCAGAGTTTAATGGCAAATATATTTTTCCATACTAGCAGTGACATTTGCCTCAGATACTCTGATGATTTTCAATTCATTCTAGAAAGCGTCCCAGCAATGACGTCTTTACAATTTGTCTTGATAACTATCTCTCTTTACTATACTGAGCACAGGAAAGATGACTCTTATGGAATCAAATACATAGAGTTGTTATTCTCCTCTACTTTGCTTTTTATTTCTCCCCCTGCTTTTGGGAGCACCCTCTTACAAAGGAATTACCAGCCACTGATTGTGGCAAAAGTTCCCAGGGCACAGACGTCCACCCAGACAGAATCCAGGATTCAGTTTGAGAGATGTTTAAAAAGTCATCTAAAACTTTTTTTAGAGCCTCTCATATCATTGCGTTCCTGTGATTCATGTATGCAACTAATGCAGCAGGATGCAGAGGTTCTTATGTCCAATGGAACAAACTCTTTTGGAGAGTGAGGAATTGATATATGTTTGTAAATTAGTAACACTGTGATTGGAACTCACTGCCCAGGCTTTTGGTTTTCAAAAACACAAAAGAAACATGCAATTTCTAACAAAGCAGTGATTTGCTCAGTTTGGAAAGCAGGTTCAATACAAGAGTAACAACTATCATATCAACAAAGAGATGGCATGAAAAGTGGGAGGAACAAAAACATGACTTTTCAGAACTATGCTGAATTGAACCAGTTCTATGTGCTTTACTTTCACAAACACATGTTTAAAATTCCTAAGTTTTATTCAAACATCAGTTACTCCTGCCCATCACCACAAGAATCTCATCTTTCCATGTTACCAGCAGGGACAAATCTTGAAAAAACTTCCAAAATTCAGCTATCTTGGTTTTGTTCCCATAGTTTAATTGCATCACTATAAGCTATAGGTTCATCCATTCCCTGCACAAAAGGAGTACAGCTGATTGGTTCTGGCTGTGTCAGAGGCTTTCTACTAAATCCAATGGGCAATTCATGCTGCTGAAATCATTTACAGGTGATGCTACAAGTCTGCCATTTGCAGAGGACAGCTGCACACAAACGTGACTACAGCTCAGCACAAGGCCTTAAGTAACTATGATAAATCAGTAACGTGTAAACGATTCACAAGTTTTCAAGAGTTTCCTGTCAAAGGGAAGAACTTCCATCATCATGACAATGAATTTGCTGACAGCAAAACAACCAACTGAAACTTACAGGATAGATTTTATCCTGTAAGCGCTAAAGTTTTCAACAAACTACCTACATAGGAGGAGCTTTTTCCACTGCACTGACATGAAACCACTTTGACAATCAAAATTGAAAGGTGCTGGAAACTTTTGCGTGACAGCCACAGAAGGACAAATACATGCAAAACCATGATGATCTCAATAACTGGGAAAACAAGTACAGTAACAGAATATTATATATATATATGACATGTAGTATACGTATATAGCTTGAGAAATAATTCTGCTTTAAGAGCAAGTCTGTTTAACATATCTTGGTGACATTGTTTATATGCATTTTGTGTATGTGTTCACTATTCAAAAATATTTGCATTTTCTCAGTGGAACTCTGCACTAATTTTTCTCAAAACCAGCAAACATTTTACATGAGATTACCTCGTAATTCTAAGTTATCTGATCCTTGTTATAAACTGATTCTTCACACATTTAATACACGATCCATGCTATGCTTCACTTTAGCCATAATATTAGCATTAAACCAGATATTATTAAAGAGCCTATACTTAATGAAGACATAGAATGTATGAAAACCATAGCATATACAAATAAAAGGACTAACTGGAGGACTGGAAAAGACAGGATATGAGTAACCAGAAAGGTTGAAGTCCTAGATTACTAATGCGCTAATTATGATGCCAAACAGATACGTTATCTTATAATTGTCATGATGTGAACAAAAATGGTTCACAATTAAATGAACAAAAAAGCTTCAAACAGCTGGATGTAAATTTTCCAGTGGAATGCTGCCATTTCATTCCAATGTAGGTACTTTGCAGAAACATTATTTCGCTGAAATGCCATTGATTAGGGAGGTGAAATTAAGAGCATATGGCAAGTCTTCCATTTCAGAAAAAAACTTTTAATCTCAAGCCTTTCTACTTCATGTTATATTTTAACATAACATTGAGATTTAAATGAGCTGTCTTGATTTTATCAGCTGAAAATCTTGCAGCTAGAAAACTCAAACCTTGTTGAAATTCCACTGAATGGAGTGTTGTAAGAGTGTCTGTGTGTGTGTTTGTGCAAGTGTGTGTCTTTTCTCTGAATGTACTTCAGTCTGGAATGAATAGATTTTGAAAGGATAGATCAAAAAAATCCCATAGAATTCAAATTCTGAGGGCTGTAGCCAGGAACCTTACAAGAGTCTCAGCAGGAAGTGGAATGATGGGCAGTTCTAAGGTACTCCATTCTTGCAAATTATTCATAGATTGCAAAAAAACGGAGTGCGGCAATGTTGAAAAAAATAAACTCAAAAGCTCTTAACTCAAAATGCTGAAGTTAAAACATGACCTCTGAAACATCTTCAGGAGAAATCTCCCAAAGATGTTATTGGTCTAGCACATGAAAAGATGGCTGAGAATTATAATACAACACTATGCCTTAACTGATCTGGGCTATCATGTTACATCTTTCCCTAAGAATTTTTGGCAGCAATTTTGCGAGTGCTGCCAATCAGATTTGCAACTTATGTCCATTTAGATTAGTTTCTCACACAAAGTGTTCTTTATTAGGACATTAAATTCCTGACCTTTCAATATTAAGGTTTTCATTATTGGGTTGTTGGCACTAAGTAAGTAATCTGTGACTCTCAGTCTTAGATTCTCATCAGTTTTGAAAGCTAGGAAAGACAGCCTGGGCCCTCTCTCTAATATTGCATAGCTACACCTGGTAAGACTGATCTACCAAATACCCTCAAGTCTCCAATTGTTGGAAAAGGATCATTAACTTGATTCGTGAAGCAAATTATTTGGCCAGATACCACTCAGTGCGTAACTTCATATTAATGAACAAATGATTAAGAAACTAGAAAAGAGTATTTCCAGCAACACCTTCCTTCTGCCAAATTCGTGACTCCACAAGGTCATATTTCCAACTAGGATACAGTTGGAAAAGGTCCTATGAGATAAGGCAAAGAGCAAATATTTTTGTTATGTTTCACATTATTAATCTAAGGACAATTCATCTGTTACAGAAATGAAAGCTGAAAACACAAATAAAAACTTTAATTTTGGTGCCTAATTATTCTAGGTGATGTTCAGTTAGCCATGAATAACATGCAGGCTTCAGAGCTTGATAAATTGGACAGTGACTGTTATTTATACACTAGTAAAAAAAATTAACTGGCCTAAACTACCAGAATAAACATTATTTTGCTCTGTTGCCTTGCACTGTTCCAAAACAAATGCATCATGAAGAACAGCTAGAACTGTTAAGTGTAATTCCAAAGCAATGTGCCTATCAATGAGTATGTGTGCTTGTACAAAGCACAGAAATCATAAAACAAATCTGGGCCAAAAATTCCTGTGCCAAGTTAATCCAAAGGCCATGTGGATATGCTAGTTTTAACATGAGAAGCTGAACTAATGAAGCAGGTTTCCCGCAGATGTAGTGTTTTGCCTCCTATCTCCACTGGGATATCCCTAGCTCACCCTCATCACATCCTGTTATATCCCCAGTGATAACAGGACATGTTGCAACTATTCCAGAGCTTCATACATACTGTCTAGAAGCTGCCAAACAAAAAATATAAACGATGAATTGTCGTAATTGATTCATTCTCCTGGCTTTTTCTTCAGTGGTGGCACTAATTTCATTCTTTTTCCATTACCCAGAAGCTAGTTGTCATGTAACTAGAAAAAAAATAATCATTTCTGAGACTTGCTGAACTTGACCAACAGATTCAAAGCTGAAGCCTCCCTCTGCTTTGACAGGTAGCAGTATTTGACAAAGAACATGTTCACATAAACCTCATTTGCATGGGACATCAGGCTAAAAATCTCATTTCTCAGTGAATGGCCTACAGAATTCCAGAAAAATATGAAAAATGAGCTATTCAGCTTGCAAAATAATACATTCCATTTAATACAAATTAACAACAGCAAAACCCCCTTATTTGTTCAAAGACAAGTCTCTCATATGAATCTCTTAGCATACAAATGGATGGGAATTATGGTACTTTGCAGAACAGTCCTGTAGACTTCTAAATTAGGAAACCATAGCATATAATAATGATATCAAAATTTGCAGAGAACTAGTATGAACAAATAGCCATTCAGAAAGTCATAGATTTTTTTTATGGAATAAATCTTCTTCATTCAAAAGACATCAAAGGTAATACTATAAAAAAAAAACCAATTTCATTTTTTCATTATTCATACTTAAAAGGGGATGTGAAGATGTGATCCAGCTCTCCCAGAGAGCTATTTTTAGAAAGAACGAGAACCTGGATGCTATCAGACCATACTGGTTAGATTCATGCCCGCACAAAATGAATGACCTTGTTCTCACAACCTGATCTAATAGAGATGAGAGGTTGCAAACTGTTTGAATGGAGACTGAAGTTCAACAAGCTGTAAAACCATAGTGCACACAGAGTCAGAGACAAATTTGTCACAGTGTTGGTTACTAAGACATCTTAATCTCAAATTGCTTGAAGGGTACAAAGTGTTTCCTGTCAAGGTGCTCATAAAGCTGATTGTTCACAAACTAGTGCTAAGAAAATGAGAGTGGAAGAGATTAACCTCCAGGTAGCCCATGAAAATGGTGGCTGCGTAGGTGGTGGCAGCAGCACAGGGTGGGGAAAGGAAGGGAAAATGATAACAAGGAAGGGGAAATGATAACAGAATCACAAAATGGGCCACAGTGTTAGTTACTTGCAAGATGTATGCCAGTCCTCGTTTATTGACTAGCCCTAGTCAAACCTTCCCCCAGCTGCTGTTCTTGGCTAACCTTGACAAAGCCACCCCTGTTGCCATGAAACAGTTTCATTCTCTCTTACTCTTCATCTCCCTTTAGTTGCCTTCAGTGCATTCTCTGATCTTCTGCTTTGTTTCTCAGCCCTCCCACCTGTAACCTCGTAAGCTCTAAGCCACCATTTCTGGGCTGCTTAAGTACTTTTGTGTACCTGTTGTGCATGTAAAGAAGAAGAAACTGGTCTCTGTAGAGCAGGATGACAGTATCTATTAACAAAAGAAACTGCTTGACAAACCAGACAAACTGCTTAGCAACCACACAAGGTTTAGCCACAGCCAGGCCTCTTTGGGTCTTCCTGGAATGATCTAGTATCCTTAACAGTTCCTACTGGGAGGCTTGTGCAGAGTGTATAATCTGCATTTAATTTCCTCTAATTGCAGTGACTTATATTTTGTATGCTTCTGTACAAGCCTGTGGAGTACTCGGTACTTTGCTTTCCTATTGGACTTAGTCCCTAGGAGTAGTATTGTAAAAGTCATTTTCGAAGTAATAAGGGCTCAAAAAGCTGCATCCAGCTAATTTCATGCCTCTTTTTACTGACAGAATCTTTAACATGCCTTGTAATTATTTCAAATATTCCAAAGGTATAGAGCGACATATGATCTACTCTGATTTTTTAACTTGGCAGAGCTGTTCTTAATGCTGTTTCTGAACATATGTTCTGTTCCTACTTTTAAAATAACTACCAGAGTATGTCATCCATTCTGATAGCAGTACAAATATTCTATTGATGCATTAATGACACTAATATAAAGGAACATTTTTAATAAAAATGTGTGCAACCTGCAGAATTGTTAAAATCACTGTTATATGCAGGAACCTATTTAAATTCATTTTTTGATTAACATTTCTACTGCTTTATTAAAAGAGTTCCTTCGATGAAAAAAAGCACATTACATGTAAACTGCAAGTATAGTCCTGGTTCTTTTAAAGATTACTGCTTTATACAATTACAACAAGATAAAGAATTCTGCAAAAGAGCTGTAGAATCAGAAAATTAAAGTATTATTTGTATGAAGTACTTGGGCTTTATCTACATCTTTTAAACTAATTAATATAAAGCTATTGAATTAGTTCGTTAAAACCATTTTATATTTGCTAGCTTAAGCATGTCATTTTGAAAATTTCCTAATTTCCACTCTCGCTGTTTTTTAGTAGAATCGTCTACAACCATTTCTGAAATGCAGGTGCTCATCAATGGGAAACTTCAGAGAGACAAAAAGTATGGGAAAAAGTATGGAGAGAGAAAAAATAAAAAGAAAACTCAGTACAAACCTGTCAGAGATTAGTTTGCAGCTGAAGTATGAAACCCAAGCTGTTTAAAAGCCAATTAACTGGGGTGCATCATAAAAAGTGTGGCCAACAGGTTGAGGGTGCTGATTCTGCCACTCTATTCGGGTCTAGCGAGATGTCTGCATTCAGTTCTGGAGCCCTCAGCACGGGGAGGACGTGGAGCTGTTAGAGTAGGCTCAGAGGAGGGCCACAAAAAGAGTCTGAGGGCTGGAGTACCTCACCTGCGAGGACAAGCTGAGAGAAGAAAAGGCTGCGGGAAGACCTTACAGCAACTTACAGTTGGTCTCCAAGAAAGACTGACACAGACTTTTTAGTAAGGTCTGTTGTGACAGGGCAAGGAGTAATAGTTTTAAACTAAGTGAGGATATAAGGGAGAAATTTTTTACAATGAGAGTGGTGAGGAGTTAGAATACACTGCCCAGGGAGGCAGGGGAGGCTCCATACCTGGAAATATTTAAGGTCAAGTTGGATGGGGTTCTGAGCAACCTAATCTTGTTGAAGATGTCCCTGTTTCTGCAGTGGGGGTGGACTAGAGGGCCTTTAAGGTATGATACTACAATGCTATGAACCAATCTCTTTTCTCCTTCTCCCAGACCCAGCTTCTTCTGTTAGAAGAAATACAGTGATACATATCCTAACCTAACCTCCTTAATTCCCTTCCAGCCTGAATTATCCTCTGATCCTACCAATACCCCAAGGTAATAAAAAATGCAAACACTGCAAACTTACATTTAACTGAGGAGGTTGTCTATGGAAAAATAACTCCAACTCTGGAATAGCAGATAAGTAAATATGATTTCCTCAGGGCTGCTGGCACTAGTCAGAGCTACTAGGGCACAAGGGCACTAGAGTAGGATTGGTTTGGTAGGGGAATGGATAAGGTGTGTTTGTAATATACAGAAACAGATGACAGGGGCAGTAATGCATTTACCATATAGTTTTCAAGCCATTATTTCTGCTTTATGTGACTTTGACTTTACTGTAGCCATCTAAATGTTTTCCACAAGAAGATATATCTTAATTTCTCTGTTTTTCAAAAAGCTTAAGGTAGACATAATGAAATAAACTAGTGTTTAATTTCAGATGTATTAACTGTCCATCTAGTTCTCACATCTTTTCTAAGAGAGATAGATATACAAGAATCTTTGGGGAAAAGGTAATAGAAAATTCAAAGGAAATGTGAAAAAATACTCACAAATCCACTACAAAAATTTAAAAAAATATATATCCAAAGTTACTGTGCCGGTGTTGTATTACAATATTGTTAAAACTGAGGCAACAGCTGTCTGTAGTGGTGCTTTCTAAATTTCTGCTTTCTTTGTCCCTATCCAATATTAAACTTATATTTTATTCTTTCAAGCTACATGCTACCCTGCATCTGGAACTTCTCCACTATTGATCTCAATCTATACAATTACTTTGCTTTGGCAGTTCTTTTTGGCTCCCAAAACTGTTTTCAGTCCAAAAGGTAGTCCAAGGTAAAGCTGTGTTCTCCACTACCATTTTCTTTGCCAGTTTCCACAAAGTAATTGATGGTTGTTGCTGGTTCTCATCTGTACGCTTTATTCCCTCTCCTCTGTGCACACTTAGCATCCTTGGTAGGTCATTCTTTGGCTCTACATTTCATTTGACCTTTCTCCCAAGTCTCACCTTTGATATTCTTCTAACTGCAGTATGTGTGACTCTCCAAAAGAGAAAATTATTCCACTGGAATTATATCCCTATAGTTTAGGACAGGATTTTGCCTTCATTTATATTATTTAATGAGAATAATAATTTGTTACACAACAGAATATTTTGGTCAAATAGAAATCCAGTTCCTTTGGTTACATCCTAATTGATTTGATTCCCACAATACTATTGCAAGGTAAGACAATGAGATTTCTTCTGTTTTATAGATAAATAAGAGGGGTGTAGAAGCTGCAACCACATTACTCATTAAAACATGACCAGGGACCATCATGTAGCTCCAGTGACAGCTGGTATAACCTGGATGTCCCCACTCTGTCCAGGACTCCAGATCTTTTTTGGTCTCATGAAGTTCCTCTGTGACCATAAGATACTATTATTATATACATATTTTTTTTCTACTCAAAACATCTCAAATAATGTAAGAGCTACATGCAGTCCATCAGAGTGTACATTTATAATGTTTATTGATATATGGCTAGGTGCTTCATGCCACTGGGCATGTTATGATAGTACAAAGACATAGTTAAGGGTGAAAAGTCTGCTAGAAATATGTTGGAGAACTATGTAAGGTACAGGAACCTGGTACAGTTTTTTCTGTACCACCCATTGGCAAGAATTTTGGTGTTCCAAATAGTCTCATATAAAGTTTGTAAGCTAAGGAGCTGTCTCCTAAGGAGCAGGGATCTGTATCCTTTAAAATGAGCTTACTGCTTGGTCTAGGTGTACTATAGACAATGTACCCTGCCATGAAAATCCAATGGAGTAGGTTTTTCTTGCACTAATTAATTCAATGTGCACCTCTAGGATGTAAATTTACACATTAGAAGTTATATTTTAGGGTATGGATAACACAACAGTACAGATACCAGGCAATTTATGACATAGGAAGTGACACCATTGAAAACCAATTTGGTTTTGCTCATTCTCTCTATGGAAAAGTTGCTTCTATGAGCCATTAGGGAATTTATTTTCAAACAGATCTTCAGCTATGTTCCTCTGGTGGCTGACAGTCTTGGGCTACTATTCTTATATGAAAAGCGCACTGTTATTTCTCTTGTATGTGTCTAACCTAAAATATGGCTAGAAACAAGTAGTTACTCATATAGCTATTAAAGTAAGTCGATAAGATTCACAATTCATGAACTGCAAGCTAATATACAAACTGAATTAATGAACTTACAAGAATTCATAGAGTTAGGTTAAATGAATTCATATACAAACTTTAAGAGCAGATAAAGGTAACATTAGGCCTGTTGTGGCATGGAAACACTCTGCCACTCAACTATAATTTAACATAGCTTTCAGAAACAGACAGAAACCCAGCATGTTCAATCTAGCACGCCAGTGCCATCATTTAATCCACCAAAATGACCAGTACTACTTGAACTTTTCCTTGCAGCAGAGTACAATTCCTTTATTTAAGGCAAAACTGCCTAAATCTAGATAACCAACACCCAGCTGGGAAGATGTTTGCTACCATGATAGCACAGCAAACAGAGATCAGACCATATATTCTGACAGCGTGGTGGAATAAGGCCACAAAAAATTTTATTTGATCAAAAAAAACCCCCAAAAAGTAGCTAGGATACCTGATGATTATTGTAGCCTAAACAGCGGGGATTTTTTTGTCTTCTCATCCTTTCTCAGTTATAAAACATGCCCATTAGGATTATTTCTTCCCATTGGTCACCAGCTTCACAAAACTCCCCTGCTTCATTTTACCAGCGTACCAAAACTATAGGCTACTGAAGTCAATGCTGGTGCACCAAAAAGAGAATTAGGAAACGAACTCTCTTTCACAAGAGTGACACAATAGAGGACAACTGGTCACAACAAAATCACGACATACCGTCCCGCCATTCATAATTAACTGTTTCTTGGAATTCAAAGAACAAGCTGTCCTGTTGCAAAAATAACAGTGTGCTTGGTTGTGAGCCAGAGTCAGTGATAAATACATTTCTGACTGCAGCCAACAATTTAATTTACAAGTATTTGACTAAAACAACAACAACAAAAGAACACCCAACCACAGGGATATAAATAAGACAATTGCGATCTAATGCACAGAGCACAAGACTGGAGTCATAAGATTTGGTATTCCTGCTGCTACCACTAAACTGCTGTATAACCATGAGCAAGTCGTTGAATGTCTCCTCCTCAATTTGAGCAGGTGATTAGTTACCTGAGATGCAACTTAGAGATCAAGGCTTCAATCATGATCTATGGATCAAGTCGGGTTTTTATACAGAAAAAAATTTCCATGATTTCAAGGAGAGATTTAGAGTTTCAACAGTTGAAATTCCTGAACTGAGCTATTTCTGGTCTGCAGGTAATTATACTGGGGAATTTTATCAAAATTACATGCCCACATGATATGATTAAGGCCAAAGGAGGAGTGATAACCCAGCTTTATGCAAAATAGGATCTGTGCTGTAAAAGTCCCACTTGCAGGTTTTGCTATGAAGTATACTGGTTTTCTAAATTTCTGCTTTTGTTTCAAGCCAGCATATTAAAACTGTATGAGAGCAGTCAGATCTGTAAAATGAGTACAATTTATCTTCTGAGTTAATGACCAGACATTTATTTTTAAAGATAATATACTGCTCTGTGTCCTAAATGAGTCACTAATACATGATTGAGCAGAAGTATGCAATGACATGCTGATGTTCAGTAAACAGAGACCAGTCCTGAGTGATTCCAGTGATAAATCTATCATTGTATAAGAAAAAAAAAATGCACTGAGCCATTTTATTAGCTAAATAATACCCTCTAAAGTTTTCTGCTTCTGCAAAGGAAGTAAACAATCATTTGCCATCACTGTTTGCGAATGAACATACAGACTTTTTAGTAATAACTCTAATAGGGTGAGCCTTTTAGCACTCATTTTGGTTGCCTGACTTTACCTATAACATCTTGTTTTCAAGTGAATTTAGAGTTACCAAATATAAAACATTTGCCCAATGTTTTCCATCGTTAGTGTCAGCTTTAAGAGCAATATCTTGGAAAGTTTAGACAAACTTTCTTGTGGTTTGTGAGAACCTGGAAAAGTTTGTTTCAATAACATTAAATATCATCTTACCTTTCCTCTGTCTGTTGGCTTTACTACTTCCCAGGTTTAATACAGGGTTTTCTAACAAGTTGAAGTCTAAATCTGACATACCTTTGTGATCCCCTGTGGAAGCCATAGGAAACTACCATGTGCAAAGCAGCAGCAGAATCTTAAAGTTTGCTCTGAAAATGTCAGTGCATTTCATTAAATGTGCCCACATTATTCTGAAGTAACCAAAGGCAGCAAAACGCATGGGGAATTGGTCTTTGCTTTCGTGATGGATGCTTGTTTTCATTAGAGCCTTCTCTGATTCAGAGCACAGACTGAACAGAATTCTTAAATCAGAATCCTGATTATTTTTGTAAAGGAAGTCTTCTCTGTAAAACTCATATCCTTTATTTCAGAAACTGTAAGATGCATACTGTAATAGGAGCTGTGGGGAGAGAAAGAATAGTTTTCTCAATAAAGAACTGCGCAGGTACTGGAGAACTGTGTTTTCTTGCCAGCTCTACCACATGCTGTTCATGCTATGCTAGACAAATCAACATTTTTTAGACAGATAGTTCTAACACAGCTGATAAGGGAAAGAAAAAAAATAAAGGTTTGTTTTAAAATTGTTTGTTGGAACAGTTTTTCATGTGCTGCCTTTCCACTTTTTCTCAATTTCAAAAAGAATAAAAAAATATTATTGGAAAAGATTTATTGTTTTATACTTTGGATAGAAAAGAGACAAGGAGAGAAAGGGAAAAAAAATCACTTTTGTATGTGCATAAATTAAGATCATAAAGCAAAAAAATTCAAAGAATCTGACTTTCAAGCTTTCAAACGCATTATCCCATCTGGCTTACATTTTGCCCAAAGAAATAGATTCTGCTATCTGGGGACGGGGAGAGAACGACACTTAGGAAGCATGTTCAGCAGAGTCTAACCAGGCTTTGACCTGTGAAGCTGCGCTTCAACACTGATCCATGGTGACAGTACAAAAGAGTGCGTAGGAAGCGAGAGGAGGCATACAGCTGATGAATCCATGCCAGTGTTATTCCATTGGCAAAATCCCCTCTCGGGAAAGTGAAGCTGATGCAGAAGCTCCTGTAAACTGAAGGCTGCAGCTGTGTGCGGGGAGTACTTATGCTAATTTTGCCCAACTCGGGAAAGGATCGGGGGTGGTTTTATTGCCAACACAGGGTACACCTCTGCTAAGCACTCACATTTTTGCTTGGGGCAGTGAACAGAATTAAGCTCCAAAAGCAGCATCTATTAATATGAAATGCAGAGAAATAATCAGTTTATTTGCTACCACACAATTTGGAGTGATCAGAGTTCTTCTACTGCATATTAAGGTCCTATTGCCATAGGAGGCATAGAAGTTCAGTACCATGAACTGCTGTTTATGGAAGGGACTGGTTCTGAGGAGTGAACAGAACATGAGTTCAAAAAAGAACACAAAGGCAATTACTGAAGCTGCAGGGAAATGAAATAATTTTTCATTTGTCACAACGATTGTGGTTTCTGTTTGGACACTAAAGGCACAAGAATAAATGCCAAGAAAAGAAATTTAATCTACATTCAAAGAAATGTGATTTTAAAAAGATAGATCAAACCATACTCTCACTACACAGTGACAAAGTTCTCAAAATCAAGGACTTAATGTAAAAATAGTCATAGATTAGATCTATCTCCTGAATTTCATCCTAGGATCAATACTCTGTAGAACTACTAAAACAGATACATTCTTACCTAAAAAAGAAAAAAACTATTTACCTAATAGTCAGTTCTTGTTGGAAGTAATTAATGCACATAACAAGAGACTATGACTCTAGACATCACTTTCTTTTGAATCATTTGTTCCATAGCTTTATGGTGTTAATTTTATGAAATTGTTTCTCAACAAGGCAAGAGAAACTACTATTGTGGGGCCCTTTTACAGCTCAAGAAGATGAAGTTAAACATATGACTTTAAAGCTCTTGCACGAGGAGTTCATTTCCAAAGGAATTGCATAATGCTACTTTTGACTGCAGTTATTCTTGATAACAAGGGGTTCCTTTAGACAGCAGTGCCTTTCTAGACCCCAGGCCAAAAGTTCTTTCCATCCAATAAATAAAATTTTGAATATTAGACAGAAGGAGGATGGGATGTTTCCTATAAAACAATACAAAACCCCATTGAGCTTTGATTCTCGATGTATTCTATTTTGCACCACAGAAGGTAAATCTGTTTTGCAAATGCAGATGAATATGCCTTTATATTTCTGATACACCCACCTTAGTTTACTGCTGCTAACAGAGAGGCTATCGGATGTGCTCTCGTTTGGAATATAAGAACAAAACCTCCTGTGTCTCTGGGGTGAAGAACTACAGTAACAATTACCAGCTTCCAATCTTTGTTCTCGTGAATTGATGCAGTGACACATATTTGCATTTCTCTGATATCAAATGATAGGGCATGTTAATAGCTATTTAATAGTTGAATAGTTATTTAAATTCAGGTTAACCCTAATTACATTTTCTATTAAATGCAGAGAGCGATTTCTGCACCTCCAATGGAAAGAACCATGTGATGAGACTAGATGCAAAGAAAGGTCTCTAAAGCTTTTC
Source organism: Coccyzus lansbergi (assembly GCA_033558105.1). Taxonomy (NCBI): domain Eukaryota; kingdom Metazoa; phylum Chordata; class Aves; order Cuculiformes; family Coccyzidae; genus Coccyzus; species Coccyzus lansbergi. The sequence goes on along the minus strand of JAUMJK010000678.1, from coordinate 281,529 downwards.
TCATAACAGTTCCTGGCGGGGGAAGACCCGAGGAAGCTGTGACTTTTGATTTTTTTCCCCTCTTTCCCCAGTCCTAGGAAGCTGGAGGATTGTCATGAATCAGGACAGGAACTGTACTAAAGCAACAATATTTAACTTTGCTGATCCTCTTTGGTCTGAAGCACCTCTGGCTGTATCCACCTTACTCAACCAATAAAAACAACCCAGAGTCCAAACTCCACCATAAAAGCTGGGTGCAGGGCAATTGACAGGGCTGTAGGAGAAGGCACACCACTATCTTTTCTCTAGAAACTGATAGTGGAGGGCTGCCAAGGCAACACCACATAGCCTGGTGCAGAAGCCATCTCTAGAAGTACTATCTCCTCAGTGGCACAAAGACATTGACAGACACAGAAGACCTAATTTGCTGAGAGATGCTGAGGGGAATTAACTCTTCAGATTTCCTTGCTCATTGTTGTTCAGCAAAGAAGAAACAAAAGCATATAAGTGAAAACGAATTCCCTCTGCATCTCAAAAAAATCATTAAATGTTTCCCTCACATCTTCTGGAATGTCAGCCCTTGTTCTTCCTTACCCTTTAATTAATTTAATACTGTTGGATGGTTATTGAAACACACATGTGGTCCATCCGTATTATGTAAGTGAAGGTTTTCTTTGGGAAACCTTGAGATACTGTAATTAGAAATGTGGCCGTGGTTCATTCTTACTGTTGACTAACATAGTTTAGCTTTAAGCATGTGGTTTATTTTAATACTAAGGAAAATTATTTTGCATTCTAATGATCAGTACAAACCTAATCAGTAACTATGTAAATTCCCAAGTAAAACACCTAATTATATTCGAATTAAGACTGTAGATACTTGCTTTCCTAATGGAAAACTTCCAGAAAAACACTAATGCACTTCAACCCACAAGAAAACATCAGTATTTGTAAAATTACATCTATGAGTTTCTGACTCCTAACTCTTCATACACAAGGTAATAGTGTTTGTTGGATGGTGCTAGAAATGTATTCATACATCTCAAGTAAGCGATACAGTACTTAAATCAATGCTTTTCAGTTCCAGTTCTCCAGATATAGCAGAAAGCCTTTTTCAAGACGCTCTTTTTCTGTTTCCAGACAGAAGCAGTACCCTGTTTCTATTCCCAAGGACACTGAAAACTGTTTTAGATATAGGAACAAGTCCTTCCCTCAACATACTTGCCCATCACGTACAGTCATTTTCCTGCTGACTAACCCCAAGTGTCCACTTCTAGCCTTCCTCTCATTCATTCTCTGTTTTCTGATCTTCACACCTTCTATAGCATTTTAATGCACAACAAGCAACTTGGAAAGGAGCTGCTGCACCCAGCAAATCAAGGTCCAGAAACACATATTACATAGGTACAGTAGAGGATGCCACTACCAAATCACAAGACAACTTTTTTTTGCAAATAAAGGCACTATTTCCAAAAAAGCAGCATCCCTTCCAGGAGACATACGACCTTCGTAACCTAAACACAAGTCTATTGTAAAGAGCTTGTGGTGCTCACAGATAAATGTCTTATATCCACTTTTTCTGGTAGAAAAATTGTGATCTGTTATTCTACAACCTTTCTTGTAAACAAATTACACCAAATAATTGAAAGAATCATTAAAGTTCCTCTGGGATAAGATAGTTATTTGTATCTGAATCTGACCCTCCTTTCATTTACTTTGTCAGAAAAAGCTTCCTTTATATTACTTGTTGCAAGCACTGTCTTGGGTTTTAATAACTTTGTAGTTCAGGGAATATATTGCTGAATATGACCCCCACAGGCTACCTATCATTCCCGGGCATTGGGATTACTGCAATTAAAGTATTTATTTAAGAGAAAAGCTTTGTATTGAATTAGAAATCAACCTTCAACCTGATCAGATAGTATTAGTGTATGTATTCTTATACAGGTCTCTTTTGTATGCTCTTGCATCTGCATGCTGCTCACAGCCAGTGACTGAACCTTCTCCAGACATGTGGAAATAATGCTTGAAAATACAACTCCTCGGTTTTGTAGACTCGGGGTGAACAAGGTAGGCACTAACTCTCTTGTGACCTCCCAGCTCTTAGTTAAACAATTTATCTCATTTACCAGCAGTATGCAGAAAGCACCAGAAATGTATCAAGTCAGGATTACATCTTACCGATTATGTATTGTATCCAAACACAATATAGTCTAAAACAGAAATCACAAAAATAGAGAATGCTTTTCTCCAGATCTCCACTGTATTGTTTATGCACAAGACAAAGAGTTTTACTCTGAAATGAATTTCTCTCTCCTTTCATTTTTTCCCCCTTTTTATCTTACCCTATAGTATCTAATCTAAGCTATAAATTAAAAACAAAGAGACAACTATCCAATTAAAGAATTAGTGGAGGCAAGATCCTGAGGAGATGCTGGCTCCAGTAAACGGAGGGTTTAGCCTGAAAGAATTTGTGAAAAAGATTTTCAGTTTCCTATGTCTTTATATCTACATTAGATATGTTACATAGAAATGTAACATAGAGGTATTGGGTAGGTAATTATTTCATGCAAAAAAAATGTGCTTGTTGTCCTGGCTTTTTGTACCAGTTTTGGTATTGTTCATCATTTTGAAACAGCTCTCGTTTAATTTTCCACAACCACAAGAATCATAACATCTGTGCTTTAACATTTTATATTCAACTTATATGTCCAAAAATGCACGAACACCATATGAATAATTAAATGCCCAAAACCACAGGGCTAAAGGCATTACGAAGCAATGCAACTATAGACAAAGTACAACTATGATATGAGACCCGATCTACAGTCTTTGTTCAAGCAAATTTTCTGGAGGAAAGCAGGAGCAATATAATAAATACAGAGCAGCCTCCAAGAGTGTATCCTTTCTTTGGACACCAATGTATCTACACTAATATACTAAAATAAATGTTTGCTTGCTACTTAAATGCAAAATTGTGCATAAATGTGTAATAGAAGCCTTACATCATCTGCTTTCTGCTAGTGGAGAGGGAATGAATGCAGATGTGTTCAGGGACACATTGCAGGTATTTTTCAGCCCCACCAGTTCAACTCCTTGTTTCCCTTTCGAACACATTTTGCAACTTTGCTATTTGTAACTTAACACATCTCTAAATTATTCAGGGCGACTAGACCTGCACAAAACTGACGAACAACTGGGGAGTGTTAAATTTACCTTTGAATACTTTCCATAGCTATCTGGCAGCGACTCTAGCTGGATTGGATCATGAAGACCATCAAGCTGCTCCCTCTTTTCATGAAGCCTGTGGCAATTGCAGAGAGGCAGGGGAATCTTTTACTGCACAGTAAGAGTTCAATAAAGACTTTTGGGTTGCACAAATTAAAGCACGAGGAAGTTTTCTATTTCTAACTGGAAAATAGTTTTTGCCAATACCAGAGAAAGGCGACAAGTTGAAGATGTTTATGAATGTTTTTTTCTTTCAACCAGATAGAAAGAGCAGCTTTTCAAATTCATTCCAGCATTATTTGGAGCAAAGCCAAACAAATATAACGGTATATATAAACGCACCTTTGAGTCAGCATCTCGTGTTTCGGCGCTTCTAGTCACAGCATCTTTCACAACAGTACATCATCCATATGCTTCATACACATTATTTACCTTCTTAGTAAATCAGAAGATGGATGATAAAATCCAGGATGCAACTTTAAAATTCCTTTGTTTTTTTTTTAACAGGTTTTAGTGATACTGCTGATTGAGCATATTTTGTATCAGGAGATAGCAACCTCTACTTTATAATTCAGACAAACAATTAACTGGAAATAAGAAAGAAATTATCCAGCAAGGAGCATTTGTGGTAGCCACATAGTTGTATTCTAAAGTGATGGGAAAAAAAAAGATGTAGGTAGATAAAATAAAGAATTAACTCCTTTCACTGTACGCACTAGGAAAGAGGTATAAAAGCGCAACTCGGGTCCCAGTCCCACAGGAGTTTCAAAGTAATGCTTTTGTTTATAAGGAAAATGGGAATTTTATTAAACAAACAAACAAAACAAAACACCAAGCATTTGTTTCTTTGCTCAGCATTTTTGCTCTTGGAAGTAATCTCAAGATCAGGTGCCCATCAGAAGAGATTTATTTAAAACTTAAATTTGTTCAGTAGCTAGAAGCAAATGGAGACTTCTCAGGACTCAAAATACACTGTAACTGAATAAAAAGCTCACAAAGGTACCAATCTCATCCTTTGAGCTTTTCTTCCAGTTAATTCCTTCAGATTAAAGGAGGATATCTGATAGAGTTTGATATATTTCATATGGTGCGTGATTAATCCTCTTTACTTGTATAACACTCAAATAGCAAACATTTATGGTTTTTAAAGCATATTGCTACTACTTTACCTGTGCAGGCTATGACTGCATTACTGCATGTCTCAGGGGTCCCTCAAACCAAGTGATGACGTTCAGTCCTAACCCACCTTCATAATCCACTAACACGATACCCCTCACATTTATTATAAAAACATAGTTAATTGATAATGTAAAATATCACAATGAGAGCAGAGTCATTTGCATGTTGTTCTACATAGGTGTGTGTACACGTTTTGGGCTTTATTACAAAAACGAGACAGGCATCTCTAGCTGAGTTACAGTATGCTAGACATGCCAACATTTCCACTGACTTTCAGCTGAATTTGAGTATCCACAGCCCTTCCAGACCTTTGGAATCACAGCTTTAGGCCATAAATAGTATTTTTAACTGTGTATGTACTCAAACCCAATCATCTGCTTTATACTCACAGCTTGTGCACTTCACTATCAGCATCTAAGCACCTTGGTATAAACTTTACTGCTCCCATTTATTTTTTATGGATAGCAAATGACATATACTTGATGTTTTCAAGCCCTCCAGAACTCAAGAAGGAGCAAGGATTTGCTGTTCTTTCAAACAATCCCTCAGATGACAGTTGGAAATCTTAAGAACTAGATTAAAAAGTTATACCTCTGCATGCTGAGGAATCTGAATGTAACTAGATTTCTTCCCTCCACCAGGTTAGCAAGAAAATTAATCCTATAAATTGTCTGGTAATATGAACTTTAGGAGTGCTGTCACTTTGGAGCTTGTGACTGAGCTAAAGGAATGTCTGTTTTAAATTGTTTGTCCTCATCTAGTCCAGTCGTCTTTATTTGACTTTGAGCTTTTGCATTAAGCAAATATGTTTTTCACTGTGCATTTTATAAATTAAACAAGTGAATGAATTTGACGTATGTGACCCAAGTCCATTTATCTTACATTTTGAAAAGCAGCTGTGGGTCTCAGTACTCAAGTAAAACAGTTTCTTGATCATGTCATTCCTTCAGTTCAAGAGCAGGGAGGGCATAAATTGACAATGATTCCAACCTCATGGCCTGGTTATATGAATAAGCTACTTAAAAATTAATAATAATAATAGTATCAATTACTCAAAGATCCTAAAATTATGCATTTATTAAGCTATGTAATATTTTGTAAGATAACAGGAGTATATTGGAATTATTTCACCCAGCAGAGGAATATAATCACTTAGAAGAACCACGTAAATGTGTAGCACAAAGAGGCAAGTACTAGCAGTTTAGGAAAGGAATCAAAGGACATGATTTCCATATAAAAGTTCACCCAGAAATTGGTGAGTCAGAAAATGTCTTCAGGAGTAGCACCTGGTCTTCACACCACACAGCCGAGCAGCAGAAGGTTCTGCAGAACTTAGAAGGTGGCAAATCAGTCTCGTGCTCAGCTGTGAGTTGCACAGGGCAAGGCTCCGTCAATCCTATTGCATTAATAGTGGCAGCTTCCTCCTTCACAAAACCTATTAGAGAGCATGTGATTTCTTTCTATATTACTTTTGGTTGACTCTCTACTTGTACACAATATAAATATTTTACGTTTGCTCATAGAAATAAAAATGGTTACTTATAGAATTCGTATTAAAATATCTTCCAGAGAACTTAATATAAATTTACCTGGAACATATAAACATATAAATTCACCTTCTGAACATTTTTTCTCCAAAGTATCAGAACATCAAGAAATTTGATTTCCAAGTTTAATCTCTGAGGGGACCCATTGACATAAGCGTTTCTTATATAGTTTGGGTTTGTAGCACTTTGACACAAAAATATTAAACCTTTTCCTTCAGAGAGATGCTGGAGTGAATATATACATCCTCTCAAGCTGCTCCTTGAGCACTACTGCTCTTTCTTCAGTGTCAGCCCACTGTAGCAGAGGTCATGAACTGTCACCCCCAGTCAATTTAACCATAATTATTCTCAATGTGAAGTTTTAATCCTCACTGTCAAGACTGACAGCAGCAAGGAAAGCATTCATTTCATAGCAAAACAAGAAAATGAGATGTACCAGCTCTGTGTGACTCCCCCTGGAGATTACAAGACACTAGAGTTACAGCACTGGGTACATCAGAAGGCTACTCTGGAGACAGCACTAATTCTTACAGGGTAGCGGATGACTTCATTTCTTTCATTTTTACTCCCAGCAGAGGTACAACACCATCCAAGGCCTCAGACACACAAGCCTGTGAAGTCCTGCGACAGCTTTTTCCCTACTCCTTGGCCAGTGATTATACGGCAGCCAAAGACACTGCTCTTTTTTCAGTCATCACTCATGTTTCACAGGATGGTGATTTCTTAGTGGAACAACTCCTTTCATTTTTATGCACAGAAAGTCTCCAAAACCCCAGAATAGATGACAGGACTTTGTAAGGAGGATGAGTAATTCAGTGGGTTGTATTTAGTCAGTAAATAATGATATCCTTGCTGAGAGAAGCATGTTTTCCATGTTTATTCCTCAGTTGACAGAAAACTGCCTGTAATTATTGTTATTGTACAATTACAGAGCATGGGGACAGGAAGGAGTAGCATTGATAAGATTAACTAATTAGACTTCTAGTGGACACGCAAACAAACTGTGAAGGCCAAGAGCTATGCAAACAGACACGGTGACTCAAAACCTGACTTCAGTCCTCCTGCTATTCCTCATTGCCCTGGCTTCCTGAGATCATCCATTTTCATCTAAACACTGATCTGTGCCACATATTAAACCATTTTTTCACAATAATGCTTGAGTAGATCCCACACTGGGTATGAGGGGTTGCCTGGCAACTTAAATTCACTTAGCAAAATTTCGTTTCCTTTATGTCATTATTTTTATTCCATAACATGCAGGGCCAAGTAACAAGTTCATACATTTTGCTACCAAGAAAGGATTTAATTTCTGTTAAAACTTTCCATTGGAGTGAACATAAAAGCAAACAGAAGAAACAAAGGAGAGAGAGAGAGGGGTGCAGTATAGACCAACGTTTTGACCTAGCTTTAAGTTACAGTGAAGCAATAGAATGTCACAGTATGCTAATTATTTAATCAACCCACATCTTCTCTGCTGTTCATGTATTATTCTGACTACCAATCGAACACCATCTGCCCTCACAGAAAAATGTTCCTGCAATGTACAGAATATTTAGCTGGCAAGCAACTATCACCATGCTCATAGAATCATGTTCATACTAGAAAGTCATGAACCCAGGAAAGCTTGAGAAGCTTTGGGACATTCAAAACAGCTCCAACTCTCTCTTGGCCTTCCTTCTCTGGAGGAGTAGAATATATAAATTATTTCCATTTAAATTTGAAATAATAAGTGAGTTTCATTGGTGGCTTTGAATGCCAAGAGGAATCTGGTGTTACTTTTAACAAAAAATTTCTGTCGCTTGGAGAAGCGTGGGAACTGCATTGAGGAAAGGGAAAGGAGAGAGAGGAGGCAGCTCCAGTTCCTCTTCTCCGCTGTGCTGGAGTGGACCTTATCCACTGAGGAGTCCCATCCAGCGTCTGCCCTCCCTGGGCTGGGTTCAGGATAGCACCTACTGCTCTCCTCCCAGGATCCAGGCAGGTACCCTCCGTGGACCTGCCCCATACACCCTGGGAGGAGGAGCCTCTCACTGTATTAATGCTTATCCCTTACCTGCACAGCAAGTCCTGGCAGGGTATGCATTTTGTAAGCCAAAGAGATAATTCCTAATTGAAACAGGAGAACAATTGGCTTTGCTAATAGCATCCCAGTAAAATAGTCACGGAAAAGGATTTTGGAAAGGTTGTTTTGTAAGTGTAGATTATAAGTGTATATTTCCCTCAATCAGATCCCTAAATATAAAACCTTGCTAAGTGCAATGGATGCCATAACATCTATGTCAAGGAAGGATATTCTATGATATTAGTTACATTTGGTTTTTAAATTACTTAAATAAACAGACAATTGTGAAAATTCATGTTAAAAGGTTCAAGTTGGAAATGGAGCACAGTTGGCCTCTTCATCATTTTCCAGTCAAGCACTGCCTGTTAAAGAATCCCAACCAGCTCCCCAAATAAACAGGTACAGGGACTGTGTGTGCTATAAGAAATATGAAGTGCATAGGCAGCCAAAATGTCTTTGGGTGTTACTTAGGAAGAGTTTTTTGGGAAAAGCCACTGTCTTAGTTAACAGATCAGTTAGTAGGCTGTTTACAAGATATTGAATCACTCCCTCATCCCCTTCTGTCTCACAGACTGGCAGGGAGCATGTTGGTCCACACCTTTTCTGCCAAAAAAGCCGACAGCTTTAGAACAACATCCCATAGACCAGTAAAGAGCTGTCAATAAGGCAGAAATGGATTCACCTAACATAATAAAAAACACTAGGTTCCAATGCCTTTGTTGTCCTCGTCCTGGATTCCTTGGAGTAGGACCAGGGATTTCCAATGGGACTGGAATTTGGCCCAGTGTGCCATATTCCCATAAAATACAACTGTCTATTGGTTAAACAATGCCAAGCGTGTCTCAGCCAGATGCCTATTTACCAACTACTGAGAGAAAAAAGAAAAGCTCTCAGATGCTATTGCTTGGGTTTGCAGGATGTAGGACATATTAATTATGAACAAATGAAATGATCACAAAACAGAGATGAGCCACATAACTTGCTTTGGCTGCAACTCTTGGTATATGAAAAAAATGACAGCACAGGCCTGGGTGAACATAAATTCTGCATTAAAAATCAATTATTTTGCTATCTAGTATCTATTTGTTTAAGATAGTGCTTTGCTTTCTTCTGCCATATGGGATAATGGACCATAAAATTGGTTAAATTGTTGTCCATTTAGCACAGTAAAGGAAGAACTCTTGTTCTTTGGTCAACAAAAAGCTGTTCCACTAAAAATATCTGTTCTTTCCTAGAAACTGAGAACTTCAACAATGTGGGCTAGTGCTCACATGGGAATCATTGCTGTGCAACTGCAGTGGGATGGTGATTAGGTAAGCACTTTAAAGAGTGGTTTTCTCTGGGACTTCACCCACCTGACTCAATTTAAAGCCCCAACCCAGCTCTGCCAGGCTGCACCACACCAAGGAACCTCATGATCTCAGGCACCAGGGTCCATCCCTTCCCTGAGGCCCTTCAAGACCTAGTGCAGCTTTGGAGGAGAACAACAGGATGGGAAGTTGAACCCTGGGATGGGGCAGAGGTGGTAGAGCCTGCCGGTGCCCTCAGGGCCCTGACTTCTCTCCCATTTCAAACCACACACACACACTTCCACTTGCACAGATGTGCAATGTGTACAGCAGCAGTTTTGCCTCCATTTATTCCAAGAAAGGAGCAACGTTTACACAAACGCCACCTCCCCAAGCAATCAGTTCCTGTGCCTTGGTACTGTTTCTCTTCATTTTGAACTTTAATTTTCCTTGTTTATCCTACCCACCATAAAAAGCAGGCGTTCCTGCTCTCTGCAATAGGATTTTATGCATTTGAGGACCTAAGTATTTCACCTTTCAGTCACCTCTTTTGTTTTCCAGTCTTACCTGGACTAATTGGCCCACATCTGCTCTGAACACAGTATCCCAAATCAGATTGATACTCCAGACAAGAAAAGTTCTGGTACATTTGAAGTAATCCAACCCATCTCTTCAAAAGTCCTTAAGATTATACACATCAGAAGGTAAAGAACTCCAAACTGCATGTAGTTTTCTTAGTACCATCATACTGTGGACTCCTGTTCAGTCTTTGGTCCACAACACTACCTTGTTGTGGTTTTGCAAAATTTTTTGTCAAGCAGCATGTTTTATTACCTTGTATTATGCATTTCGTTATTCCAGCCTAAGATCATGATCTTGATCTTGTCCATGTTGGGTTTTTTTCCTTCTTTCCCAGGTCGTCTTCCCTATTTGTTGAGAATGTCTTGAATTCAAATCCTGCTCTTTAAAGTCCTTGAAGCTTCTTATCATTTGCAAACACAACAAGCATAAGCCTTTGTTCAGCAGTGGCTATTCAGAAGCCATTAAAAGACTTACTCCAGAACACACTATAATTGAAAGCTTATGATGTAATGTCTGCTGCTACGACTGCCCTCCAAGGATGCTACTTATCCAGGTTGGCATGAAATCCCTCCCTCAAGCCTTTCAGCATTTTCCTAGCTTTTCTAACGGGAATGTTGGGCCACACTGCCATAGCCTAGCAATTCAAGACACAGAACATCTAAGGCTTCTTCTCTAGCCACTCTTTCCTCAAAGTAATAAGCTTGGTGTGATATAGTTTGTTTGTTTTGGTGTATTTTTATCAGTAACTTCTCACATGCATGCTTTTAAACTGTTTTGGGAATTCATCCTAAAAGTTCTGAGCTGATGAAAACTGCTTCGCCATTCCCTAAATTTGCTCTGCCTCCCCCAAGATATACCTCCAAAAGATAGGCACCATTGTAGCTTTTCTCAGTCTGCTGGTATCTTGCCTGTCCACAAGCTCTCAGAAATCCTGCATCACACCTCCATGTATTCAGGGACTACAGTTCACGAGGCCTGGTTAATCTTAAAACATATCATCTAAGTCTTCCCAGGTTTAGGCTCAGCTTATAGCTTTGCTTTTCACCATTTTAGCCATCTGTTCCCTATAACCCTCTTTTGTTTGCACAAACCCAAAGCAGGCATCAAGCACCCAATTCCTCAGGGTCATCTGTAGACAGAGCTGCTTCTTTGTTGAGAAACAAGTCAAACTTTTTCCTAGTCTTCCTGCTGCTAATGAGATAATGACTTTTTCTTGTTGCAGCTATCTTTAAATAATTACAGAGGATGAAATATGACTTCCAAAAGACCTTTTAAAAACCCTCCTGAGAGTCAATTTCAAGGTATACTATTTCTTTGAAGCTCTTAGCTCAAGAAAGCAGCGCACAGGGATGAATAGAGCAAAGGAAGAGCAAAACTATCATGTAAAACTCAGACCCTGTTGACCACCTCCCTCTCTCACCAAAAGCACGCATGGTGTGAGAGAGAGTGATGCTCAGCATAGCCATTTCCCTACTCCCAAGCCCCTGACTACAGGCCAGAAAGTTCTCCATAGCCTGCACCACAAGAAAATATGAAAGAGAGTCTGTGTTTTAAAGATAGTGGAAGGGGAAGGAAAAATATCCCCACACCTCTCTTTTCTTGAATTTTCTGTAATGACAGTGAGATGTTTCTTTTCCAGCAAAAGCCGACTGCTACTCTTGACACTCCTGATGTCAGCTGGAGGAACAGATGGCTCAACGGTTCATTTCAAACTGTTCAGTCAGCCAAACAGCACAAATTGCATTAATTGCCTCACAGTACGAGCAGGGAACGGAGTACTCCGTGTGTCCTAGCTGTGAATCACTGAGACTTCTCATCATTATTCGTATTTGACAGGTCAGTTGGGAACTTGTCTGCATGCTGGGAGAGGTGGGGGTAGAGCGAGCACAACACAAGAAAATGCCTGAGCCTAATACTCTGTAGATAATAGAAGATCCCCAAGAAATTATTTGACCTTCAGCTTTTGCCTTGGCATTAAAATGGTTTCATCTGCACAGTGCCATATTCATGAGAATGCACACAATAACACACCTACTGACTGACTCCAGAGAGCAGGACGTACAAGATCTGATTACTGACCACTTTCTCTGTGTCCACACCGAGACCAAGAACACCTTAAATGTACTGGAGGCACTTCCATAGTCTACCCCTTGCTTCGCCCCTTCATGGCAAAGGTAGCTTATGCATCATTGAAGGTCTTGGCAGGCCACCTTCTAAAGAGATTATAGTTGTCCCAGAATTTCCCAGAGTACCTGAGGAGGGACATCACAATAAGAAACTCTCCACGTCTGTCTTCAATGAGCCCCTGTATCCAGAAACTGAAAACAAAACCAAAAAAACAAAACACCCAAGCCATCAAACAACCAAACATTGATTCTGTTTCTTTTGACCAAGCAAAAAGATTTGGCAAGATACCACACAAAATCAGAAGTCTAAGGATGCAGCTTTCTAGGCAATTAGATCACCAATGTGTCTTTGTTACCTACTGAAAGTATTTTCTTTATTCCTACAACATCAGTAAGATACAAGACTGTGAAAAAACAAACCTTACCCTCCCAGAAGCTGTTGGGATTCCTGCTGCAAAACTCACATCCAAGTTCTGCTGCTGCCTTGTCTGCTTTAGAGGGAGCAGAATCACTGTGGTTTTAGCAATCAGGGCAGAATTCCCATTCCACACCTCAGTACATTGCCAGGTTTTGTTTGAACCCCTCTTACAGCAAATCAAAAGAGAAAGGAAGAGTGTTGTAGCCCTCCCTAAAGTGGCTGTAGATCTGATTATGGTAAATGAGTAACAGCTGAGGGGTGGCTCTTTCACTCCACCCCTTCTTGGTGGGGGCTCTGCCTGCACCCACCTTCATAGCTCCCTCAGTGCTAGCCTCAGAGCCCACACGGTTTTAGAGAAGAGGACCTTCTCTTTTTCCCCTCTCTTACTCATAAGTCAACCAAAGGGAAGGGACAGCCAATTGTATCTGACTGAGAAAAAAAAATGGGGAGTATTTCAGGGCTCTGTTCATGTGAGAGTTACTTCATACCGTTGCTCTACCTTTCACAATGTTTGAAGGAAAAGAAAAACACCTCAGTGATTCTGTGAAGGATATGGGTGGAAGGATGGCAGGCAAGGCACTGCCTGCACTCTCACTCCCCTATCACAGTACCACCACTCAGCAACACAGCAGTTATCATAGAATCATAGAACAAACAGGTTGAAAGAGACCCACCGGATCATGATCCTCTTGAGGCAGGGTAAAGGGTGTATCCACCTGTGTCCTGCAGCCAGTCTTCCCAACAAGTAGTCCAAAGACATCTGATTGGAAGTCCTTGAGAAGCTGATGGAATTCCTTGGAGAGGGGAGGAGTGAAGGCTGGAGGAGGCTGCTGGAGGGTCTTCACTGAGGGAACTGGGGTTATTTAGACTGGAGAAAAGGAGGCTGAGGGGATACCTCATTGGTCTCTACAGCTACCTGAAAGGTGGCTGTAGTGAGGTGGGCGTCAGTCTCTTCTCCCAAGAGAGAAGTGATAGGACAAGAGGGAACGGCCTCAAGTTGCATCAGGGGAGATTTAGATTGGGTATTAGGAAACTTTTCCTGAACAAAAGGGTTCTTGATTATTGGAGCAAGCTGGTCAGCCACCACCCCTGGAAGTATTTAAAAAATGTGTAGATGAGGTACAGTGGTAAAACTCAGCAGTGTTACGTTAATAGTTGGACTCAATGATCTTAAAGGTCTTTTCCAACCTAAATGATTCTAGGTTTCCACTTTGTTTGTCCTGTACCTCTAAAAAGGCGCAGAAAATTCCTAGAGTCAAGACTTCTCACACTGGGAAGCCTTGCTCTGAGTGCTCTGTACCTTGCCGCTGCATCCGCACTGCCAGAAACACTCCATTCCATAGTGCTTGCAGCACTATCAGTACTGTGGAACTCTTCCAGTATGGGACCTCCTCATGCTGTAGGATCTCTTCCAGCAACTAACAGAAACTTTCTTTGGTATGTTTTCCCCCTCAAAAGTAGCTTGTGTGGCACACATAGGTAACTCACATTTTGAGCGCTACCATTTCCTTTCTTTGGAAACAGAACCTTATTGTGCTTCTGGTATCTGCTACAGTTCTTCTTGTCAAGCTGGACATTAGGAAAAAATTTTTCACAGAAAGGGTCATTAGGCACTGGAATAGGCTGCCCAGGGAGGTGGTTGATTCACCTTCCCTGGTGGTGTTTAAGGCACAGGTGGACGAGGTGCTAAGGGGCATGGTTTAGTATTTGATAGGAATGGTTGGACTCGATGATCCGATGGGTCTCTTCCAACCTGGTTATTCTATGATTCTATGAAAGTGGCCTGCAGGATCATCGAGTCCAACCATCCCCATCAATGACCAAACCATGTCCCTGAGCACCTCGTCCACTCGTCTTTTAAATGCCTCCAGGGAAGGTGAATCAACCACCTCCCTGGGCAGCTTGTTCCAGTGCCCAATGACCCTTTCTGTGAAATAGTTTTCCTGATGTCAAGCCTGAACCTCCCTTGACAGAGTTTAAGGCTATTCCCTCTTGTCCTGTCCCCTGTCACTTGGGAGAAGAGGTCAGGTCCTTGCTCTCCACAACCTCCTTTCATGCCTACAAGCTCCCTGTCTCCCATGGACAGGTATATCTCCAAAAGATATACCTATACATTTAAGGTGAGATCTTTCACAAAGCTTGTAAACAATGTGAGAGCTTCTGCACCACACCAAAATCTCTGAATGACCTCCCCCTCCTTTGGACTCAAGCAAGTAGCATCTGAAGTTACTGGAAATCTTTCACCTTGTAGCTGGAATTAATTCAGACATTAGTTTATTCCTTTGGGGCTTCTTCCTGGTTTAGTTGTATTTTACCAGCATTTAACTGCATTCCACCCAACTCCACTCGCAATACCAGTGCAGGGAAAGGGGAGTAAGAACTCAAGTCCTAAGCAGCCTGGAAGATGTAGAACAACAGCAGGAGATGGTGATCATTAAGATTGACTCTTCCTCTACTCTGAGAGATGATAACAGCTAGCAGAGCAGCAGTAAGCTAGTCAGACCTGCAGCCTCAACCACTGTTTTCTTTGTTAATTTAATTATGTCCTTCAATGTAACAGGAAAAGAGTGAGATCATGCTAAGGAGCAGATAATTTTAAGTTACTGCGCTGTGTTCAGGGATGTCTGAGAATTAGCATGAGAAAATATGGCTTATTCTCCAACTGTCTGAGTTTTCTGTCATGACTGGCTGTGCCGGAGGAATCCGCAAAGTCTGTAAAAAAAAAAACCCAGACCCTGATTGATTATTTGTTCCTTGATGCTTGATGGTCTTTTCTCGACAAGCCCACCATCTTCACCCCAGCCCCAAACAGCTACAAGGCCAGGTATGACCCTCTTCCTTCAAATTCTTTCCCAGGTTAAGGGAGTGTCAATTATGTGATTAAGCTCATGAATAGGAGAAAGTGGCCAGACCAACACAAAGAATAATATTTGAGAGGGAAATTTTATAGTATGTGCTATACAGATGCTCAGTAGAGGAGATGGCACTGAAGTAATACAAAACCTTTTGCTGCGATGAGCTGTTATGACCCTTCCTGCCTCACCAAACACACAATTTCTTTAGAAGCGTCCAATGAAGGAACTTCTCAAAGACCTTCTAAAAGTCCAAATAAATTGCATGAACTGGTTCCCATTTATCCATTTTATGTCTATGTTCATGACTCCGTGCAAAACTAATACAGCTTTTCCTGCTTTGATTAAAAATTATGCATTATTAAAGCTAAATATTCATTCTTTACTAACCTATTAATTAAGTGGCAATGAGGGCTTTTGAAACCTGACACCCAGAGCAGGTAAATAATACAGGAATTTCTGCTTCATTGCTAGTAATAACAAGGTACTGGCAGCGGTTTTTCAGTTACAGCTGCTGCTACCAAATTCACCCTTTCATGAGAGTGTAAAGGAAGGACTAATAACAGACCTTACAGCATCCTGATAAACCTCTGTTTTAGCAAATCTGGCAACATCTCTTCAGATTTATGCCAGTACCAGGGCTAAGAGTTTGACCCAGGAAATGTAATCTCACATAAGAATTTAGTGTGATTTTACTGTTTTGTCTGAAAGACTAAGGCCAAATTTATGCTTTCACTTGCAGTAACATAATTATATTGTCAACTGCTCCAAGGTTATCATCCTGGTATTACCCATTGTCATGTTATTTCTCTGTACC
Source organism: Coccyzus lansbergi (assembly GCA_033558105.1). Taxonomy (NCBI): domain Eukaryota; kingdom Metazoa; phylum Chordata; class Aves; order Cuculiformes; family Coccyzidae; genus Coccyzus; species Coccyzus lansbergi. The sequence goes on along the minus strand of JAUMJK010000678.1, from coordinate 265,453 downwards.
TTACCTTGATCTCTCGTGTTCTTACTGAAGATTCCTACAACTCCCTTATAAAATCAAACATTTATTTCTCAATTACCACTCAATATTAAGACCATTTCAACACTTCCCTTCCATGTAACTGACTCACAGACCAGCTGACAGCTATTTATCCATTCAAGAGTCAGTGGTCTCAGCCCAACTCACAATCCACTAAGTAAAACAAGGAACCCCCAGCACAGCTGAAGTTAATGGTTAATTAAAATGTAACCAGGCCTGTACTAATTACCCTTTACTGCTGAGAGCACACAGGATGAGATTTAAAGCTATAGAGACTGAACTGTCTTGGATCTGGTGGATCTAGTCTTTAATCACAAACCCTGTGCATTGCTTTCACCTCTCTCCCTCTTTGCACAGCCCCCTCATACATCCATCACACATTGTTTTACAGATAGGCTGTCTGAAAATCCCCACCTCGTTTCATCAGACATGCTTGGCTATCAAGTCTAAACCAACCCCAGACCCTGCAGAGGATCTCCCGAGGCCATGGGAACATGACTACCATGGAGCTGAGAAATCCTGGCAGCCCATGACAGCACAACTGTGAAGTAATTGTTAATTCTGCTGTTGTTAACAAGAATGCTCCAGTTTCTCTCTCATGTGACTTGTTCCATGTCTCCCAGTGGCTGCTGCAAAACTAACAACCTGCCACCTTACCAGAGGCAGCTCCCCAGCTCTGGAGACAGACTGTCCCTAAGTCACCTTTCCCTCCTTCCTCCACATTAATGTAATCGGCAGCAGGAGGCTGGCTCCTATCCTACAAACATATTTTCATTTTAAAAAAAAAAAAAACAAACAACAAACATTGCCTTTTTGTCATCTTTGAAAGGAGCAACAAAAAGTAACAAAACCTATTATCCTGATTAGGTTTTCCTAGTGAGAAAAGGAGCCATTGCAACATGAGCTCATGAGCCGGAAGAACAATATTTCTGCTGTCAGGTATGTCTTTCTGTTGTTTATCAATTACTAGGATTTCCCAAGAGACAGAAAATGCTGAAAAGAAACTCTTGTTTAACATCTTAATCCTGGTTTATTTTTACCCTGGGGTTTGAATTCCCAAAAGCTAACGCTTCTGCACTACTGCACATGAGCAGCCGGTGTCTCAAAAGCTGCCTGCCTGAGGCCACTCAGTCAACTCTCACTCTGCCTTAAGATGCCTTTCCAAAATAAAATGAATACAGGATTAGTTTTCAGTACTCCAAGATTCTTTTGAAATGTTGACAAAAAGTATTTTCAAGAAACACCATCTCCTCCCGACAGGTACAGTTCTGATGCCAAAATGAACAAGATTGCATTTTAAATTTTCTTCCTCGGGATAAGGAGTTAATCATCATTGGTGTGTTCCTGTGAAAAGGTTGCAAAAAAACTTGCCATGCAAACACTGGAAGCTGTCAAATAAAAAAAAGGTAAAAATATTGTATTTGTTAACGTCTTTTCTTATTCCACTTTGTCACAACTTGAACTTTTAAAGAAAAGTATTGAATAATTAAAAAAAAAATACACACTCCAGATGTACACATTTCATTTCTAAAAATGACTAAGAGTGTGCACAATGATGCTTTGGGTTCAAGCACCTCCCTGAAAGCTGCATTATTATCAAGCAAATGCATTATACGTCAGGTACTTAAGTAAGTCATTTGGAGACAGCGGTTGGTCCAGCTTGTGAACTATTAGTATCGATTGAACACACACCCAAGATGGGCCAAACTCTGATCAAAGGGCTTGCTGTCTCCCAGTAACTCAATGCCTTGCCACTCTTGGACAATCCACTTTGCAGGGTTGTGAACTGCACCAGGGAATTGTTTAGAATAATATGAAAAGAGGGCAAAGGAAAGTTACAACAGACCAAATCCCCTCCTCAGTTCACCACAGTTCCACTGCTCAGTGGGCCAACACTAGGGCATGGGAACATCATGGTACCAGGAGTAAGAGGAAGCACTAGGGGACAGAAACTCCCTCAGTACAGACAGGCTCCCTGCATCACCAAACCTCTTTAATGTGCTACTGCAACCACTTAGGTAAGGATTTCTGGTGTTGGTATACGAGGCTCCCTAATAAAGCATAAAAGATTTTGCTGGGTCAGAAAAAAATTCATACATGAGGTCTTTAAGGGCAAACACACAGCAACTTTGTGCCTGCATCCCAGGACACTAACTGAAGGCAGTGAAGAGGCATTTACACACTACTATGGCAATCAATGAGTTAGCAATCAATATCAAAAATGTAACACTCGCATATACATTTTACATTTCAAAGTATGCCCGTTTTAGAAACAAACCAAGGTAGTTGATATAAAAATTACGAGAGTCTGACACTATGATTTGGCCCTATTGCCATCAAGGCACTTCACTATTAACTTCAGTGAGGGGAGAAAAATCCTTGCAGAGTTAAAAGCTCTCTAACAAAACCTGTGTTGCTGCTTTAAACAGCAGCTGCACTGCATCATTTTATCTCCCTAAGTAGCTATCCAACTTTAGCTTCCTCAGAGGTCAGCTATTCACCTCTGCCAAGTACATCCGGTGTAGACAGAAAATTCCTTAATCCAATTTTGTGTCCTTTGTGTTTTCATATGCAGAGCCACAATTCTCCCAAATCGAGCCTACACAATAATAGAAAAGTCTTTGTTTGCCACTACTACTGTCTCTATTGTACAGCAGACAGACACTCAAAAGAACTTTGCTGTGTCTGGTTCTTCATTCGTGTGCTACAGCAGAGGTACATAAAATTAACAGAAATAATTACTTAAAATGCAAAGTAAGAAACTGCATACATTTGCATACCTACTAAATGATTTCAAGATGTCAATTACCACCTGAGTTTGCAGCCTCTGAGAAATACAGGAATCAAGAATATGATTAAAAAAAAAAAAAAAAAGGCTAAAATTATGTGCCTGTGCATTTCCACAAGGAGTTTATTTCACTTTGATATATTTACTTAAATCTCCCAGACATGAATTCCTTCAAAGCTTGTCAGAGGATGAATGTTTCCTTCTATTTGGGTTCACTTGTCCCTCCACAGAACAGTCTTCCTGCATCCTAGGATGCTGAGGCTCTGGAGTGAGTCCAGAGAAGAGCAACAAAGCTGGTGAAGGGGCTGGAGAACAGGCCTTATGAGGAGTGGCTGAGAGAGCTGAGGTTGTTTAGCCTGGAGAAGAGGAGGTTGAGAGGAGACCTCATTTCTCTCTACAACTACCTGGAAGGAGGTTGTAGAGAGGAGGGAGCTGGCCTCTTCTCCCAAATGACAGGGGACAGGACATGAGAGAACGGCCTCAAGCTCCGCCAGGGGAGGTTTAGGCTGGATATTAGGAGGAAGTTCTCCATGGAAAGGGTCACTGGGCATTGGAACAGGCTGCCCAGAGAGGTGTTGATTCACCTTCCCTGGAGGTGTTTAAGGCACAGATGGACGAGGCGCTGAGGGACATGGTTTAGTGTTTGATAGGAATGGTTGGACTCGATGATCTGATGGGTCTCTTCCAAGCTGGTGATTCTATGATTCTAACACATGGCTACAAAACCTGGTCTCCCTACTTTTAGCTGCTTTTGAATTAGGCTTAGCTTCCTAAAAAAAAAAGAGGAAAGAGGCAGCTCCATGATGCTTCCATGCTGTCCATAATCGAGCAGTAGGCGGTAACTTAAACCAAACCAACTAACCAAACCCTACCCATGCTGTGAGACTGGAGATCACGGGTAGTTGAAACTGCACCACACAATTCTGTGCTCTGCAGTATTACTTTGGTAATTGTGGGCTAGGCAGGCCTAGACTCATGTGCCTGCTAAGTTCAACTTGGAAAAAACTTATCCCTGGTAGAATGCACTGGACATAGGGGCTGTTGTCAAAAGCAGACAGAGATGCTTAAGTCTTTCGGAAAAAAATGCAAAACCACAACACATTCGTGGATTCTAGTTCTCAAAGCTGTCAAGCTGAAGCAACTTCAACTCTCATTCAAGAATTATGCTTGTGTTGAAGAGCCTTTGCTTGCACCACTCTGATGCAGGCTTACAGAGGTCACTGCATGAATATTTGGGCACATTTTTTCCCCTAAATTAAAGGAAAAGGTTGCCTTTGATAAAAGGAGGGCTTGCTATACCTGAAGTGAAGCAATCCAATCATGTTATTTATCACAACATTGATCTTTACTGACCAGCAAGTGTTTCAATACCAAGAAGAATATTTCCGGATTGATTTTGTTTCTATACAGAACCCTCCTCCCACCCCCAGCTTTCTTGAATGACATCTTCCATTCCTTGTGGACAGAGTATTGAAATATGAAATCTAGTATTATACGAACAATTTCAACAGAATATACAGTAAAAGGGAGTAAAAAGTTTAATACTTTTTTAAAAAGTAACATTAAAAAGTGCATTAAGACTAAGAGCGTCCAGTCTGCAATGTCACTTATTCATTTTCTCCTGTAACAAAGAGGTGCACATTTTTCTTGGACTGCAGCATTTGAGCTGTGCGATCTACGCCAACCACTGCAGCCAATTTCTGAGCATCATATTTGGAGTAAAGCACAGTACATGTCCAAGTAGCATCCGCTGCACTGTCTGTGGCCTTCATCATATTACAAATCTCGCTGTAGAAGTGGGAGTAGGTTGGTAACTCATAGAAAATGAGGTTCCTAATGCCTTTTATTGTATACCTGTAGTAGGAAAAAAGACCAAAACCATAACTTTGTTATGAATTTGTACAAAACATGCATGTTAAAACATCAATCCTACCTTAATTCTTTCATTTCCAATTAAATTCAATGCATGTTAGTTGTAGCTCAACTCTACAGACCCTGTGTCCTAGACTGAGGGCTAAACTTAACATAGATGTGGAATTTAAAGGAACTGCCAGGCACAATGACTTCCTCTAAGTAGAGGCCACCATCTATTTCTGCAGTATTCAGGCTCTTTGGCTCAGATTTTAAGACAGTGAATCTTCATCTGACTGAGCATCAGTCAGAAACCTTTTGCATTTGCCAAAACATCTTCTGCTAATAGAAAAACCTGTTCCATTAGGAATTTCTAAACAGATCCAGTTAGGACACAGCAAATTCTCCAGGTGGCCTGAGCTTGCAATAGTGAATTGAACCAATTCTACACCCTTTTCCAGAATTTTGTTTAATGCTCGTGGAACAGAGGAACACAAATAAAAGGCAGAACAAATTCCATTTTTAAGGCTGTATCATCCTGTCCTGACTTCAGTGGAACTTGGCAGCGCTTACCTTCCTGAATAAAGCCCTGTGCACACCAAAGTGATACAGTCTCTGCAAGAGACTGCTGACAACGTGCAAAAAATTTCAAGTAAACTGAAAAGCTCTTCCTTCCATCAAAGAAGTCCCCAGAAAGATCCAACAAAGTTATAAAGCAAGGCAGCCCATCTACAGTTAAGGTCAGACTCCACTTACAAAACAGCAGACATGCAACTTAAAAGAAAACTCAGTCCACAATTCACCTTTTGTAAAAGTGGAAGCGCTCAGTGAACAATAAAAACTGCTTCTCTCCCTTGAGAAAGAACCGTCTTGCTCTGCAGACGCCAGCCTTTTTAGTGTATTCACAAATGTGGGTGAAATTCAGCTGCTCCTTCTTGAAGTAATTTCGAAGACGCACGTAGTCAAAATATGACGGAACATAAATGAGTGTGTGTGACATGATGGCATCGCGGTACTCCGGCAAAACTTTGTTGATGAAAAACTGAAACCTCAGTTAAGAAAAACAAATATATTTTAACGAACGTCTAGCCTTCCAATACTGCTATGACCTAAACCAAGAATATCATCAGACAACTACAGAAGATTTTGACTACATTTTTCCTTCTTTAAGTTCACAGGACTTCTACACGTGTAAGAAGAGAAAAGGCAAAGGCTTCATCAGTGCTATGGTTATCGTATTGACTCGTATATCTTTTCCAGACTTTATCCTCCAATGCCTTTGGCAAGGAGTTCAGTATTCCCCTGTACGTGTGCACAGCCCAGCTTGCATTTGAAGACTAAAGAAGACATACTTCTGTAGTGTAAGCACACTGTGCTCTGCATGAAACAGCATGTTCAACTCAATCTGAAATTGCAGTTATCAGGGCATAGCAAAATAAGTCTGAAACACAGAATACCTTGTATCTATTACAGAAGTTAAATTTTCAGCTTCTAGCCTCCGAAAAACATGAGGAAGCTGGACCACAACACGGCCAATGGAGCCACTGAGTGGTACGTTGCGGACAGCTACCTGCAAGAAGAAAGTAGGATGTTAAGGAAAGCAGCATTTCAAAGGCAGGCACACTCCAGTCAGCTTTCTGCTTATAACTCACATCTACAAGCAATGCATAAGGGTATTTTTAAGTAAGCTCCAATACAAAACTATATTCACATAGACACACCCTGGATTTGTTAAGTATGCATGACCACTACTTAGGCCCTGACATCCATATATTTGAGATGCACAACTGATGTTTTAATTCTCCCGTTTCTTTCTAAGTAATTTCAGCTTGTGCTTCTTAAACCAAACAGGCAAACCCTCCACTTAAACAAAAAACCCTCATAAGACATCTTCCGTGTACCAAATAAAGAAAAAAAAAATCTGATTTCTGACATGAAACAGCTATGCACATAAGAAATGGATGAAGTAAGTATTGCTGCAAGAAGAGTGGGTCCTCATGCCTTCGGCACAGCATTAGAAACTGTCATGCAGTGTCATGGAGACTGAGACCAAAATCACTGTGTAGTAGAAATGACTGGCACACAGACAGTCTTTCCACAACTGAGTGATGGAACTTTTCTACATGTTGAGCTTTCTGTTCCTCTTCCCCTACCTTATGCCAGCATTTAAAAGAAGGATTTCAGCTCATCTGTGCACTCACCTGCCCTGTGTAATTGAAGCAGTGTTTGTTGAAGACAGAGTTAATCTGGGGGTGCTGAAGAGCACTGAACAGCAGCGTCTGGCGATAGTACTTGGACCAGTTATTGAGATTCAGCATTCGCACTCGGGAGAAGTCTACCCCATGGGAATCCAGAGGCAGCAGGTTAATGTGCTTCATCAGGTGCTACACAGAAAGATGGAAACACACTGCTACAGACTGACATCCCTGCACCCAGACTGCAAGAGCCTTAAGAAAGTGGGCAGGGATGAGGAAGACTGCAAAGAACATAAACCAGCGGTTATCTCCCAAGACACGACTGTCCAGAATTTACTGGCCACCACAGTAAGGGTAATTTATTTGATTTCCTGCTACAGAACTGAAAGATAACACCTCTTTAGTCATCAGCAACAGTCACGTTTGCTTCCAATCTTCTCCAAGGAAAAGTATAACGGATTTGTTTGTATTTCACAGAATCACAGAACAACCAGGTTGGAAGGGACCCATCGGATCTTCTAGTCCAACCATTCCTATCTAACACTAAACCAAGTCTCTCAATACCTCACCCACCCGTGCCTTAAACACCTCCAGGGAAGGTGAATCAATCACATCCCTGGGCAGCCTGTTCCAATGCCCAATGACCCTCTGTGTGAAAAACCTCCTCCTAATCTCCAGCCTAAATCTCCCCTGGCGGAGCTTAAGGCCATTCCCTCTGGTCCTGTCCCCTGTCACTTGGGAGAAGAGGCCAGCTCCCTCCTCTCTACAACCTCCTTTCAGGTACTTGTAGAGAGTAATGAGGTCTCCTCTCAGCCTCCTCTTCTCCAGGCTAAACAACCCCAGCTCTCTCAGCCGCTCCTCATAGGGTCTGTTCTCCAGCCCCTTCACCAGCCTCGTCGCTCTTCTCTGGACTTGCTCCAGAGCCTCAACATCCTTCTTGTGGTGAGGGGTCCAGAACTGGACACAATATTCAAGGAGCGGCCTCACCAGTGCTGAATACAGAGGGAGAATCACCTCCCTGGACCTGCTGGTCACACCATTTCAGATACAAGCCAGGATGCCATTGGCCTTCTTGGCCACCTGGGCACACTGCTGGCTCATGTTCAGTCGGCTGTAGACCAACACCCCCAGGTCCCTCTCCTCCAGGCAGCTTTCCAGCTAGGCTTCTCCCAGTCTGTAGTTCTGCATAGGGTTGTTGTGCCCCAAGTGCAGGACCCGGCATTTGGCCGTGTTAAACCTCATGCCATTGGACACTGCCCAGCGGTCCAGCCTGTCCAGGTCCCTTTGCAGAGCCTCCCTACCCTCCAACAGATCGACACTTGCACACAGCTTTGTGTCATCTGCAAACTTGCTAAGGGTGCCCTCAATGCCCTCATCCAGGTCATTGATGAAGACACTGAACAGGACTGGACCTAGCACTGAGCCCTGGGGAACCCCAGTTGTCACTGGCCTCCAGCTAGACTTAATACCATTTACCACCACTCTCTGGGCCTGGCCATCCAGCCAGTTTTCTACCCAGGAGAGTGTGTGTCTGAGCTAGAAGAACCCCTAGTGCAGTTTCCCATTGCATTCAGAGAAAGTTTAGGTGCAAGTAAAGAAATTCACTTCATTTTAGCCTCACTGAATGATGCCTAGGACTGGCATCACTGCTGCTGCACAGCAAGCAATCACACCGAAGTACAAACAAGAAACAGGCTCCAGGGCTGATTCCCTGGATATCATGTAGACCAACGTGCCTTTCCTGGGACTCCCCAAGAAACAAGACAAATTCTGGATACAGACAAAATGTACAGTAACATCATGTTGCTGAAATGCATGGTCCAGGTACCTCAAAGGTGTTTCTATCTGGAAAAACACCCAACCTTTCAACCTTAAAAACTTTCATTAACCACAAACCGAAAAACATGGTTAATGCTGCATACTAGCCACAGTCCCAGAGCAGTATTTTCATTACCCATACAAGAAAATATTCATACTATTTAATTTTGGACATTACTAATGCTTAGTATCTCTTAGAGTCAGTGGAGACAAGCACCAGCTTCTATTGCTTTCTGGAAGAACCTGAAGAAGGTTGTACAGGGTCCTCCCAGGGCTGTAATCTGAGACACTGGGCAGTCAGATAGCTGGCATACTTTCCCCCAGATGTGATTAAAGGATTCCTCATTATTTCATCCTGCGAGGTAATTAGAACTGTCAAAACCCCCCCCACCTCTGATAAAATATGCCACTAAAGTAGCAAACACCAAGATTTATAAAGAACAGGTATGAAGAACATTCTTAGTATAAGGAAGATATCAGGGTGGAGGGAAGAAAAGGAACAAATATACATGTCTGGAATCAAGTCAGTAAAAACCCAGCAATACTGTTCACTGCCAAAACTAAGTTATATCAGACTAACAAGACACGCTAAAATGAATACATATAGAAAACGCACCAGAACATGTTCCCAGTTCTGCATCAGGTAAATATCTGCTTGATCAATTATGAGCATTTCTATTGATGACAGGAAATCAAAATCTCTTTTCTTTTCCCCCTCTGCGCCAATAATAGTCCTCATTCCCAGGGGAGAGGCAATGATGATGTCCGATGAGTAAAACGGTGCATACAGTCTCATACTCCTTTGAAGAATTGCAACCCCTGTCCAACAACAACCAACAGCATTTACTTAGTTAAGATCAATTATCAATCATATTCTCTCAGCAGACTCTGGAAGAATACTAACTCCTTGTCTTTCGTCTCCCTTAACACATATTAATGATTATAGTTGGACAAAATCAATCTGTCTGAAACTCTTCTTTCCCTAAGAACTGCCTACCCACTCCTATCTGACAAGCACTTGGGAGCTTTTAATGAATTTCAGCAAACTCTTTCAGTAGTATTTTTTCCCAGATTTTTTCAAAGCCTGGACAACATTTTTTTTAATTGAAACACATTTTTATTCCTAACAACAGGGATAAAGGGGCGAAAGAACTTAAGAAAAAATGGAAAAAAAAAAAAAAAAAAAAAAAAAAGCAGAAATTATTAACTATTTCCTTTTCTCCATATCTGAGACTTCAGTCTCTGCCATTAGGTACTACAGAAACTTTTACCTCAACCTGTCATGAAAGATCCAGTGTGGACCTCTTTACTATACACTGCCTTTATTCACGCGGCCACAAGAGTTGCTACTAAAACACAAAGTAAACGGTTCTTTGTGCGACGACAACTGAAAGCACAATCAGCCTTGCACCCTCCCTGGCACTGCTTCTCACACTGCACATTGCAGTATGCATAAGCCAGTTCAGCATGTATCACCTCTTATGTTAAAGAAAAAGGATGGAATCAGAGGAGTTTATTAGCTATGTCATAACTACATGGCAACATTGCCAGGACCCACAGTTCTCAGATCTTAAAAATCCAGATAGTCTGGACTGTATTAAATCCACCCACTGTAGTCTGCCCAACAAAGGTGTCTCTTTGACTTCTCTCTCTCGCTGTGTGAAGCCGGCTACCATGAGCACTTACAAGAATGTCACACACACACACAATACGGACCCCTCTTGTTATATCTAATTTAAACCAATGACAAAAATGGGGTAGGGGAGCAAGGAAGAAAGGCACAATTGGCTCAGTTTCCAGGACAAAGATATCCCTTGTCACCACATATACACAGTTTAACAGTATCAAGTCTTTTTTCCATTCAAAAATGTGAAAGGGCGGTTTTAGCAAGGCATAACAAATGTGCTTTAAATTAGATCTTTGTGCTTAAGTAACAGGGTGTAAGGCACAGTAAGAAAGAACAACTATTCTGCTTCTATGATTTGCTTCTGCAAATAACAGATTTCAAAGTTTCTTCGAGCATTTCTTCCCACTTAGTAAGTGGATCAAGCAGACAGGAGTATGGGAGAGGTCTGAAAGGGAATTACGCTACTGAAAGTTAGATGCTTTCAGTCAGAGAGATATTCACTGGGGAAGGAAGAAAGATTGAGTGGGACCTCCTTGCATCCCACTGCATCACTAAATCTCTTGGGATGCCAATTTATCTTTCAAGGGCCAATAATTTCAAAAGCCTCTGATCTGTCAAACTAAGTTAGAAAAACTGCCTACTCATCATAGCAACTCCAGGAACCAAGCCATTGGCTAATTTTCTGCACATTCAGTTACTAAAACAGCATGAGATTACAATATTATGAAACAGTTTCAAATTTGCTGCTTGGCCAACAGTCCTACTTGCTGGCTACCCCTTCACTTTCATGAAAACCATGGGTAGCACAGTGGAAAATGCTTTGCTCAGTACTGAGCTTTAATTTTGTTCCAACCATTACCGATTACAACAGGCTTTGTGAATAGGCTAATTAAACCCAAAAGATTTTTTTTTTAATAACATGAAAGACTTTGCTGTATAATCAAGGCTATCCTCTTTAAAATGAGGTGTGGGCAGTCCCTGCAACAATAAAGCAATCATTGCATTTTAAGTTATTCTGAACTTGATGTGAAAATCATTACTTTTGTATTTTCTCTCCCTTTTTAAGCTCTGGCAAGGCAAGAAAGATTTTCAGAAAAATCCAAGTTGCCAGTGCAAAGCCAGCATGAATACAAGAGCCTAGAGCCTCACCAGAACTTCCAGGCCTGATAGCTCCGAGATATTTAGGAAGAACTTTTTACTTGTCAGTTCTTTACAAGTTAAAAATATTCTGTTCAGTAGGTCATTACCAATTCTGAAGTGGTCATCAATGTTGCCAGCAAAGACAGCTTCATAATCTTCAGGTCTTTTCAGGTTTGGGGGTTTCTCTTCTGGGTCAAAGCCAAACTCCCCTTTGAAGCGCTTTTTATTACTTACATCTATTTTTTTTTTCTCATTCACTTCAAGAAGACTGATGAAAACATGCACAATTCGCAAGGCGCATTCCCTGAAGGGCACTATCATCAGTACCTGCACAGATCAATAGTTACAAAAGAACAAGCCATAAAATATGAACACTCAAGAGTTAACTGCATGTTAAGTAACTTTTCTGATTTATACCTGCCACCATGGGGTGTCATAACAAACAAACCACAACAATTCTGACATGCGGCAAGAAGGGAGGATGCACTGGGATGCAGTGGGCTCATGAAGTAAAGGCCAACAGCTCTGTTCAGTTCCCCATCTCATACCCAGGTACCACTACAAGGAAATTGAAAACTAAGCATGTTCTTCTGTTTTTCCTACCTCCCCAGCAAGCAAGAGTTCCCACAATATACAGATAAGAGACAACAGCTGGCTCCTGGATGGGTGGCAATAGCCTCTGCTCAGCACTCTGAATATAAATACCCTGTGCAGAGTGATCCTACACCCATCCCACAGTGGGCAATTGCCTAGACTACCTGCACTAACATTGAAGATCAATGTGGAGCCACCTCTCTGTTCTGGTAGATAAGAAATGGAAGCAGGAAAAGCTTACATGCCAGTCTGTAGTTAGAGGGAAACAACAGAAAAAAAAAGATAAGTCAAACTCACGGTTCAGCACAGCAACAGGCCAACTAACAACCCTGTGTTCACTGCTTTTCAGAGGGTATTTGCTGGGGCCGCAGCAGACCCAATAAAGGAATGTGGAAAGGCATAGGCCCAGGAACACTTCATGTCAGAGCAGCAACAGAAATACTTCTGGACAAATTACCAGGATGTTTATCCAGCCTGACCAGACACCCAGGGAGGGGATAAGGGAATCACATTAAAGAAGCTCTCTTACCTTAGGTCTAGTGAGGCCCTGATCCCTGTAGTCATCATTGTCAGCGCCTGGCTTTTGGTCTCTTCGTTTGGCATTGTTGCTGAGCACTTGGGCATTTGCCTTCAGAACATGATTTAAGGCATGCAAGCAGTAGGCATTCCGGATTTCTTCCCCATTCGTTAAAGCATTTCTTTCTGGATAGAACAAGTCCTGGTATGTATTCATGATGCAGAAAAGCTCTCTTTGTAATGGTGTGAAAAAGGGATCGCTTGGTTTGTTCACAGAAGACAGAAATTGTTTATTCACTTTTGGCCAAGTGGTTTCTAATGGCTTGTGAAGATAAAGCTGTTTCACATCAACTTCTTTGTCTGCTTTAAAAGTTTTGCATTTCTCCAGAGTCGAAGAAAAAGTTAGTAGGCCCAGCGCTGGCCACTGAAAAATAAACAACCCAAAGAGAAGACAGATGTACCCAATTCAGTTCACTGAGCACATCACCACAGCTGGCAGCTGAACCAAGTTCATGAAATCTGAGAAATTATCTTTTCATAATGCAAGTTGAAAGTTTTTTTCAATATGCTATCTCTTTCTTAGAGTCTGCCAGGGTAAACAGCAATAAGCTTGTGGTCAATAAATCTGGGTGTATTTTGCAGTGATGCGCCTATAACTGTTCTCATTTTTATATGAGAACCCTAGAGTCCAACTATGCTTACAGATCAACTGCACTGAGGTATGTACTAAAGATGAAAACAAAACCCCATTAGGAAGTTGTTAATCAATTGCTAAATGCAACCTTGTTGAGCTTCTGATTTCGAGGACAAAAGCTATCGGTGAGGAACTCTACAAGCCTTAAGCCTTCTGGCGAGAAAGCTGTCCCTATCTATCGCTGTAAAGTAGCTACATCAAGTTAATCAAAAATATATCATACATTACTTCACGTGGCACTGGTATTTTTGGGCACCATAGTCCAAAAAAGTAAAAAGAAAATAAAATATAAAACTTGCAGCTTTCTGACTGAGTGACTAACCATTGGATATCTTCCAATGAATGTCACCCGGCATATGGCTGACCAGAATGCAAGGCAACTCTCCAAAACAAAATCAGATGTGAAAAAGTTAGGAAGCAAGGGTTCGTACTAAAATTAGTATTTTGAAAAGCACTATTCTCTCTCAAGCAACAAGGTGGTTTTCCTGGTACTGTAATTAATGTGTTATTGCCAGTATTAACAGCACAGATATTAAATTCCCATTTACCAGCTTGTAAATGTGTACAGATATAGAGCCATCTTGAAGCGAGAATGTGAAAGTGCATCACGAGTACTTTTAAGATTGTACACGGTCACCTCACAAGTTCAGCTGCAGAGCACATCCCCGGCATCATGACGTTACCACTTAGATTCCAGTCCTGTTTCCCCTGCTACCATGAGTATTAAACTTGTGGGGATCAGGTACTACAGATGAAACTCTAAAGCTATGTTTTACAGATGCGTTGCCACAGGCCTATATAACAGTAGATGTTAGATTTCAACTCTTGATCTGCACACTAAGCTAAGAAGAAAATACTTTAGCAACAACATAGCGACAAAATCTTAACAATTCCTGTGCCAACAGCTAATAATAATAATTAAGATGTATTTCACTTTTATAAAAAAAACAGTTACTTTAACCCAGGCATCTACAAGAACTCTGGATGGCTAAAGATCATTGGTACCTTGCTTTGACTTGAAGTCTTCGGAACTGTACACATTTTTTCTACTTCTTTTTCTTCAAGTTCTCTGTCCATGTGCTGTTTAAATGGATCTGTTTACAGTAAGAACAAAAAAAAATCCTCAGAACTATTGTAGCTAATACTAGAATCAGGTTTCAGAATGGATTTGCAAATGACGGTTTCCATGCTGGCCAACAACACAGTTAAAACTAGTTATTTCAAAGCACTTGGAGACAAGAGAAAAGATGTCAAATTCTTTCTACAAGAACAGAGAGAACAGATTTGACAGATTGCTTTAAATAAAAAAAAAGGGGGGAAAAAAAGAAAAAAAGCAGCACTTATGGAAGTACTAGAACTTTCAATCACAAAACAAATGTTGGACAGGAAAGCAATATGTAGTAAAAAACATTGTGGCAATTTTCTGCATTGACATATCCATCCCTTGTAGGTGAAACAGGCTATCAATAGTAAAGACACAAGTGACCTTACTGCCCTTCTTATTTAATAAACAGTTCTGCCCTGGGCTTTGCATCTTTAGCCAGTGATATGAATACAGCTTATGGTAAAGCAGGAAAGGTTAGGTGGATTTGGGGGAAAGGAGGCAAAAATTGCCTGAAGTGAGGAAAAGTCTAATTTATCTAATCAGTATTTCATTTTGGAAAAGAAAAGAGAGGCAAGGAACTGTGAAGTCATATTACATTCAAACACACCAGCATGCGCAAGTCACATGCAAAGCTTATTTTGAAAACCAAGTTCTGTACACTGCTTGCAGCACAGCAGCACTCACTGCATACAGAAAACTAATTAGAGAACACTAGTGCTTGCCAAAGGATATCTAGCCCACGTACAAATTATCCAGGCAAAAGTCAAGACATTCACTAATTATGACACCGTCAAGAGTATCTTCCCAGCAACACAAATGAACAGGCTATCATTTAACTGTAATACAGGTTCTCTCCTCAGCTGAGTTTTAGTGATTCAAGCATTCGTCGAATAAAGTAGAGGGAATAATGTGAAGCATTTTCAGGAATTCTAGTGACCCCAGGATTAGAGTACAAATCCATCCCCTTTCTGCTATCTTAGGTGACTCATTTTCTGTGACATATTATAAAGCCACTTCCAAGCTATAAGAACTCACTGAAAAGAAGTGCATCATTCATAGGATGAACAAAGCTGTAAGGATACTTAGCATGCAGTCAGAGAGCTATGGTTCTTGTTAAAATGCAATGCCAAAAGCCTAAGTAATATTCTCATGGTAACAAGAACGAGCTGTTTTTTCTATCACATGGCCCTTTGATGCTTCCACACATTTTATGTATCAGCTAGGCTGCCTCCCAGATCTAATGTCAGCTGCTGCTCCAAGACGACAAGCCAGCACCACTAGGGATGCCACAAACATGTTTCTCTCAAACTTTGCCATCTGATATTAAAACCACAGATCATGAAATATGAATGTAAGTTCTGCAAGTGCCAATGTGTGGCATATCACTGAAAGATCACACACCCGTGCACACAGCTATTTGTATCACATATGGTGGGACGATTCCAACACTGGAGCTCAGAACACACCCAGCAGCGCACTGCGGCATCGAGATTCTGGGCTATACCCTTAAAAGATACCACTCAGATGCTCCACTGATGTCTCATGCCTTCCTGGTCCTGGTGCATCTAGACTCCTCTGCATAACCTTCAAATTTCCGAGAGCCATGAGCATTTATCTAAATTACTGTGGCTGCCCCGAGCTTCCCAGAATCTCACCTCTAACTCCAATAAATTGTGAAGAATGCCCTCACAGGTCAGCTTTGTGATTATCTCCCGTGCTGTCTGTGCCAAGAATATCTTCCACAGGCAAATGCAGACTTGCACAGCCCTTCATATTACAGCAGCTTTTTAAACCACTATTAAAGCAACAGAACAAGATAGCATCCTGCATGCGCATTTCTAGTTCCTGATATTTCAAGTTTTATCGGTCATAACAGAAACTACGCACAAATCCCAGTCCGCAGGGGCTACAGAAAACAAGTGGCTCAGCTATGTGACTGCATTAGCATTAAATGTCCCTTACATAACCAGCACACATGTGGGCAATACAATGAATAATGAAGCAGAAGAACTCAGAAGCCATATAGCACATCAATAGGGCATTTGACAATTCACACATGTTTATGCACCTCCTCTAGAACACTAAACACAAACATACTGTGTTTTACCTTCTGACAAGGCTTGTGAAGAATTGCTGTCTCTTTTATCTGCACTGCAATCTCCACTCTCCTCTTCCATGAAATTGGTTTCCAAACTAAATTCAGATTCATGTTTCACATCAGTAAACTCCTCAATTACTCCATGACTTGGGTCACAAGAGGTATCTGCGCCATCAGCCTCCTCCTGGCCAACTGTCTGCTCTGCTGTGTCTGTAGCTGTAACTCGTTAAGAGAGAGAAAATAGGTTACATTTTCCAGGAACAGTCACTATCTGTAGCTACCACTTGCTAGTTAGGTTGTTCCCTTTGAGTTACCTTTTTTTTTGCAATACTCCATACAAAAAGAGAAAAGCGGGCTTTGTATTCTACAGTAAAGACAACTTTTGGCTGGCATGCCAAATGTTAATATACAATGTGTTTTTTGTCCAGAGAACATTTGAGAAATAACCTATCCCAGAAAACTAAGTTTCAGTTTCCAAATACCCCAAATAACTGAAAATAATAAAAAGTTGTCTCCTCTCTCCCAGAATTTCTTTGCTGACTTCATGAAAAAGGATGCCTCGTCATAAGGGAGGGGGATTCTTTCCAATTTACATACTCTTTCCTCTGCTAGGAGGCAAACCCTTCCTTCCTCTTGGTGGCAGCAGCCAAGACAGATGCTGTGTGAGAGAACAGCTTGTGTCTCCCATGAGTGGCTGAGAACCCCTGGTATGCTGCTCCACGTGGATTTCCTCTGTGCTGCCGCACAAACAACATCTGAGGAAGCAGCAGTGGGCTGTCTGCTGCAAAATGAGCACAGTTACACTCTCCTTTGCTAAATCATCCGGCAGCTGCTACTCCCACCCACACAGAGGCAACAAGGCAAAAGAATTTCCAAGCCAGAAGAGCACCCAGCCAACAAGCCAGTCTACACCAGGATCCTGGCTAAAAATATACATCATTCAAGCTTTCTAACTGAAACAGCATTTACCAAAGCATGGGAAAAGACAAACTACCTTCTTCCTGGCCTGCTACATCATTCTTATCTTCTTCTCCTCCATCTACTTCTCCTGTCTCCTCAGACCCTTCACTATCCATTTCTGGCTCACTGTCCCCATCTTCTTCAGATTCACTTTCATCTTCCTCTTCCTCACTCTCAGACTCAGGAGAGGTCTTCAGGGTAGCCAGGAGCTTATGATATACAGAGACCTGTTCCACTTCAGTCTCTGAATCACTTTCTGCACTTGATTTATCAGAATTGTCAGACTGGAAGGGAAAACACAAATGTAACAGCAACAACAGTAACACTCTATTAGGCAGCAGGCAAATACCCTCACCTCTATTTCCATGTTATGTTTGCCCTCTCCCCTACTACCCTTATACAGATGCACTGATATTTTTTTAAAAAATCACGATTTTACAAAAAGTTATAGTGGACACCTCCATTTAGATTCTGAAAGCATCTTGGTAGACAGGCTGAAGTGCTTCGCTTTGCATTGATTTCGCTTAGAGCATCACAAAGTTTGGTTCTTTCAGCCTCAGCTGGCTGAGGACATTTATCTCCACAGAGAAGATGTTTACTTAACTGGCACTGGATTTTCTTAATAAAAACCACAGACAGAGCAAAAACTGTATAAGGCAACACATACAAGGGATAGAACATGCTGAAAATGCTTCTGGCTTTCAACGAGGGAACTTAAATAGTCATCAGTTTACAACAGTTCACCGGGGAGTCACATTTACTTCTTTCTTACCTCATTTCAGCTCAAAGAGAAAATAAATCAGTAAACAGGATACTAATACAAAAAATTGCTAAGGGAAACAACAGGTCCAAAATAATTAGTTTTTCCACATCGAAACCTTTAAGTCTTTTATTAATTTGATGACAAATGAGGTTACCAAGTCCTGATTGAAAGAAAAGTGAAACACTGGCAATCTGAAGAAGAGGAATGAGAATTAACACATTTCTTTGTTCAACAGAGAACAAAACACCTCCTGACTTGTGCAATGGTATGTTTATTATTAGAAAGACTTAAAGCATGATTTACTTTTCAATGCGACTAAGTAATATGCAAAAACCCCAAGAGAAGCTATGTTATTTCCTGCTGCTTCTGCCCTCTCATGGTAATACAGTTTTGAGTTAGAAACCGCAGAGAATAATTCACATTCACTCTTTTTTTCTCCTAAGTGCAGGTTTTCTAAAAGGAACAACGTAATCAGCCTGAATAACTCACATAATAACCAATGAAAAACTGTTTGAAAGAAAGGAATAAACAAAAAATACATTACCAGTTCACAGATTTGAGTTACTTCTGGTCTTCCAGAAACCCTGAAAAGAAAGCACTGAAATATCTTACTCTGCCAATGATGTTATACACATGGTGAAAGAGATGAGGGGGAGAAGGAATTGATAAAAGTTAAAAAAGTCTTAGAGAAATTAAAAGAAAGCTTTAAACTAAAAAAAACCCCACAATTCTCCCTAATAAAAGGCACTTGGCCCTTACCCTGAGAGGTTACCCTCTCAGGCAATGCTACACTCTGTAAGTGAAGCCTAAGTACTCACGCATTGTAACTGATCAAGCAGTGAAATGTTTTAAAGCAGAATCGCAGAATGTTCTGGTTGGAAGGTACCTTTAAAGGGCATCTAGTTCAAATCCCCAGCAGGAACAGGGACATCTTCAACTAGATTGGGTTGTTCAAATTCTTCACAGAAAGGGTCGTTAGGCATTGGAATGGGCTGCCCAGGGAGGTGGTTCAGGTGGATGAGGTACTGAGGGGCATGGTTTAGAGGTTGGTGGGAATGTTTGGACTCAATGATCCGGTGGGTCTCTTCCAACCTGGTGATTCTATGATTAAATGTTTCCAGGGATGAGGTCTCCACTACCTGCCTGGGCAATGAATTCCAGTGTTTCACCACCCTCATTGGGAAAAAATTTCTTCCTTACAGCCAGTGTAAATCTGCCCTCCTTTGGTTTAAATCCATTACTTCTTGTACTGTTGAAAATCTGATTCTAATCAGAAGACAAGGTGTTAAAAGGAAGCTAACAAAACAACTGATTTGAGTTAAGCTGAACAAGAGCCTCCCTCTAGCACTACTGATATATGGGGGGAAAAGACACCCACCAAAGGAAAACCAGTATTAATTAACCACTGTTAGGACTGCAGTTATGCAAACAAAAGGGACTGTAGGATCTGAGCTTAAACTAATCTCTACTCATTGTAGACAGGTGTGGGAGCCTTGAGCAGGACAGAGGGTCCCAGCACAGGGTGTGACACAGGACACTGCTCCCTGCCAGGCCAGGACTCTGCCTTCCATACCAAGTGAGGCAAGCTGGGAGGGTCCCAGGGTACACAGAAATAACTGATCACAACGCCGTCTAGTAAAGGTACATAACATTAAACTGAACAGGTAACCCAGCAGTGTCTTTCAGCATCAAACCAATGTCTGGATTCGACACCTCCTTCCTGGCAAGATGACACGGACCTCCAAAGGTGCAATCCTTTTCGCAACAGGTGAGCATCCTGCTGAGAGCTGTGATTCTCATAGCAGGACATCTCCAGTGCCACCTTCACAGCCTTTGTGAGACCAGGAAGGGGTGTGAAATGAGTAGTGGGAAAGCAAGAGTCATAGAACCATAGAATGGTTTGGAAGGAACCTTAAAGATAATCCAGTTCCAACCCTCTCTGTCATGGGCAGGTACACGTCCTGCTAGACCAGGCTGCTCAAGTCCCTATCCAACTTGGCCTTGAATACCTCTAGTGATAGGGCATCCACAGCTTCCCTGGGCAACCTGTGCCAGTATCTCACTAACCTTATCAAGATTAATTTCTTCCTAATGTCTAGTCTAAATCTTCCCCTTTCTAATTTAAAGCCATTTTTCCTTGTCCTACCACTACACGCCCTTATAGAAAGTCCCTTTCCAACTTTCCTGTAGCCCCTTCAGGTAATGGAAGGTCGTTATAAGATATCCTTGGAGCCGTTTCTTCTCCAGGCTGAACAACCCAAACTCTCTCAGCCTATCCTCACATGGAAGGTGCTCCAGCCCTCTGATTATCCTTGTAGTCCTCTGCTGGACCCGTTCCAAGAGTTCCATATCCTTCTTATTCTGAGGATTCCAGAATCGGACACAGTACTCCAGAGGAGGTCTCATAAGAGAGGTACAGAGGTGCAGAATCCGTCCCCTCACCCTGCCGGCCACGCTTTTGGTGCAGCCCAGAGCGCGGCTGGGACGGGACGCGGGGGACGCGGAGTCTGGCACTCACGGGTCATAGAAAGGATGCTCCTCTCCGAAGTCCCTGAGGTGCCTCTTCTGCCTCTTGGTGAGGCCCCGCAGCAGCTCCCGCCCGCCCCGCCGCTTCCCCATGCCGGCACCGCCGCTGCACGCGTGGGCGCCGCGCTTTACGGCGCTTTACGGCCCGGCCGTACGGCGCGGCTGCCGGGTTTACATCCACCGGGAGGCGAGTTGTTAAGCGGGAGCAAACGGAAAGGGGCTCGTTCGCCCCCGGCCGTGGACATGTCCAACGAGGGGGGATCGGTCTCCTCCCTGGGCAACCGGTTCCAGTGCTTCATTGAATCACTAGGTTATAAAAGACCTTTGAGATCATCAGTTCCACCCGTTACTAAATTGGTTCTCTAAGTACTTCGTCTACCCGTCATTTAAACGCCTCCAGGTGTCAAACACCTCCTTCGACAGCCTCTTCCAGGGCTTTATAACCCTTCAGAAGAAAGTTTTGCTAATGTTCAGCCTGAACTTCCCCCGACAGAGCTTGAGGCCATTCCCTTTTGTCCTGTCCCCTGTCACTTGGGAGAAGAGGCCAGCTCCCTCCTCTCCACAACCTCCTTTCAGGCAGTTGTAGGGAGCAATGAGATCTCCCCTCCTGTCCCATTCTCCAGGCTAAACAACCCCAGCTCTCAGACGCTCCTCTTAACACTTGTTCTCCAGCCCCTTCATCAGCTTTGTTGCTCATCTCTGGACATGCTCCAGTACCTCAATGTCTTCCATGTAGTGATGGGCCCAAAACCAAAGACAAGGTGTTAAAAAGAAGCTAACAAAAAGGGCAGCTTGTACAAAGTTAACCTGCGCAAGACCCTGCCCGAGACACTACTGATTCATGAAGTGGGGAAAAGACACCTAACACAGGAAACCCTGCATTAATTAATCACTGCTGGTGATACAAGAAGTAGATAGAATCATAGAATAGTTTGGGTTGGAAGGGAACTTAGAGATTATCTATTCCAACCCCCCTGCCACAGGCTGTTACCATTACAAAACCAGGAATATTTTTAATTTAAGCTAAAGTAGAGTTAAGTTTCACATAAGTAATTGTATTTTTTTTTTTTAAATTAGAGAG
The DNA here is from genome assembly GCA_033558105.1 of Coccyzus lansbergi. NCBI lineage: Eukaryota > Metazoa > Chordata > Aves > Cuculiformes > Coccyzidae > Coccyzus > Coccyzus lansbergi. Next base: position 243,661 of record JAUMJK010000678.1, on the reverse strand, counting down.
AATGTTCCTCCGATAGCATGTTTTCTTTCAAATAGTGTTTTTCCAGACACTGTTTGTTCTCTGGAGATGACGACGTCTTGTGTGCAGTGTGATCTGTGCCGAAGAGTTGTATAGTCTGTAATCACCTGTTTGCAGTGTTTCCCTATCTCAAATGCAAGGTCAGGCAGCGAGCTGGCTCCATATCTCCAAATTAGCAAGAATTTTGACTGTTGTGAAGTTTGTACCAACATCCAAATCAGTCCTTAGAAAGTAACAGAATATGCATAAGACTCTGGGGTAATTTATACATATGTGTATAAATGGTAAATACATTCTGTAACCAGCTTTTCTCTCACCGCACGATTGATGGAGATCACTCCCTCATGTTGCCCAGGCACAATTAAAGGATGCTTGATTTCTAAAACTCCAAGCCAACTCTTAGGAGAGTTTTTTTAGCTGGCATTTTTAGTATCACTGGAACTGCAATTGTGCAAACTGTATGGGCTCAACCTAACCTCAACTCTTTGCAGAGATGCGGAGCCTTGAGGAAGACAGAGCACTTCTGTTGCACAGCCAGCTGGGGTGAGCCGCACCTAGGACACCATTGCTGTTTAGATATATGAGTAAGTAATACCTAAACAGTAGTATCAAACACACGCTCAGCAAGTCGGCAGATGACCTCAAGCTGAGTAGTGCAGTTCACAGCAGAAAGACATGATGTCATGCAGAGGGACCTGGACAAACTGAAGAACTGGGCCTGTGTGAACCTCTTGAGGTTCAACAAGGCTATAGTACAAGGTCGTATACATGGGTTGAGGCAATCCGCTGTTTCAATACAGGATTGGTGAAGATGTGACTGAGGCCAGCCCTGCAGAGGACTGTGGGGTACTGGTTGATGAGAAGCTTGACATGAGCAGGCAGTGTGTGCATACAGCCCAGAAGGCCAGCCGTGTCCTAGGCTGCATCAAAAGAAGTACAGCTTGCAGGATGAGGGAGGGGATGCTGCCCCTCTGTTCCTCTCCTGTAAGACCTCATCTGGGGTAGTGTGTCCAGTTCTGCTACCACCACCATTAGGATATGGAACTGTTGGAATGGGTCCAGAGGAGGGCCACAAAGATGATAAGAGGGCTGCAGCACCTCTGCTATAAGGACAAGCTGAGTCTGGGTTGTTCAGTCTAGAAAAGGGAAGGCTCCAAGGACACTTTATAGCGACACTGCAGTACTTGAAAGGGGCGACAAGAAAGCGGGGGAGATTTTTTACAAGGGTAAGTAGTGATAGGATCGGGGGGGGGCTTTGAATTGGAGGGGAGATTTAGACTAGACATTAGGAAGAAACTCTTCACCATGGCAGTGGCGAGGCACTGGTACAGGTTGCCCAGGGAAAGTGTAGATACCCCATTGCTGGAGATGTTCAAAGCCCTGTTGGATGGGCCTTGGAGAGCCTGATTTGTGGGAGGTTTCCCTGCCCATGGCAGGGGCAGTGGAACTAGATTATCTTTTAAGGTCCCTTCCACCTCAAACCATTCTATGATTCTACAATTTTAAATGCAGTCTGTCCTCCCTAAGAGAGCACGCAGTGCGCAGGGGAACCCTGCAAGCAGCAGGGTCATGTCAACAGCACTTCAGCTCCGGCACCTTCCCATCCTGCTAAACATGACACAGTTCCTGGGAAGAGCTCCACAAAAAAGGCCAGAGGAGCAAGCCCAACAGAAATTCTTAATGTTCAGACTGCATTAAAAACAGTGGCAGTAAAAAAACCCACACTAAGTCTACTCTGGTCTACTGGGAGGTGATGATCTTTAAGGTCCCTTCCAACCCAAACTACTATGTGATTTTAAGTTCTGGATCTGAAAACAGCTCCCTGCTGGATCTTGCAGAACACCTCAGTGCATACACAAAAATGCATTTTCCCAGAAATCAGCTTACATTTAAATTAAAACTCAACTATTCATCTTAAATTCTTTATATTCCTTATATCACCAGTTTTCTGCATGACCTAGCAGGAACTCCCCTAATCTGTAGCAAGGAGAGGCTACAATGCTGGCTTCACAGCATACCCATGCTTTCCCTCCTTTAACGTATGCACAGTAAAATCCAGTTTAGCTCCTGAGGAAAAAAATACCAGAACTAAGTGGAAGCAAGATTAATTCCAAACACAATTGAGCCATGGAATATTCTGGGGAAAAGTGATTTCACAGTTGATGACTGTCACTTCTAAATAGTCCATCTTGACCTGGGGGCATCCACAGATCCGTCTGCAGCACATCAGCACGTTCACTGCATTTGTGTTACATGGAAGCCTCCTGGAGTTCCTTCCTGTGTCGTTCATACCACTGTGTGACCCTTCAAATCAACCAGTCAAGCTGGCCGACCATACAAATAAACTCTTTCAGTGAGGAGGAAGTTCTCTCCATCCAGACCATTCTATTGGCCGTTTACCAAGTAGCCCCCCAGCAGATACGTATGAACAGCCGTCATACATGGCCCTTCATAGGATCTGACAAAGCCAGCACATTATGTAACAACACCAACTAAAACAAACTATTTCCAACGACCAGGGTTTTTTTGTGGAGTTGGCAGTCACGCATATTTTCAATTAATCCTACCTCTGTCAGAAGAACGAAAAAAGAATTTTATTTGTATGTTGCAGTAATTGTTGCTTATTGACTTCTAAAATTTGGCATTGGGAGATAGCGGGAAGGGCAGGAGTCTTTGTTTAGAGCGGAATCATGAGGGCTGAGGGGAGGTTTTTTGGGTCTGAACCTGGGCAAAGCTGCTAAGGTAAAGAACAGCAGGAAGCCTATACATTCATATCTGTTTTCTATGTATCTGGCAGGCTCAGGCAGTGCTTAGAACCATGACACAGGCTTGTGCAGATGGGCAGGCCCGTGTTTGGGCAGTGCTTTCTACCAGAAATGGCATCGGTTCAGGAAGAACACCATCCAGGGGGTCACTGAGAGAGCTGCTTCAGGTTCCTGGGCCTGAGTTCATAGCCATGACCTGGGCCTCTCTTGTAAGCAGTGAGAGCTCTGCACTGCGCGGACTGCTGGTGCCACAACAGTGTGAATGCAGGCACTGCAGAGCCCACCTAGCACCCTGGAAGTCCTCCTCGTAGGTGGGAGCAGTAGGTCAGGGGGTGGAGGGACCCTCAGTTCTGTCGGTGATGGCAGGTGGGAGCTCTGGCCACCTCCACAGGCTGTTCGCAGCAGGACTTGTCCAGCCCAGGGCTTTACAGCCCAAAGAAGCATCGGGGAAAGGGAAACAAAGGAGGAATGATGAACCTGTCTCCTGGGAGGCTCTCTCCACAGCTTTTCCAGAACTCTGTTCTAAATTAAACACAATTTCAAATCACTCCATCAACTCTCAAATTCTATACCAAGTTACCTGCATTTCTGAAGTGAAATCACACAGCATATGCTGGAACTTCCAGCTGCTAGCATGATAACATAGCACCAGCAATATCCTTTTTACATATTTTCTATGCACCAGCACCTTTGGTTCCAGCAATAACGCTGGCAAAAAACCTAAGGCAAAAATCTTGAATTATTTGTAATCTGTTACACTGACCTAATTCTGTCAGCAACCATGATTAAACCCTGTTAGCAGAAGTCTGTTGCTGCTACCTGTGTATCTTCAGCACTTTCATCTATGTGACATGTTCCAGAAACACGCAGTTTATAAAAAACACTTCCTTTATTTTAGAGAACTCTGCTAATCTAAACATAAGATTCCTCATTGCTAGCTTCCTCCCTCCATTATTCGTCTCATTTCACTTAACACTGCAGCACTAGACTTGTCTTCATCCCTGGTTTTCTGTTTCTGCTTTTGCCTTTCCCTTTGTAAGATGCCTTTTTATTCATTCCAGCATACTTTTAATCAGAGTAAATATATTGATGACACTTTCCCTATCCATAATGTACAAATGGAAAGCTAAATTTAAAATAATTTTGCCCTAATTTACTTAGGCAGTGGAAGTTACACCAGAGACTGTAGACTATAGCTCGCAAAGTTGAATGCTGATTTATTTACTGTATGCTGTTTTGGAGCATATAATAAAAACAAAGATGCATAACTTCAGACAGTGGCTTAAAGCAATGCGAAGGTTAAGAAGCAGTTAATTTCTTCCTTCATCCCAGTCTATCCCTGGTTAACCTCCTCTATTGCCTGTCTCTGTACATCACTTCTCCTGGCAGCAGCTGTCACCTAAGCAAAGTCAAGTACCTTGATGATGCCCCGATGCACTATTTGCATAAATGTAGAGAACAACAAAAAAGCAAGTACCAGCGAAAATTTTAAAAAGTAGATTCATGACCAAATGCAGTGCTTGGTAGCTGCTGACTTAAAACATAAAATTAATTTTTTATCACAAGAAACCCGTAATTTTTCTACTTACTCACAGGCTACTTAACAAAATTGAAAGTTCCCTGCACAAGAACAAGTTGGACATTTTGGCAGTCCAGTTCTCCTGCAGAACTTTCAGGATGAGGCATGACTTTTTTTGGTGAAAGAATGAAGCTATTATTTTCTAAAGAGCCAGACAATCTCCCTTTTAAGTCAATAAGAGGTGGTACACTGACGTATTGAAACTGAAGCAGAGAAGAGTTAATATTTACATGGCAGGAGGGAATGAAAGATGAGTGATAGTAATGTGCTGATGTACGAAAAAGCTTGCATCAGCAGACGCAATACACTGATTGCATGCTTTTTGAAACTTCAAGTGGCATTTTATTTAAGTAGAAAGATGAAAATGTATAAATGTGTTCTTTTTATCAACCATGGTTTTGGTAATTTGATAAACAGGTATGTGGGTTTTTTTTTTTTTCTTAAAGTAACCAGGAATTTCAGTTGAACAGTGAGACAGTAAGTCCTCAGAGAGAAGCAAACCCCATAACGCTGTCCCCTTACTGTCCAAACATGTAATTTAGACTGTTTAAAGTATCTTAAATCCATAAGTAATAGGATTCTGCCACAACTGCCTTTGAGCAAAGCCTTCTGACAACTTTCACAGAATCATAGAATCATAAAATAACGATGTTGGAAGAGACCCACCAGATCATCGAGTCCAACCATTCCTATCAAACACTAAACCGTGCCCCTTAGCACCTCATCCACCCATGCCTTAAACACTTCCAGGAAAGGTGAATCAACCACCTCCCTGGGCAGCCTGTTCCAATGTCCAATGACCCTTTCTGTGGAAAAACTTCCTCCTACTGTCCAGCCTAAATCTCCCCTGGCAGAGCTTGAGGCCATTCTCTCTTGTCCTGTCCCCGTCACTTGGGATAAGATCCTAGCTCCCTCCTCTCCACAACCTCTTTTTCAGGTAGGTGTAGAGAGCAATAAGGTCTCCTCTCAGCCTCCTCTTCTCCAGGCTAAACAACCCCAGCTCTCTCAGCCATTCCTCATAAGGCCTGTTCTCCAGCCCCTTCACCAGCTTTCTTTCTTGCTCTTCTCTGGACTCACTCCAGAGCCTCAACATCCTTCTTGTAGTGAGGGGTCCAGAACTGAACACAGTGGTTAAATGGCTCACAGAAAAGTGATATAAGTGAGGGTTCTGGATTTAGTTTTACATTATTCTACAAGCTTGAAAATTTTATAAACAGCTGTTATATGTTATTTACATAATACCTTGTTCTGTATATTTTTTGACTCCTAAAGTATGCTGACAGCTGTTAGTCACAAAGTATTTACAGAAGGAAATCCACGTCCAGCTTACTGACAGTCACCAAGGGTTTTAAAGACTGGATGGACTCAAAAACTTGTCAATCTTCAGTGCCAATTCAGTAGCACAGTTCTTATTTACTTTGAGATAGTCTTAACCACTGATGAAATGAAGTTCCCCATCATATCTGGCAACTGCTTTCATGACACTTTTCTTAGTATTTGCTACCACTCTGTGGGTTTCTGTAACAGCTTTCCATTGGAATCCATTTTCTATGATCCTTGAGCAAAGTATTTTCTCACACTGGCAGATAATGCTAGACGTCTACCCATACAAATGTGAGGCAGGTCATACAGCACCTCTTCTAGTGGTGAGGAACTGTACTCTGAGAAGAACCACTTTCTTTCTGTGGATGCAAGTATAGTTTGGGTTGTCCGCTTTAGCCTTTAAGTAAGGGAAAACTTTATTAAATATTTGCTTATTGGTCTGCCTGTATTCTTGAGTATTTTCAGTTCTTTTCTATTAAAGACATTCAAAAGTACTCAGGGAGAATACACTGGCCAGAACCCAATACCCGGTATACGTAAAGGGGCAGGAGGAACACGACTGGATTTCAGACTAAAAATTTCTATCCTTGAACACCGCAGATTACAGGGAAACTTGAACTGGAGGGAATGAAAGCAATGTTAATTAAGTTGAAGATTTACTGTTGCCCAAGTTCATATACAGTAAAACTCCATCTAGAAAAAGAAAACATTCGTTTAACCAAACATTTTAAAGCCTCCTCTCAGGTTTCTTAAATATAAAAAGGCAGTAGTAGTGAACTGATATTAAGGATTTAGTTCAGCTCCACGCCTCAAAACCTTCCTCTCATTCCTTAATGGGGAAGTGCTAGTTTACACTAATAGTGATAGTGACAATGGTTTGACCCTCTCAGATTCAAAACTGGAGTTGTGTGAAGGTAGGAATGCCTTGCTGTGATGCACAGAACACCCCCTGTGGCATATGTCACCTTTATTCCACGGCATGAAATTCCATGGCAATTTTGCTGTATGAATGTCAAAGTGGACACTTCAGACAGATATTACAAGTCTGTCTAGGTGTCATTTAAGCTTTGGATATAAAAAAGGCTTCAGGGAGTCCCAATACTTAAAATGGGCCTACAGCAAAGATGGGTAGGGGACTTTGTTTATCAGAGAGTATAGTGATAGGACAAGGGGCAATGATTTTAAAGACAATAAAAGACAAACCCTTAACCTAAGCATGCATCAAACCAAGATGTGGGAAGACTTAGTACTAAGCTCAATTGAACATCAATGCTATATACAGTTTGAACTTGGCAGGTGGCTTATGGAAAACTGAAGTGTGGAAGCATGGCAATTCTGAAGAAAATTTAATACAGACTTGAAAGAGGCTGTCGTTCTGAAAGGACTGGCTTTGTTTAACCACATCAGCTCACAGTTTCTTCCTTTACTTTATATACCGTCTGACGTGACTTCAAGAAACGCTATCATGACTGAATACTAGAAACAAGAAAGGAAGAATAACTTGATACTGAGGAAAGTAAACACCTCAAAAGGAGAACTAGACATAATATCTTCCCATAAGGGCTTTGATTAACATCCTTTTTTATCTCCTAAGGCATAATGTAGAAAGCACACAGGCAAATTCCTTTCTATCATAAGTGATATCAGCTACATGGACTGTGTTGAAATATCCCTCCTAAAAAACCTTTGTACCTCCACAGTTAGAAAATGTAGGTCTTCAAGCACAAGCTTGGCTTCTTGTCTTTCAGCTATTTCCCATTAATATTGTCCATTTCTGCCTGATAACAAAACTGGGCTTCTTTTCTTTTGTGATTGTGTGAAGTTTTAAGTGCTCTTGATAAGCACTATCCAGCCTGGATTTTGATAAGCAAGATCCAGCTTTAGCTGTCTTGTCCTGTGACCCAACTAGCTACTCCTCCAGTAAATTCTTTTAACAGCAGTCAAATCAAAGTGACACCCTTAATACTGAAACAGATTCCTGCAGCTGTGTCCTTCCTGCTCACCTAGTAAAGGTAGAGGAACTTAATGAAACTTGTAGGTAAAGTTGATGATGGCTTTGCATCTAGTATTACTTCCTCTGATTCACAGTAAACTAACCTTCAAAGCAGTTGAGCACTCTCTTGCTATGTGTACTGGTTTTCCCACTCTAAGCGTAACTAGTGTCCAGCTAGTCAGATTTACACAATAACCAACGCAGCCACTTTAGAAAAGACTATGCCTTTCCCTGTAGTGAACTAAAACACTCAATGCACTGTTTGTCCTATCCACAATAATACTTTCCAATATCCATTTGCTTTGCAACATGGTTCTACAAGCACTTTATTTAAGTTAGAGATGTAAGCCTGTGGAAGTAATCACTGTTGTTTTGTTAGCAGCAATTACTAAGACTGGAAGTTAGGCTACTGAAACTGTAGAAGCCTGGAAAGTCTTCAGTATGCCTCAGTATCCTCTAAGATTGTGGGGTCTGACTTACTATGAGTTAATATGCTTTGCGTACACCTTGGATTCAGTTACTTCAAAGGAGCTATAGCAACAACGTGTAAAAATCCAGCATCATAACATTAAGCATCACACAAACATTAAGTGGATTTTGCAAGTATTCCAAATTCAGAAGCCGTTTAGTATACAAATGAGAAGAAATTTTATATATAAATAATTTTATATATATATATATTTATATATAATTAATTATATACGCATACACACACCTCAATTTTACCTTTCTACACACATATTATAGGTGACTATAATCCTTCATCACAGAGTACAGTCAAGCTTCTTCACTTGTGTGGTCTACATGTACTTGGGTTATGACTAAGAAAAACTGCTGAAACAAGAGTTTACATAATTACTTTATAAGAGAACTTTTATTTAGCAGTAGAAAGTCTCAGTAAATAAAGTGGGTAGGACCAACTAATTTCAGCGCTAACAGAACCAAGTACCTGGTGAGTTCATGACTTGACTTCAGTTTCTTCTATTTGAGGTAGCGTATCCCAAACTGGTTGCTGAATGTGTTCAGGTATTTTCTCTATCTTAGTCTAAAAGTCAAGCAAAGCAATCATTTATTATACCACCTAGATAACATCTACCTACTTTGCTTTATTTAGTCTGGTTTGAGATATTTCTCAGAACAAAAGTGCCACCTAGTGGCGTTTTCAAGCAATACAGCCTCTTTACTAATTGTGGAAAAAGTTCCTTCTAAACTACACGGATTTCCTCTGCTGATTTTCTAAAGACTTCAGTGGTTACTGGTATTTGTATAGCAACTTAGTCTCATAACAGTTTATAATGAGTTGAAACTTACCTTTTTTACTTCCATGGCAACTCCTTCAGGTAAGTTTCGTTGAACATACTCCAAGTAAACTGCAGCAGTACTGCTTGTTAGGTATTTTAACTAAAACAGAAGTAAATGTTTTTTAATCAACCATTATTAACAATCCAAACAGAAAAGTTAAAAAAAAAAAAAAAAAAAAGAGTTTGCCCTATCTTCTCTAATTCTTGCTATGGGACCAAACAACTTGCAGGAAGGCAGCTTCCATAACATTGAACAGAGGCACTTGACATTTATGCAACTGTCACACAAGTGGTTATTTCACCCCACAGAACTGCGCATACTTCCTGTGATCACATGCATTGATTACAAAGGAAATGTTGGACTTAACACTACAGATGAAATTAATTACAGGTTATGCAAGAATCAGCAGCTTTTTTATACTCTCAAAGTTAAACCTCGTTATAAATCCCGCAACTTCAGAATTCTACCGAGTCCTTCATTTCTAGTTTCTCCTAGATGGCAAAAATACTGCTTATGTTCTGTGGGCAGGCATTTGTACTGCAGAAATATCTGGGAACTGAATTTGCTAAGCACTGCGCAAATATACAGTAAGACGCCCAGGAGCCACACAACACTGGCAGTAAACCTTTCTTCTAAGAAAGTCAACCACAGATGTATTTTTAACTACACAGAAGCCTGTGTCACCAGCCACCAAGCTAGCAGTTTGTATATGCTTCCTTTCTTGTATTTCCCCACCCCACAGTGTTAGCTGGCCACATGAAATTGCATAGGGCAAAAGTATGCTTATTCAAAAACATCAAAAAAACTGACAAAGAAGAGAACCCTTTGTGACTGATAACAATTCAGCTCCATTTTCTTCCATTTTCAAGAAAGCTCCTATCCCACTGATTCTCAGAAACCAAGAGCATAAAACATACAAAGATATTTACTTCTGCCTTATTTTTTAATCATTTTTTCAGCTGTTAAGATGATGGTCAAAATCAGCCTTTTAATCCAAAAACTGTGTAAGCTGTACATTCCAAATAACTTGTTTTACATTTGATGTACCTAGGTCAGCTCTTTTCAGCTATTCCCTGCACTCTCCTCCCAACCCAAGTAAATGGGAAGTTTCCTGAAGCAACATCAACATGTTTTTCTTAACATCCTTCTTACCTCCAAACACATATAATGTGTTCTCATTTCATACTGAACTCTGTGCTTCTTGTAAATGTGTACAGATTTTAGAAGTGTCAACCTTTCTATCTTCTTTGGAGGCTTATGTCTGAACAAAACACAAAAAGAAAGTTTCATTTTACCTAAAGAATGCTAACAAAAATTATGTGAAAGATTATACTGAACTTCCTCTTCTTACTGGACATTTAGAAGACCCACGAGGAAGTATTAAACACAGGTAGAGTCCAGTATTAATCCACACGGGTGTGGTTAATACTCAGGGTTAATACTCAGGTGTTAACCAGCATTAGCTCAGGGAAGCTAGAGCACTGACAACTGTACTTAAGGGTGCAGTCAATATCCTTTGTGTGGTTAGAATGCAAAATGGCAGCACTGAGCATAGAATGGCTCCTGCTTTCTCATCACTGTGCTGCCATCTAAGTGTTACATTTATAATATCAAAAAAAAATGTCAGATTATACCCGCTGCTTCTGAAAATGAAAACATTTGTATGCACAGAACCTGAATTAGAGTAGACGACACAAGAAGCATCTGACATCATATCACTCTGCAGATCAGTTACTTACACTTTTTCAATAGAGATGCCAAGTTCTTGAGCAGCAAGCACTGCAAAATACTCATAGCTGTCCAACACAGCTTTATCGTGGCCTTTAACTAAAAGGGACACTCTTTTGTACAATGTTTCTGGTTCATCTGAAATAGATATCTGCATTTGAAAAAAATAAAAAGAAGAGTTAATACTCCATGTTCTCCTTAATTAATGCATGCATCGCAGTTTGCCTTAATTTATAAGCCTCATTTGTAAAAGAGGAAAAAAAACCCCACACTGTTACCTCCTTATTTTAGTTTATCTGTAAGAGGTAAGAGTATTACCTTGATTGATAGTCCTCACCCTTATCAGGGACAGCAAAAGCATGAAGATACCTAACTTCTGAACATTTAGGTAAAATTTCTTGATCAGAAAAAGAAAAGGAACGTCATATAAATATAACGACAGTACTAGCAAAGGCAAGAATGAAACTCATTGTTGAACCAAGTCTGGAGCAGCAAATATTTACATTTTAAATATTGAGAATACCTAGAATTCCCAGGCATTTGCCTGGGTATGGGCAGTACCTATATAACATAACAGACAGTAACCGAATTCTCACTTCACGAAGTTAGTTATAAGGTTACTTTAAACACATCAGGCTTCTCCAGGCATATTATACTTCCTGTCTGTCCAAGTTTATAACTTTCCATTACAGCTTCAGTTTCTCAGCCTGGGCTCATTATTCATCTGAACAGCTTTGATGTGCTTTGATGTGCCCAGGAAACACTGATTTTCCCACAGGTTTACTCCCAGGTAGTTTAGCACAGTAAACCCAGTATGCACCAGACATGGCAGGAAGGCTGGGTATGCACTGTTGATTTAATACTGCCTAGAAGATTTTGGCTTGTTTGCATGTGTTTCTGAAGTCCTAGTCAAAATCAAGGCATTCAGATTCTAAGGGCAAGATATCCAACCCACACCATCATGAACTTCGTATTTTATGAGCCTGGACTCCCAGCTACCAAGCCAGACACAAAGGCCTTAAATTGGCTAAGCTGCTGCAGGTTCTGAATGGAATGTGGCCAAAAAGCTGATATTTCATAGAGTTACAGCTGCATTGAGAAGCAAGGAAGAGACTCAGAGGAACCTGTTAAGCTGTACATATCTCACTGAAAAAAAAAATATAATTCAAAATACCAATAACCTAAATTGTTTCTTAACACAGAATCACTAGGTTGGAAGAGACCTCTTGGATCACTGAATACAATCATTCCTATCAAACACTAAACCATGCCCCTCAGCACCTCATCCACCCATCTTTTAAACACCTCCAGGGAAGGTGACTCAACCACCTCCCTGGGCAGCCTGTGTCAGTGCCCAGTGACCCTTTCCATCAATTTTTTTTCTGGTGTCCAGCCTGAACCTCCCCTGGCAGAGCTTGAGGCCATTCCCCATTGTCTTGTCTCCTGTCTCTATGACAAATACGATGTCATTATGACAGAACTCAAAAAAGCTGCAATAAAGAAATTCAAGTTTTCCTGTACACTCTCTTTGTTACTAAGACAATATAGAAAATATCATTCTATGAAACACTTACCAAAGGATTAGTCTTGGGCTTCTGTGTATCAACAGAGGATCCAGCCAGCCGTAGTCCCATCACATCAGAGTTTCTAGAAATATGGTTGGGGGGAAATCATAAAAAGTTGTAAACATTGTATTTTATAAGGAGCAGGGAGAAATAGAAACTCTGAAGGTCTTTTATACTTACTGGACGAAAAATTGCTTTTGCATAATTCTTCTTGCATAATTGACAGGAAAAGCTGATCCCTGTATAAAACAAACAGGTTATGTTTTTGGGTTTTTTTATCACCCCAAAACTGTAGCCAGACAACAGAGATTTATTAAAGCTTAGTGTTCTGCACACCAGACCATAACACATTCCTGGGCATTGATCTGCCAAACAAGAGAGTTTACTCTTTCAGGAAATGCAGGAAAACAGAAGCATGGAAATGTATTTTAGTATACAATAGCACCTAAAAAAGAACACATTAAAGGAACACTATAGCAGCATGTGCTTATAAATGAGGCACCTGAACCACAATCACAAAGCACTTTATTAGCAGAAAATTGTATTTATTTTGGCATCAAATACCATTTCTGTATATACTTTCTCTTTAGTTTTACTTACACAGAAGAACGTCTATTAGTTTCATCAAGTGACAACCCTAAGTAGGTTTTGCTGTAGTAAAAGCAGTTGAGAACAGTATCCTATAAATGCAAAAATTCAACCTCTGAATTTAACTAGAAATTTCCCATTTCTTCACCAAAAAGCTCCTTGTCATTTTGAGTACTTGTTCTTTGGAAGACAACATTTGAATAGAAATACTTCTAACAAGTAAATGAACCATATTTGAAAGGTAACATGATTTTTCTGTGTTTAAAAAGGAATACAACTGTTAATCAAGACGCAACAGTACCATTTTCCAAAATCACTCCCTTCTGAATGTTACCTTGCTTCTAATCTCCTTCCAAATGAATTAATTACATTTGGCAAAGTTACTGACTACTTGAGCGTGAAGAAAAAAAGGGAACTAGAACTTTCACTTGCTTAAGAGAAAGTCAGGGCTGCAGCAGAACAGTGAAGCAAAAATTAGCTACTTATCCAGCCCCTAGACACACTGGTTTACAAGATGCTGGAATCATAGTTTTAAGAGAGAAGACAGATATCCCACACACAGTTATGTAGGTGACTGTATAATTAAAAACATCAGAAAACAGCAAGAACTGGCATTTTCCCAGGTAATTTTAATCTAGTTGCTTACGGATACACATAACTACATGATGCTATTAGGTCTCTAAATTTCACTAGTATGCATTACATACTAATTATTGATCAGCAGTGAACAAAGCTGTTTTCTTTAGTAATTCTGCCTCATTCACTATTAATCTTGCAAATTACAAAGACTGTAGGGCTTAAACTCTGTGTGCAGGTATATGGCACAGTACTTGACCCCAGGCAATAAGCATAAGACTACTCACTGGGCAGTCATCAGGCAAGGAAAAAGCTGTTGTGATAAGGTGGCAGAAAAATTGACTGAAGTTGTATGTGGTTTCTTGTGTGTATGCAGTCTACTAAGTGTTGTTTTGTAATAGACCTTGACCTTGCTATATGGATTTTATATTTGTATGCAAAGATACGTCCACTCATTGCATATTGTATTATGTGGTTCTGGATACAAAAATGTCAGCCTTCATGTAATAAAGATGAATAAAACAAAACATGATGGATCAGTCAAGTTCTATAGCATATATTAAGCTCTGTAGCCTTTACAGTGTTCTGTGATGATATGTATTCTTCCCACAACATGCCATCTCCTTTCATTACTAATTACGCAGGCATCAAGTAAAAGTTTTTGTAAAATAAAATTTAAAGTGCTCTGTGCAAATTTTGACAAAATGATGCACTGAGTACCCCAGGTAGCAAAGATGGCATTCAGCAGGCAGTAGAGTATATTTTAACACTCGTTTCATTCTCTGATTTAAATATACTTGATGCATTCTCGCTCATGGCCATTAGCAAAGGTGAAAAAGACACTCAGGCTGCAACATAACAGAAATCAATTTCCCACATGAAGCAAGGCCTGTCACAAAACAAAATTACCCCCCTCATAACACAAAACAGCATTCACTTTGTTTGGGTGAGAGATCCTGAAGTACTCAGAAGAGGAATGCCTGGAAGGTGATTAAGTCCAGAACTAAGCACAGAGACAAAATGAGTGTTTAGGGCTTAAGAAAATGAATAGAACACCCCAATATCAAATTTTCTCAATCTGAGAGAAACCCATCACTCTTTAAAAGCCAAAACCAGCAGAAGACATGGGTAGCATAAGAAGTTTTCCAATTATTTTTTGCTTTTAAAGTTTTAACTTCTAGACTTGGAGCTTTAAGATCAGAAACATGCCTGGCACATGACCTCCAAATCAAGTATTTATTTGTTCTACAGTTTCTTAATTCTGCACTGATTGTTCCAATTAACTGCACTAAAAAAAAAGTTTATTTAAAAGCAAACTGAGATCTTCTACAGTTATGTGAAGTTATGTACAATTATCATAAAATCACTAGGTTGGAAAGGACCCACTGGATCATCGAGTCCAACCATTCCCATCAATCACTAAACCATGTCCCTGAGCACCTCATCCACCCGTCACTTAAGCACCTCCAGGGAAAGTGACTCAACCACCTCCCTGGGCAGCCTGTTCCAGTGCCCAATGACCCTTTCTGTGAAATATTTTTTTCCTGATGTCAAGCCTGAACCTACCCTGGCGGAGCTCGAGGCCATTCCCTCTTGTCCTGTCCCCTTGTTACTTGGGAGAAGAGGCCAGATCCCTCCTCTCCACAACCTCCTCCTAACTGTAGAGAGCAATAAGGTCTCCCCTCAGCCTCCTCTTCTCCAGGCTAAACAACCCCAGCTCTCTCAGCCGTTCCTCATAAGACTTGTTCTCCTTACGCTCCTGCAGGCTGCAGGGAGCTGGACTCTGTAACCCTCACGGGTTCCTTCTAACTTAAGACGTTCTATGATTCTGATACTGAAAATGCCAGCAAATAAACTTTGAGAGTTGTTTTGGAGTTCTAGAAACCAAGCACCTTTTATCACACCTGGGTAACACACTGGGGTGATGGCCATCAGTGGTGGGCAGCAAGACAAGAGCTGGGACAGAATATATTTCTCACTTAGAGACACGTGGATAATTTTTCTCAGAAATATTAAGCATATTCTATTACTTTCCAAGGACTAATTTGGATGTCGTTATTCACACAACAACAGTCAAAACTCTTGCAACATTAGAGCTGGCTCCAGCTCCCTGCCCAACTTTACGTTTGAGACAGGGAAACAGAATCATAGAACAACCAGGTTGGAAGAGACCCATCAGATCATCGAGTCCAACCATTCCTATCAAACACTAAACCATGTCCCTCAGGACCTTGTCTACCCGTGCCTTAAACACATCCAGGGAAGGTGAATCAACCACCTCCCTGGGCAGCCTATTCCAATGCCCAATGACCCTCTGTGTGAAAAACTTCCTCCTAATATCCAGCCTAAATCTCCCCTGGCGGAGCTTGAGGCCATTCCCTCTTGTCCTGTCCCCTGTCGCTTGGGAGAAGAGGCCAGCTCCCTCCTCTCCACAACCTCCTTTCAGGTAGTTGTAGAGAGTAATGAGGTCTCCTCTCAGCCTCCTCTTCTCTAGGCTAAAAGACTGCAAACAGTGGTTTACAGAAAAAGAGACACCTGTTTGGCACAGATCACGCTTCACACAAGACGTTCTCATCTCCCAAGAACGAACAGTGTCTGTTAAAAAAAACACTGCTTGATACAAAAGATGGTATCAGAGGGACACTGTCTTACTCTCAAAAAAAAAAAAAAAAAAAAAAAAAAGCAATTACTTAGATGGAACTTTATGTTAAATTAAAAATATTCCTATTTTTGTAATAGTAACTGCTTCACGGACCATAGAATTGATCCAAGCCACCCCCTCCTCACCACTCGAGTGACAGGGCTGCACAGGGTGACACTGTGAAGCCCCAATCCAATGGCAGCCGCTGGCGTTCTCCCCACCGCAGCCACCACGAGTCCCACCGAGGCTCCCAGCTCCCTTTCACCCCTTAGGGGGAAGGGAGAGGAGCAGGAGGAGAATGAAAGCCGAGCCCGCTCTCCCCTCGCATCCCACCTGGCAGAGCCGCCTCAGCACCCACGGCGCCGCCATCTTGTCTCCGCCCCTAGCACGGCCTGGCCCGGAAAGGGAAACCCATCCTCCTCCTCGTCCTCTTCCTCCTCCTTCTCTTTCTCCCCCTTCTCCACCCTTTCCCGGGGACGGGAAGACGAGCTCCCAACTTGTGTCCCCACCTCTCACACGCCGCTCACTCTACACACGCTCTCCCTCTCCTCTTTTCCAGCTGAAAACCTTTTCCTCCCTCCACCGCCGAAAGAGAAAGGAAAGTCTCATTTTTCCGAATTATTATATTTTTTTTTCGTTCGCTTGGAGGTAAAGGAGGGTTCTCCCCATCTGTCTCCACCTCGCCAAGGACGCTTTTTTAACCACAAGTCGTTCTTAACCATGAACACTCCTTTCCAGAAGTGAAAACAAGGAATACTTTTTTTTTTTTTTTAACTTGGAATGACTCGAGTCCTTTGTAAGACAATTACATGACCTTCTGAATCATCAAAAATTTAAGTCCTTTGGGAAATAATTACACGTGAACCTAAGTTTTCAACGAATCAGGAGTCCTTTGTGAAATAATCACAAATGAACTTCATGTTTCAAACTTTCTCCCTGCTCTTAAAAACACTTAGGAAAAGGTATCCAGCCTGTTATCAAAACCCAGCCGATGATGTTTTACCAAAAATATAAAAACTACTGGAAATGCCATATAAACCCCTTTCTTTTTAAACACAGAAATTGCAGTTAATAGAATAACATGGGTTCTTACCAGTACCAAATATTTTAACGTGTGTGTGAATGTGAATAAACAAGTACCAATTTAAGCCACTAAGACATCCTAATACACACAATATGCTTAAATCAAGCTGTGTGCAAGTCAAATGCTGAAGGCAGGAACCTGAAACCAGCATAATCACAAATGTATATCTTTTTATTTCATTAACTTCCTCTGCCACCTAAAATTACAGTCTGCTTTTTACACTAAAGCACCTAAAATATTTACAACCATCTTCTAATAAAATAACAGTTAAATACTGAAAATAAGATTTTTCTCATAAAATATGCTTTCTATATATACAGGTTTTATCAAAGAGGACCAAGTTAAATACTGAACAGTTTTCATCAGCAAGAAAACAACTTTTCTGAAATAAAACTATGTTCAACTTACATACAAATAGGCAGAACAGCATCTGTTTAACATCAGCCAATGCAACACTGAATAATAACAAAGTCCATGTCCAAGGCCTAAATCGAGTACTGCTTAAGAAATGTACATTTTTTTTTTCCTTTATGAATAATGTCTTTGGTTATCGTTCTATTATCTTCTTGGCTGTACAGTAAAACAGCACCCGATTAATGTTGCAAAACCAGGCATACATATGGGTGTATAGTTATATATACTGGATTTAGCATAGATACTTGGCCCATTGTTGCTAGAAAAGTTTCATTATAGATACTTTAATACAGAGCTACTCTTCAGAACCAATCCCACAAGTGTCTACATTTCAGTCCGTTCTTCAATCAGAACTCTCACCAACTTACATTATCACTTTGCTTAAACACTCCAATTTTTTCCCACCATTATTTGGGGAATCTGAAAACATGTTTCCATTCTCCAGTGTGTAGCAACCTTTCTCAGAAAGGCCCTTAACAGTTCAAAGTGATACAAAATTGGAAGAGAAAGAGAAGACACTTCCAGTTTGTTCCTACCTCAGACTCTTGAAAGCCAAGACAAGTTACTGCTCAGAAATGCCTTCACTTTGCAAAACACTAAGACTTGCACAAGTACAAAAAATATTATCAGTGGATCGAGTTGGCAACATACAGCTGAACACCCAGCCTGCTGAACGTGGGTTGCATGGCCCCTGTAAAATATGTCACAGCATGGACAGGAACTGCTAGGGAGCGTGCTGACTGGGAGTTCAGGAAAGAAAAAGGCAGCTGCTGCTTGATCTCCCAAAACTCACAGGTACAGTCTTTGAGAACATCATCTTTTATACAGCAGAGGGAGTGAAATTCCACCTGCTGGTCAAAACAAACTATAACTACCCTTTGAAGCAATCCCCAAGAAACCTAAAACAAATCACATATGCAGAAATTTCACTAACCTGAAACTGAGAAGGGATTTCCATTCTCCTGAAGGTTATTCGGCTTTGACAGAGAAGGTACCTCTCTGCCAATGAGCTCCACTGGTTTTGGATTTGTGTGGTTGGGTACTCCTATACAAAAATGCTGTGATTTACCCTTGTTTTGCATAGTTATACAAGGAAGAAAGATAGCAGAAAATAAGATCCATCAACTCTCAGATTCTGCTTAGGATGTCAGGAATGTAGCAAAAGAAAATTTCCAACAAAACCCCCAACCCATTAAAAAAACCCAAAAAACCAACCAACCCTGAAATCTGGAAGATCTGAAATCAGTCTTATAAAATATTTTATAAAGTTATCAATACTCTTCTACAGTGCAAAATTCACTGTAAAAAAACAGTGAAAAACAGTGCTGCTACCTGTGAAAGCTCCAAAATCAGTATTCATATTCTGTCATTAAAGATCCACTCAACGTAATTCCAATTTCTCCTTAATTCTTAAATTCTTCAAGGTACGAGTCTTTTGAGATCCTATTTACTTAGAGAACCAAATCTAAATTTATATAAATGGTGTGAGACATCCAGCACGTAGTTCTGGAGCTAAGGGAGGACAAATGGTAATTAAACAGCAATATCAACTCATCTTTGGAATATCTTTTACTAAATAAACATTTGAATTGATGTAATGAGGAAGACTGAAAATGACACAAGAATAAAATTTCATGCCTATAAGTAATAATTGACATGTGCTGAAGGCATATACTCCATCAGTCTCCATTCCACAGGCAAGAAAATCTCCCTGTATTTGCTTGGTGAGAGACCAAACTCCTGCTTGCTTGAGGATACACTTTCCTAAAACCGCAGAAATGGCTATTCAACAGTGTGATTTATTGTCACAGCAAAATATATTTCCAGTGCAATCTGATTTCCAAGGTGTTGTTGCCAATTGTGTCGCCGCCAATTGTGTCGCCATCAGATGATGCGACCCAGAGTACAATCATCTTTCTTTAATCCTTGAATTAGGTTTTTTAAAAATCAGATCAAAACCTTGCTAAAATGGAAGCTCTAAAATGAACAGTGTAACCAATGCTTTACAGGCTGCTTAACATGTATGAATTAAGGCAAGACAGAACTGAAAAAGTACTTTGTTGCTACAGATGATAGTCACTCCTGTAATTATTTCACAGTTAAATCAGATTTTTTTTCCTCCACCTCCCTTAAAATGACAGCACAAAGAATGTAATCATCTCCTTAACAGAGATGACATTTAGTCTCTAGAAGATGCTGGAAGTGATCCAGTACAGGCAAAAAAAAAAAAGTGTGAAGTTCACTCTTGTAATTGGGCTAAAATGAAGCTTGGAAGAGTTAATGACTAAAGTTCCTACTGGAATAATCTGTAGGGAAGTGACAGTTAGAACCATGACCTTATGTAATTTGTGGTCTGGGACGTTATCAGCCAAATGAGCTCAGATAAAAACACCTTATGAGAATATTGGTACCAATGATTTATTTTTTTCCTCCCAAACACAAATTAATAAAAAAAGGGAAAAAGGAGATTTTTTTTTCCCCCTAAACCTGGATAAAGAATTATCAATTTCAACAGGGAGTTTACAATCAATGGGCAGTAAACAAGCAGTCCACAGTTTCCTGGCTGATCCATTCAGGTTGTGCTCACAAAGAACTCTGTTCACAACTCAGCATCATCTTGCAGTAGATCTGTATCTTCATCATCCAATAAAAGGTCAGCATTCATGACTGCATTTTCTTCCATGACATCACCCAGCTCCTGAACAACATCGTCATCAATGTCACCACCGACATTTTCAACATGTTTAACTAAATTCATATGATCCAGAGGGATCAAACTATGTCCAACTGGCCCAGTAGTTCTTGCAATAGTAGCTGCCATTTCTGCCGCCACAGCAGCTTTCTGAGCCTTCTGCCTTTGCTGGTCTTCTTGTTGTCTGTGAGTCTTCATATGAGCATTGCGGCTTTTAATTTTGAAAAATACCCTGAATTTTAAAAGAAAAAAATATAAAGTCATTGCTTTTGATGAAATGAGCCAAAAAAGACTCAACAACCTATCAGTACATTTGCTTCCTTGTCCTGAAATAGAAGTCAGTGAAATCTGCAATGCCATGGTGAGAATTTCAGGGATAGACTACCAGATTTATACATCCTGACAGGACCAAAATGACTCACTGGGACTCTGCTGGAGGTGTTTGGTAGCTTTTACCGCTGCTTCAGTATCCACACACATCTTAATTCTTCCTGTACTTCGTTTCACTATGATCTTGCACAACAGGAAAAGAGTAAAGTAATCCCACATTAGGATGGACAAACTCAAGCACAGAAATACAGAGAAAGTTGCCCACTGTCACAAAAAAGTCTGATGAAGCAGGAAGCTGCACTGTCAAATGTGGAAATTATAGCAGGTGAACAGATTTGGGAAAACTAGAGAAAAACTTCTGCATGGGAAGCACCCAAAGCATCATGCAAAATAACCTCTGAAGGTTTTGGTAGGAGGACATGCCATGTAAGGCGAAACTGTTCTTTGAAGGCCATCAGAGCAAAGTAAAGATTTCATCGCAACACTACTCATCTAGAATATAAAGAAATAATATAAAGAAATATGACATGATGTGATGCTGCAGACATTCATACTCACTTACTTGCCACATTCCTTGCAAGGGAAAATTGTTGTTGGGTCAGTCTCACCACTCGTTGTGCTGTGGGCAGGTGAACTCTTGATAGAGCAGTATCCACTCTGCGTACCAGATTTCTGCTTGGTGCCTGGAATGGTGCACCGGGGCTTCGTCACATGATTTGTACCTCCATGAATGCGAGCGTGGCCGTTTAGTGCTTGTCGGGAACTGAACACCTGATGAGGAAGAAGGCAGAGGAAAGAAACAAAAATATAAATCAAGAAATACTGAATTGGAACAGGACCTGCAGAAAGAAGTACACTGCATATTAGAACGCAACAACTGTACATATCTAATATGCACAAACAATCTACTTGGTTAAACGCTGCTTACTCTCAGCTATATCCCACCAGATTTAAAGAGACTTAGTCATAATAAAACAAGCCAGTGAGCTATCCTGTTATTACAGTCATGTAAGAGAAAGGGTATCAGAGCTATTCTCATACAGCATTTCTAATGAATACAACATCTCAAGATGCAATTTTATGTACAGATCAGCACACTGACTACACTTTGTGATATGAGAATTAAATCCAGGCAAAATGAGTTGTATAAAGATATTCAGGAGATATCACTGGCCAGGAATAGTCTAAACCACTCATTTCCAAAATCACAAATCACTAGTATACAATCCTCCTGTTATTAAAGATACCAAACACACATACAGCACCACAGTTTGGCATTTCACAGATGAAGGAGGACGAAGAAAGTGAAAGACCCTGAAGGGCAGGCAGATCTATAGGTCCAACAAGAGCTGGCGGGTCAGGAGATTTCTGCATTTCCCGTTCTTCCTTTCTGTCTTCTTCAATCTCCTCATCTTCCTCTAGCACTTCCTCTTCTCCACTTGTCTGAAATAGACAGTACACTTAAGTTCTAGAAATATGGTCAAAGACAGACAGCACTGGACAGTAGTACATCAGAAGTACTGGAACAATACACTGGTTAGTCAAGTCTGCTTCCAGGATTCAGTATTATTTCCCATCCTAAATGAAGTTCTGGTCTTGCTGGAACTACTACTCCTTACTGTACAACCTACAGTGCTCAGAACACCCTCCACCCATATTACTGAGCTGTGGCTCTGAGAATCTACAGATGCTAAGGTGTAATACCCTCCTCCAACTGTTAGAATGGTAAAGAACACTATACCCATAGTGAAATTAAGTGACTTAATTAAAAAAAAAAAAACAAAAAAACCCCAAAAAACCCCCAAAAAACCCCAACTGACACTAACCACATCACTTTGGACTAGTCAGAGTACCTGTAATACAGACCTCGTACACAAGAATTGCACTGCTAGTCAGGGTAAGTGATATTTGTACTAGAATATCAGAGTAGCCTTTAGAAATGCACAAACACACACAAAAGGACAGGAATAATTTACAGAGGTTCGCCCGCTTCATCAGTAGCAAAAGCCACAACTGCTGGACTAAAGTAAGACAATGCACTAGTCAGAATAGTTTTATCCCATTATAGTTCAGGACACAAAATCTTGTTGTAGCTGAGGTCACAGAATGCACACAGAGAACGTAATTTAGAATTACAGAATAATTTCGGCTGGAAGAGACCTATGTCATCTAGTTCAATCTCCTCCTCAAAATGGGTCAAATATAATTATGAGGTATTAAATTTCTTCATATTCTTTTATACTTACCAGACATTCCTCTCTCTTTTTCTCTAAACGCGTTCTGTGTTTCCGTCCCAAACGCAAGATCTTCTTCCAGGTATAGTAGTATTCCACACACTGTGCAACCGTCTTAGATTTTACCTGCAGTTAAGTAATTACAGAAATAGTAAAATATAATTTTTTTTTGCTATCATTCAACATAATTTTAATACATTTTAAGAGGCAGGTTTAATTTCTCAAACATTCCAATGGGAAAAAAAAAGACAGTTGGACTACAACAGGGATTTCTACATTTGTAGAATCTTTTTTTAGTTATTGCTTTTCAGTCGAATTTGTGTTGACTATTTCAGCTTCAGTACATTTGCCTGAGATTCTCTAGACTCTAGTCAGAAGATGACTGAGAAGATATGTTTGTAGCTCAATAGTACAATACCACCAACAAATCTAGGAATTAAGACTTGGTTCCCATAAACCAAAATGTTTTTCAGCATTTGAGCTAACACAAAGGCATTCTGCCCTAAGATGTGCACATCTTACCTTGAGTTTTCTGCCTTGTTGCAGAACATGAAAATTAAGCCTAAACATGTTCTCTTTTTATTAAGAGTTTTAAACCATTTCTAGCACAAGGCTCAATGTCAGTTACTCGGGTTACTCTTAACAAACTGCAAGAGAACACTAAGGTGATAGTGGAGCACCATATTTATCTCCCACATAGAATGCTGTGACTCAGATTCCAGATTAGGAAGTTTTTACATATTATAACAAGAGGAATAGATTTTATTTATTTTAAACTATATTTTACTGGTGCTGCAGTGCATAGATACACAAAACAAAACATACCACTCCTAAAAGTGTTTCAACCACTGCTGGCTCTGTGCCTGCAGTACAGTTGTCTGGCACTGGAAGAAAAATGAAGGGGAACAGAATGCAGCATATGATAAAAAATAGTTGACAGAACAGAAATAATCTTACCATTTTTTGTACAAATATGAAATCTTTGCTGTACGTGGACAATGCTTCTTTGAACAGCCTCCTTTCTTGATGTGTCCACTTGTCAGAGCCTTAAAAAAAAGTGAACTCATTGTAAGTAATAAAAACCTACCATCTGTATGTTGGTGTCACAGCTGAAACAAAACCTGGGAAACCTCAATTACATGCTAGTGATTGCTGCTACCCCAATACAAGTATGGCTATAGTGACTCACACCTCAACTCCATCTAATCCATATTCACTCTCCAGCACTGGTCACAGGCAGTTACCCAGGAAACAGTAAGGTCAAGGCAAGCAAACAGCCTCTCCCTAATCTTTCCTAACCTCTGCCTGCTTTTGGTACAGTGAATTTCCTGAGTCTGTTGCAATTTACTTATTTAGTAACTGCCCTTGTAAGTGCTGACACACTCTTTCTCTCAATCAATTAAACTTCTTGCACCCAAAACATCCTCTGCCGCAGAGTTTCACAGATTAGTTACACCCCCTGCACAAAGAAACACCTCCTTTTCTTTGTTGCCTAGTTCTCAGTTCCTTCACTGGGTGACCCTTCAATTCTTCAATTTTGACCATGATTTCCATGTTATTCATTCTTTCTTCCACTCCCACATGTTTGGTCATCACTACTGTCCCTCTCTGAACCTTTTGCAGTACCAAAACACTCTTCTAGAGATGCAGGGATAAGAAAGGCACATAATAGTCAATATATAAGCAATACACAGACTGGCACAGCAGCATCATTATGCTCTCTATCTTCTTAACATTTGACTTGTATTTTGTTTAAATGCTGTAAAATACAGCGCTGATGTTTTCATAGAAGTGCATTATGGTCCCAAGGTCTCACTCTGATTGAGAACTATCATCACAGAACTCATTTTTGTATGTAAAGCTTGCATCGCTTATTTCCCTACATTCCAGTTTACACTCAGCTACACAGTAGCTCAGGTATCATTTTGTTCTCCAGATGGTAACTCTTATAAAGTCCTTGTGCAGCTCTTCACTTGCATGGCTTGAGGTGAAATACTGAAATACTCTGTGACAGAAGTTGCAGGTAGGTAGGGATTGTAGCAACATGTGATAGGCACAAAGTGCTTTCTGATCATTTAACAGAAGCTGTATATAAAACTTTCAAATATTGTTATTCTGTGTTTGCTTCACCAGCCTAACTACCCATGAAATGCGAAAACAAAATTCAAACTGAAATTAATTTGTGCATCTTCAGTATTAGTAAAATAGAAAGAACGCAGAATTGCTCTATTGCACCAAAGCAGTGTCCTGTTTTACTGCAAGAGTGGGCAGTATTACATATATTAAAGGAAGGATATGCAAGAAGACATAAAAAGCAGATGCCCTTGAAATTACTTACATTATGAAAAGATCATACTTCAGCGTGTCTTAGAGTTTCTGAAACATCTAAAACTTTTATCTAAAGAAATCAAGAAATCCCTAATATTCCTGTCAATGTTACCATTCTCCATAGAAATGCTTGCCTCTACATTGAATTCAATTAACTTATGCTTGGCACTATGCATGGTATTGAATCTACAGATTATTTATGACTATTAAAAAATAAGAGAGATTTTTAAATTAAATGCAAATGTTTTGCTTTTCAGTATCAACTGCCAGGCTCATAAGCTTTGAGCAGGTATAATCACTGCTCTATCACGTGCTGAAAACAAGAAAATTAACTTCTCTGCAAGGTGCTTTCGATAGGCTTTTCCAGAACTGAATATAAGCTTGCATTAGTTATTTCCAGAGACATTTACACTAAGGCTCTCTTAAGCATCAGAGAGAGGTTCTGGCTTCAAACCACAAGTTTTATTTATTCTGTTATCACCCAAAGATCTTTTTGCTGACACACTGCTTTGCCATTTTTCCCACCCTGGACTAACGTCATTCCCTTCTTATGCAACTTACCAGTCATCTGTACCTCCCTTCCCTTTGGTTCTGTTCAGCAGCCTGCTCTACTAAGCCAAAATATAACTTTAACAAGCATAACACCACCAAGGGAGAGACTTTAGTTTTCAGCAAACCTCTCTAGTCATGCTCTCCTGCCTCTACCCCACCTTCCTGGAAAAACAAATAATAAAGAATCACTCCCATGAACTAATTATATTGTACACCTATAGAAGATTCAGGCCTTACAGAGTTTCTCCAATAGCTGTGGTATTTGCAGAGACCCTTATAAGATTATGCGGGTTAATTGGAAGTAACCTAATTAATAGAATAAATCCTGTGTAGGAAAAGAAACAGAAGAAAAGCTGTTTTTAACTCTGGTTGCTGGGAAACCGCTTTTGCTCTTGTTAGCTTGAGGGAGATACAGAGAACGTGTATAGAGAGAGATCTGCAATGCAGTAAGGAAGAATTTTGGACTTTGGAATACAGATTAAATTTTAAAGCAGAACTTCATATTTAGACATTTGTTGTACATTTTGTTTTAACTACCATATTAACTGACTAAATAACAATAAATATCTGCTACAAATTTGGGGGTTTGGGGCTCAATCTGTGGGTCTGAAGGGGGCTGCACCTATACCCACCCAGGCAGCCCCCATGAAGATGTGGCTCAAATCCACTACCTACACCATATGCTGGGTGTGATCCACTCCCTATCACAGTCCGTACAAGAAGTTTCGAGATTGCATGAAGCATATTATTTAAGAGACCATCTCTCCTGCAATTCTCACAGCAGGAAAACTTCAGACCTCAAATTCCACTGGCCAAATGAAAACAATTCAACTGTGTGCCACAGCACTCCTCTTGTATTAGATAGGCATCCCCCATCTCTTCCCTAAAACAGCATCCTGACAATCGGCAAAGAATTAGGACAGAGATTAGTGTGTTCTTCCAAGCAGCCCAGAATCAGCATGCCTAGCTCTTTGCATACAACAGAAAAGCCTCAAGTTGTACAACTTCCTCCCCCCTCAAGCCAACAGGTTTCGAAGGTGAGTTATTTGCTCATACCCTCATTTAAACACAATGCTAAGGATGAGTTTGGATATTTACTGTCTGTGTTTTCAGTTAATTCTCAAGAGTCAGTGCTATGTCTATTCCACCTTTATATACACCCAAGAGCTGCATTCTTGAATACAGGGCAGGACGCCCGAAGAGTTAACCCAAATAAATGTCACTTGAAGTTATATTAAGCTATATATGCACTAGATTGAGAGAAATTTCCATATGTCTTCAGTGGTTGATTCTCTACCACACATGAACTATTATTCAAGAGCTGCTGCATGGTGTTCGAGCACGGCTGTCAATGTAAGTTGCAAGCATATGTCGCATTCAAGAGCACAGTAAGTAATGCTTTGTCTTGTTATTTTATGGTACTCAAATGCAGACTGGTGAGGTTTTGTTTCATGCTGTGATAAGCAGAATCAAACTTCCTTTTCTGTTTAAAAAATAGGGACACACTGATGTCCACAGGTCTTGGTGCTAGTTAACAAGGATTAGCGTCACCTTCTGCAAAAAAATTAAAGTTTCTCCTCTCTGTATCAAGGTAAAACATTTCCTGAAACTACTGTGAAGTTGCTTCAGTATAGAACTTTCCTCATCTGCCACACAGGCAGAAATTTCTTATCTGCTCTTCTTATTAGATTGCTCACGTAGATCAGGCTGCCGGGCTACCTCCTCACCTTTGTGCCTTCATGCCCTGGGGCTTTCTCACACAAGTGATGTGGGGTCATGTCTTCAGACAAGAGACCCCAGTCAAAGTTCCTGGCTGACATACTCCTCCTCCTCCATCCACTCTCATGCCCCCCCTTTGGACCACAACAGAGCTGTTAACAAAAGACACTAAGCATCTCCTCCAGCCAAGACTGAAAATCTGAACTTCACATTTATTCATTCTCATTACTAGATGGCATCAAACATGTTTCTGTTCTTTCCTCAAACCAAGGGATTAAGGAGTTGCTTTACAAAAGAGTCCTTGTTACTTGGGAATCTTCCCACTGAGCTGCTACAGCTAGGAAAGTAGGTTCCCTCTACACTTATGCAGCACAATGACTATAACCAGAAATTAAGTTTATGACCTTTGACATTGCAATTGACTTACTGACCACCAGAAGATTCTTGACTTGTTTCCTACTAGGCCTAAATTGGAGATGAACTCTTAAATCTCTTACAGAAACCCCTGTTCTGTATCTCTAAGCAATTGCTTCCAAGCCACCACAAATCATTAAGTAATAACATGGAGGGCTACAGAGAACAGACATTAGCCACCTATGCATGCTTAACATCACCTTGCCTATTTTACAGGGCATTTCTGCTTCATCACCAAATTGCAGTCGTTGCTGTGTTTGTTAAAGAAGTCACTGTCCCAGAACTATTTTGGGCTAGATACATGCAAAGGGAGGCTCTGTATTCAGTAGTAAGACACCAGTGAGAGTTACAGCACTGCCTCTTAGGAAGAAAGCTCGTGATTATCACGTTCATTTACCATGCACCATCACCTCAGAAAAAGGCGGCATGATGGCAGACATTTACATACCAGAAAATGAAGACCTTGCTGCTAGTAAATAAAAATCTACAAATGGAAGCAATTTCAAAAGGAGATCAGCAAATTAAAATTTAGTTTAAAAGAGGAAAAAAGAAATCACTGAGTTGTTTTAAATCAGTAAAACCCTACACAGCAACAAGGATGCAAAGCTTCTGTCCATCACCAGTCAGGTGAAAACCACCAAACTTGTAACAAAAGGTTTCAGAAGTACCACTCAGCACTGTCCACATCACCTCTCTCATAAAGGCTGCCATCCCTGTAGCGGACAGCAGAGAGTGCAGTGTGATCCCATTCTCCAGGTTGGGATACCAGCCTTGGACTACAAATCAGCAGACACAGAGACTACAAGGAAACATACCAGCGTAGTGGTAATTTGCCAAAGGATGACACTTCAATCTCACTGGCTTTCTCAACAGCAGCTTCTCAAGAGTAACCTAAATAAAAAGGAGGGGAAACAGCAAATGTAGTCAGCTGCTACATACAACCACATTTAGAAAACTATTTGGTATGAAGATATAAATTAATTTTCTTTTTTTCTTTTCTGTCAAGTGAAATCACTCCAAGGCCCATTAATGGTGTACCTCACAGAAGAGCACCTAATGCACACCCGTCCTGCCTTAATTAGCACAAATGTGACTATTACTTAGCAACTTCCAACTTTTCTCCCTTCTGCTTGCCACGTGTTTATAGTGTTTGATTTGATACTGTTGATTAATGCTAATATTTAATAGTTGGTTTGATAGCATTAACATTCACAGCATTAAGTCATTTAAAATACCTGTTTAGGTCAATATCTGTCAGGAATGACAGCAAGTTAATCTTCTTTTAGGTAAGGAAAAGAGATGATTTGTGGATTCCTAAAGTTTTTACCATAACACCACAGACCCCTCTGTACTGCAGATTTCACATCCTGACAGTAAGTTCAGTCACCTGTCTCAGATGGAGCTAACAGAGCCTAAGGAAAGTGGCACACAAGCTAAAGCCTACTGTATTAGACAATCAAAATTCAATCTATACCTGTGTTCTGTTGCATTTTGGTTTTAAAACTGGCTTTCCAGGAACTCATGCAGTGTCTTGTCTTTCTCTAACACTAGGCAAAAAGGATCTTTTGCCCTAGTTAATAACATTCCCATCACTAAACTAATGCAAATATTTGAAATGCATTATTTATACGAGAACTGTGTGCAATTACCTCACCATTCTGAACAAATAAGTAGATGTGATTGCTGCTACAGAAAAAGGTAGTTATAAGGGCTAGAAGAGGACTAAGCTCTCTGTGACCAAATATAAAGCTTGTGAATTATCAGGGCTAGAGAAAGCACTGGGAGACATTCAAAGCCCCAAGGCTATAAACTAAGTAATCTTATCTATATGAAATATACAGTAAGCCTTCAGAGAGGCACTGCTTTGAAATTTAAATTTACGAAAGAATGAAAGGGAAAAGTCATTCCCCAAAAATGTTACAGGATGTTTAAAGCATCACTGCTAATCAATCAGAAATCTCTTTTTTATATAACCATATCTAAATCCATTTAATAAAGCATGCTAATTTATCTGCAGGAGAGGATTGTATCTCCCATTTCAGCTTCTTATCTTACCATAATATCTCCTTTCGCCTCAAAGAGAGAGTGCAAAGCATATTCTGAGTTAGTTCCTCCACCAGGTAACACACTGGAACAGCTCATATTTAAAAGGTCTTCCACTGTCAGAAACAAGTCAACATTTTACTGTTAATACAGTAGCCTGTCAGTCAAACATCAAGAACCAAGGATTCTGCAATGCCACTCAAAGACAATATAGGTCAGGACAACAGCTTTCATAATCTCTCTCCCCACTGCCTCGTCTCCTGGTTTTAGGATCACTCACTTCAGAGGGCATATAATGGGATCTACAGAGCCCATCCTTCAGATGGGGCAGGCTACTGCAGAGCCAGAGGCAGAGATTTGGCTGTGAAGCAGTGGTTTGCACAGGCCAGTCATACTGCTATGCCAAGAAGGTTCCAGCCTGGGCACAGGAACAGAAGTTAATCACGCTGGAAGCAGGAACAAACTCTGTTCAAGAGTGGTAGAAGCTACAAAGGCCATCACATTTCCTCTCAGTTAGGGTCACAGGACAGGCCCAGAAACCATCAGCTGCCTCTCATCCATGACCTCTGCCCTCACCAGGCAGTTCAGTAACAAAAAACACCCCACTTCCCAGCAATGATCTTTCCCCTTTGGCTGCCAGACAGCAGTTCATCTGCACTTCACCTTAAGTGCCACTATACAATGTTGTTACTCTGACCATGGAACATGCAGTTCTGATCTCTTGCTCTGTATTCTCAGTAACTAATACTCTCTTGAAAGTTTTGTACATTATATGCATGAGAAATCAATGCAAATTCCTTCAACAGGCACAGGCTGACATACGAACTTCTAAAATAGCAAGTCATTATACCTCTTTGTTGGAAGATTTTGTTCTCCAGTTCTGGCCATGGTTTCCAAACCAAAGTAGCTTTGTGCACATCCTTCTCCATTAGTAACCTGTCCTGCAGCTCAGGAATATCAGCCTGGAACCTGGACCCAATATTGATGCGTCTATAAAGATGAATAAATAAATAAGTATTCAACTACACAATGGACAGAAAAACCCAAAAGTTACATTAGTTCACTTGGTTTCCAACAAAACTTGAATTCTATTGGAGTGGCAGGAAATTGCTTCAGATTGCTTTATGCAATGCTTTACTCCCAGTGTGATGAGTATTTTGAATATTAGAGAGAACCGATCGCTTTGAGGGGGCAGAGAAACAAAAATTTCAACACAGAGTTTAAATTATGCTGAGACGTCATACCTTATAGACAACTCAAGCCAGCCTATACGTGGGCTGCCTAGCAAAGAGGCAAGATGCTGGAACCAATAACCTTCTGTTTCATAGAGAACTGCGTTCTTTTGACAGAGACAGACATTACAGTTGAGAGACAATCCTGCTTGCAGTCTGCCCTGGGAAATCTACCAGCTAACACTTGTCCAAAGCTCCACAGTTACCACATATATAAAAGCAAGAGTACTGGATCAGCATATATTTTCCTCCCAGCCTTCCTCCCAACCATCACTAACCTTTGTTTCACAGTTAGTAGCTCCCACCCAAGATGTCCTAGCATTTTTGAACCATGACATCTACATCCTTCCACAGCCACTTTGCTCCCAATGTCTCAAGCCTTCCTCCAGATCAACCTTAAAAGCATCCAGCCCAATGTGATTTCAGGCAGTTGAATACAAGCTGCACAGTTCAACATGCTTCAAGCCACACACTCTAAGTTGGGGCTAGTCTATAAAAGCAGTAACAATATTGTTTTCCTTACGGTTCAATAGTCTGTTCTCCAGGCCCAGGCGTCACCGGAATGACACTTCCATCAATACTATCTGAAACAGAGATCAGAGTTTGAGCTTGAAAAGGTATTTTGGTAACAACTTCATTGCTGATGATAGTCCACCTCCCAGGCTACACTTCCACTTTCCTATTAACATCAAGACTACTCCAGTCTAATTAATGAAAAATTACGCTTTATCAGTATTTAGACAGAAACTGTCTAAATGGTTATATAGCTAACAGATGTGTCCTAACTGCAGAGGTTTCTATTGCCCTGATCACGTATGATTATACACCTTCCCTTGTGAAAACCTGAATACATTTTAAACAAACCCCAGGTATAAAACTAAGTCTTATCTCTTCACTTTAGAAGACTCTGATGTAACAAGAGGCACAGTGGTCCTTTCTTGAAGCAGACAACATTGCAAGATCACAGTATGACTTGCTGGTTAGGCTCCTCTATTCACTTTATGCTTTACTACCACCTTTACAAAATCCAAGGTAAAAACTCTGATAAAGATGAACTTTTCCTGTGAAGTAGAAAAACCAGCCATGCAAGCAAGCATGTAAAAAATCATCAATAAGGTAATGCCAGAAGACACAACAGTGGTATATGCTATGTACTGCCGCTCTGTAAAATGTAGCACTTACTAGACCGACACAGGAGCACCCGTGGAGTAGGTGTCAGTGGAGTAAGTGGCAGCTGAGTATGCGAGGTGTTATGAGATGATGTGATAACACTGCTGAAGAGACCAGACCCTTGCCGAACTGGACTAAGCATCGGTGGTGGAGTGTAGGGGGGCAGCTCGTGGGTCCGGTCTAGCAGATGATCTCCAAGGACACGGGGAGAGCGAAGCTGACTCTGGTACAGCGTAGCACCAGAGTGGGACATGCTGAAGTTGAAGGAAGGAGGAGGTATGAAAAGAGGTTCAGGTCTGTGTCGATACTTCTTCTTGTCCTGCAATGGTTTGAAGTTCTCTTCCAATTTTACAGCACTATGATGAGGTTTTTTGCTAATTTCCTAAACGAAAACACACATAACTTTAGTATTCAGGCATGCTTACATGTGGTTTGCACACAATCCCCTACAGCTTAGGGCAGCAGCCACAGAAAAGCAGTTACTGAGGTACCATCATAATAAGATAGGTCAGTACAGTGCGTGGTCCTACACAGAAATCTCAGCGGAGAGAAAAAAAAAACCAGAACAAATAACACTCATCTTCCTCAGCAATCCCTCTGAGTCAAGGTTGAGCTGAGCCACAGGCTCAGATATGGAGAGGCTGCTGCCAGCTTTTGAAGGTTCAAAGAACAACTCTCATAGGCCATGAGTCTCTCATGCCCTTCTTCAGCTCCATCAGACTACCCTGGCAACTTCAATGTGCCCCGAACACATACTTGCTGTTGGGAGTTCCTGCATTACCCAGCCACAGTTTATTAGAAACTTTATATGAGATGTTTTCCAATGCATTTATTTTGTTTAACTAAGGACACATGAGCTCAGGGAAATTACTGCAGTACTCAGCAACAGGAAAGGAAGAAAAAAGTAATAAATTCAAATTCTTTGCCTCTTATCACTACATTCCCATCAGCTTGAGCACAGTCCAGCTGCAACAAATCTTGAACTTAACCCTCTCCTCTTTCCTTGGAGGGAAAAAGAGTAGTAGATGACGATGTAAGAAATCCACACACTAACATGCCTAGAATTCTAAAATTCGAATGTTGAAAGAAATTTAATCTCTTGAGTCCACAGAAGCAGGAGGCACAGGATTTGTGCAAACCTGAAATCTGGATTTCCTGGGGATGGAGAGGGAAGACAGTTGTTCTCAGGCTGTGCTTTAACAATACAAAGAAGTTGGTAGATGAACACAGTTTTAAATACACTTCTTTCAGGTGTTCAGATTGGAGATCTTTAGGACAAAGTTGGAAAGCAGAAGATTGGCAGACAGGGTTACACCATAATGTCTGCATCATCTGGGAAATACTAATAAATAAAAGTAAATTACTACAATGTATGTTCAGACAACATGCATGTTTACACCATGGGTGGTTCCTGAAAATCACATTCACTAAATAAAAATCATGTTTAATAGGCATTAACACTGTCACCTTTTATGCCTTATATTAATACATTACAGCTTGTGGAAACGCTTTTGATTACAGAGGTTCTATCCTCTGTATTAGATCACGGCTGTATCCTCTCCAACAGCTGTTAACATTTTTTCCTCTCAAAAAAAAAAAAAGTTTTGGAAAAGTTTTCCTTTTGAAGGAAAAAAAAGGCAGCTAAGGAGAATTTTGTTGATAATGGACATGAACAGTGAAAGCATGGGGATTACCTGCACCACAGACACAGTCCCTCATGACAGAAAACATTTAGTATTCAAAAAGTCAAAAAGGGGAGACACTTTGGCTATACCCAAGTTTTTGATCAAGGGCTCATTTTGGTCTGCTCTTGAAATGCAGCAGAGCTGATATTTATTTCTCACTAGCGAAAGCAAACTAACCAAGACAACATCTTAGAAGTCCTATACAACTCTTAGCCTCCAACACTGCTTCACCTACAGTACATGCCTCAACCTCAGTGCAATTACGGCAGCATTACTTTCAAAAAAGATGACAATGAATATTAAAGGAGCTCTCATTGCCCAAGGGCTCTCAATGTACAATCACCTCAACACTTTTCTGAAGCTACAGGGTACCAATTATCCAAGACTGAATATACCCCTGTGAGTCCTGCTGCCCCCCTGACAGATGCATAGTGTAGATTGTGATGGACCTCACTTTGTTGCTAGGTTCGCCTCATGGTCCTGTATCCTTGCTGAAAATTTAGTTTCCTTCTGTTTGATTTCACTGATTCCATGAGCTTGCAGAAGCTTTTCTGGACAGCTCAAAGCAAGGTATAAATAAATGCAACATAAAGGTCCAATTCTTTGTTATTTAAAAAAAAAGCCTCCAATGGTGCAATCTCTTTCAGAAGAAAAAAGAGAACTGTAGGATCTTTTGACTGTCGAATGTTTCCAATGCAACTGGTTTATATAAAAGACAGGATCCAGAGAGAAAAGCGTGCAAGTTTAGTTTGCTTGGGGAACGACAAGGACTACAAGCATAATTGAGTGAATGAGTGTGCATTTAGCCAAATACTGGCAGATTTAATCACAGTCACTTTACATACGTTGCAGAAATACACAAGCCCAAGCCACCTACTCTGATGTCCCTAGAGAAGATCTCCCACTCAGAGCCCAAGGATTCAGAAAAGACCATCCCTTTTCTCTCCAGAAACTAGAAATAGAAAATAAAAACTGTACTGCTGAGTTACAAATGAAGTATTGTGAGATGAAAGCTTGCACAGTAGAGTGAAAGATTATGTTTAAAACTTCGTCTGAAAGGAAGATGGTGAAAGATTTTATATATATTTAAAATTAGTACATATGTCTGAGTGAAGGGTCAGGAATGAGGACAATAAATATACAATAAATATACAATGGTATATATTGTCCCCAATTCTGGCCATCAGACTCACAAGGGGAATAAAAAAAAATAAGTTACAAGAGCATTTCTCTGCATTACTCAGGTAATACCACATAGTGCTTGTACTCCACAGTAATCTCTCACGGTATAGTCTGCAAGCCTTGATTTGGAGAAACAAGCAGCATCTATTCCTACATTGGAATGTGAAATAAATAATACTGCTTGCTGCAGGATTCTTTCAGGAAAACAACAAAGAGCAAGTGCTCACCAATTCCTTGTGCCAGCTGACAATTTCAGTTTTAGGAGCAAAATTAAAGCAGTGAGTGTATTCTGTATCACAATGCTCAGCAATTAACCCTCCGATCTAACACACAAATTAAAAGGGAAAACCGACTTTTCTACAAAACTCTGAGTTAGCAAGATTTGTATTAGCTTAGACCACACACTGTAAGCACTGCACAGTGCCCTCCTATTAATGGCTGAAGTGAGAAGCACATATATCTTGAGGAAAAAACAGGAAGAAATAAAACTGCTGAATTTTAAGCAATAACATAAAAACAAAGCACCCTGAGAAGGAAAAAACAAAAACAGTGAAAAAGATAGTAAATCCCTTTGTTCTAGTGGGATAAAAGAATATTATGTTCCAATTTCAAACTATTTATTTTAATCTGAGGCCTTGTTCCCCTAGTGAAGGGAAAATTAATGTTTTCAAAGGATTGAGGACGAAACACTATGATGCTACAGGCCTTTTTTGTTTATTAGGCATCATTAGGATACCAGAAAATATTCTAATATATGGATGGTTTAGAAAGTAGCAGCACTATAAGCAAAGGGATTTAACAAGCCCAGCACAGTTAGTGGCAAGAAATGCAGCACTCACAGAGGACGAGCAGGGGTTGGCCACTTTTGGACTGCACGGTGGAGAGTAAGTCATCTTCACGAGAACAGGCATCTCATCATCTGACACAGAGTTGGCAGGCTTGTCTTTGACTGTGGCAGTGTTGGCAGAGGGCTGCGTGCTGGGCTCAGGTGACAGAAGCTTTACAGGGACAGACACTGGCATGACGATGGGCGCAAGGCTATCCACCTCTTTAGGTAGCGGCTGCTGTGGTGGTTTCTCTCCTTCATCCTGTACAGACAATTAAAGGCTTTCAGCCTGAATGAGGGAGGGCTACTTCTGAATCGATACACTACACAACATATGCACCATGACTGAAAAAAGTGGCCAGGGTTACAAAACACAACAGTGCTCCTTGTTGGACTTCGTATTTGCCTTGAATGAAGTTGGCAGGTTACTTGTACTCCTACATAGGAGTCATTCAGCCTTGGTGATAAATAACCACATAAAGCATCTTTACAAGATAACTTGCAGAAGGGGAGATAAATGTGTGCCCTTTTTATCACTATAAAGGCAAGATTCCCCATCACCCACCTAAAAACAAAGACACAGATGGTGAGACTTTGGTAGCTCTTGGCCTTCCTGGGGTACTGTCTGTTAGAACAGAATTTCTAAAATCTCAGGACAGAGTGACTGTCTGATAGGACAACTTATTTTTATGCAGAACAATTCAAACACACATTCTTGGTTTAGCATTTGTTGATACCTACAGAACTAAATCACTTGGGAAGAAAACTGTCAAACATTAAACAATCTTGCTCCTTCACTTAAAGCCTGGGAAGGTTTCCAATAAACATCCCTCAGTGATCCAAACAGCCCAAATAAAAATAAGTAAGGCTCAATGCTCCTGATATTTCTAATATAATAAACATACCTGAGGGGGAAAAAGTTAGATGCTCCTGATATGACTTTGTAAGGTGGTTTTGTAACATGCAGAGAAAAAGAGAAGGACAAATGCTGTTGTCATCTATCACTACCTCTGACTTTAAAACAAGAGTTCTGGCCTTCAAAGTAGCAGTTATATGTATTTCTACTCACACAGGGTGAGACATAACAAAACAGAACTGGGAAGAACAGGTTTTGACAGCAAAGCGAAGCATGGCAAAGCAAGCAAACATCAACACAGAAAATAGAGCATTGAATACTAAAGTAAACTTAACTGCTACCTGTTTGAAGTTAGGAGATGCTCTTACTCCTCCGTGTGACCTCATGTGACCATTTAAAGCAGGCAAACTCTTAAACTCCTTCAAGCATACTGAACACATTAGCTTGTTCTTCCCATCAGTTTTCTCAGGAACTGCTTCTCTGTTCTGGCCACTATTTTTATTTTCATTTTTTTAGTGTGGAACAGAAAAAAAGATATTAGTTCAGCATGTTCTCTTTAATACAAAGGAAGCTTTTTGGTCAAAGAAGTCAACAATATTTTATAGCTAGATGGTTATGAAGCCACAAGTAAGCACAGGGCGAGCACTGTAGAATACATGGGCAGTAATCTAGATCAGTTGCTACCAAGATGGGGGAAGGAAAGAATTGAGTAGTACACATCAAGATGAGGCTCCCAATTTGGAAAGTCTGAGCAGACATGAGATCTTTTGTAACAAATCTACATTTCCCCATTCATAGAATCATAGAACAACCAGGTTGCAAGAGACCCACCGGATCATCGAGTCCAACTGTTCCTATCAAACACGAAACCCTGACTCTCAGCACCTCATTCACCCATGCCTTAAACACCTCCAGGGAAGGTGAATCGACCACCTCCCTGGGTAGCCTGTTCAAACATGATGTTCATGTTCATGACAGCACTTAACAAGTACCTGGACACAATGCCCCTCCTTATGGTAGACAACCATGATGGAGGACACCTCAGCTATTCAGAGATGAGACCTTAAGAAAACCAGAAGATCCCTGCTGCTGAAGATACCAGTCCAAACCACACACCATTCATTCTCTTATAAATGCAAC
This sequence comes from Coccyzus lansbergi, assembly GCA_033558105.1. Lineage (NCBI taxonomy): Eukaryota > Metazoa > Chordata > Aves > Cuculiformes > Coccyzidae > Coccyzus > Coccyzus lansbergi. Next base: position 205,682 of record JAUMJK010000678.1, on the reverse strand, counting down.
ACAGAGCCAACTGCTTTCATGTGTTTGCTTTGTTTCAGGTTTTTTTTAATGACAAATAATTAATTTGATTTTATTGCTGGGTGCAGGATGGAAATGACCCAAACATAAATTCACAAAGCATGAAACTAAAGATATTTCTTTAAGAACAACATGTATTACCTACCCAGAATGCATTCCCCTCCCTCTAAACTGCAGCACTCCTTCATATTTCTCATATTTCAATTAAAAAGACAAAAATCTTTTAGAAATACCTTTGTTCTGGGGAGAGCGGCTGCAGTCTGCTATCTGACAGCTGCACCTGCTATCAAAGGAGGAGAATGGGAAATGAGGAGGAAAAAAGAGAAAGTAATTTTTCAGGAAGTACGAATGCATAAATGAAGCTACTTAAAGCTTTGTGTCTGCATTTTGCATACGATTTTACCAATATTAAAAGCCTTTGAGTTGAAAGTCTTACATTTCTCTACCAAATCACTGCCTCTGTGAGCATGGCTAGTGCAACTTTTCTTACACTCACCTGCTGTTTGAAGCCTTTCCTCTGACCAAGATGATTTTCTTTTGGAAACAGGGAGTTGACTAACTCTTCCTGCACAATCAAGCCCTCAGGTATTGAAAAATCAGTGAGATCACTAATTGTGACTGGGTCCTTCCTCCCCACAAACCAAGGCAGAACTTCCCAAAGCCTCTCCCAAGGGAAGCAACAGTCCGGCAGCAGCAGTAGCTCTGTACTATTGCCAGCCTGGCTTGAAGCCAACCCAGTGACAGAGACAGAATTCTGTTAGTACAGTTCCCCAAAACATCCCAGCAATGCCCAGTACTCACAACCTAACTTTCCAGCTATCCTGCAACTGTTTTATTTCCATGTCTCCCTACTCTTCTGTAAAAGAAGTTTGGCTGAGCAGGGATCCAAAATATTACCTACCTGAGGCCACATGGTGCTGGGAGAGTCTTGCTGAGAGCTTTTGTTGTTCAGATGAACACCAGAGGGTGGCAAGACAGTTCGATGAGGGACAGCATTACCTACAGAATTAATGTCCTGTCGTGTGGGATCATCTGTGGTCTCTGGTGGACTGAGGCCAACGTGGGAGTTCAGGGAGAGTGCTCTGCTTTCACCTGGATATTGCTTCTGCTGATCTTGCTGCTGCAGTAAACTCTGTGGGTACAAGTGCCTGTACTGGTCAGGGGGATCTTGGTAGCAATACTGAGGCACTCCTCCCAACTGGATAAGCTGCACAGGATGACTTGGATCCTGAGTATACTGGTGTGGCTCATGCATAGTCTTTGGATCGGGTTCCCTGTGATATGGAGGAAGCGGCAATTGCATCTGTTGCTGTTGCTGCTGTAACTGCTGCATGACAGGTTGTGTTTGGTAATACTGAGCTATTTGCATTGGACACTGCCGCTGCTGCTGCTGCCGAGCTGGCTGTTGCTGTTGCTGCTGGATCTCCTGTATCGAGAGCCTCTGATGTCCCTGTTGCTGCTGAGCATAGTACTGAGTCTGCTGCAAGTGCTGCATTGGTTGCGGTAAGAGCTGCTGGGACTGCACCTGTTGGATGTGTGTCTGTCCTTGCTGAAAGGCAGAATGCATCTGCATTTGCGATAAATGCTGCTGGTACTCATAGTACAACTGTTGGTGCTGCATGACTTGCATTTGTTGCTTTTGCTGTGTGCTTGCAAAATTCTGGTGTGCTTGCTGTGGCACTGGTTGGTATCTTTGTACACTGGAAATTACAGGCTGTTGCTCAACCGCTGGCTTCTGGGACAGCAGCTGCCGGAGTGCACTGTCACCAGAATTATCCACCATTGAAGACTCTGTGTGCAAAACCTGAGCCATGTTGTTGACTTGAATTCTCAGATTTTGGCTAGCAAACACTTGTGTAAAGGAGTCCAATTTATGCAGGACCCCACTGGTAATTTTTTGTGATCGATTTTCACCGGATTGAGAGTAAGGATATTGGTATCCGTCATGGGATTCCCCCTGCCCGAGGGGGCTCCACATTGCGCTTTGATTATTCAAATTGTTCCTCACTGGGACATGGTTTCCTGAGCCAGAATGTGTCCAGCTGGTTGGTCTGGACGTATCCATTGACCCAAGACTTTTTGAACCTACAGGCAAAGCTATATTGTCTCTTGAATCCTGGGAAAACTGAGGGGAGAGAGGGGATGACTGGGGAGCATCCATTACAGATGTCCCATAGCTATGATTTAGAGATGGAAGGGAGTTCATTTGGTGTTGTTGGTAGTACAAGTTCTCATTGCTGTTGGCAGTATGGTTAGTTTTATATAATTGCTGGTCCCCCATTTTTGGTCACTTCTGTTCCAAGCTTACAGGCACACGAACCATTGAAATCTCTTTGAACCCTGAGATAGCTGAGTGAAGGGAAGGGAGGGAAGGAAAAATGCCAGAATTACTTAGAATCCAGCATGTCCATGTGCATGACAAGGACTAAGATTTCCTCCAGTCCGTCAGTAATCCAAATCTCGGACTCAATGTTGCTTCACATCTTCAACAAATGGACCACGGCACAAACCTTTCTACAGAGATCAATACGTTCAGCATGCCAGGCACCTGTAGAGTGGAAGAACAAAGTAAGTGCTGGCAGTCTGCATAAACTGTTACTGTTATTGCCTCAAAAAAACCCGTAAAATCTCATAGTTTTAAATACATAATCAGATGCAAAACTGTAGCAGCTGGGCTATTCCAGAGCAGTTAGATTACTTCATCTCATCCCATTATCCTGCCTCTTCTGTAGCACTCTGATAAAATCATTCTGCCAAACCAATAAAGGCTTATTCTTCAAAGCTGGTTGTTTTTTCCCTCCTGAAGTAGATGAACTTTCAAGAAGTTTTAGCTGGCCACATACTGCTCTCTTATGACATATTTTCGCCAGATACTTAACTATTAAGCCAAGTCATCTTCATATTATTACAGCCTTATTGTCAGAAGTAACACATCCATTTTATAACATAAAACTAAGCTCTGCTGACACCATGGATACTTCCACAAAGGCCTAAAAACGCAGGTAAAAATACCATGGCTATGAACAAAGTTGACCATCCTCAGATATCAGCATCTAAAAGGACATAAAAGAAAAGTTTCAATCTAGGATTTGCAAGGATCCTTCCGCAGCTGCTCACAACTTTCATGGTATCTACAGGAGGTGACCACTGGTGATATAAAAATAGAGCATCACTGAAGAATAAGATGCAGCAGTAATGCTTGTTGCTGTGACAATAAAAAAAATCATTATGGTAGTTATCTAACTGTACCTGTGAATGTAAATTTATTTGCTTCATCTATGTGAAATGCAATTAAGGCCAAACTAGTCCATAGAAACATTTTCTGACCACTCACCTTACATCGGGAGCACCAAATTTCAACTTCTGTTCTACTCTCCCTCCTTTCCTCTCTGTTTGCACTATTTGAACAGACTAATTTATACCAAATGAAACCTTTCATCATTTTTACTGTATGAACTGTAATTCAAAGCAACACTTAGGAGATATCTGTTCTGTTTTTGATGAATAAAACAAAATACACAGGCATATTATAGGATTGTTTTACTATTCCACAGTATGAAGCAATCACTGTGTCTACAATCACACATATGCAGAGATACAATAAGCCTATGCACACAAATACTTAGAAACAAGAAACTCAATTATTAACTTTAACAAGAGCAGAAAAAAATTAGACCACAATCTTAACTCTGTCTCCTTCACAGCTGCCTTTCTAAACATACTGCTTTCCAAAAGCCCCTGCATACTGATGTCCTTACCTTTTTAAACATAGGGGAATCCTTGATCTTGATGGATAAATGTGGAGTCACTGATAGAGAAAATTTTAACCATTGCCAGATGCATATTAACGAGTTCTGCGCTAGCAACAGTAAATAGCGGTAACACATAGCTGCAGGCAGAAAAAACCCCAACTTTTCCATTCCAGTATAATGTATGACAGAAAACCATAGCTCTGAATGAAGAAGGTTTTCAGTGTGCACAGTTTTTGTGTAAACCATCTGCAGCCATTAGTATGTAACATTTTTAAATGACAAATAATGGCTGAGAATAATTGCAATCTTATTTCCCCTTTCCAGAAATATACATTGCTTCACAGTTTCTCTGAACACACTCCTATGCAGATTTTTAGAGACAAATAATAATAAAAAAAAAAAATAGGAGTCAACAATGAACAGTCAGGCTGCCAACAAGATTTTTCAGCCATGACCCAACTTCAAAGATTTCCTATTAAAAACTATGAAGGGAAACTAAACAAAACCTCCACAAAACGCTCAAACAGAGTAAAAATAAACACCGTGCAGTATTTTGCACTGAAAGGTCATCAACTTTAGGAGGAAGAGAGGGATCCTATACAGGAATATGCATCTCCTCTTATGCCTGCCAAGTTAAGAAAGTTCAGTCAAGATGCTCTGAATGCATCTTCCCATGAAAACAGGGCACTATTGGATCCACCTATAAACCGTCTGTACAGGAGGTATGACCTATTTCACCTATTAACAGTGTTATAATTTACTCCAAGTTCCTTCGTTTGGAACCTTCTTTTTAAAGTTTGAAGTGATAAGTGTTAGTTAAAGAGCAAGAATAAATGTCTCCAAGAGACAATTGAAAGACCACTTATTCCTAAGGCAGCAAACAACATTTCAGCATAAAAATCAATCAAGTGGCCAGCCAGGCCTCAAACCACTCTTTCCACAGGCAGAAGCACCATGGTGGCAGATGCTACCGCCTGCACCAGCAGCCAAAGCCAGTTTTGTGGCCATCAGAGGAAGTGTCAGTCCCTGGGCACACACTAAACTCCACTTATTGCCCCCTTTCACCTAGGAGTTACCCGTCAGCTCTAAGGGTACCAGAAAACACTCAAGAAGGTTTTGTTTCCAAGATATCAGCACAAACCTCTTTCCTCCTCTCTTAAAAGAAAGATTAATTTAAAATGCTTATAGCAATTTCTTCCAACAGCTCCAGCATCCTCAACTCATCTCCTGTTTGGGAGGTGAGACATACTGCCGTCTGTTAGGTAGGTTACAGAGTTATCATAGTTACACAGATACATCTGTAAAATCTGGGAAAAGAATACAATAGAATATTACATCAAAATATCAGTCAAGTCACAAAAGGACTTGAAAGTTCAGTTACTGTGAAAATCACATTTGAAAAGATCTGCATTGTTTTCTAACACCAATTCTCACCAGGAAAAGAAAGAAAAAAAAAAAGATGAAACCTTCCTTTCAAAAACATCACTGAGCTGCAGGAAGAAAAGCACAAATGTTTAAAAAGAACTTTTATTCTACATTTAGGTAATAGAAATAAAACAGGCACATTGATAAAAGCATAATCTGTAATAAACCAGCCCCTTAGATACCAGATATTTTTTGTACTTGAACAGGCTTAAATCCAAGGGCTCTGTGCTGTGTACACCGAGCATATGCAATCAGTTTCAAAAAAATGCTAACAATATACATTTCTTGTCAGATTAAAATTTAACAGTATTTCAGTGCTGTACACATCATTATTAGCTAGATTCTGGCCAAATCAGAAGCCACTGGCAACATAGTGAATGATTTCAACTTCTTTTAATGATAAGAAGGAAAGAGTGCTTTTTCACCTTTTTAATTAGCAGTCATGCCTAAACACCCATCACTGCTATTTATCACAACTCCAATTACTAAATGGTTAAAATCAAGCAACTAAAAGCAGCAGGAGTTTTAAAGCAACAATGGTTCTGTAGTTCCACGTTTCTTTTCTTCCCAAGAGTCATTTATGCTACTTAACCTATTAGGTTTCTGACATTACAAATATATCCCAGTTATGCAATCATTACAAAGAAACATGAAAATGAATGTAAAAGGATGGATACATTTCTGCAGCCTGCCTAGAAAGAGAAATACCCTACTTAAGTTTATGGATGGGATCTGGACTTATACTAATGGTAGTTCAATTGATTTCAACAGAGACAAGGTTTCACTCCAACTCTTTTCTCATCATTTCAACATGACCCCCTTCAAATTGCACAGCTCCAGACTCCAGACTGAAAGCCAGGGACATGCCAAGTTATCTGAAATGCCTTTACACACTCCAACTGTCTCCCTCTGTAAACACAAGCAATTGTAAGGCAATACAAGTAATGGTCTCTCTTGGAAGGATACCATATCTTAATTCTGGTTAACATAAAATGGAAGATTATTCCAATGTTATCAATCTTCAGTAAAGGTGATCCAGTTCTCCTCCTTCATAGCTACATCAGAGAGTGAGAAGAACTTAGAGAAGACAGACATTGAAAACATCAAGGACATAGTAGTTATATTAAAAAAAAAAAATTCATTCCCGGCTCCATCACACACCACAGACTCTGAAAAACAAAATTTTTCAACTCCAGTAAAGAACAACTGAAGTCACAGATACATTAAGGAACTGCCTGAACCACATGAATTTCAGGGCAAGACACCCACACCAAATAAGTCAGTACTTGAAAGTTGGGCTGGGTGTGGGCTGCAAACAGTTCCAGTTCCAGTACTGACTTAGTGGTAAAGGATGACAAAAGACTGTATGAAAGCAGATGCTGAAGGAAGCAGACCCATTAACGGACCGTAAAGCTATTACGGCACTCATTTAATCCTTCTCAGTAGTTTATATGGTTCTGCATCAAAAAGGGAACTGGATCCTATGGTTTGTCCAATATACTTAAAGCTTTTCAGCTGTCACTTTAAGGAAAAATCTGCATGCTTTTATAGACTACTAGTTAGACTGAAAAGAAGACGACTGGATAAGATGGCAGATGCAAGAAACACCTGTGTTCAACCAGCTCCTGCAGGACAGAGCGCTCACAAGCAACAGTACCAGCAGATGCTCATTTGCTGGAGCACAATCCCTCTGCATGTCCTCCCCTCAGGCACAGCAAAACCCCAGTTAAAGCAAGTTTAACCACCACTTAGCAATCTAAACTGCTTTTTAACACTTAAAGCATGCCTGCTTACGGAAGTGTGTCATGGCTGTGTGTTCTCCCAAGACTGCAGATGAGTTTCATTCATGCCTTATGGCCCTTCAGTCATACAGGCTGAGACAGGGCTTTCTCAATTGGCTGCCTCTTTGCTATTAGAATCTAAACGTCATCTTTAATGGTGGAAAAGGCAAAATCCAAACACAGAAGTTGTCTGTTCCCTTTCTTCCTTTTTATTCCACACCTCTCCACTTCCCCGAGTTGGTTTCAACAGAAACAAAACAAATTACCTTATTCAGTTTTTAGCCTTTTTTATAAGAATGCTTTTTATTGACTGTTTTGCTATTCAGAACTGTGAGATCTTCTGCTAAACTATTCCTAAATCAAGACAGTCGTCATTCACATCACCCTACTGTCTGATTTCCTTTAGGACAGACACATGAATATACAGCTGCTTTTTCCCCGATTTTTTCCATTATGCTAACATTGATTCTAGCAGCAGCCCCTGTCACATGGGCTGACTATAATCCAGTCTCTTAAAGTAAGAGTCCAGACAGGCATGCTTTGCAGCTGAGCACTGCCAACGTACAACGACCACTAAGAACCCACTGAGAAGACCAACTTTAAAAATGAAGAGAGTACTAGCTAAGAATGGACACACTTGCATTACTCGGAACTCAACTTTCAATAATGAAACTGGTTATATCCCTGCATCTTTCAGATGTGATGACCATGGTAACACTGGATGGCTGAGCAGCACAATATTGGGATAGAAAGAATGGCGTATTTCAGAGATCATCATGCTCTTGCAGGCTGCACAGACACCAAGTTTGCTTTTATAACTCTGTGTAGCCACAGTTATAAGCCCCAGTTCCATTTTTTTTAGCACAGGAAGTAAGTACGGGGAAAAAAGCAGCAACACTAAAACAGAGTAACTTCTAACGCCAAGCACGATGGCTGGGTGGACTAGCTGAGAGAGAAGGGGAAAGACACGAGAAGATAATTACAAAAAACTACCTTTTAATAAAAAACAAACCCTATCTATAGAAAGCTTGAGGGCACATGATATGGCAATAAAGAGGCAGACACTGAAAACAAAGCTGAAAAGGTATTCCAATCACAGTTGTTCTGGTTAGAACAGTCACCAAAATAGCAATATGGATTTCAAGAACCAACAATAATTTCATATAGTATAATTTACATCTCAAGGACAAATGCTTATAGGGCTGAAAAGCTTTTCATCCCAATCCCGGATACAACTGCTTATATGTTTTATACTGCATTTAGATTTTTGGCTTTCTTTGAATGGCAGTTGTTTCAAATCCATGTCCATATCTGCATACAAACTCAAAAGACTGGGGGAAGTTACGTGAAATCAACAATAAAAACCTGACTTCAGTATATGAACACACAAGCAAATAAAATAATTGAAATGTGAAAAGAGGATGGAAAGGAAGCAAAATATTTCGTACATCGATTTTAAAGCAAGCATAGCAAAAAAGCTATATGCTCTTAAAATGGAAGGTGAAACACAGATTAACTCCTTTTTAATATTAATGCTGGTAATTCTTCAACAGTTGCACAAATCCTCCAAAAATTATCATTCCCTTTGCAGCTGTGCTCCTTCTGCAGTGCAGTTGGAAAGGCTGCTATGTCTCATGTGGCTGTTCATTTAAGCTGTTCCCTTTTCCACTCTTAAGAGAGACTAGAATGTCCTAATTCAGTTTAATAAAGAACACATTGGACTTGGGGGAGGGTAAAGCAAGGCCAGCATTGGGAGGGGAACTGAGCAATTTCTCCACTTCAATGTAGTATAAAAAAAAAAAAAACAAACAAAAAACCCCAACACAAACACAAATGGAACAAAACAACAGCAAAACCAACAGATGATCATCTCAGGAAAGCCTCTAGAAAAGGGGGAGGAGAAAGGAAGACAAACAAACAGAAACATTTTCCTCTTCTTTTGATCTAAGTTTTAAGTAGAAAACACATTCTCAGGCATTGGTAATTTAATGAAAAAAAAAAAAAAACCTTTCTCCACCAAACTAACAGAATTCTGGTTATTCAAGAAGATGAGGCTGATTTATAAATAAAGCCATTAATTCAATTTAGTTCTAGGGAGATACAGTTGCATGAGTCCAGAAGAAATGAAAAAGGTTGCTTCAACAAATCTGATTATCACTGCTGTCAGTGAAATGGCATTACAGTTTCAAGGTACTTTTAAGGATTCCAAGAACTGTGACTGAAGCAGGTATCACATTACTCCATAAAAATGGCAAGTATACAATGATGTGATGTCCTCACAATTCTGATGAAAAATAAAAATAAAATAAAAAGACAAACCCTGACTAAAGCCCGAAGGGCACCTGAATTATATATTCCATGACTAAGGAACTAAAAACTTTAGAAGGAGACAGGATTAAACAGGCCGATCACCTGTGATAAAAACATCAATACTCTACAGCATACTTGATCAAGGCTGAAGCTGTTTCTAAGAAACCTGATTTGCAATCTCTTCAGCCAATCTGGGTTTACTGACTGCTTAGATGAAATAAGCTGCAGCACCTTCAGCTGAGTTCTATATCAAGGGCAATATTCTCAAATGCTTCCTGAAAATTAAACACATATTAATATCAAAATTACCCTCCATGTCATACTTCAGTTTTCTTCTATTACTGAACCAAGTGCCTTGTTTTTCCCCAGCAAGTTCTGCAGACATGACAAGACTCTGGCATGAAGATCTTAAGACAGAGAGGTTAAAGCTTGTGGTTGTATCATAATTTCTGGTCACTGCTGTTTATTTGAAGGAGCAGGAGAAATGTTTATGCCTTTCACTTAAACAGGAATCCAGCTATAATCATGATCACAGTTATGATAAGTAAACAATTTTACTATAAGGTAAGCATCCTTATAATGCACTTAACCAGTTTCTTCCCAGCCTCTACAGCATTTAAGCTCTGAAACACAGAATCAGCAGGGTGGAAAAGACCTCCAGAATCATCAAGTCTAACCATTCCTATCAACCACTAAACCACGTCCCTGAGCATCTTATCCACCAGGGATGGTGACTCAACCACCCGCCTGGGCAGCCGGTTCCAGTGCCCAATGACTCCTTCTGTGAAGCTCAATGTGATTGCCTTTTTCTGTAACTAAATGCTGAGAAAGAGTCCGAGAACATATGCTGGAATTTGCAAAAACAGACAAGAAGGAAACATCCTGAGATAGATAAACAACTAAAAAAACCCAGGCAGTAGTAGTAGTAGTAGTAGTATGTGGAAACAACATATGGCTATGCTTTCAGAAGGGACAGAACAGCTACTTTGAGCCTTGGGTCTCCTCCAAAGGAGACTGAGGTTCTGGAAATGCAGCAGCAGGACCCCCTGAAAAATCAGTCCATATAAAATACATCACATAGGTACCTAGCAATGGAGCCAGGTAAAATCCAATGATTGCACACAGCTGACCACCATGGCTGCTGCTGTCCTGGTTTTTTTTTTCATAGTGTCCATTTTGTTTGTACAAAGCAACATAGACAAGAGAGGCCTTTAAGAAAGATTTAAATGTGTGAAGAGCTCCTGTATTACACATCCTGCAAGACAAACCCCACTATTTTACAGGGCACAAAGCCAACACACAACTAGTTATATGTGAGAAACGAAACAAAGTCACAGAGACAGAGAAACCCAAATTTTTGAAACAGTCAAAAAGCATAAACAATAAACAAGCCAGCCTTATGAGAAGTGGACACATAATACTTGAACATTACCTGAGCTTTGGGGATTTGAGAGACTTCGTGTCTTGCTGTGCTGTCTTTGCCATAACATTTCATGCCGCTTTCATTCTGTGATCTCAGAGCGATGTATCTAAACATAAAGTAAAAGAATGGAAATCAATTGTTTCCCTTCCAACAAAATGCCCTTAAAAAAAGTATCACCAAACTTGTCCCAAACCATGAGCAGAACTGTGGGAATGAGCTCCCTGTTTCAGCACAACCAGATACAGATTTCCACTCAATATAATATCTCCATGCTACTCTGTTCTTCAAGGCACTATAGCAAAGGACATCTATCAGCACTGCAACTCCCTTAAAGAACAACAAAAGAACCTCTTTGCTATATCAATAGTGAGACTGCTTCATTGTCAAATCTGGGATTGATACATCCATGGTCCTTCAAACTACAGAATGAAATATGAGTAAACTCATCTTATATTCTTACTCAGCTTGGCACCTACTGCAAAACGAGGAATGGGTTACGTTGACATAATAAATAAAACACGACTGTGCCTCTATTGCAGAGACTGTAGACATTTTGCAGCACCTTCCGCTGCTTTGGCAGTAGCCAAAGACAGACTGGATGTTCTCACGAATTAGAGATTTGCTGGCCCAGAGCTTGCAACCTATGTTATGAGCATTAGACAAACAAGAGAACGTGCAGCAATCAGGAAGGGAGGGATTAATGAAAGTTAAAGGTGCAGGAGATACAATCAGGTTGTCACCCAGTGCAGAAGAGATATCTAGACAAGGCATCTTACATTATTTACATGAAAACAACATATCTGTTTTTGTAGGCACTGCTGCCAAGACAACTTTTAGGGAAGGCCCCAACTGAAGCAAGTCTGGAAGCTTAAGGTGCAGCTCACTGATGTCAATGCGAAACTCCACTCTCATTGAGCCCTGACAGGTTTTGGAAAGTCAATCCAGACATAAGAAACTGTATAAACACCCACTTGTGGAAAGCAGGCAAAGATAACCTCTGTGACCTCAATCTGCATTTCCCTCCTCTCCTTCACACTTGATTCACTTGTTCAAATTGCTCTTTAAAAGTCTCTGATAATAGGCCTCACTACACACAGCAAGAAGCCACTCTCTGAGTCCAGCAGTTCCATGCACAGAACAATTGCTCTTAGTCCACCAGCAGGTAGGGAAGATGAACCCAAGCATCTCCCTTGCCCTGCCCAATGACAAACTCTGCTCCTCCCTTCTCCTAGAAAATGGGCCCACAGCACATTCCACACACCAACCTGCTCCATGAAAACATGTGTCACAGGAACTCCTTACAAAGCCTGCCCAAAGTATCTGTATTCAACAGAATACCTCAACTCATGGTTACATGCTGGTATCATCACACAAGGATATAGGCATTCAAGTGAGTTTTTGCTTACATTATTGCCTTGAGTTCCAGTAACCAAGATCCCTGCACATCCACATCTTGCTACAAACCTGAGCTGAAATGCTACAAACATGTGTAAAGGCAAAACATTTGTTACCTGCTTCAAAGCTATCTGCTCACAGCTTCTCAGTGAATTCCATGAATTTACCTCTTTGTTGAAACAAGACAAGTTTTAATAAGGCCACATGTACTAAATGCTTTATCCAGCTTCAGTTTTATTCTGGTATTTAACACCTTTACGTCTGTAATAGGCATATTTAATCTTCTAGACAAGTGTATACGATTGCTTTGTGTTTGCAACAGGAAATATTCAGAAACAGAGGGAAAATCTGAGGCTAACTTCAGTAGAGCCAAAAGAGAAAATGCTTTTTCCCCACTGTAGTTTAACATAACTGTTTAGTACCTGCCAAGATGTTTAAATTTCATTTTATAAAACCCCTGCCATACCATGAGCAGTGGCCAAAATCATGATATATAGTTTTGCTTTTTTTTTTTTGTTGATCAATCTGCTCTGGAACAACAAGTGCTAGTATAAAACCTAAAAATGCCGAAGTACTCCGCAGACAATCCCTCACAGCTTCCTACAGAAACCAAACCAAAAGACACTGGGAAAAGTAACCACAGGAATGCCCAGAAAAAAACCACTTTACTGTGTTTTTGTATTTGTTTTGGCTGATTTTCACACTATATCACCTTCATCATCAGAGCTACACTATCCATATGCAATTGTATGTAAATTAGCAGATAGAAGCAAAGCTCTCATATGTAATACCATAGATAAAGAATAAAACTTCAGGCACTTTAGAGCCAGAGGTAGTGAACTGATAGCTGATAAATATTGAAAATATTCCCAATGTAATTAAAGCAAGACCAAACACTGCTAAAGTACATAAAGTTCGTAAATGAGGTTTTAATTCCTTTCATTAAATTTTAATCAGCATCTCATTTTTTGAGGTTTTGATTAAAATGCAATCTAATTTTATATTCCTTTGCCATCTTCTATTTTGCGCCCATTCCAGCCCTTAGATTTTGCATATAACCGATGCAAAGTATGAAGCTCAGAAGCAAAGCCTACAGCAACATTTACAAATTAAGAGCTAAGTCAGAGATCAGCTATCTCATACACACAATATAAATTTTCATTCTTCTCTCTTCATTAGGATTGATGACACTGCTGGAAAATAAGGAGCACATAATACCTTTTATGGGAACGTAAAGCACCGACAAATTAGCAGAGAGAGAATGCAGCTAAATCAATTTCTCATCTCAAGATAGTAATGGAGGCAATTTCTTTAACTTTACTATGCTTGTAACGTATTGATCATCAAACCTTCACGCTCAAAGTTAAACTAGGTATTTTTCCCAGGGATAAAATGGAGGGTGGCAGTAAAACTCTAGGAAACACACCAAAGAACAGAGATTTTTCTCCAGCCACATTACAATTCAGGAACTCAGTTTCCACATACCTGTAAATTACTGCAGCACAAGAAGGTTTCTAGGTGAAGGATTAATTAGTCTTGCAGGAGCCTTTATACCACAGATTTAAGGCAAAGCAGAAGGATCCGTTGCTTATCTAGAAGTGATGCCACAAACACCAGTACCAGTTACACTCTGTGGCACAATGCTGCAGCAGCAGCTTAGAGGCAGAATTTTTGTTGCAACATTTCAGCTCCACTTGGCTCCATGTTGACATAAAGAACAGTTTCCCAGAGGTCTGTAAGCCTCTGCTCTGACTATAATATTGTGGTGATCCCCCCTCCTGAACTGCTACTGCTCTGAGGCCTGACTGCAGGTTAGGGCAAGAACCTTTGCCTGGCTTATGAAGATGCCCCACACAGCGTAGTTAGCACAGGCAACATGCTTCCTAGAACACCACCACAGCTGCACACCACACATTTTAGATATTAAAAGAACAATGCAGATCAGAACAAAGGATACAAAATATCCACTGCTAAAGTCAACTGAAAAGTTTGGCATATACCCATCTAGGATAGCTGTATTTATTTTGTCAAGACAGATTTCTGTATAATATGACATTAAGAACTTAACTGAAGCATTAAAAATGTGAACTCAAACTTCTCATACATCAACAGAACACCCGCAATGAGATAACAAACACAAAAATAAGGGCTTTTTTGATTCCTCTCATCCTGTCGTGACCACCTGTCTATCCAAACACCAGCTGATAACCTTCCCATGAAATGAATAAAAATCAATGAAACTTCCCATGAAATGAATAAAAATCAATGAAACTTCCCATGAAATGAATAAAAATCAATGAAACTTCCCATGAAATGAATAAAAATCAATGAAACTTCCCATGAAATGAATAAAAATCAATGAAACACAAAAGTTTTCTCTACTATATTTGTCATTATTTCTATTACGAGAGTGAGCAAGAGCATACTCTTACCTAAACTGGCTGGTCATGATTAAACAGTATTTAATTATTTGTTAGGCAGAAAAGCTGAAAGTAAGGCACCTTAAGAAAAGAAACATAATAACAACAAAGTATATCATAGAATCATCGGGTTGGAAGAGACCCATCAGATCACTGAGTCCAATCATATGTATTAAGCAATACCAAAGACTGTATTAGTAACTGGAAAAATCAGCAACAAAAAATACTGACAGCAGAAGTACCAGAGAATCATAGAAGCACTAGGATGGAAAAGACCCACTGGATCATTGAGTCCAACCATTCCCATCAAACACTAAACACCCGTGCCTTAAACACCTCCAGGGAAGGTGAATCAACCACCTCCCTGGGCAGCCTCTTCCCATGCCCAATGACCCTTTCCGTGAAAAATTTCCTCCTAATCTCTAGCCTGAAGCTCCCCTGGTGGAGCTTGAGGCCATTCCCTCTTGTCCTGTCCCCTGTCACTTGGGAGAAGAGGCCAACTCTTTGCTCTCCATTCATGTATTAATTATTATCGTTCATGGACTATTTATTACTTTGGTTTACTTATCACAAGTACACCATAGCAGTCTTCTCCCCACATGCCAAAAGTTCTCTCTTAACCATTAACTGAATGATTTTGTTGCCCTTCAGCGGTCCACATTCAGCTTTCTGGATGCACCTTGCTAGAAAAACTCTAGGAATTCAAATTCAGTTCATGGACAGGATTCTTCATGTATGCAAGAAGTTTTTTATATGCTCATTTCTACATCTTTGAAATGCTTTAGGAATACTGCGTGACATTTATTTTCAGATAAAATACCTTAGAAAAATGGCACATCTTGCAGTTGAGACACTATAACACAGAATTCCAAAATCTATTAGTTTTCCACACGTAGGGTCCAATGTTTCAGATAATCTAGCATTGCACAGTGCCTATTATACTTTGAGTGGTTTCAACTCAAGCTACTGGTCAGATGCCTATCAGTCACACCAATGAAATGGGTACTCACACTAGAAGAGACAGCCACAGGCGTAACTGGTGGCCACCCAGGAGATGCCTGCCGCGAGCAACTGCATCAAGCGAATGCTCTGAGGCACTGGCCAGAATATAATCCAGTTCCCTTGGGCTGGGCTCCACTTGTGCCTTCCACGAGAAAATAGTCTTTTCTTGCAATTCCTTCCATCATTTATTACATAACTTCAAATAACCACAGCAAATGAATTTGGGATCCAACACAGCCCCCTTCTAAAAAAGTTTCATTTATCTTCACAGCATATCCATCATACACACAGAGCTGGACAGCAGCCTTGTTGGAAGGGAGAAAGATAAATGCAGTTTACAGTTTTCTCATAAGCTGCATAAACAAGACTAAAATGAAGTTATAGAAGCACACTTTCATTCTGGTGTTTAAGCTGAAAGAGGCTGGCTTATTATCTTATCTGTATGGTGTCAACTAAAAAGGATATTTCATTACATTTTACTGTCTAAAAGCTGCAATGGTTCTTCTGTCAGTCTAATACAGCCTCTGTGCAGAACAGTTAAGTGGAATAAAGCAAATTTATGACAGCGTTAAGCGGTCACCCATAACATAAAGGTGCACTAGCAGGAGTTTGAGAGGTATTTGCCAAAAGCAGAACCTCAGATTCACTCTGACAACCCTGTCTCAAACCCCACCTTGCAAGCAAGTGTGTTTAGGATTTGCTTGCCCATTCCTCCAGCTCCTACGCTCAGCTGTTTCTCTTCTTTCCCTAAGCCAGTTCCGTCTGCAAAACAGATTCCAAGATGCATTTTCTTCTCCTCTGAAATGCCAATCATCACTGCTCCAGTACCAACCAGTCTCCCCTCTGCCTCTACTTGGTTCTCCTCTTTCAGGTCCATGACCAATTCCTCCTGCCACATAATCATTTCTTGTCCTTATCTTACTGAATTCCGATAACATCCTAAATGGTAGTACAGGCCTGAAAGTTCCAAAGCTGCCCAAGG
The DNA here is from genome assembly GCA_033558105.1 of Coccyzus lansbergi. NCBI lineage: Eukaryota > Metazoa > Chordata > Aves > Cuculiformes > Coccyzidae > Coccyzus > Coccyzus lansbergi. The sequence continues at coordinate 189,174 of JAUMJK010000678.1, read as the reverse complement.
AACCATCAGCTTCCTCTTCATAATTTCTCTCAGAATCATTTCATGTTCACATCCTGGGAAGGACAGTGGACACACATTCCCCATCCCTTTCTTCATAACATTCATCATTTTCACAAGTCTCTTCCACATCAAGTGCTTTCCAGATCACGGACTACTGGTGGCTCTTTGTTACCAAATACTAGATATTTTTTATTTCTCTACAAGATTTTGTGGACTTGGGGAGGTGAGATGGCAGACAATGAGGACCAAAATTGCACATGGTACTGAAGACAGAAGAGCACCATCCTTTTATGCTTTCTGTTTTGTTTTCCGTTTCTTCACTAATGAGCACTGATACTTGTTTTACCATTCATTATGCTGTTGTTTTCACAGGACAACCACAAAGCCTCCTTCCAGAGCAGTGACACCTGGTATAGCACTTAGGAGGGCATATGCTGCATTGCGACCCCACTCCTCTTCCCACATGCATTGCTTTCGTTTATCTACAAGCAATTTCCTCTGGTATTTTATCATCCAATCATTCAGTACAAGGAGTTCTACTGTAACACGTATCAGCCAGCCCTTCTTTTCACTATTCTTAATAACCTAAGCCTACACTTCTGCAAAATTTCAGTGCCTTGCTTTATACTACAAGGTGATTAAAACTGTTCAAACAAAATAATCACCAAAAATGACATCAATAAACAAACTGCTTCCTTGCAAAACCTGCAAACTATTATCTCATTCCACAAAATTACTGGAATATAGCCACTCTCCTGAAAGAAATTCCCCAATCACTTAAAAAAAAAAAAAACCCCAGAAAAAAGAAAAGACTTAAAGCAGGCACTCCCCGTAACAAGCTCTACCCCTAATTATTCCAGTTTGGCAGAGTTAAGAGTAATTCACAGCAAGATCTTCTGTCTGGAGTCTGATAACCTAATGCTTGGTCTTTTCATGCTATGCTTACATGACATCCTTGCCCTAAGATGATGGGGCAGGAGCTCCATAGCCCAGGAAACAGCTCTGCCAGTCTGAAAAAAAAAAAAATCCACATCAAAACAACTTCCACCCCCAAAAAATAAGTGGACAAACCTAGAAGTCTAACAGCTACCATTTGGCTCTAGATTCCCCATACATAAGGCAGGAGTTAAAAAAAAAAAAAAAAAAATAATAAAAATACCCTACCCGTATACAGACAGACTCCTATGCAGTGCCAAGAATATTTTGAAAGACACAAGATGTATAATAAGTTTTCAACGGAATATTCATTTCTGAATTGAAGGGAAACATCTTAAGGGTGAGTGGGCGTAAGGAATGATTCCTTCTCGGCACCGTCACACTATTTATTTATTAAGGCTGTGAACACCCACAAGAATTCCTCTTTGGCCTTTGCACTGTACACTAACAACATTAGTTTGCTGACATTCACAGAGCATATGGAGCCCTGCTTCAAATGATCCCTTCGAAAGAGACAAGTAAATCAGACAACTGGAGATTGAACAACCAACAGATCTAATTAAATTCTTAAGTCCTGTTTGTATATTTATCCAAAACTTTCTCACCATTCTTGCTGAGAAGGGGAATGGGTTAGCTTGGGAGGAGATCAAGGGATCAAAAATCTGCCTTTTTATTCCCCACCCTTCTCTCCCCTCCATAGTTACATATCTGCTTGGAACAAAACACGACCCATAAAATCAGTGCTGCCAGTGGTAGAATTCATCTTATTGTGACAGAAATATTCCATTTTCCCTAGCTTACTTTTTAAATTGCTTTCTGATATATCAGGTTATTATTTTTTTTAGCCCCTTTAGTTCCTTACATAATTAAATGCCATGCCATTCAGCTTTTACAATTACTTTTACCATTTGAAGAGGAACATTGATACTCAGTACCTTTCTCAACTTTACGGGAAGAACCTATTCCCCACAAGTATTAGCTCCACTGAATATTTTTTCTTCATTACATTCAAAGCCCTTAGCAATCCCCAGAGAAAGATGTTCTCTCTTGTACAGAACTTGTAGAGTAGGTAATACTTGCCAATACTCAGTTTCCTTTCCTAGCATTTCATATAATCAGAAGTAGCACTTGAAAGAGTAAAGAATAATGTTTTATAATGCCATGGTGCCTTCAACTTGCAGGCAAGTGAGAATGGCTAAGCACAATTTATGGACACATCTTTTTTTTTTTTTTTTTTTTGCATTTTGATACTTGCTAAAATAACAACAATGTTCCCAAAAGATTACCTAGTGAAGCTACAAACATTTTGCACTATTACCCTGCGGGTACAGACACACAGCTCAAGCATTGAAGACTGGCTTCTATGACTTCTCTTGGAAGACCACCTAGAATTTGGGAGCACGCACATTCCCACCTCCTCTAACTTTGCTTTCAAGGTACTGCCCACACTGAACACAGGTTCAAGAATGCACTGCTCTCCAATTTTTGCCAACTTGTGACAAAGCACCTGGGACACCTTACAGAAGTACTATATTTATACAGAAGCAACAAAGTAAACACATTCTGTAAGGAGCGAGTTCATCCTGCTTAACACTACTTGTTAGAAATATCAACAGAGAAACACAGATTAGGATATTGTCTCCTTTCCCAGATAGGCCAAAAAGAATTATTCAGCCAGTACAGATTTTCTGGGGCAGAGCAGGAGAAAGGAGGGGATGTGAAAAGGGGGGTGGTAGTTAGGTTTTTGTTTTAATTTTCTGGACCACTGAGGAGAAAATAAAGAATAAAAGAACACCTTAAGGAAAGGGCCTTTTAAATAAATTAATGGCTAAGCTTTATTTCTGACAAAACTGCCAGCTTGTTCCTGAGCAGAACAATTCTGTGATTCTGTCACAGAATAGAGTTTCCAGAAAGCACCTAACAAGCACCAAGGAAAAAGCCTTCTCTAGAGCAGACACCATACAACACCATGGGATCTTCTCCTGAGAATGAATTATAAGTAGGAAGCATTTTTGAAGAAGGTAATAAATCTACTTGTCATCTATGGTTCTACCTTACCTAGCAGATGACCAAGTCATCCTTCAGAATTACTGGAATGTTACCAACTATTGAAAAGCAATGTATGCCTGACCATTTCATACCACTTGCAGCCTTATCAGAGACAGAGCTTGAAATACTGACACAGACAATTCAAGAACCAAAAGGCTCTGCCAGTATTTCCCCATGACCTAACTGGCATCCTTGCACAGTGCTTTTGATCAAGGTGAAGGAATTGAAGTCTCTACAACAGGTAGCCCAAGTCTCAATTTTATCTGAAGTCACTGTAACCTGAAAGTAGCATTAATTATTCATAAGTACCCTCCAAGCAAGTAGATCTGTGCCAAATAAAACTTATAAAAGTTTTGGTTGCTAGGAATTAGAAGGGGACATATTATAAAGTCCTGTTTACTCAAGCTGTTAGAAGTTCCCTTCTGGAATAACCTTCCGCAGTCTGCTCTTTGGTTTCTCTTTCTCTCATCAAGACATCAAACTTCCATCAAAATCCATGGTGTTCCACTGGCAGTTAGAGAAGTGTCTATGAATTAACCCTCTGAACAGTCTGCAGAAGACCTCCAGCATCTTCAGAATAAGCTCATAACTTTAAACAAACTAGATATCTAAGCAGAACTTATGCTAGGCATGTTAAGTCTTGCATTCAGACACTGTGTTGTTCAAATGCTCACATACTGAGTTCTGAGTCTCAAACTCTGCAAGCTGGCACCACAGGCAGAATCCCAGTACCACTGCACAGAGCTTGCCCTATCTTTTCAGCCTCCCTGCTCTCTCTAAAAGACTGCTATCTCAAACATACACAAGATATTTTTACATCAACGCAGTTCATCAATTGTTTTACGAGGATATTAAGTTTCAGAGTGCACTATCTGGAAATCTAGGTTGCTGTAAACCATGTTTTTAAAAACTCACCCCATAATTCTACCAGCTTGTAGATGCATTTTTATCCTCTGATTTAGAAACGCATAAAAGGATTTTCCATGGTTATCTTAGCTAAGGTTGGACTTATCAGAGTATTTATTTATTGTATTGTTTACGTGTACAGTGAGTCACCCGATGAAGAAATGGAGAAATAAAAACAATAACAACCTCCTCCTTTAGACCACATCATTTCTGACACCATTTCTACTTAGAAATCAGCTCAGTTTTGTTTTATGGAGGATGACAGTAAGCAAACAGACTTCAGTTTTTCATCATTTACTGAATCTATGGCATGCAAGGCTCATTTATCATCAAGACCTAGACTCAAGCTGAAATACTGATTACAGACACAAAGAAAGGCAATGTTATTTCAATAATTAGTAAGCAAGCATTTCTCAGAACAGTGTTATCTGATTTATCACAGGATTCTGGAAAGAAGATGGTGGAGCTGACACACTCGTGGTTTCCCTTCTGTTCACTTTTCACTTACAGCAGATTCAGGCCTCTCTGGAGTATCTACCCAAGAGATCTGACTGGAAAAGTCATTTGTAACTCTGAGCAGGATGGATTTTGATAGGAATGGTTGGACTCGATGATCCGGTGGGTCTCTTCCAACCTGGTAATTCTATGATATTCTGATGCTAACCTCCCCACTGATGCATCCTTGGGAGCTGCCTATAAGGAACAGCAGCTATAAGCAACATGCATAGGGGGTTTAAAAGTAATGCCACAAACCTCAGGTATTTTTAGTTTCAACTGTGGACTTCATGACCGAAATATACAACTGATAATGCCATTTCTAACAACCTCATCACCACAAATAGCAGCAAACATAACTTGGGGCCGTAGAAAGGGAGTAAGGAGGGATCCTCAGTTGATTTAAAAAACAATTAAAACAGAAGGTAAAAACAACTGCAACAGAAATGAAAAGTGAGCAACATCACCAATGTGCTGAGCAAATCAGAAGCAAAAGCAGCTAATGTAATACCAGCCAAACCTGAACAGGGAATGCATCAGCCTCTCTCACCCAGAGTCAGCACCTAAAGACCTTCCCAAAGCTTCACCATAACCAGACACAAGGGAAGGTAACAGTGTGCAGCCCAGCAGATGCACAAGTCTCCAAAAACCCATTCCCACTCAAAAAGCATAGCAGGACTCTTCCAAATGAAAGGTGGTGCCACCACTGTGTGGCCTGAAAAGATGCTAAGCCTTACGTTTGTTTCCCTGCAGTTAGCTCTAATGGCACACCACCAGCAACGGTGTCAAGAAAACACAATTATTCCTTTTGTGCAATCCTCGTTATCCTTAACTTAGATGCATGCTGTAAAACTTTATCTTAAGAGTGGTGGGGTTGTTGAAGGGTTGTTCTTCGTTGCCAGGTTGACATTTTTAGCACTGATGCAAGTCATCCAAGAAAAGCGTCTCTTAGAAATGTTTTGAACAATGAGTGAATAGTTGTGTAAATGGATAGTGTGTTACTGGAAAGAAAATAAAAGAAAGAATTCATTCTCTTTAAGTACACGAAGACCATGCACTGCACTGTGCTACCTGGGAGTGAGGACAGACAGTAAGCTTATGGCGACCAAACCCAACACAGCACTGAGTCATTCCACAATGGTCTTCCCCCAAGACTACATCCAGAAGAGGAAAGCAACAACATGCACAGGCATAAGGTAGGTCTTCAAATAGTGGTCTCACTTGACAAATTAGTCAAGCAGAGACTGCCTGGGGAGAACTATAATGTTGTTAAAAGGGTTTTTACCAGTATATGTACAACTCAACATTTGTTCCTTTATCTGACAGTGGAAATTTCTTATTACCATGCTTCAGTTAAATGACCATAAGTAGGATGGATAATATGAAATAAGGGTACTGCATATATTTAAAGTTATCACAGTTTAGCCTCAATATTTGCCTCCAACTACCTAACGTACAAACATTTGATTTCCTTCAGATGTCGAGAATCAGGTCAGAAGAACAGCAATGTGATTTTGGTCTGTACAAAACAATGATTTCTTTTTTAAAAAGCAATGGACCCAACCTAAAAAATGTTTTTAAAAATCTAATTGTCCTTATGGAAGATTTAGAGACAAGCCTTCAGGGTAAGAAGTACCTACATGACAAAAAAAGATAACTAAAAGTACTGTTTTCTGCTGTGGTCTTAGCATTTCTGAACTGAAAATTCTAACTACAGCAACAGTCTGTGTCAGACGTGGTATGATGCAATGCAGCCACACGTTTAAAGATGACTGTTGAAAGGTGAAGAGTTGCAGTAGGACTGATTTTTTAAAATTTATTTTTTAAATATCGAGATCCCTGCTATAGATTTGAGTTTCATTTTTGTTTTGCTACAGGACACTGGTCTGGAGGAAGCCCACCTTACAGAAAAACCTTTAGGCATTATGTACCTCATCCTCCCCTGCATTAATGTCTCCGGTAATGCAGAACTACAGTGGGTCCGTGTGGTCTCATACTATCCTGTTGGTATGTTCTCCAGTAATTCCCTAGCTATCTCAAAATCAGCACCTCTCTTTTTCACGTACTGCATATGAGTTTTAGCTAAGGCTACATTTCATAGTGGACTGAAATTCCTTTACACGCTGAAAATCTCAGTTGTAAGCTCATTAGCTCCAGGCACTGAGTTCTGCAAGGCTGAAATGGTCAGAATGTGCTACTCGTAATACCCTGTTCCTGGGAGATCTCCTGCCTTTGCCAGAAAGAGGGATGGTATAAAGCAGTCTTTCATCACAGGGAGACCTATGATTGAATCAAATTTTGACGCTTTCTGAAGCCCTGCAAATCTGAGCCATCACTCCCCAGAGACTTTCTCCTGAGCCAGCCCACTGACACACAGATAACATCTTTTTTTTCTCAAACATTATTACAGTCATTTTGCACAAAGCAAACAACTACTGAAAACAGGTGAGTGGCAGCCTAAGGTGCCTTGCTTCTAAGCCAACTCCAGCCCTCTCTTTTTGTTCCTGGTGCACCAGCACAAATCACAACCTAGAGCCTGCTATTCTGTCCAGATGCCTTTTGGAGTGCTCTTCCAGACATGACCTATTGCAGGCCGCAAACATATCAGTAGCTGCTGATGAAAAGAAACCATCTTTCTGTGTTTGCATAAGAGAAAAAACAACTCACTGGTACTCCTCACATGTAACTAAACACAGACAATGCTAAGGCATCTAGTTTACCGGCAAACCAGGAGTATAATTACAGATGGTCCTGGAGATTCATCTGAATAATTATTATATTCTTATTTCTGACAGATATGCCCATTCCAGACAGGAGAACCTGAAGATCACAGTCTGACGATTTATTCACCAGTCTTAAGTATGAAGCCTCAAGTTGAAAAATATTCCTTACACTAAAACACACATTACTGGTAGTTTACTCTAGACAACAGGCATTAGATCTCCCTAATTTGAGGCTTCTGATGAGTTTGATGAGGAAGATGAGACTGAGAACACTCATAGATCTTCATCCTTTTACAAGCATAAAGAGCAGAGACTGCAGTCTGCAACAGACATACAAGCTTCATTCTACAAGCTTCATTCTAGCCTGTGTCAATCACTATTTTTAATTCTCCAAAGGGTTACACAGTCCATTTAACCTAAGGGAGAAAAAATGGTAGCATAACTGCAGACATAACTTTACTGGTCTTCTGTCCAAGTTATAAATCTTTCTCATAAGCAGACACTGGGATATTTTGGTGCTCTGTTTCTAGGGCCATACTTCTTCCAGATCTCACCTGTTTTTCAGCTACTTGTAGGCTCTTAACAATATTATACACAAAGAAATAAAATCTTCAGCAAAACAGTATGTTCATTTCCATTTTAGCTGTATCCTCAAATGGAAACACCATTCTCCTGAATACTGGGTTAATATCAGAAAGAACTTGCTCTGGACTTTAGAACATCACCAATTCCAGTGGGCTGATGTCTTTTGTAGACTCCTAAACTGATAAGGCTTTAGGTAAGATTGCAAATGCTCAGTCAGTTTAGGGTTTTGATTCCATTCCCATGCCTAAAAAGCCACCATAGATAACCAGGTCGAGCCTCACAGGATTATTAGCATCTGCTTTATTTCCAGTGAGTAGAAGGAAGGAAAGGTTCTCATAGCTTCTACCACTGTATGGTGAAGTAGTAAGAAAAAAGTTCTCACCCCCATCCCAGAGGGTTTTTTTTTTTTAAAAAAAAAAAAAAAAAAAAAAAAAAAAAGAAGTGAAAAATCAGCTGTGTAAATCAAATAGTTTGCCAGAGTTGTGACTGTTGCATTGGAACAAAAGAGTACCATGTCAACAAACAATCAGAAAACAAAATATTGTAACTGCAGGTTATTATAGCAAAGCACATACGTATATGAATTCTGAATCTTAGGAATGGACGATATGCATCTCCTCAACACTGGAAGAAAAAAATTTAGTGCCATAGCACCAGCTGTTGCAAAAAGGGCAAAAATAACATTTCTCACAAGAGGCACGAATCCAACACATTAGATAATTGATACAGTTCTCATCACAGACTACACAGATAATATTGAATTAGTGATCTAAAACCCCCCAAAACCAGCCATTTACAAATAAAAAGAATACTTGCCTACATGTTTCCAAACTAACACACAACTGCAATTACACACATCTGCTATTTTAAAATAAGCAAAAATATCGATATACAAAAAGATTTGCATTTACCCACCTTAGACACACTGGGTTTTAACATATATGGTGTACTGAAGAAAACACCACACCTCTTTTCTCTTGATTTGATGTTACAATTGGTGCAAAACTTCAATGTTTGGAAAGAGATTTGGCTAGATGGTAGATAGGAGTATTCCATTAAAACACAAACGGCAAGGTGTGTCCACCCTTCCAATCAAACCAAAACCATTTCTCAAGTAACAACTGCCTGCAGATCACAAGATACTCACATGGATGCTTTCTCACAAAATACCTCTTCCACAGTGCTATCTAAGTATTATTTCTTCTCTGTAAGTGAACTCCAAAATTAATTTAAAAAAAAAAAAAAAAAAAAGCAGCCTCAGGTATTTTTAGCACTACACGCTTACCCAGAAAAGCATACAGAAACACCAACAGCATCACAGCTAGGCATATATACAAAAGATTATAAATACCAGACAAAGGTCTGGAGCACTTGGTTCAGCAAGAAATTACTTTCTCATAACTAGGATGAAGAGAAACTTAGTTCACTTAATTAAAACAATATGTGGGGGGAAAAAAAGAGGGGGAAAAAAAAAGAGAGAAAGAAAAACTAGAGGGTACGTTAATTGTAATGGTTCTGTGGTTCTCCTGTATTTCAATTAGAAACCACTTTATTTAGAGCTCTTGGCTCAGCAGCAGGCAACCCAATAAGAACATTTTTCATGGTGCTACGTCTAATACAAATAAAAGTAAAGGTAACCCTAGAGTGGTTTGCTAACTTATATAATTAAACAGGAAACAAACAGCATAAGTGAATAATGATCATGTCAAATGAAATCAGAAAGACCACACGACTCAATAAATTTTGTGACAACTACATTTACCTCAAAGAACTATCTAAAATAGCTCTTTTTTTCCTTAAGTATTTAAACACTTTTCCTAACATACCATTTTTGTAGCAACTTAAATATACCTTTCATCAAAAGATATAGTTAAAGCCGTTCTCTTCACCCTCAAAACCAAAAAGTGACCACTAAAGAGAAATCTGTCTTTTCTCCTCAGCAAGTCCACATTGACTGATTTCAGACAGACTGAAAAAGAACCCCTAAGAGGCAACGCTGTGACCTGCCCAGACAGCCCCCTTTGCACAACTTGCAGCTGGAGCGGCATATGGGAGGTGAACAGGAGAAGTGGAGAAGATGAGCAGAAAAATGTACATGTTGGAGAACCTAGTGTACACAAGTAGGAAACATGTAACTAAAGTAATTAAAGACATGTAATTAATAAGTTGGAGACATGGGATGGCTGAAACTTCTCTCTGAAACCAAGGCAGGTTCACCTTCCATATCTGAGCAGCCAATCCCACAAATTTGACACCATTCAGTCTGGTGACAGGGTTAAGGTGCAGTCCCTCATAGGCAGCACCGTACACTTCTCACATACCAACAGCACAGGCTGGAGTCACACCACCCACATCTTTCTTCTTATCAATTTATAATTTACAATCATAAACGGTAAACTCCAGTAACAAACATCGTAACTGTTTGTTCAGTAAAAAGGGTCACACAGACTTGCACCATATTACTTCTTGCAGCCTTTCTCTACAAGAACGATCTCATACAGGCTAAGCTTCCACCATCCAGCTACTAGTCCTGTCTGAGTTATTATGCTTTTACTAAAAAATGTAAAAATCACAGGAAAGAATTCCTACAGTAATTCCTCATTTAAATTTTAAAATGAAAGCAAAATAAACTTTGCCTGGCTTAACATCACTTTTCCAAATTGTGCCAAATAAAAAATTTTTCATCATCTCGAATTCATGAGGTTGCGGCAAATGTTCATATGCTCTTCTCTCTGGCTTGTCAGTTCACTTAGGAGAGAAATACCCACAAGAACATTTAGGGTTTCTGTTTGGCACAATGTTTTGAACCAGTTTCTAATATCATAGAAAATGCCTATCAACAGCTGTTAGCAGAACAGGAGGAATCTGTCTTTATACAGACGCTCATATGCTAGCAGGCAATTCACTTGGAGTAAGCGATGTACGTTACTTTCTGCAACCCATTTGACTATGGGTAGTTTCAATTGTATTTTGCTCTTAACAGCGAGGAGAGTCAGGAACTGATTTCGTATCTCTATTGACTAACAGAGGCCTGCTGCATTTAGAAAAGCAAGAAATGCAGGTCTATGTTTTTCTTTAAAATGCAACCATTCTGCATCAAGGCTGTAAAAAGCATTTTGCACTGGGCAAATTATTTAAAAAGGAGTTCAGAACAATGCCTTCATTATCGCCCTCCAAACATTTCCCGATTGACAACTGTTCGTGCAGCTAACAGTATTGCCAACTTGATTGGTTCATCTCTCCAGGTTTCCTAAACAGCCCATAAAAAAAAAAAAAAAAGTTTCTAGGAAAAAAAGGTGATTCAGGACACTGAAATTCAGTTCCTGCTGAACCCTAAGGAAAAGGTGCAAAGATATCTAATGAAGTCAGAAGCCTACTGACATTAGATGATCTGGTCAGAAGCCTAAACTAGGGACAATTCAGAATATCCTACTACCAATACTGCCATCTTTTGTATTTTCTATCATAAACTGCAAGAACAGTAAATTCAGTTAAACACATTTATAAATAACCAGTATCAGCTTCATAGGAATCAGGCACTGTTTGGTTTGTAGATAGGCTACAATGCATTGCTAACAAAGATCAATTTACAAGAAAGCAGGCTGTGACAAGGCAGGTGTAACGGTACAAAACACAGAGCAGGGTAAACCTTCTGCAAAGATCCAATACTTTCCTGCTGTTATGCTGGAGAACCACAAGAGAGCCACCTCTGGAACTGTATTTAACACTAAACTACACAAAACCCACCCAGCTGAACCCCCTTCAAATATGTAGAGCTGCCCACCCACACCAAACCACCCACAAGAAACTCCTAAATTAGAATACCTACTGAACATCCCGAAGTGCTGTGAGTGCTATTAGACCATCTGGGTAGCAAAAGTCAAATGGCATGTAGGAAAAGCCTGAGCTGCACCTCCTGCACCATACACAAGCTGGCCTTTTCTACTGGATTGCACTGTAAAGAAGAACTTTTGTGAGGATCTCAGCAGCCCTTAAAACTGCTGTCATGTGTCTGAAAAAAAAATCCTAACACGCAGTACCACTCCCACAAAAAACAGATAGAGCTTGTTCTTATGTAAGTATGTATATTATTCAACACTGAAAAACAACAGTTTTATCACATCTATGCAAACCCAGAAGTGGTGAAGAGCTGAGGAAAGGAAGATCAAAAAACCAGAATTTCTACTCTATTGTATCTATCCATTTTGTTTATTTGCCTCTGGGTAAGTCAAGGGCCCTCACACTGCAGAACAAGGACCACTATCCATTTTCTCTCCCTTCCATTGTTGTTGTGTAAGATGACCTATAATTCACACAGGATTTGCATCTACCAACTATTATCTTCTGGAACTGGGAAAAAGTGTTTACAGAACCCTTAAAGACAAGATTAACAAATACATGCCATTTTCTTCTCAAGCAAACAATTGGCCCTGCTTCTGCAGTTATCTGAACAAGTTCTGCTCTTCCCGATATTAAATAAACACAGGCCACCAAGATGCATTCATTGCTTCTGAGGTAGAAGCAAAGGAGAAGGCCTAGGTGACAAAAATAACTTTCAAATAGATGTTAGTATACTCACATTGCAAAGAACTTAAAAGGAGGCAGGAAGCAGGGGAGGGAAGAGTGTGTTTCTCTCATACCATATTTAAGTGACAGTACAAGTAACAGTGACTTTTTTCTCCTGAACTGCTCACAGATATGAGACCATTGCATAATCCTGCAAAAATCTTGTAAATTCTATTCGCATTTTTTCTGAACATTACAAGAATTCACAGAATTAAGAGAAAAAAAACATGATTTTTTTTCTTCACTCATCACTCAAAAGAAACATGCAAAATAGAGCAAGTTCTCCTGTAAAAACAGCTTTGTCCTACTTTATGAACTAGTTATTCCTAACTGCAACAACCTCCCCTTGCACAGAATATTATGTAGTGCTAAGAGGTTTCCGCCATCTCTACAAACCAGACATGGTAAACAAGTTGGTTTATGGCAAACAAATCCATACATATACACAGGAGCATAATAGCTGGCCAATGGAATCAGGTGTACCTTTGTATTAACCCTAAACTCATCTGGGCAAATAGCACTAGGAAAAAGCACCCAAGGGAAGGAAGAAGCAGGAAAATTTGGTGTAGAAACCGGGACGAGGGGGAGAGGTGGAGGGAATGAACGCGCACATTTAATTTTTGAGATTTTGCCTGGTTAAAATCTTGGAACAAGATATATTTCACTGACATTTCAGTAGATACAGGGATAAAAAGCTCAAGAGATTCCATGTAAAAAGTTATTTAAAACATGCACAAATTTATTTTGAAAGTCAGCCTTTCAGTCATTTCAGTAAGGGCAACAGAAGGAAAAAGAAAAAAAAAGATACTTAAATCTTGTAAAATAATATGAAGAAACATGATTCCAGAATGTGTTATTTTTAGGCCCACGCAGAAATTATCCTTCAAGGATATCATCCCTTGGTGGCATCTTAGATGGCCCGCATGACAAGAATGCACCCAATAAACAGGTAACTCAATGTCAACAATATAAAACCAAAAGCAAGTCAAATGCAACTTCACTTAAAGATGTAGCTATCTCAAAATACCACACAAGAAAAAAAAAAAAAACCCACTTCTGTAGATAAAGACAGTGGGGGGTTTGGATGGCTTACTTCAAGAGCAGCAACAGATACCCTTTGTTATATCAAAGGCCAAAAGCATTTTGCTTGAACCTTTTCCTTTTCTCTACCTGAGGTCTTTTCTAGCTTTTCATTCATGTTCCTGATGGTCCTTGAGAGTTTCACATCATCCTGGACAACTTCTTACAAATAAACTCAGAATTTGGATCAACATACTCCTTCATCTGCCTCCAGGCCCCTTTGTTATTTGTCATACTAGTACTGCCTCGTTTGATGTAGTCCTTGCAGCACATACAACTTGCTTCTCCATCCAACTGTATTACTTAGTTTGCACTCCTGTACAAGTCCACTCCAAGAGAAATAACAACTTCCACCTTAACTTTTTCTGAAGTGCCTAAGGTGTCTTTCATAAGCAGTTTTCCTTACCTGGCCTATGCTAACCTATTGCACAAACTGTACTATAATGTATTGCACAAATTTATGAACCTATCTTGAAGAAATTTTCAAGTCCATTAAATGCACCAAACAGCTATGTGTTTTCTTGAATCAACAAAACATATAGGAACAAAATGTCTAGAACTGCCTTAATATTAACCATCCTGTGGAGTCTGGAAGAAACTTGCTGGTAATTTTGTAGAAAAGCATGCTACATACTATCTGTGTGAGAGATCTGTAATTTAGAAATATTATGCACTGAAAAAAATATATTTGGAGTATATCTGAGTACATTTCTCATAGAATCATAGAATAACCGGGTTGGAAGAGACCCACCGGGTCATTGAGTCCAACCATTCCTATCAAACACTAAACCCTTAGCACCTTATCCACCCATACTTTAAACACCTCCAGGAAAGGTGACTAGCAAGGTACTTCATGATTTCTGAAGTTAAATACTCAGTGTTAGTCTGCAGTCAGACGAGCCTACTAGACTCCTCCATGATCTTACCCCGTTGACTACCCCAGGCTTTTGAAGCTGAACCCACAGTGCTGTTTGGGTGTGTGCACATCCCGGCACATCTGCATAGCATCATTTTCCAAGTGCCTCTGAGAAGACATGTTCACTTCTCATGACAAGCCAAGGACTGAAAGAACAAGTTCTTGCAGTAGTATTAAGTTATTTCATAGTTCAATACTGTAAAAGATTAAAACACAAACAAACTCCAAACCTTGTACAAAGACCTTTTCCCACAGTGGTTTCAAGGCAGAACCAAAAATGGTTTACATCAATGAATCCCTCTAACTGAAATCTACATAACTGGGTCAGAAATTGCATCTTGGGAAGAAAAGTTGCTATTCCTTAACTCCTGAGCTTCAAAGAAAACTTAAAGAATTTTCTAATGCATCCCTCAACAGATTTCAAATCATCCTCAAATACTGCCATAATACACTAACTCAAGCAGAATGGATGAAGGGGAATCAAACCCCTCCCAACAACCACAGATGTTGGGAGATCACTGCTGCAAATTACAAAGGCTCCTTAACACTTGTCTTTGCAGTATTTACTCGAAAAGATAAAAGAGCAATACTTGGTAAACTTAGTTCCAGTTCAAGGCCTGGTAAATGCTACTTTACACACAGAAAAGAAATGCACATCTACAAGCTAGGGTAAAACAGCATCTATGTTAAACACCAGAAGGGTTGAAGTCTACCTTGAGATAACAGAGTGACAAACTCAGTAGGCTGATGGCAAGACAGAAGTAGTATGATAATTATTCTAGGACTCCAATATTTTCATGAGTGGTATAAAACATACATAGATGTCCTGGCTTCAAGTGACATGTACAGAAAGAGAATCTTCTTAGCAGAAGGCAGGGTTGAAAAGGGTGAGGGACCTGCTACTAAGAACCAAAACCCCTCAATACACCCCAAAGACAATTCTCCTTCAGGCAGACAAATAATAAGGCAAGATAATTACTGTCAATGGAAACAGTGGGAAAGACAGTAAAAGTTCTCCGCAGTCAAAACAGACTAATCATAAATGAAGGATTAGGATATAACTATGAGCTGTGCAAACACAGGCTAGAGTAACAGCGACCTCAAGGTGGGAAAGCTACAGACTTAGTGCACATAAATCAAGTATTTCCAATGGGATAGAATTTTCCAATCCTAGCTTCTCCACAGATATACACTTCTGTACTTTTCTGTTCACTGTTCATGAGTCTTTTTAGCTTGTCAATGTAAGTATGCATTTTCTAAGGCTAGGAATTGGACTTGCAAATAATATTGGAAAAAATCCTGTTAGACTACTAAGAAAATTGAGGGATAGCAGTTATGCAGATTAGAAAGCAGCAGAGACAGAGAAAATACATAAAACCAAAAGAAAGTGCTTTCAATAAGGCCAGGGAAAAAAATATCAGGGAGGGATGCCCTCAGCTCTGCACTGGGGATAGCAATGTTTCTTGTATTCTTGAATGAACTGTAAAGACATGAAGGCAACAGCTCCTCTCTCCTCCCAAAAACCCAAACAGCTAAAATCCACAGATGACCAAGTTATTTATGGTTGGTCAAACCAGAAAAGACTGGAAAGAATTCCAGATGAACCACGCAAGGCCAGGCCAAGGGGTAAATTAAATCCACTGCAGATCAATAAAAAGCTAAACACATTTAAATGAAAAATGTGAAGCACTCAAAACTCATTGTTGGACTTAGCAGTTCTGGAGAAACTCATTATTTGAGCCCAGGCAGAATCAAGTCTAAATGAAAAATTCTGTTAGATATGCAAAGATACAACTGAGAAATATTTTTTTCCATTTTAAAGATGAAAGCATTCACATGATTATCTAAAGGATAAGACTGACAACACTGTTGTATCACAGCATAAATCAGAAGCATGTTCTCCATCAGAGTGCTGTGTTCAGCTCTTATCATCTGATCTCCTCTTGAGATAGCAGATGTAGTAAAAGGTTCAGAAAACAGGGACAAGAATAATTTGGAACAAAGGTAGATTTCTCACAGAAAGGAGGGAGAAGCCTGAAGCAACCACACTAACAAGAGATGAATAAATTGTCAAGGATATAAAAAAAAATAAAGAATTGTGAAAGACCACGGTGCTCCTACACATTCTTCTCATGCAGAAGCAAAGGTGTCTTTGAAACAGCAATACACAAAGTTGCTAAAAGGAAATATGTGTTTGTTTAGTTGGCTTGGTTCTGTGTAGTGCTCTGTTGTTCTTTTTTTTTATTGTCATTTTATGCAGTGCTCAGCTTGCAAAATATTTTGTCACAATCTGTGATGAAGATATCGGAAAGATTAAGGTAAATATTACAGTTTTATATAGCTCACAACAGTGAGCTATAGCTATAGCTCATGACAACAAGGGGAAAGGCTAAGAAACACCTGCCTTTCCTCGCTGTATTTGCAGGATCCAGATTTTCATGGTACAGGACCAAATGCTAACTAAAAAGGCTCATAATTTCCCCTTTGGGAGTTCAACATAGTTGTCAATCTCAGCACAAGGGATATGTTAAAGTTTCTGCTCTCCCAAACAGTAGACAAAGGACACACACATAGTCACAGAACTGGTCCATTAAGCCACCTATCCCCCTGCAGAAGTGCAGAATGGTATGTCAACATACTAAAGCAAAAAAGTCAGGAACAAGGGAACATACCAAAGTTTTGTTACAAGGCTTCAACCTAAGGGACAGCATAGTTGTGCTCTCTCTTCAGAAGTGGCTTTTCCATCGATTTCTTACAAGAGAGGCACCACACTGAAGATGATGCTGGGTTGCAATTAGGCATTAGGTCAGTGTCATCGCAGTGGTCCAGTACAAACCACATCCTTCACATTATCCCTCTAAAGTGTTCACAAAACTGTTCATATGTAAGATATTTATAAAAGGAACCGGGTATTTTTGTTGTTAATACTATTGTGTATACTCTTCAACTTATTTCTGAGCGTATAAGCCCCATGTTATGCATGACAGCATGAGAGGTATTTGTATCTAGAAACCACCCCAGAACTAGGTTAGCCTGGCAGGCTTGCAGCCCTTCATTTACATATGAGTCAATCCTTCAGCAATACAAACATTAGTGATGCATTCCCTGCTGTCCTTCTATTTATACTCACTATTTAACCTGCAGGCATCCTGAGTTAATTAAACAAATCAATCCCATTGAGATAATTGTGTCTTGAGCAAATTAACACAATTATCCTTTTAAAAAGAAAATCCAAGCACTACGCGCTATATTTCTTCGTATAAATCATGTGCTCATTCTTCCAACTCTAGGTTCACAGCTGTCTAGGAATCTGTCTTAAAATGAAAAGTATAACAAATACACAAAACTGAGTGACATGCAGCCAGCAGCTTCTCTGTTTGCTTCACCCACTTCCACTGAAATTAGAGGTGCCCATCACAAATAAACATGTTTAGAGGAGAAAAAAGTAAGAAAGGATCCCACTGCACTGGACACTCCATAGCTCATCACTTTGAGGACAGTCATTGCTTCAAAACACTCCATTATACTGGCACTTAGAAACACAGCAAGATAAGTAAGTGATTTAGTTAACTAGATATACCAAGGGTCAGAAGCATTCTTAATCTTTTCTTCACCAGATCACACTTACAGAAATTCCTCTGGAACAAGGTTGAAGTTCTACAAACAAGATCTTAGTAGTCACTCTCTTTCAGAGACTCATGCCTCCATCACTCACATGCACTGAAGTTGCCACATCAGTTAAGCAAACACCATCATCCTTGGCCACTCACTGTGGTTTTGGCGTGTTTTGTTCCCTGGAACAGACTCAGAGTAACCCAGAGCACCCAGACCACCCCAGTTAAGATCCCACCCTCCCTCCAAGTTCTCACAACTCTGCACCAATGTGGCCAAGGACAGGTGCCTTGTTCTACCAGTCCTAGTAACAGAAGAGGTCACAGCTCTTGGCTGCGAGCCGAAGATATCTCCAGCTACCACATGAAGATTAGGAGCTACTCTGTCAGAGAACATAAGGAAAAGTGGTGAGAAGCGCCAAGCACCCTGCAACTAAAAATGGAAATCTTAGGTAAGATGCCAGTATGCAAAACCATGACCTCGTCAGCTGAAGTTCTAACCAATCCTACTCTTTCAAGAATTGGTAAAACATGTATGTAGTACATATATGATGCTGAGAACTAAGACCTCAGTCCCCCAAGACAGTTACTGTATTATTTGACATAAGCCTGTGAGCAGTGAGGGTCACCTGAATGCAAGAGACTCCATTTCACATCTTGTGAGAAACTGCTAAGCAGAAGGCAGGTAAGAGTGTATGCGTGTGCATGAGAGAGGAAAAAAAAATGTTAACGAACCTAACCAGTAATAACTGTCTTTTCATTTCTCTCGGTAGATGATTCAGGAGGGGAAAGCCACTCCTCCCGCTGGCTGCTAGGCAACAGTGGCAGCCACACAGGGCAGTCAGGCATCCAGCATTAAACTTCTTTCTCTTTCTGAGGGAATTAATACATCTTACTAAAACAGCAGCTCCAAAACTAAGCAACAGACAACTGATAACTGGTAGCAAGTTCCTGAAAGTAATTGGGGGGTGTAAGGAAGAGATGATGGGTAGTAAAGGGGAAGACAGTAAGGGAAGAAGCTGGAACGGGTAAATTAATGAAAGACACCCCATTCTCTTTGCAGAACAAAAATACAGCATTTCTTTGGGGTTTTTTAGCATACAAAAATAAAACCATTTTTCTCTTTCGGCAGACTTCACATCCATGTAGCTCTATAACCAGTGCATGCCATTGGCCCAGCAAGCACGGCTAAGATGGTAATGGTGCTGCTCCTACAGTCACTCCAAACATGCCTCTGGACCATGCTAGCCACCCAATGGCCAGCCAGCATCCCACTCTGCTAGAGGCTCCACAGCCAATCTGCTCCAGAGAGCTCCCAGCCTTAACCCCAGCCAGCTGCTCTCTCACCGAGCACATGGATTGAGCCACGGACAACATGGAAAACCAAAAACATGGGTAGCAAACTAGTCTTTTCCTTGTAGAAAATTATGGATCATTTGGATCTTTTCAGCAGCCTGGTTCACTAGACAGCTGTATTGTGTTCATCAGCACACGCAAAGTTAACCTCTTCAGCCACTCACTGGTGGTCCACAAATCTGCACTCCCCCAATGTGGCAGCTTCTATGCCACCAAAATGCTTTCCATGCTCATGTGGGAGACAGCAGGCAGAAGCAGGCAAAGCAGCCTTTTCCACAACCCCATGGCAAGAAGAAACTAGGTGGGATGCTTGAAGGGTGGTGTCACCATTTTGCAGAAGGTGAGCAGTTTACACTCACATATTGCTACTGACTATCCTAACGAGCTAGAGAGGTCTCACTAGTGTCCTGTCAGGGAAAGAACAGTAGGAGGCTCCTACAAAAACCAAGCCTTCAAGTGAGACCTACTCCAGCTGCACAGACAAGTAAGGGAAGAGGTTAGCCCCAAAGTCATACTGGTCCCAACAGGCAATCATCCCCTATCTTGTATACAGCCATTCTAAACTGCACACTGCACTCAGCATTTTCATTATCTCTACAAACTAGTGGCATGACCAGAAACTAGTTCTTAATTAAAAAAAAAAAAAAAAAAAATCTTACAAAACCGTGTACTCTTCAGGAAAGTTAAAAGAAGTAAACTTAATTTATATGGCCCATATAGTCTTCTACTAATCTGACTTCACACCACACAAAAATCAGAATGTTAACATATACACATATCCACTTCTGATTATAAAATAAACTTAACACATTGACTCACAAGAAATGGCACAAACTTTTACATTTGTATGTATCTATAAATAATTTATGACTCAGAGTCAAAATGGATAATAGATACAGCAGGAATACAGAAGTACTTTATTACAGGGCAATCTGGGAAAAAGGCATTGATATCTTATCATGAAGTGTATTTAGAAAACCAGTTCTGTGACATAGGATCCACAGACAGAGATGTCCTGTCATAAAGAATTCATTATTTACAAATATACTACAGAACACTCCATTTGCAATGAAGTACCATAAATAATTCATGCTCAAAACATGTCAGAAGCTAAGGCAGTGGTATCTTCTCTGACATCCTCACCAATCTCTCCATACTAGGTGAAACTGAACTCTCGCATAACATTGTAAAACCAGTTAAATGGACTAAATTTTCATTAAAACACAACACTTCATTCTCCACAAAAGTCCTACCCAGAAACACAATTTAGAGACCTCTATACAAGCATTGCCACTGTGGAGAGAAGCACAATTCATTTATTTTTAAGACATTAAACTGCACATATGAATTTTACTATTACTCCTGCAAATAATACCAAATTTCCAACTTGGGTCCACTGCCCAGATGCAGCAGTGTTGCACAGTTCTACCTTGTGTTTCATGCTCTGACCTGAAGTGGCAAATCCAGAAATACACAAGAAACTGAACTAGAGCCATCTTCATCTTTCTGTAAAAGCCCTTACTATAACACGCGCATCAGAAGTTCGACATGGCAATGGAAGCATGCTTGTATTTGAAATTTCCATCACATCTAAAGAAAGTAGTTTCAGTGATTAATTTATCCTATTTAATAATTTGTGTTACAACTAGCTCAGATTCATCTGGTTTCAACTTTCAGCCATTCAATCTCATTACCCCTCCTCCTACTAAACTGAAGAGCTTTTTACTCTATATCCTCTACAGATATTTGCAAAATACAACTCAAGCACTTAAGGTGAGCACATTAGGCTTGGTAGTTAAAAAAAAAATCTATTAGTAAAACAGGTTTTCCAAAAGTAATTACTCTCTCAGCTCTTTAAAACAGGGAGTGGGGTGGTGGGTAATTCTCTTGGGTTTTGTTTGTTTTGGGTTTTTGAAGTATTTTTTCTTAAAGCAGGCATGGACAAACTGGACTCTGTATTCCAGCAGTGATTCTGTGCCATCATACACTAGTAATAAATAGCTTATACTTCTGTAAGACACATTCAGCTTTTGCATCTAAAGACCATATCCATTCTGTTAGAAGTGCTGCAAGGACTCATTGTTTTGCTAGCTTTTTTTACTATTTTCTCTGATCCCTTTTAATGTAAACTGCTATGCAGAATGTAGCAAGTCCTTCCCCCTGCATAATATATAGAGGTGGGGCTGGTCTGTGCTAACATCTGTATTATTCAAATAAGTCCATACCAAAAAGGAAATTAATCCCCTGTCACAAAGGGAATGACAAAGTGTGACAACTGACATGTCATGATTTGCCATATCCCCAACTTTTTGTGCAAATTTAACACAAAAAAACTTTATTGAGTATAACTATCAGTGATTTTGAAATAAAATTACTCAGTTCTACCTTGGTTTGTAGTTATTACTCCATTCCCTTCCAAGTAATTACATTGCCTCATCAGCCATTTATACTCACTGCCATTATTTCTCTACTTGCTTAATACATGTAGACAGACGTAAGTGTGACAGGTATAAAATGCATTCCTCTCTGCAGAGAAGTGAAGAGCACTCGGTATATATTCGATATCCTCACAAGCAACAGTACGGTCGTATACTGGTCCAGTTTGAGTAGTGAATTCAGTATTTTTAAATGCAACCTTAATTCTCCCCTCACAGAAAAGCTTCATGAGTTAAAATATCCTGGTTAAGTGAATGCAGGATTGTAGCTTGTTAGGTTTTTTTAATGTAGTATCTAATAAAACATCAGCAACATTAACATTATGGTTATTAGTTTACTTAATATGATGATGTTCCATTAGACAAAAGATAATACAATTGTAGGCTGGAAATTAACTATGGAAACATGTTGATAAGGTTATATGGAGTCATGAAACTTTTTCAAATGCAGGAGCACTGTGCCTACAATACAGTTTAAACAAGTTAACTTATTTCAATTGTATATGCATAATAAACTTTCGCTCTGTACTGTCATATCAGATACTCATTCTTCCAATACAAAAATGTTTTTGTTCTGTTCTCATGAACAATAAACCATTTAATGACTATTCAAAAACTTGACTGAAGCGGAGTCACAACAACTTTTCAGAACACAGTCCTTGTATTTTCACCTCAAAAAAGGAGAATTCCTATCATTATTAAACAGCAGTAATATTTATACACAGAAGTACCATCTTAGTTGTACTACTTTTGCTTTTCTAGAGTAAAAGAACTTTTACCTTTTTGACAAATGGCACCAGTGTTGCAACAGTGCTAGTAAAGTAGCACAAAGAAAAATAGGGCAGAAGAGTCTGAATGCACCATCACAATAGAGCTGGACATCACCTGATGCAGCCTGTAGGAGAAGATTCCCTTAAAAAGTAGAGGTCTAGAAAACAGTCCTAATCATCCAAGTGCTGCTTTGCCTACATTGATTTATTTAGGGGATGAAAACACCAAAATATAGACCCAAAGGTAGTGTCCTCCTCAGCTAAAGCTTAATAGAGCTTCAGCTTTTTAATAAAGGTCAAAGAATTTTCAACACATCTCCTCAGGTCAGCATTTCTTAAGTCAAAACAGTGCAGTCATTTGTTGAACCCTAGTTCAACAGCAGAATAAATTACCAGAATTAATTACTAGCCACAAAGACTTCCCTAGGATTAGCTAAAAACATACCTGCCAGAGCTCACTTAAAAATAGTGTTTCATTCGTCAGAACTAACTAAGGACAGACAACTTCCTCATTAGTGTAATGCCCCGATCATCACATACCTGTCCCTAAACAGTCAAGCTGAGGATTTGCTTCTCTGAAAAACAGGGCCTTGGGTTTTTTGTGATGGGAGGTCAAAACATAACAGTTAAAGGGTAGCAGTTTTTTCATTTCTGAGCATGATAGTATCCCAAGCAAGTGAAAGGCAGTTCTGCTCACAGGAAGTTCACACCGCATTGTTAACTAAAATAACTGAAAGACAGCAAGAAGCTTGAGCCACCTGAGACTATGCGAATCTTCCCCATGTGCTATGAGCTGGCTTCAAGTGAACCAAGTGATTTTTATAAGCCCACATCAAGCCTGTGGTGGAGGAGCAGTAGAGCCCAGGCAAGACAGAGACACATTGAAGCTGGAGACAGCTCAGACAGGACAGCAAAGATTCTTCCTCAGTATGAAGAGTTCCTATATCTCAGAGACACCAAGTAGAATTGATTAACTCATCATTTGAAAGCACAACCCTACTGTGGACATGCAGGTTAAAATGCCACTACTACTTATTTGCTAGTGTGCTGCATAGTTGCCTTTTTTCCACTTTTTAAGTGTGACCTAAATGACAAAGTAGGCTGAGAGACTGTTTATTGAAATTTCAGATTTCTAATATAGGTTCTAACCAGACACATAGCTCTGCGCTTGTCTTTTGTGGTTGCATGTACTTCCTATTTAAGAAAAGGACTATAGCAGTTCCTGGTTTGTCACATTTTCTTCAAATAAGAGTTTGAACACCATCTTCCTCAGCTTCCTCTCTATTGGTGAGCACTCCCTTTCCTCTCACCCTGTTCAGAAACACCAGCCATCTACAAAGCTCATGTGGAACCATGACACAACGAGATGAAAGATTTCAAAATCATATCCACAGTCCATGGGCATTCTTCTTCTGTATGTCCATTTCAGTTCTCCCTTCTCCATCTATACTTTCAACTCCCAGTTTCAACTCCCAACTTCACAAATTTGGCACACTATTTTCCTTATTACTTAAGAGATACTATTAATACCCACTAGTTTGTATGTAAGAACATCAGGCACTTTGTAAAGCTTTATTCAAAGCATCCTACATCTTCCACTAAATGCATTCATTTAACACATTCACAGTACTTTTGAAGCACATATTATAATTCATCTCACAGGTGGAACTCAGAGGTATGTTCAGGCTAAACTGCCTTGCTGTTGGGCTAACCACTAGAAGAACTTATATCCCACCTCCCCAGATAGATTCTGTATGTCAGTACTTTTGGCCAATGCTTGCTCCACTGCTTCCTGCCCCACATCTAACTTCAGAAGTTGTCACACCTTCCCTCCTTCATTACCACACTCTGGCAGAACTTCTCAGACATCTTTTTCCCCAAGGATTTCCTGAGATTAAGTAATTAAATCATTAAGGAAGAAGTTCATCACCTGTTAAGGAAACTACTCACATGAACAACATTCTTGGCAACAGCAACCTGTATGGCTGTGTTTCTATATCCCAGATACCAGCCACGCTGCCTGAACTTGAAAAGCTGATGTCAACCCCTTCCAAATGAAAAGAATATTCTTGGGGTCTGGTCTTTAAAAATAATTTCCCTGGATAAGTGACACACTGCTGGTAAAATACCGCATAAGTCTCCATTTGTTTTAAATGAGAGGAAAAGAATGTGGAAAGTCAGTCTTTCCCTCCTCGTCTTTCAACTTGTCTTCAGATACACTTTCATGTAATTGTATAAAAGTATTTCTTTAATAGGAACTAATTATAAATACATACAAAAGAGGACAAGCAACCAGTAATGGACTGACACTTTAATATTATGCATCATCTGACAACATAAAAAAAAATTTCAAATTTGATCAGTAGAAAAAACCAAAAGCGTGTATGAAAAGAAGGCAAGCTAAGCAGCACAGGAACTCCTAACCATATATAATTCACTAAGACATTACTTGTTTTGATTCTTGTGCTAGGACCCATCAACACGTCATCTGGACACAAGGCTCTCAATTCCTTGTTTTATTAAAAGTACTTTTGCAGTGAAAGAGAATACCTCATCATAAACAACTGCCAGCTATGGTTTTGCTAAACAGTGGCCATTGCTACTTTTACTCAAGTCTCACACAATGAGGTTTCACCAGAAACCAATTAAATAACTCAAAATTATCCTACAGATGACCCTTAACCATCTGCTAAATCTATATTATACAACAGTTTTCATCTTCTGTGCCTCAAGTAGTCAAAGCCACAAAGCATCTCGAGACTATACTCTTCACTAGGGTATTCCTAACACATCCTCTCGTCCCTTCCATATCCTCACACCATGTCTGGAAAGTGAAGAAACAAGAACAAACCCTCACTTGCCTCCAATGCTCAAATCAAAACTGAGGAACAATAGGTGGTCTTTCCAACAAAGTGACAGATGGAGCATGCATTTATCCACTGTTACAGATATAACACAGGCAAACTTCAATACACCAGTAGTATTTATCATGAGTAAATCTCATCTGAGCCTACAACAGATGGACAAATGTAAAGTATTCCCCTGACCAGTCAGAAGATGGCTTTGGTGGGAGAGTACCCTTACACCAGCCTCCACAGACTTCCCATGCTGCCCCAAGCAGATTACTTGAATCATTTCAGAAATGGGTGCAGTGAGATGCATAAAATGAGGCTGTATACAACATTCGTTACAGAAGTAAATGTCTTGACTTCTTAAATCTCCAATAGGTGTGTTCAAACACTATACTCACAGGCAACTGTTATAATAAATCATGAAAATTGTATACTGTCAAGGCTTGGTATTTGAAAGCAAAAGGCTAATGAAGCACTAAAGCAACAAGCTTTTCTTCCTTCTGATAAAATGGAGGAGGAAAAACAGACCCAACCCTGTTGGCACAATTTGTAAAGAAATTCCTTTTGACAATTTATGAACTTTTTTCTTTAGCCTGTTTAACAAAATTACTTCAACAGTATAAAAGTTGGCAACACAGCCATCTCAGAAAAGGAAAGTTGTTCTATTCCTTATTGCTAAGCAGTGCGTACATGCAGACACACAAAACACTACCACTCACACGAAGTTGAGAGATATTCATTTAGTTTTAGCCAAGTCTTTGTTACACAGTAAATTTGACTATTAGTTGATGGCAAACATACAATTGTCTGGTACTTAATCTCATATAAGAAATAGACCAAAAGAGTCTAGTTCTAATATTAAATTCTACATTAAATTTATATTAAGTTTCACAATCAAAAAGAAAAAGTGGTATGAATAGAATTCACTAGAAAAATGCTTCTTCACCAAAAAAAAAAAAAACACACTACCCCTCCCACAATAATTAAAAGAAATAATTCAGAGTTGTAATTATAGTCATACAAAGCCAAACTGCAAAGCACAAGAAGTCCAATTTAGAGATTCAAAATCCTGTGTTATCTCTAATGTACAGCATGTGCCCCTCTTCATCTCATAGTTTTTCTTTGGTATTTTGCGGGCCTGATGAGATGTTGTCCATTGCCATTACCATGGATCTGAAAGGAAACGTGAAATCACTTCGTGTTATCTGCACAGAACATGAAACTGGGAGCAACAGAAAGGAGAAAACAAATCAGGTTACTTTCTGGAAAAGTGTATTTTTTGCTAGGTATAGTTTATCTGAACAGGAGCTGGTTTTAATACAGCAATAACACAAAGTTACAAAGTCCTAGGAATGAAAAAAAAAACCCCAAACATCAGAGTTACCCTTGGGGAATTACATTTGGGAAGGCAATGATCCCGTAAAAAAAGTCTGGGGGTCACAGCAGACACAATCTAGACACTAAACTTCCTGCAGGAATCTGCAGCTAAGCAAGGAAATGTAGCCTCTGGACAGATAAGAATATTATTTTGTATAAAGCAAGGCAGTGAAGGAGAGTATTATCTAAAGAACAATAACACCAAAAGCAACATGCATTTCTGGTCTATTCACTTCCAGAAAGAAAATACCACAAGAACAGCTAAAGATTCAGAAAATACATGTTATACTAAGAGTTTTGAAAGTCTGCATATTTGGCTTATCAAGTAGAATAATGGTTATCAGTGACTTACTAAAAAAATGGCTGGATGTCTCTACCGAAATTTACTCAGAAGATAAAAAATACATTAGCCAAAACAAAGCCCCCAAAGATGCTGCTGGGCAGCAGATCATGTTTTGAACAGTTTAGAATTAATCTCCACTGCCTAACTGTATATAATTAAAATTGATTGATATTTATTACGTTCATAAACTTGCCAACAGCAAGTCTGCAAAACGAAGAATCCACTAGAATCACTTCGTATTACTCAGCTGACCACAATCCTGTACAACTTCTCTAGCATTTACATCTTCCACAATTTGTAGCAATGCTTTCCACTCAAAAATACAGACGTCTGTGTTTAAGTAACTTCAACCAGTATGACTCTTGGAGTACGTCTCCTCAGAAGTTGTTCCTTACCACCAGAATCAAAGTTCATTTGTCTTCAAATAGCACCAAAGCCTCATTTCAGGGTATTCAAGGCTTTTCCTAGAGCTCCAGGCCAGACTGCAGTTCACCATTCTGCTGCTCTAATCTTAACTGGTGCTGGAGACTCAGATTTCTGTGGGGCTAAAGGAGGAACATAAAATAATTCCCAAGAAGAATCACTCATGGCAGATCTGAGCACCAAAACTTACAATACTCACACTTTTGTCTCTCTACTTTTTAACTCATACTGAACTGCATTAAACAAGAACACCTGGACAACACATTATATTACAGCTCTCCAAGGATAAAGAGAACAGAAGTTTGCCATCCTGCTATGACATGCGTGAACAAAACACAAGTACTTCTATATCACAAAAGAACTGCCTAACATCATCTTGGAGGGAAATCATTATTTACAAATGGGATGTGTCTCCCACTGTCATTTAGAGTTAGAAGCGAGCATCTCTGTAAAGTAACAACAGAAGTTATCGATTCACTGTACAAGTTACCCATACAGCAGGGACACCAACAGCTGCCTGTCCTGTACAAGTCCACCATTCAAATGGATGGATGAGGGGCAGTCCTCAGCTCCTTAAAATATTCAGCGTGCAAGAGGAGTGGGAAGTTACCACCTGCAACTGAGGGCCAATCATGAACCAAGAGAGCACAATTTTCTGTGGAAGATTAACAGCAAATAAGCTTCTGCTGTTCTCAGAGCTCTGTCTGGGTACCTTAACTAATATTTTCCTTTAATTTAAATATCTTAGGGGTTTTAACCTAAGTTAAACCTCATATGTGAATTTTGCAGCTTTTCACTCAGTGGGTTCCCCCCAAAGCTATTTTTATACTTGTTTGCTTTTTTAAAATGGTAAGTTACTGGCACATCTCAGGTTGGCAACCAAGACAGAATCTGGAAACTGCACAGCCTCCATGCTAAGTAGGTTTTAAAATAAAAAGAAGAACATTTATCTACCTTGCTATACTCGCGGCAAACCATTAGCCTCACTGCTAGGACTTCACCTTCAACCTCAACTAAAACTTCCCTTTTTGACTGTATCTGCCACCTTGTCTTTAATTCATTTGGGAAAGGTTTGATATGAAGAGTGGACAGTCAAGAAGGGAGTTGTGGAGAAGAAGGGGAGGAGAGTGGGACAAGATTCAAATGGTCAATAATAGTGGCTAACACTTCAGCACTGAAAATCAACATGATCAGTTTCATAAGTTAACTGGGAAAAAAATGCCAGAAGAGTCCCCACAACCCGTTGTGTTCTTGGAGCTGGAGTTTCTCAAAAAAAGCCTCTCCATACCAATGGTAACAATACACGGTAGGATCTCTTGAGATCTGAAGAACAATAATTTTTCATCTCAGTAGTAAGTTACGAAGGAGTACTATCCCCTTTTTACTGACAAGGGAGCTGACTCAAAGACAACCACGGGAGTTGCCCAAAACCACAGCACTACTCATTAGCAGAGCTGCAGTTAGAAGTTCCCGACTGCCAGTGCTATTTCTGAGTACTGAAATTGGCGGCTGCCCTAGAGCCACGGAGCTGGTACCCTGCACGCTCATCAGCTAGAGCTTCACCTGCAGCTCACACCATGCCTCTGAGCTCCGGTGACACCACCATCAGAGAAGGAAGAAAGAAGGATGTGTCCAGCCAGGGTGGTGGGCTCAGCGATGAGCTGCACCTGCAATGCTCGAGTCATACTGCAGATCCGCTCTGGCAAGTGCCCCCCAGGAAAGGACAGGTGAAACCCACAGGGTCTGCCCTGATGCTGCCTTTATGCCTGTGTTCCACTGGAGCCCAGGGAACTTGGGCCAGAAAAATAACCCTAAGGAGAAGTCAAAGTTGATAGTTTTGCCAGGTTTAGTACCCTGCACTGGTTCACTGCTTGAGGTGAAAGATGGGCAACATGCATCCCTGAGACTGCAGTGCTGAATTACACTATCTTGTTTGTGCTTTGTGGACTCTGAGAGGAACTTCAGACTAGTTCACTTCTCAAGCAAAAGCTGAAATGGCTCTTTCCATCTGATCTCCATGGATTTAACGTGCATTTTACATTACTGATTTCAGTTTCTCTTAAATTGTGTAAGGCAGCAAAGTTATTTACATCTTGCAGAAACAGCCAGCTTAGAAAGACATTGTACAGCAAAATGTGGCATTTTTAGTAAGAATAGATTGGAAAGTATTAAATAGGTTAATTTTCCATCTCAACTTTTACAGAAGCAGCACCATTCTTATAGCAAGCAGCTTGGGAAGCCCAGTGTGACAGAGAGGGGAAGTGAGTATTCCACTTTTACATTAAAAGCAGAACCACAGAAATTCACTTTTCTCAAACACAATTAGTCTTAATTTGTATTTAAACTTACACCTAGTCCTCTGTTACATTTGTTGAATGTATTCCCACTGCTTTCTATATTCCACCTGGTAGCTGCCTATACCGAGTTCTCCAGACATTACTTCCAACTCACTTGATCCTTTGAAGCTGACAGTTACCTACACATTCAGGCACTGAAGTAATTTATTCTTTTAGAAGTGTTAAGCATTTACAACTTGAAATATCAGACTGTGCAAATATTCAGATTTTCTGGAAGAAAAGGAGAAAGCATTTACCTTGATGTCTACATTTATGTAGGCATTTTCCTCCCCCACCCCCTACTTTGTTATCTGAAGCTTGTCCTTACACACAAGAGATCTCCCATTTTTCTCCCTGTGTTTTCAAGGTACCTTCCACATATTGTGACAAAACAACTGAACAGCATAAGGAAAGGAACTCAAATTACTTGTTACCATCTTATTCAAATAAGCTTTCTTATTTTGCAATATTTTCCAAGATGGCTTCTGTGAAGACAAAAACATTCACAGGCAATGTCAAAGGAGTTTATTAAAACTTATCTAGCAGTGATACAAGAGTCGTGCACAAACACAAGAAGAAACTACAACACACCAGTTTAGACAGAAATCATTCTCTGACTTAGTCTCAATTTTGTCTCAAAATCAAGTGCTACTCAATTAAACAAAAACAAACAAAAACAACCCCAAATACACCACCACCACATCCAAAATGCAAGGAAACAAACATTTCAATGAGTTACCATAGTTCTGCACATGTTAAACTAGGGTTTTCACTGCCAAGACTCATTAAAAAAGAGCAACCAGAAAATGTTTGTAAAACAGATTGCTATTATAAAATGCATTAACAGCTATTAATAATAGAATATACATCAACTTACTGCTTTTCAGATAATCAATATTAATTGGGAATCTAATTTGGAACTGCTAAGGCAAGTGACCTTGGAGCTAGAATTCATCATATTTAAGATAACTGTGGGTGAAAACAGGCCTGCTCACAGTTACTTCCTTATCATTCTTAAATGACATTGTGTCATTTCCTTCCAAGTGCTCAAAGTAACTTATCTCATAAATGTACTTCTGGAAATAGATTAGGCCTTATAGAACAATTTTATATTTATGATTCAAGCTATCAGGCAAACTTCATGTGAAGCCTGACTTGCAGTTCACAAGGGTTTCAGTCTTCTTGGAAAGAAGTAGAGTAAAGACACAGTGAAATACAAGGGAAGGAAAAAAAATATTGAGTGAAAGATCTGGCACCTATCAACATCACTGCAAGCTCGCCAAGTCTTGTAATTTCATCATCAGGCTTCAGGCATACTAAAAGAGCTAATATTCATCTTTTTTATTTGATCCTGTCACATAATCAACAGGATGGATGCCAACAGCCAGGCATTACAAGGAAGTCACCATGACTAGGATTAAAACAAGATTACTCCCTCTACAGATGGGACCATTTCTTATTGCAACAACAGCAGCAAGAAACACATCAGTGTTTCAGAAGTAACCCTCCAGAAGAAGAAATATCAGGGAACAGGTCAGGAAATATCTGTGAAAACTGTATGCAACCAATGGAAAACATGGACAGGAAGCACAGACAGGACCTGAAAGCATGACTGGGACAGGGCGTAGATGCCTGTCTAGAAGGATGGAAATCAAAATGTAAACAGGAAGAGGGAATGCATTAAAGGAGGGTTAAAAAAAAACCCCAACACTGATGAAGTAATATTAAGGGTTAGCTGAAAGAATGAGGGACAGGGAATGGATGAAGAGAACCTGAGATGGTATCACACAAAACGAGGGTAGAATATTTTCTTCTAAAGATGGAAGACAAGAAGTAGTGGAAAGTGTCATTTCTTCCTCCCAGAATCTCATTTTAAAGCCAGTCCTGCATTTGTTAGGGATCTGGCTCACAATTCACACATGTCTCCGGCTGGCAATAAAGTTGTGGTGAGAGAGGGAGTCATGGCCTCAAGCTGCAGAACTTACTAGAGGCAGAGCCTCCATAGTGGCTGCTTTATGAGGAAATAGGAGGGAGAGACGGTACAAAAGCAGCCAACTGCTGTGCCACAAGAACTGCCCATGTTATACCACATGGCATAAAAGAAGAGTAGTTAAAATTTATCTACATAATAAATATAAACTTTATATACGTAT
The DNA here is from genome assembly GCA_033558105.1 of Coccyzus lansbergi. Taxonomy (NCBI): domain Eukaryota; kingdom Metazoa; phylum Chordata; class Aves; order Cuculiformes; family Coccyzidae; genus Coccyzus; species Coccyzus lansbergi. The sequence continues at coordinate 157,262 of JAUMJK010000678.1, read as the reverse complement.
ATCAGTAGTAACCTCTCCAAAAAATACAAGCAGATGAGTTTGTACAACTAAGGTGCTGTCCCACGTGCATGCCAAAGAGGTCCCCAGCACCAAACTGATACCAGACAAAACCAACTGTATCTGCTAACTGAAACTATCCCAAACATCAGCATTTCTTCCTATTCCATACTGGTCATGCTGCTTTTTGTCAAGACCATACACACACAAGCGGCAGAGTGGTGGTGGGCACTGCATAGCTCCAGCTACAGCAGAGTTAGTGGCAGGTGTGCGATGGGATGGTTGCTGGACTGCCAGCATACAGAGCAGTGCCAGCACAGGCTGGGCTTAACACGCTCTAAGTAGTCCTGAAAGTAATTTTAATTACTAGTTCTTGGCGTATAGGCAGACTGATTAAAATGTGTGCAAGTGAAGAAGCTCATTTACATAACAAGCAAGGTATGCATGTGAGGCGCTTTGTGTAATAGCACTGCAAACTGCAAGACCTCTCACCTGGAGGGTTGTATTTTACTAACTATACATGTGTAAGACCACCTTTGGGTAGAAGGTAAGCCATTAAATAAAATATTGATAATCCAATTCAACAGTAGCAGGAAAGAGGGTAGTCTGAATGGACAAAATGCCTAACTCCTGTTAAAAAAAAAACCAAAAAACCACAACAAAAAAACTAAGCAGCACACAAGTCTGATTCTTGTATACTCCAGGCAGTGCCAAGAGCCATTTCAAGTTCTTGCTTGGGCAGCCACCCTCCAAAGACTAACTCTTCTTAGCAAACAAAATTTAAATGGAAAAATCCACCCCCAAAACCTTGAGTTTCTATTAGAGCTACATCTCCAAAACCACGGAATAATTCATGTCCTCATACAAAAATATCATGCATTTAACTGTTTACAGCACATTTTCAAACAAACAGACAAAAAGAATAATAGGGATTTTTGAGGCCTGTAAATGGCATAAAGCCCAACAAGACAGAGGAGACAAAGTGAAACACATAAGTGATACAGCTAGATAGTCACAGAGTGGATTTTAAGTTCAAAGACAGCAACAAGTCCTATATAACACTGCTGCTGTGTTTGGCTGGGTTTGAACATGGCTATTCCAGCACCTAAGAGTTTTAAAGATATCTACTCTTCTCTGTTACTGGAAGCCTCTGAACCATAAACTGAAAGAACAAAAATTTAAAAAAAAAAATTATAAAAATACCAAACTTACAGCTTTCTTCAGCATGTTACTGACAGCAAATACTCCTTTCAAATTGAAACTTAGAGGTTTTCTACTCATATACACTCTGTCCTAGTAAAAACAGTACAAATTTGAAAAAACTACAACAGGAAAAAACAAGTTCTAAAGCATAGAAGTTAAAACAGCTCAAAGATCATTTTACCTTTCAAAACTACAGGACAGGTAGAAGGATATCTCAAAACTGATCAAAACCTCTTTCACTTCATCTGTTACTGTAAAAAAAAAAATCTGAAACAGTAGGATAAGTATGACCTATCTTGCTAACCCCCACACCTGTAAAGGCAAACATTTTTGCCTTCTGGACTTTGTAGATCAATTCACCAGGACAAAGGACTGGGACAGAAGCTGTATAGAAAGAACAAGATGGTCTCTGCTCAGAGGGTGAGGGGCAAGTGTAACTTAAAATCTCCTTAACTATTTGCCAGAAACGTTTGTCTTCAATGCAAACATGAAGCCAATCAGACTGTTTTCGGTAGAAAGATGTTTATCTTTCTCTCTGTCTCTTACCTTATCAGACACATCTCCGTGTCCTATTCAAAACCCAGCAAGCCATAAAATTCCATCTGTAACAAAAAGAAAAATCCATTAATACCTCCTGATAACCTTAAAACAAAAGGCTAATAAGCAGCTCAAGAAAAAGTTAAATTTCTGCTGCTGTTCCGTTATGATCTACACCCCAGGCAAGTCACCCTCCAGTCTGTGGCAATCTGGGTAACCTGGACATACAGGTATTAAAGTTGTTGTAACACATTCTATAAGAAATGTACTCTTCCTCCTTCAACAAGGATAACAGAGGTGACCAAAGTCTGCAGGTTACCCTGTTAAGTCATAAATAAGTCTGCAGCATCTTCTCATTAAGTTAAATGAGCATCAAATTACATAATGTGAATGGCTGTAAAATGAGACCAGTGGAAACGGTTAGAAATAATCACAGCAATATTGTATATAGCAGAGACAACTTTCCATCAGTGTATCAAACCTGGGCATGTAGCACTTCATCTCCAGGCCAAGAAACAATAAACATGCAAGAAATGGACGGAAGAAAGCTCTCAAGCACAAGTTTAAATTACACCTACCCTGAACAAATACATTTAATTTCTTAATACCTTAACAAAACAACCTTTCACTGCAACAAGAGATGATTTTATTATGTAGGTAAACACGATGCAGTCCATTATACCTGAGGTTGGGTGCACGGCACTCTTTCCTCTAACAAACAGAAGTGCTACCTTGTAATTGTTAGTAAAATTTACAGTCGTGACAAACTTAGGCTTGAACAAACACTTTTCCATGGTACTACTAAGAAAAGGTAACATGACCTGCAATCCAGCCAGTCCATGAGTCACTAGGGCAAAAGAGAAATCCCCCACCTAGCAACTTTGAAAAGCTTAAGAGTCTGCTGAGAATGAGAAATAAGAATCAAGGATCTAAAAAAATCAAACAGAACAACCCCTCCACACACTCTTTTAGCCTTTCCAACATCCTGTCCACAAGCCAGACTGAAATAGGCCAGAATTGTGCAAAACTGAGATCGCACACTATATGAGAGAATACTACTTAAAAAACCAACCAAACAAAACACCATACAACAAACCCAGAAACCCAAAAACATGCACCCAACACCCCAAAAAGCAAAACAATCCTTAGTTTTTCAATCCATTTATCTGAACGATGATATCTGAGGGACAGCAATGGAAGGATCTGAAGCCAAGAGTTTTAATGTAGTGATGCCACAAAGTTATTCCCACAACTGAAATACAAAACTTGGAAGCAAAAAAAACATTAGGTTTCAGGAATCTGACACTCCAAATCTGCACCCTTGCTTTGTTTTTCTTGGACATCGAGTAGCCACAGTGCCAGACCCCAGCAGGAACTGCAGGTGTTCAGTGCTACACAAAGGTGAACTCCTTGACCACACTGCGTTGCTGCTTCCCCAGCAAAGCAGGGACGGCAACACATGGATTCTCAGCCAGGAGGGATGCTTAGGAGCCACAGTCCAAATTGTCTGCGCTGGAACACTTCTCTCTTCCCTGTCAAAGGGTACATTAGTATACACCTAAAATGCTAAAAGCAAACCTTTCATCCAGTGGATACTATTTTATCATCTACTGATCACAGAATGGTTTGATTTCGAAGGGACCTTTAAAGGTTATCTAATCCAATACCTGCAGTTGAGCACGGGCATCTTCATCTAGCTGAGGTTGTTTGGAGCCAACCTGACTTTGAATGTTTCCAGTGTTCAGACTCCCAACACCTAACTGGGAAACCTGTTCCGGTGTTTCACCACTCATATTACAAAAAAATCAAAAACATCCCTTTCTCATAGCTAGTTTGAATCTACCCTCTTTTAGTTTGAAACTAGTATTCCTTGTCCTGTCTCAACATGCCCTGCTGAAAACTTTGTCCCAAACTTTCTTATAACCCCCCTTTAAGTACCAAAAGGCTGTGATGAGGCCTTCCTGGAGCCTTCTCTTCTCCTAGCAGAACCCCAATTCTCTCAGCCTTTCTTCACAGAAAAGGTGTTCTGTGCCTCTGATCATTTCTTTGGTCATTGCCTGGACCTGCTCCAACAGGTCCATGTCTTTGCTGAGTGGAGGGCTCCAGAACTGAACACAAGTACTCCACATGTGGTCTCACAAGAGCGGAGTAGAGGCGCAGAACCACCTGCCTCAATCTGCTAGCCACACTTCTTTTCACGAAGCCCAGGATACGGTTAGCTTTCTGGGCTGCAAGAGCACACTGCTGACTCCATGTCCAGCTTTTTATACACCAGATACCCTCAAGTTCTTCCAGGCAGGGTTGCTCTCAATTCCTTTATCCCCTAGCCTGCATTGATACTGGGAGTTGCCCTGACCCAAGTGCAGGACCTTGCACTCTGGCTATCATTTATTTTAAGGCATTATCAGAAAAATACAACATAATTTTACCACTATTGGGGTCTTGTTATTGATTCTTTCTTGGTCTGTTTTTTTTGGTTTTTTTGTTTTTTAGTTTTTTTCCTATGAGGAAAGCATCTTTCGTCCATGTGACAAAGAATTGAATATAAGAGAGCTACTATCCAAAAGCTCACTTAAGTATCCCTAGCCTCCTATTCTCCTGCCAACCCAGTAAAATTCCTCAGAACACAACCTCTTCCTGGCTATTTTCAGAAAGACTGCAGCAATCATACAAGAACAATGGGGAAGTTTGTTTTACTCTAAGAGTAAATGTTTTGCAGCTTCCAATATAAATATTTTAATTAATGGATTTTTTTTTTAACTCTCTATTGCCCTACTGGTGTTCATGCTCCTACAAAGGTACCATGGCACAAGCAGCACTCATCTTCTGTAACAGAGAGAAATACAACACAGAAAAAGACGTGTTGACTTCAGAAAAGGCACCCTCATAAGCAAACCAAAGCTCACTGAACATTTGCTGGGGAGCGAGGTATCTAAGGTGAAAAGAACTTTAAAAAGCTCATTTCCTGCATCAGGCTACGGGTTTATGTTGGTTCCCGTCATGACAGCAGTCCTATTTTAATAGCCAGCTTGTAGAAAACCACAACCTAATCTGTTTCCAAAACAACACTGCACCCAACAACCAGGCTATAAGGAAAAAGGAATTACTATCTCTTCGCCACAGCCATCAATACAGTGGCTTCTAACTACCCTATCACTCAGCTTCTGTTCCACAGAAATGTTTAAACCTTCTCTTAATAATTCATAAACCAAGAGTTGCAGACTCTGTCAGTAGGACAGAACTCCAATTCACTCTCTCTGGGCAGGACTGTTTTGGTACTACACAAGGTGGCTGGACAGAGATATCAAGCCACCCCACACATGCTCCTCTGGTGGTTCCTGGACCCAGCAGCACAACCCAGGATGCTCTGCCACTCTGAATGGTGCTGGACCCCACAGAAACCACCTCCTGCCTCTGCTCCGAATGGTGCCTGTCCCCACAGAAATCATCTCTTGCCTCTGCCCCCAGATAAGAGGTCAGAGTTTGGATGCGATGTCATTAGCAGAAGGCTGTCATTCAAGATTTTTTAATTTTCTTTTTCAACAAAGCAAGACACAGATGGTGCTAATCCTTCTTTTCCAAAGCCTGACTTGAACATGAATGTAGACATATCTGAGCTGGAAAGCTCAACCTTATAGTACGTTTCTGATGAATTGCACGGTACTGTACCAACCAGTTCAGTCTGAATCAGTCCCACATGGTAGTGTTTCCCTTCCTCTGTTTTTAACTGAATGAGAGGTTTTGTTCCTCTTGCACTGAACCTTACCACGTCCAATGACTTAACATCATTCTAGAAGTTCAACAAGCAGCTCCATAGGAATTCCCTGCAACTGTCCGCAATACACATGCTGCCCTAGATAAAATCTTCACCACGTCTTTCCAAAAAATACTACATTGTTACCCTTCTACCACCTCATGCAAGTTGCTGGTTATATGCTTGTAAGATTTCCCAGACTGTCATTCTCACAATCACTGTTCACCATCAGGAGGTCCACCGGCTCCAGGCCACCAGAATGGTGGCACACTGGTGGTAGCATTCTGCTTGTTGCATCCCGCTGGGTGGCATCAAGCACTGGCAAGCACGGAGGATGGGAAGAGTCCAGTAGGCCTCTTTCCCACAGAGGCTACGAACAAGAACTGAAGGAGTAAGACGTCCTGATTGCAGTTCATGGAGAAAAAAAAAATTTCATAGTTCTAAATTCGTAAATGCTGACTATCAACTACTCTCCATCAGGATGAGGTTGTGGGAATACAGAATGCCTGGTTGCTACTGTAATGAAATCCTCTGATTTGGTAGCAGCAGGCAATATCAGAAACAAGAAGACAATCGCTGTTTCTGCACAGACAGTCTAAGGATGGTGCTCACACAGAAGGAAGCAGATGCAAGCAGACACATCACCCCTCATGGTGTGTGCCCACCTCCGTACCTCTCTCCTGTGAAGGGTAAACAGAGACCAAAGGGCAACAACAGCAGAGAAGTCCCCTTGTAGTAGGGTTATTCTGAAATACGTGTTTGCAAGACCTTTCCTGTTCCTGCTAATGCCATGAAGTGAAACCAGATCTCCTGATCCTGCATTTGAGTGCTACCAACCACTGCTGTGATTGGACATGGCTGTACTACTTCAGCATTAACTTCCACCCAGGGAAAAACTTTAAAAAAAACAAAACCAAACATTTGTTTCACCATATTCCCCATCACATTTCCTGGCCATAAACAGAATATTGAAACACAGAGTAAGAATGAAAGACATCAGTATCTCTGCTCAAAATAAAGCTCTCGCAAAACTAATTCATACCATTTTTCACTCATGACCCCAGCGAGGAAGCAGATTTTGCATCAAGACCTTAACACACACAGACTCTGGACAGAGATCTCTTAGCAAGTGAGTGAGCTAAGTCTTATGCCAGTCTTTCCATCTTCCTCTCTGACCCCTTCTAAGGAGCCACTGCACTTCACTTTTTCATGTGCCTATTCCATCAGCAATGTGAAACACACAAAACCATACTGGACTCCCTGTGGTCCTGTCATCAGGGCAATAAGTAGAAATGCCCCCCGAAGAAGCAGCACGCTCACAAGTTTCCCATGCCCACAGGATGGAAAAGAGTCAGGAGAGAACAGATGAATGTTAATCTCTCATCTTTGCCTCCAGCAACAGTCTGTACTCTCCCACGCAGAGAAAAGGGAGGCTGTACATTCTGTATAGGCCAAAGTGTCTGGAAAAAAGCAGAGAGAACACTAATAGCAAATGTTCTTCTCTATCGATTCTCTTAGCATAAGGAAAGTGAAAGTCAGGCACTGAGTTGCTGGTGGAAGATGAGACCATAAGGTCTTTAAGGGGCTGCTTTTATGCACATCATAGAGGTCGACTACTCTGGATTGTAACAGTTAAATATATTCACTACCTAAAATATTCTGCTCATACACTGCTTTTACTGTATGACTTCTCATGGGGATTACTTTTATTTGCAGATAGTATTTTGTCTGATGACAGGAACATAGAAAAAGGACCCAAGATCACACTCCATTCTGGATGCTAATTCACAAATGCAGGACTCCTCTGTAGCCTACATGCCTCCAAACACCTACTTCCTATCCATGAGTAGGTAGCCAATAAGCACGTGAAATACCAAGCTTGTTGCAGTCACCACCACACACTTCAACTGATTTGTGTCTCAAAGGTGTCTATCAGCAAGCAGAACTGTACATGTCCCAAATGAGAGCATGGGGGAGAAGTTCTAAGCAGGAAACAGTCTTAGATTAGCACAGCTCACTCAAGTGTAGTGCTATGGTCAGATTTGGGTTTGATTTGCAAACCTTGATGTCATTGCTTATGAAGATGCTTGAAGTCTTGTTTAAAAAGCAAAAAATAAAAGCCAGAAAGCTAAAATAATCACACAAATAAAGTTGCCCTGGCAGCAGTCAGTACCTTTAAAACCTCTGTAAGATGCAACTTTCTTAACCCCTCTTTTACAGCATCTTGCTTCTTGCTTTCCTGTCTCCTCATCCAGCTGAAGGCAGTCAATCAGAGGGGTGACAAACAGTTCTCCCGCAAAACGATGCAGTAGAGGGAACGATGAGAGCATCTCCCTGCTGTGGGGGCCTAAGGCAATACCAGCCACCTCCAATCTCCTCAAATCCTTGCTGCAAGAGAAGCACTTTGTTGAGACATCTTACAAATAAGCATCCAAGTCCAACTCCAACCTGGCTCCAAGGAAACCTTGAATGGCACCCCTGCCAGCTAGCAAATGACTTCCAGCTCTCTCACCATTAATTCCAAAATTAACATACCAGGAGTCATCATATTGCCTGAAGACAGTAGATTCTACCTCCAAACACATGCACCAGCAATTTGTAGCAATGGGTTTGATTATGCCAATATCTGCCCAGTAAAAACCACTCCAAAACAGGTCACTCACTTAGCCTAACTCATGATAAATCACAGTAGCAGAAACATAACGCAACTAGTAACTTGCTCAAGGGCAAGGTGAAAGTTTTTCTCTCCCCCTTAAAGAGAGAACTTAACTGAAAATGGGGCGTCCCACTACTTAATGTTAGTATTTATTAATATTTGGGCTTCAGCTCTAGATAAACAGACAAGAATCTCCCTGCCTGTGCACGTATTTAAGACTGTTTACACAAAATCCAAAAGGATGTGCTCTTTTTATAAATAATTTGATCTGACAACTACATTAGAAAAAAAGCACAACTTGAGGCTACATAGAGAGGCAAAACACTTGGCTACTGATGTCTAAACAAGGGGGAGGGCAAAGACTAAACATCAGAGTCACTAAAACTCAGCAAATGGTTTATAGTTGAAAACAAGCAAATAATATAGTGCATATCCAACAAGCACCAAACTGCAACTCCTCCTAAACTAAATTTTAAAGCTGTGCTTGCCATCAGATCATTTTAAGTATTCAACAGAAGACTCTCCTAAATGTAAACCCTTTATCTGTCACTTATACCTGACCACACAGGCCATCCACCAATGTCATACTCCTCCGATATGGTACACATAACACATTAGAAAGAACACTTGTGGAGTCACAGTGCCAGGTAGCACAGACAGCACAGGAACAAGTTGAGACTTCTCTCTCCAAGGAACAAGGAGAAAAGGTTCCCAAAAAATGTAATGGTTGAACTCAAACCCTATGTTTCATTTTCCTTTGTCACATGCTCCCACTACATGCGCATATATGGTTGTAGCTATAAGTGTATGCAGTGTGCTTAAGATCAATCACTTTGCATGCCAGTACAATGGGGGAAACAGAAACCCTGCACACAAGAAACTATACCCTATAAAGAAACGCTAAAATTTGCTCTTCACTTTAGTCAAATGAATAAACTTAGTCTGTTTCCAGTTTTGTTTTCCAACTGAAAATCTGTGAACAGCAACAGAATACTATAATCAGTCTCAAAAGATAATCAAAGAGCTACCCAAAATCGAGCAGATGCCATAAGATGAGCAAATGAGGCAGTTTTGGTGATGTCCTGCATTGTCTCCTGCAAGTCATAATGCCAGGTGGTATTCCTAACACAATGCACAAGGACATGCTATGCATTTAAAAGGAGAAGCAATCATGAGGTCTGGATGCAGGAAGAAAGAATACTTACAAGTCTTTCAAAAAAGGAAATTTTAGTGTAGCTAACTTTTGTGTTGGTATTGATGCTATATATACAGTATCTGAGATACATTATCAGTAAGGAGTATCTGACAATCAAATAGAGTGCTGCAATTTTAAAATGACTTATTTCTGACCCAGAGGAGCAAAGAAGACTACAAGCATTTAACTTGAAATCATTGACCACATGCGGTAAGAAAGGCTTGCCAGGATGTGATCCTTAATTATGACTTCATCCTGCCCAGTTCCCTTCAAAAGGGATCAACTGAGACATCTTGCCCAAAGCAGCTCCTACAGAGCTCAGCCCAACCAAAAGAGGAGACTAGGGTGCCAAAAATAACAATAAAAAAGTTTCCCCCTCAAATAATGAGGTATCCCTTATAATTCAGACCCATAAAATCAGATCTGTGAAGTTCTAAATGGAGTCGCAGCAATATTTTATTACAGCATAAATCTTCCTTACACCCAAGTAAAGATGCCTAATAATTTAATATGCTTTTTTTTTTTTTTAATCTGGAGCTTGTAAAAAATTGCCTGAAATAGGCCTCTCTTTTACAGTCCATTTTCCATATAGGCATGAATTCCAAAATTTAACTGATTCACATTCTTTCAAGGGAAAAACATTTGCAAATGTTTACATGTAGACTAAGAAAGGTTGTAATTATCTCTCTTGGGTTTCTTAGATAGGTCAGTGCATATCCTATAAAGGCATTTGTATTATCCATGATATTCACTGAGCAGCGGAACACATGGAAAAGAACTACACCAACAAGTATAAATTTCAGAAGAGTGGGATTGCAGAGCCAGAACTTTCAGACCCCTTTTTTTGAACTTCTAATAAGTTTCACAGTACTTTTTTTTGCTGAAATGGATTACTACACAAAGAGCTAAATTGCAACTGTCTTTTATATATTACTATTTCAGCTGATAACATGAACAGACTTGATATAAACAAAATAATAGAAAGGAGAAAATATTTAAAAGGCAAGGGGGAGGGGGGAGAGAAAAAAAGATACTTCTAGTACTTGTTATTATTGAAATTTGTCATTCCTGTTCCCTCTCAGACAATTATGTCTGTAATAAACCAAACACCATTCTAAAGCAGTTACGATATCTGTGTAAACCACCACTGCAAAAAGTTAAGAATACAACCACATCAAACACTAGGGAATATATACATTTTTCTTCATGAAACAGATATGACAAAAACAGCTACATAAATTTAAGATTGCTCAAAGGTTGAAAAAGAAAGCAATGTCATGATTTTCCTGCTGCTTCTGAGACAAGCACAGTTTACATCCTCCCTTCCTGCTGTCTCACTTTACTTTTCTTAACCCAAGAAATACAGGGCTGGCAACGCAGCACTTAGGTGCTAGTATCATTGGAGGAAGCTGAGACAAGCCTGTTCTACATCACACCAAGCCTCTTTTACCAGCAATTTGATAATATCTGCTCTACCAGGAGTTAAAATAAAATGTGTACCGCCCTCTTATTTGCTACGTTTCCACTGGCAGGCATGCAATTTTTCTCTTTACCATGTTCAGCCAAGAGTCACCAGCAACATATGGAGAAGCTAATTCACGGCCCTGATACTGCAAAACCCCACTAGAAGGCCCCAGAAAGCATCTAAATTGACTATGCAGCAACTAAGATGCATTTGACTAGTTTTCTTATCATATGATTGTACTCCCCAGAGTGGAGTCAAGATAGTGAGTGTCACAACCATTTCACAGCTTGCTGTCAGATCTCTGAGACACTTTAAAAGAAGAAAAAAAAGTGGGGTGGTTGTTTCTTTTTTTTTAACTTCAAATATTTTACACTGGGGCAAGGCTTTAATAAAAGCGTTATTTTAAGTAACTGACTCACTTCCACCCCCCCCCCCAAGATTAAACGATATCAACTAATTCCTAAAGAGACATGCAATCTAAAAGCAGTTCCCTGAAAAAAAAACTGGTACCATCCAAGGAATTTTTTAACCCTATTTTTTGACTAACATACAGCCAACCCCATTGCTTCTTAGTGCCTAAGCTGAAACATTGGGAACTTTAGTTTCCCCTTTACTTCATTTACCAAACCACTAATTCTTCTGATCTCCAGAATCCACTCAGGAGCGCCCAGGCTAGGGTGGCTGCAGGAGAATGGAGGCAGTCTTGCAGGGTTCATACAGGTTTCTGAGAGGCTGGGGGAGAGTGTCTGTATTTTGCTCTTTCGGAGTCAAACACTGGGACTAATATTGGTAACAGGAAACTCCTTAGTTAATTATTTCTCCCAGCATTCTTAGGAAACAATCTGTCTGAAAAAATATCATTATTATTATTATTATTACAAAAACAAACCAAGAACCTACTTAGATAAGATGAATGCCCAGCCAGTTTCCCCACAGTTTTTAAGAACTGGGTTGGCTTTTCTAGCCAAGGAGGAAGTGAGGCCAGACCCGAGAGCTGTTGGGCTGATGCTGATATCAATGCAGAAACTCCACGGAGTTCAGTAAAATGATTCTGCACTTATTTATAGCTCTGATAATAAATGTAAAATCTGGTTAAAATGGTTTTCAGCTATTGAAATTGTATTAGCCATAAAAATTTACTTCTAGCCGATTTCTGACTTTTGAATTACTCAGACAAAGGAGGAACTCATTTTCATTCCCATCTTTCTAAATTCACTTCCCCAGTCATCTCAGTTAGGTCAGTACATCTTCTACAATTAAAGCTTCCTTTTAGTGTTCTGCTCTTTTATTCTAACAAATCTGCAGTTTTATACATGAAATATAGACTAGAAATTGGTTTTAAACAAGTGGCATAAAATAAATTTAAGTACTATCAATATCTATCTGACCTTACATTACCAAATCACTACTACTTCAAGCAAGGATTTTTATTTAGTTAGCATTCTTCTTTAAAACACACATATCCCAAAGAAAAACAATGAAACATGAAATCTTCTCCCTAGAGTAGTATTTATTTGCTGAGAAAAAAATATTTTCCTTAACTGAAACATTTCTATATCTGGGAAAACAATACATACAGAATTGGGTAAATTCACATGCTTGTACATCTATTAGTTAAAATATTTCTTCAAGGAAGTTTAACCAACAGTTATGTCTAGCTTGCACAGCCACATAAGGAGTGCTGTCCACAAAATACTACCAACAAAAATATTTGTATAAACGGCAGAGGAAAGACAGGCTAATGTTTATCACACAGGTGGATCACCTCACCAGTCAGACTTGGAGATAATTCAGCATTACAATTAACAGCATACATTTTTAATGATTACAGCCTTTGGTAAGTCTTCATGGCTGTTAGAGTATGCACCTACTACTTGCAACAGTCTTCGTCCTGATTCTGAAATCAGGATACACCAATTAAGTTATTAAAATCCTCAACATTCACTTCTGTCCTCCCTGTCTTCAAACCAAAACCCACCCAAACCCACCTTCAACACTTCTTCCCAAAAGTATACTTTCTAGGTTTTGATATACAGAAGCAGCTGGAACTTGTCCAGCTGATCGGTACAACTTTGATGACTCTACTTTCAAAATAAAAGCCAGGAAATTAGTCATGGTAGAGTAGCATCTCTAGGGGACAGTTGGGTGGCCACCAGAAAGATGTGTGTGGAAGGATGTGTGTGAGAGAGGGTAAGATTGGTATCTACCACTTCCTCCCTTCTGCCAAAAAAGAGTTAGAAGAGGCAAGAGAGTCCTTCCTTGCTTACTGCAGGCTCGACCCTAAACACAAGAGAAGGCCAATGCTGCTATTCATGCACAGGACAGAGAAGGGGCAAGACCAATGGATTTGGCAGGGAAACTCCAGAAAGCCAGAACCAGTCTCACCAGTTTGGGCAAACAGTGATTTCTTGAAATGTCTTGGAGAGCAGCTGTTAAAAAGACCACAAACCTGCAAGCAATCAGACCTCCAGAAAGACAGTACTTTTCAGTCTCCAGGAGGTGCATAGTACATTGGCATCCGTAAAAAACAGAGAACAGCTTAAAACACACAACCTCCTCCCTAAGGCAAACCCACCAAAAAGGTTCCTTCCCTGCCCCTGCGAGGAAAGGAGGGCATCACTATGACCTAAAACCACTATAACAGCGGAAACACACTAGATGAACAGGTGATTTCTTCAGGAGCTGATCCATGAACCAACCACACCACAAAGACTACATAGTGAAATGTTAGTGTCTGACCAGATTTGCCTCACACAAAGCCAGCAAAAGGCAGTGTTCTTCCCCAAGAAATAGTAGAAGCTAAAGCAATCAACAACTACCTGTTTGGCAAATCAGAGCACCTTTATTCTGGGTATGACCCAAAACTACGTCAGAGTTGTTCAGCTCTAATCCAATAGTTTTTATCCATTACACAAAGTACATGCCAGCTGTTCACAGAACCAGCTTGGTACACCTTGCAAGTTGCTGTTCTAAGGGCAACACCAAAACAGGCCATTGCAGAACACCACTACCTGCAAAAGGCTGGTGTTGCAGTCAAGAAGACAAGCATCAAGTTTTCCTCCAGAGCACATTTTGCTTGTCCTAGTACCTTGCCAGACACATCCAGCTTTCCAACATGAGTATACCTTGCAGATGGTGTTTTTTCACGCCCTCAAGGCTGCTGAGCCTCTCTGCAGCCAACATGCCCTGCATCCTTCAGCATATGTCCTGCCAGCGAGAGCAGAGAAGCTACCAATACCAACACAGAAAGAAAATGAGGAGCGATACTGATGCAGGACCTAACCCTACAAGCTGAAAGACAAGGAGCTGAGCAAAGGAGCAGCTCTTACCAAAGGCAGACCCACTCTTAAACACACCCCTAGAGCAGTAGCACATCACAGGATGCCACATGCAGGCCCCAGCAGTGCTGCCCTGATAGAACTCTTGAATTCAAAAAATACTTTTTCCCACACTTCCATATCACTCATATTAGATGACAAAGAAACAAAAGAACCCTCTGACAAACTGAGAGAAAAAGGGAAAACTGTGCAGAAAGGTTTCCTGCTAGGTCAAGAAGATGCTCACCTCTAGGAGCAGGAAGAAAAATGAAAGCCAATGGAATAAATCACAGCATAAAAGCTCAGCACACAGTTACTCTAGGAGTAACTTCCACATCATCATAGTCAGGGAGTAACTTGTGCAACATTCCAAGGGCTGAGGGACCACTAGAGAAGATCATCATTTTCCTTCACAGGTACCACAGATCCTACATTACTTTAGTCAATCTCTACACCACTGACCCTGCAAATATCTTCCAGACCTCAGCCTAACGCTCTACCCTGGGTTAAATTTTTTTTTATTCATTTGCCTCTTTCCACAACTCCCACCTATATCCCAGCTTCCCTCTTTACCTTGTGACTTTACATAAGTCTAGGTACAATAGCACTACTGAGAAGTGAGAAAGCCTATTTGCTCCTTCCCAAGCCACAGTGAGCCAAGGAGGAAGAGGAATGTAAGGAGGAAGAAGGAGGGGCTGCAAGAAGAAAAGCCAAGCAGGGAAACTGACCTCAGCTGACAGCAATTGTAATTTGGCCAAACCCAATGAACCCACCTGCAACCCCAGGTTCCGGCAGGCTTGTGACTTCAGACTGTAAGGGCTTGAGAAGAAACTCCATTTTCCTGACCGATACTCTTCTCATTTATCTTCTCATTAACATCCCTTGCTTATTTTTTTTAAAAGCAGATAAAATAAATGTAATTTCTCTTCAGAGCTATATAGCACAACTAAGGTCTTTCCTTTTCACGCTGAGAAGCACCTCGCAGAAGAGATTTTAGTTGCCTTTGCTTAGGAAAATATGGAATTCTTCCAAGCTTTAATCTTTAGTCTCTCACACACAGGGTCACTGGGCACTGGAACAGGCTGCCCAAGTAGGTGGCTGAGTCACCATCCCTGGAGGTATTTAAAAGACGGGTGGATGAGGTGCTCAGGGACACGTTGTAGTGGTTGAGAGGAATGGTTGGACTCAATAATCCTAGAGGTCTTTTCAACCAGGTGATTCTGTGATCTGCACTTTCCAAACATTAGTATGAATTTTCCATAGATTTTTAACCACACCAGAATTATGCAGGCTAGGGCCCTCTCACTGAAACTTCAAATGTTAACTAACACTGAAATCACCATGCTAATAGCTTTGCTTTTTTAAGCTTTCTAGGATTATTACTTTACTCCAACTTCATATAGCCAGAAATAGGAAAACTACACAAATAACGGCAATAAGTAAGGTGGAACTGGACTGTATATTAGTAAGAAAAGGAAAAATGGATGGAGGGGTGATGTGGGCATGATGGACTGTATTATTCAGATGCATGAAAGTTCATGTATCTGTATGTGACAGAACTCCATATGCAGATGTTTGAGTTGGAGTTTCTGTTTTGCCTTCTGTCACTTTCATTTATGCAGACTGCTCCCATAGCCTCTACAGAGACCCACGATCTGAGACACTCTGTGCTGTCTTCTGGAAATGGAAAAACCTGCTTTTGGGTCAGTTCCATTCAGTTTCCTCATCCTTCAAGTTACAGAGGTTTGTATCAGAGACGGTAAAGCAAACCCCGCAACACACAGACCCCTTCTTGCCCAAATAAGAGCTCACTTTTTTTTCCTGGACATTTTTTTAGTGAATAAAGGGTATTTCCATTTGAAACAATTCTCCTTGTTCCAGTATAAAAGATGATACAACACAAAACCATACAATGCTATTTGTATTTAAAACTCAACAGTTTCAAGATCTATCTTCTTCAACTAATAAAACAGGTCAGAAAGATACTGGTGGAAAGCAGAGCTTACACTTCAGATACACTGCTGCTTATATTTGAGAGGTATAAAGTGGATACTATCCCATAACCTCTTCAGCTTTATGTTTATGAGCAGAGGGACACATTTATTTCTTTGGATAGGATGGACGGAGCAGATGACCATCACACATTATTGGTGTAAAGTGCTATGTCATAAAATAACTCACAGACACCTGAACTTGTGAGTTTCTTTAACAAAGCACCATGAGCCAAGCCAGGCAATCCTGACAAAACACATTAGAAGCCTAAAGACTTCTCAGAAATAATTAATTTGCTCAGAGCTGCATCTACACAAAGACTTCCATACACTCATGATTCTGAGGGAAAATAAATTCCCATTTCTTACATCCACGTATTTTCACTTGAGCATAAACCTGTAAGTTTATTAACCATAATAAAGCGCTAAAATGGATGCTAAAATGGTGTTTGAGGGCAGCATCAGACATTCCAAAAACATATTTAAGCTGAATTCTAGCACACTTTATAAAGGCAAGTTTCAACTAGAAAGCCCTACTGTGATTTGTGGCACTTTAAAAGCACTCTTGTAACAATTTTAATAGTTTAAAATATTGGAGCTTAGTCCCAAAGAGATGTAGCTAGTGCTAAACTGCCATTTTAATGGAATTTTTGCACCCTCTCTCCATGCTCTGCTTTATAAATAAACCTCTAGACTTTTTATTGATTTTTTTTTAACATGATAGATTGAACCTCTCTAGCAGAGAGGGCCAAAGAACAGCACATGAAAAATTACAGGTTCACAATTTGTGAAAGGGACAACAATAACAAAGCCCTCAAGGGAAAACAATTGCAATAGAATGCATATATGCCTGTGTTCATTGCTTTTCAGATCTGCATTCTCTCTGTGTATATATACATGTATCTTAAGACCTCTTTATTAAATTTACTGTCAGAAACAATTTAAAGAGTATCATATACAGTTATATCACGTACTGTGCATCTTTTTCAGTTACAAAGCTTGAGTACTGCTTGCTCTGAAGTGGTATGGAACATACCACCAAAGACATCTCAAAAAGTTTTGCAGTAGTTCAAGGTCTAGGTTCTTGAGGTGAAGAAGTAAAATGGTTCAAATAAGTTTTTATGGTAAACATAGCTACAGCTAGCACACGTTAATAGTCAGCTGGTCTTACAGGGTCCTGCACCAGACAGCTTGTCAGGATACTGTCCTGCTGACCCAAATTCTGAAACCAGCTCTGCCTGTGTGAACAGCACCAAGTGCATTGGTGGCCAAGACCACCACTCCTCCTGCAACCCGACCCAGAAATGGACTACAGCATCAGAACAAAAACTTAGTACCCATGTGCATGGATGCAAGCATAATGGATTCATAACTCACCCACACAGACACTGTTAGTTTTCTGACACAGAAAAGGACCTACTTTGGCTGCGTGATACAATTTTCAGTTACACATATTTTGCAAGGGATAAGCAGAACTACTGATACCACAGCTTACTTTTTTACACGGGGAAGAATGTGAAGGACAACCAAAACAGAATAGAATGCCAAGAGCAAAACCTAAAGTTAATAGTACAATCATAGATATTTAGTGGTGTGTTGTCTTTACCCCATTTGGCTTGTCTTCCCTTATAGTGATGTATTGTTTTCTAGATCCGGATCTGTTCATGACATATATGTCACTAGATTAAAACAATTCCTTGAATACATGACTGTGCAATTTCATTTTAATTCTTTACAGGATCTTGCAAAATCTCATGTGCTTAATTTTGGAAACAAGGACAAAAAAATTCAAACACCCAAGAGCAATGTCTGCTATTTCCATATGTGCTCTATATTTTACCATTTCTTAATCAGAAATGAAAAATACCCAGCAAACTCCCAACAAAAAGAATGCCAGGGGCATCACGTCTTCTCTGACACTTTGAAATGTAAGATACTTCTGAATTGTCTGTCTCCGAGTAATCTGTTACACCCAGCTATAAGTTTCCCAACTGATACACAGAAAGAATGGCAATTCAGAGAGCTATTTGTGCAGATGTGAAGAAAAGCAACAACAATATCAGGGACACTGGGGGATTCTGGCCACGCAACACCCTAAAATGCTTTTCAGTGGACACAATTGCATCATTTGAATTCCACAGCAACTACAAGTCTCTCCGCATCATCCTCTTGGCGGCTGTTCTTCAGATGATGGAAGGAGATGCAAGATCAACAATTATTATCACAGTAGTAACCAATGCGGACGTAATACACATGCATCCAATGCACAGGCAACCAGTAACAAAATCAGATTACCTCAGGATGCCCAACAAGCACATATGGAAAGGTGGAATCAAATACTGGAAGAAACCAAACTAGGTATTTCACGTGACATCTCTCACCAGCCCATACTACCTAAGCAACCAAGCAGGGGTACAACGTATGACCAAAACAGTTTCTGTGGGCCGGAGCATACTTCAGAAAAGGCAGTGCACTTCCCTTGATTCAGTCAAACCAAATATACATATGAAAAACCAGACCTACTCACTCCTTCTCAAAGGTCACGCCTCTGCAGCTGAAGTGTGGAGCTGAATGACCAGCACTGCTACCAACCATGCTGTTGCTCTGCGAGGAACAAGACCCTCTGAGGCCAGTGGTTTCCACTTGGCCTTTTTGCTGGCACTACACTTCAATAATTATCTTATCCCCATTAGAAATCTGATTTTTAAATACTGTTCTGCCTTCTGCTTGCAGACACCTGCTAGTAACAATTATCATAGAACATATGTAAGAAAAAAGAAAAGCATATGGCTATACAAATAAGTACAGCAAAGAAATGCTCCTCACAAGTTCTGAACGGGAGAAGTAATTTCACCAGGGTTTTCCAACTTACCACCTCCATGGCATGCACGAGCACCTACCACTCAAACACACACACAGACACACATACACACCTGGTAAGACCAACACACGCCCTCCCAGGGCATCCCTCAGCACTTTCCCCTCCAACCCCTTCTCCTCAATTGCTACAGAAAAACTGCACCACAAGAGTTATTTAAATAAATAAATAAATAAACACAAAGCATGTGAATAGATATGCATAGCTTTCTCATGGTAAGAGTCGAGTCCAAAGTTGTTCCTACAAGTCTTCACATTGAAGATGCCCGGTTGCCTCCTCACCTCTGCCTCCCAGGGCAGAGCATAGCTAACTGAAGGCAGACAGAAAAAGGAAATCTCTTTGCATCTGTTGTGGCAACAGGTGGGTTTGTTTTATTCTGTTTTTTTTAAAGTAACAGGGATCAGGCCCCTCCTCACTGACTGAGACCTCAAAAAATAATAAATTAAAACATTATGTATATAGGACAATTATGGTTGGAAATTTAGCAAGACAAGATTCAGGAGGATTGCTATGCTTTTGCTTTGTCTCTGTGCACATTTGGTACCACTACCGTAACAGCACCGATCTGCTACATTCAAATGCATAAATTCAACATCACATATCCCCCTTTCCTCTTCTTAAAGTATTTGTTTTTCCTCTGGGAAGTGACTTACTTTAAAAACGGCTTTATGATTAAAAAAGGCAGCAATCAACTTTTCAAAATGTCAACTTTAATTTGATTTCTGTTTCCCTCCTCCGAGCTCCTCAGGCTCTCACAGGAAACCCTCTTGCCTCCATTTCGCACTTCACCCCAGCTGCAGCCCTAGCATCAACTCCAGAAGGGTGGCCCCAAACCTTGGTGCTTCTGGCAGAGCTAAGGCATCCTCTAAGCCCTTGTTGTGGACCTCAGTTTTGCATATGTACTACCTGGGCACTTTAGTTCACAAACCTGCTCAATCTCACAACTGCGGGTGGTTTTCACTTACATGGCTGAGGAGACATACCTGTGCAATGATGCACTGCAGCAAACACCAGACCTGGTCACCAGTTGTATCAAAAGGCAACATGCCGTCTCTTGCCAGTTTACACCATAACAGTGAGCCCCAGAACAACACAGTGTTAGAGGGTCACGCAGCCTGGTCACAGGCACAGCAATGGAGTAAGTTGTGCTTTCATTGACTTCAAAAGCCTTTAGCCTTAGCCTTTATTTCTCTTCATCATCCAACGTTCAGAGCATTTACAATGAAGTCATCAACGTGGCATAGTCAGCAAAGGAAGACTCCTGGCATAGAGCTATTATTCAGTTAATAACCCAACGAGGAGGAGAAAAACCTCCAAATTTAGCATGGATGGCATAAGCGGTGATGTCATTTCCACATAAAGGCTAGTGAAAAATAAATAAATAATGAAAATCTTTTTTTCAGATCCAAGATACAGATATGTAAATTGCTTGGCCTCCATTTCAAATAAACAGCATGAGATAACCCAAAAAGTTAATAATACTTTCAGCCTTCATTCCTGTGCTTCAGAGGACTCAAAGCCTATGACAGGATCAGATTGCTGGGAGAGCAGTGAGCCAAACCACTTGTACAGGCACGCAACCTCAGCACCGTCCCACCCAGCAGTGCCAGGAGAGCCTGGTTCTCACTCTTCAACAAAATGTTTCGGGTTCTTTTTTTTTTTTTTATTTTGAAGGAAGTAATTTTAAACAAACTATCAAAAAAAAAATCTTGCTGTTTCAACTCTAAAGGATTTTTGGTATAATTATGACTGAAATTAGCAGTTCTCTAAGCACAGATTGAACAAGCCAAGCAAAACAGGTGAAGATCAGAGAGAAATGGCATCTGAGAATTTTAAAAGATGCCCAGCTAAATTAACAAAAAACCAAAAAAGAAATCACTGAAAGACAAGTCTGAAAGTTCAAAAAGAAAAAAAAACCTTACTGAATCTGGGTAACTCAACTTTTTAGATCTTTTCTCTTTATATTTAAAAAAAAGATTTCCACACACACAAAAGTAACCCTGTAATACAAACTTTGCCTTAAGTACTCTGCATACCTATTATGCCAGTAAATAAGTTTAGAAGTTAAGAACATTTATGAGAAAATTCAACCTGGAGGGTAATTTTCCTTAAGTTTCTGCTTGGCAAATGAAAATACCGTTTTCATCAGATGAATATCCTTCCCTGTAATTGTTATTCTGTTACCACCATGTAAATCGGTGGTTCGCACAAATGCAGCTTGAAAACTACCTAATGGAAAAAAAAAAAAAAACAAAACACAAAAATCAAATCAACCTGCACAGGACAGGGCAGAACAGCACTAAAAACATGTAAGCACAGGTTGCTAAATAATAATAATAAAAAAAAGTTGTTGCATAATTTATCCCCTTTCCTACTAGTTTCACAAATTAAGACAGTAGCACCACGAGATAACTAAAAGATTCCTTTTGCCTTCAGCTCAGTAATTTACAAGTGTTCATGTTTCATTGGGTTTTGCCAGTTTTGCTCAATGAGAAAATACTGTGGAAATAACATTTACCTGCATTCCCAGTCTACAAAGCTCACTAACTGCAGCTTGATGCAGGCACATGCTCGCCAAGCACCATAAAGAAAGATTTACAGTAAGTGGTGACTAATCTTTACAGCGTGTACTGTACGTGTATCACTGAGTCAGCTTGAAAGTTCATTCATTCACTTGAACACTGCTCCTTCCATTCTCCTCCTCTCTGATCTGCAGGCAGATCTGAAATCTGCCATCCCTTCATTCAAGGAGAGCTGCTTATTGCCTTAA
Source organism: Coccyzus lansbergi (assembly GCA_033558105.1). NCBI lineage: Eukaryota > Metazoa > Chordata > Aves > Cuculiformes > Coccyzidae > Coccyzus > Coccyzus lansbergi. Next base: position 135,499 of record JAUMJK010000678.1, on the reverse strand, counting down.
TAGGTAATAGGTGCAAGTATAAAAACTTACTGCTGTTATACAGGATTGACCTAAAACACATGGACTTGTCTACACAGCAGCATAAAAACAGACAAAAAAGGCATTGCATTTTCTTTAAGCAAGAAACTTTGTGTATGGAGGGAAGGAGGTTGGCAAGAAGAAACTCTCCAGGGGCCATAACCTGACCCTGCTACTGGAAAAACTTCCCAGCTCAAAAAGTTGGCAATCTGACCACACAAAACCAGCAAAAAAATGCCCAGTTTAAGTGATCTGGTTTACTGATAACAAAAGCAGCAGCAGCACAACACCGGCACATACTATAAAGAGCCAGAATGGCCACATATGACTTTGCATTTGCAGAAGCCTAAAATAAGATGCCCCACTCTTTTGTTCTCTTTTTTCATTTCTTGAAATTTACATAATTAGCAGTACGGATTTTCCAGAAATAACCTGAAAGCAAAAGTTCTATCTGGAAAAGAAAAAAAAATAACACCGAACTTTTATGCTAAGGGCAGCATGGAGCTTAAATCTAGGGATTTTCTTTATATAATTGAAGTTTATCATTCACTTCGTAATTATGATTCTTCAAGTAGAAGAATACAATTATTACAGAGTAAAATAATTGCAACAACGAGCTGTATTCATATACAGCCTCAACCTTGCATCTTCTTTCAAACGGTCATACAGGTACCTCAGCTGACTGCAATATGAGCAGGTGTGGCGAGAGATGACTAAAATACGAAAAATTTGGCCCAATACTGAGAACATTTAATCTAACAGAAGTCTCTCCATCAACCAGTTTTACATGGTGATCTATGTGCCATTGCTACATCATCTGCACTGCAAACTTATTAGTTTTGGACCCTCACCTACTGGCTGAGTGCTAGTCTTTAAAACCAGATGAGCCCATGTTATTTTAATGAACCCCTACTTTAACTAATGATCAAGTAGTTAGCCTAGGGATAGTATGCTGACAGATTTCCAGCATGAAAGTATTGCTCTTTTCATAAAGAATCATAATTCTGTGCTACTGGTCTACCATTTATATATGTGCATTCAACATCCGGATTAAAATTTCTTCCGAAAGTTGGAAATCATTGAAATAAAAGGACCTTATTTTATCATCCCTGCTCATCTTAAGCAGTACTTTACCATGTAGGCAGCCACATTTCGTTTAACTTACGTTCATTTCACTTACAAAACAGCATTTAACCCAATGCCTTTTTTTTTGTGCACCTTCCTTTTCAGGCGATTAATTTTTTTAAATCTAAAGCTGGTTTTAACTTCAAAGGCTATTTTTTCACTACAAGCAAAATGAAGGGTAAAATTCATCCTCTGCAATGCATCTTTGGTTTTCAAGTATGTAAATGATGAATACTGCTTTTTGTTTTACCTGCAAGGCATATTTTCTTATTCATGCTTTTTCATTATAATAGCAGTAACTTTAGAAAAGTATTAAAGTTCATTATGAACCAGCTCTTTCAAAATTTCTTAGTCCTAAAAACCCCACTTTTCCTCACTGCAGAAAAAAATTTGCTTTTAATTTTCTACTTTTATCAAACACATGCAGGCAGCAGCAATACTTTTTCATCATGATCCATTCAGCTCAGATACCAATTTACTGAACTCTGACAGCATAGAACAAGCTTATCTGACAAAAAAATATAGAGAATTACTGTTCATCATCACCACTGAGAAGTCTCTTGCAGTCTTGGAAACACACAGCAACAGTAGAAAAAAGAGAGAGAAGCTGCCTGCCTGTGCTTCTGCAAACATTTTGTCTTAGAGGAATTATTGCCACCTTAAATGGAGATATGTCCCTGCCATACTCAGAGATATGGGTTTAACGTAGTCATGAATATGAATCGCAATTTTCCAGATATAAATTGCCTGCTAATTTAGTAACCTCCCTCCACTCCCACCACTCTGTACCTGATGCTTTGCCATGCAGGCTTACTGAAGCCTGTGGGGATGGTTTGCAGGCCATTCCTGCAGATGAGGACCGAAAGGTAATTAGTGCTTCACTGCTCGTGTTCAGAGATAGACTTCAATAAAAGCAGATACCTCATTCCTACCATCTGTCTTACCTTGGTGTAATCACGAGGGTGAAAGCCCTTCTGGACGTAGGCAAGAATGCCATTTCTGACATTCAAATGCCTACAAAAAAGACTGCATCCTGCTCTGCTTGGCATGCTACTGCTCGCAGCAATTGTGCTGCCAAAGAAAGTTAGAACTTCAAACAGCTTTACTCAATCCTTTTATAAAAAGTATCCTGGTTCAGCATCACACCAGTAAAGGACGTCAATCTCCGAGATGGTTTTCTGCCCTATTTTTACCAGGAACTCAGATTACCACTTTTATTATCATTGCTATGATGCTGAATTCACGTTTTTACACTGATCAATAAAAACTAAATCAACATACTACACACCCAGCCCACACATGAAGAAAATTCATTTAACAAGATCAAAGTTGTCTACCTTCTACTGTTGTAAAATCACAACCAGCCTGTTGGTTTTCACCAGTTATCTTTGAAGAAGGATTGGAAATGAACAAAACAATCCTGGAAGCACATGAGGAGATCGCAGATACAAAACAGAGATATGAGGGCACATGCAAATAACCACATGGGAGACCTTTGCTTGAATATGAATGGCATGGCAGGCTAAACCGACAGCTGAAGTATTGAAGCTCCTGCAAACCTACACCATTCAATGTAGCTTAACATTAATAATTTCTTTTGTTATACCAACGTAACTATAAAAAAAAAAACAAAAAAAAAAAACAAACCAAAACCAAAAAGTGAGACAGCCAGTTAGCATCTGAACTGCTTCTGCCCAGTATATTAGGAGCACAAGTAGCAAAACCCCTGCTGTTCAATGTTGAGCTGCACATGACAAACTTGTGGTTCAGGCGACCACAGCCTCCTGCACTCAGCAGACCCAGTTTTGGTAACGGCCACAACGCTCATGGTTATTTGAAGTCCCACTGCAACCTAGGAGCCATTGCAAAGGTGATGCTTTCAGCTTCCAGAGAGAGTGTAACGTGCAACCCTCTACGTGCTGAAAGTAGCATGTTGCCAACTCAAAGACCAGCACCTCTCTGCAAGGTAAGACCAGCACCTCTCAGAATCACAGAACAACCAGGTTGGAAGGGACCCATCGGATCTTCTAGTCCAACCATTCCTATCAAACACTAAACCAAGTCCCTCAAGACCTCATCCACCCGTGTCTTAAACACCTCCAGGGAAGGGGAATCAACCACCTCCCTGGGCAGCCTGTTCCAATGCCCAATGACCCTCTGCGTGAAAAACCTCCTCCTAATCTCCAGTCTAAATCTACCCTGGCGGAGCTTGAGGCCATTCCCTCTCGTCCTGTCCCTTGTCACTTGGGAGAAGAGGCCAGCTCCCTCCTCTCCACAACCACCTTTCAGGTACTTGTAGAGAGTAATGAGGTCTCCTCTCAGCCTCCTCTTCTCCAGGCTAAACAACCTCAGCTCTCTCAGCCGCTCCTCATAGGGTCTGTTCTCCAGCCCCTTCACCAGCCTCGTTGCTCTTCTCTGGACTTGCTCCAGAGCCTCAACATCCTTCTTGTGGTAAGGGGCCCAGAACTGGACACAATATTCAAGGAGCGGCCTCACCAGTGCTGAATACAGAGGGAGAATCACCTCCTTGGACCTGCTGGTCACACCATTTCTGATACAAGCCAGGATGCCACTGGCCTTCTTGGCCACCTGGGCACACTGCTGGCTCATGTTCAGTCAGCTGTCAACCAACACTCCCAGGTCCCTCTCCTCCTGGCAGTTTTCCAGCCAGGCTTCTCCCAGTCTGTAGTTCTGCATAGGGTTGTTGTGCCCCAAGTGCAGGACCCGGCATTTGGCTGTGTTAAACCTCATGCCGTTGGACATTGCCCAGCGGTCCAGCCTGTCCAGGTTCCCCTGCAAAGCCTCCCTACCCTCCAGCAGATCGACACTTGCACACAGCTTTGTGTCATCTGCAAACTTGCTAAGGGTACCCTCAATGCCCTCATCCAGGTCATTGATGAAGACATTGAACAGGACTGGACCTAGCACTGAGCCCTGGGGAACACCACTTGTCACTGGCCTCCAGCTGGAGTTAACACCATTTCCCACCACTCTCTGGGCCCGGCCATCCAGCCAGTTTCCTACCCAGGAGAGTGTGCGTCTGTCCAGGCCAGAGACTGACAGTTTCCGTAGCAGAATGCTGTGAGAAACTGTGTCAAAGGCTTTACTGAAGTCCAGAAAGACCACATCCACAGCCTTTCCTTCATCCAGCAGCCGAGTGACTTTGTCATAGAAGGCGATCAGGTTGGTTTGGCAGGACCTGCCTCTGGTAAACCCATGTTGACTGGGCCTGATCACCCGATTCTCTTGTAAGTGCTTCATGATAGCACTCAAGATCACCTGTTCCATGACTTTCCCTGGCACTGAGGTCAGACTGACTGGCCTGTAGTTCCTGGGATCCTCCCTGCTACCCTTCTTGTAAATGGGAACTACATCAGCCAGTCTCCAGCCCAGAGGTACCTCCCCAGTCTTCCAGGACTGCTGGAAGATGATGGAAAGGGGTTTGGCCAATACATCCGCCAGCTCCCTCAAAACCCTAGGATGTATCCCATCTGGCCCCATGGACTTGTGGGTGTCTCTGCAGGGTAAGCCCAGCTTTGATGCTCAGGATGAAACAAAACATGAAAGAGACAGGCCAAAAAGAAGCAACTCGGAAGATATTTATGGAAATCTAAGTCAATAACTTAAATATTTCAAGGCTTTGTCAGACTCCATTTTGGGGAAAATAAAGCTCAATTCAGCTACGTAGGGTCTTCTAAGTATTCGTGCATGCGGCAAATGTGAGTCATTTAAAGACATCCATTTTTTATTTAACACATTGCTACTGTTGCTAAAAATACAAATCTTAATATTATAAAAAGAGAAAACAACTCTCTAATTTACTTATGAAACAACAACACTATTTACTACTGGAGGTGCTGCTGGTACAAACAGGATCATCCACCAGAACACATTCTCCACCAGCAGACAGAGACAGAAGTGAACTAACAGAGGTGAAACACTGGCAATCAAGGTCCAGCAGGCACAACTGCCACCAGCAGTTCTAGTAAAACATCCAGCAGCTATGGACTTCTGCCAAAGCCTCATTTACCTGCTCCTTCTCCATGCACCGCTACACTGTCCCAAGGAGTAAATAATCTTCAGTCTCTGATCAAAATTGACTATTAATAGCATCCTACCTTACACCTCCAAACTTTCATAAATTTATAATACAGTATTTCCTAACCTGCAGGATTTAAAAACTATACTCAAAATTAAAGTACTCAGAATCTCTTTGAGGAAAAAGTATTAAAAAGTATGAATAACGTGCTCATTGATAAACTGTATTCAATTCTGCATGCAGAGCAGAATGCTGTTTCAACTTCCGCAAAGCTCTAAGAGCACTCCTTTCATCAGAACCCACTTCAGATCACACACTTCTAAGAGTACCCATATGTATTTGTGCCTTAGGACAGCAACATTTACCACACTGACTGGTCCACAACTACATACTTTTCTGTCAAGAAAATGAAGTAAGTTACTATTTAGGTCAAGTGTAAAATTAAAGGGGGGGGAAAAAAGCCTGATTAATACAGCTGTAATTGGCATAACCCTCCAAGTGTAAATAGAGATCCTCCCAGTAAAAGGCATTTCCAGTTCTGATTTGGTATATGAAACATGACAACAATGGGAAAAACACTTTTCTGCTGATACAACTGGAACTCAGGTAGGACTCTTATCCACACAGAAGTCTTGAAAAACCCCTGAATCCCCTTAAATGTGCCACTTTAACAGCAGAATTTTTGGTTTAAAGGGAAGAATGTACTTAATGTCCTTTCTAAACTCATAGCATTAGCCGTTTTTTTCCTTTTAAATATAAAAACTAGAACACAGACTTCCCTCCTAGCCTCCTCCACATCCCCCCAAACACACATACACTAAAAATATATAAATAAAGGAAATGAAACTTCCTCATCAATGAAAATAGTGTAGCGAGGGAGTGGAGAACTAAGACCAAAATGAGTCTGTACAGCATATTCTATGGTCAACTAAGAAAAAATCAGTTTTTTTTGTTTTTTTCAAGACAGCAAACTTCAGCCATTATCAGATTTTAAACTCGCTGGTCACTTGCTTCAGAGTTGAGTACTTTTTTTCCACAGATGCATGCCGAAGCTGTTTAGGATTTGATATTCACTTAAAGTACCCAACATAAATTCTGCATTTCAAATGGGCCCCATCCTTTAAAAGCCCTGTTCTAGCCAGAAAGCGTCAACAAAAACCTCACACTATCAGGGAACATTAAAAAAAAAAAGCTATTGATAATTTAACACCTAACTTATACCTATTTTGTGGGCTCAGTCCTTCCCCAGTCCATACTTTTACAGTCTCTATGCTCCAGGGTTAGCTGGAGGTTTCAGTACCTGGGTCTGAGCTTTTCCTCATTACTGAACATGAGATTTTTCACAAACAAAAAAACCCCTCAAATATCAAAAAAGATCATCTACAACAATATGGCTTTGCTATAAAGCAATGAAGTCTAAACATGAAGAGAAAAAAAACAGACAAAGCAAAACAAAACCTTGCAGCACTGCACTTCAAGGACATATCACAATGCAGGCTCTATCAAAAATCTTCCCATGAGCAGTTAGATGACGGGAGGGAGGGGAAAGACAGCAACCATTTTCTTGCTTGACTAAAAAAGACAGGAGAAAATTTGTGATAAAGCCCAGGATGGCTGCTTTAGAAAGATGAAATTAGTGGGATAGGGAAACTCGGCACTTGTGGCCACAGACCTGGAAAAGCAACCTATAGTGGCGCAGCTGACTGGTGGATGGGAGGTGTAGATTAGCGATTCATGTGAAATTCAAACAAAATTTGAACTGTAAATTGGACCAACAACAGCAACAAAAAAATCAACTACCTTTTGAGTCTGCATCGTACCAGTATTTTGAGTCTTTCCAGAGCAAATAATCAGTCTACTATGAAAACTTTGGTGGGCTGTTTGTGTGAGACACGTTACTCTCTGTTACAGAGCAAGCTGAAACCACAAGACGGATTTCACTGAGAACCTCAAAATATACCCAGCACTACACAACTCCTCTAAACCCCTTCATCACCAGTGTAATATGGAGAGTTAAAGTATTTTTTTTAAAAAAATACCTATTATAGGGTAATGGGGCATAAATTAAAAGCATGCCCTGCGTTTCCTGAACCATTATCCTCTTCAGAAGAAAGTAACATAAATGATGTATTTGCCTTCTAGTTTCTGCAGCAGCAGGTTGTAACCTGAACACATTTTCCAGTTTTTCCTTGCACAAATCAATGTCTTTTTAATTTCTGCTGCTGTTTCAAGCAGGGCCAGGTGAGCCTGCACCCCCACCACCACTATGGAGAGACACAGCCAAACCAGAGAGGGAGAAAATAAACCACTCTCAGAAATACTCTTCCTTCTGCCCACAGAAACCAATATCCAACAAGAACCAGTATCAATACAACTTGCTGACGACTTGCATTACCTACTTCATCCTCCTAGGCAGAATGGACCGTGTGCTACCTAGAGACACTCATGCAAAGGCAGCAGCAAGGAGGTGATGGTTCAAGAGTCCATTCTTGGCATCTCCAGATCAAAGGGGATACACTCGCCCAAGTTCTACAAGATAACTTGGTGGATAAATGCATGCTGCTCAAAAGCAAATTCAATGGATCTCTCAAATGTGTTTTGTCTCAAGCAAAGTGTTAAACAACAAACCAAAACTGATTAAATCGTTGCTACCCTTCTTTGAACCATGCTCAGACCTACTCTTTGAAGGAAGAGCTGTCTTTCTTAAAATATATTTGAATGTGCTATTTTTGCCTTTATCTTAGAAGGCCTATTTCCCCTCACAGCCCTGCAACTGATTACAATAATAGGTTGCTCAGGGCTGGACAGGTTAAGAAGCGATTTTATAACCTCATATGCAACAAAACATATGGAATTTGCTACCTTCATTTTTTTTTAATTTATTTTCAATTCAGCCCTCTCACCTCCTAGCCTACAAATACTCACAGGCATAGTAACTCTACTCTTCTGTGGTGGAAGTCAGTGCAACCACTCATGCTGCTCACCTTACCTAAGTAACAAAGTGCTTGGCAGCCACACTAGACAGAATTCACACATGCACTTACTTAGACATACTTCTACCTACATCTTACAAGTGGAGGAGAGGCAAAAGGAGCCATTAATTTTAAGGACAGAAAAAATGTAATTCTTATTATAAATTTTCACTGGAAGCTATGCAGCCTTAAAAAATGCAAGGGGAGGAAACAAACTGTTTCCATATCAACAATTATTTTGTATCTTGCTTTTTTTTAAAAAAATGCATTTTTAAGGAAGCTGAAATGAAACTGCCTCCTCTCACAAGTGATTATGACACATCATAAGGAGAGACATCCTTCTAGCACCAGAATCTCACAATAGTGTTATGGATCCTAGGGCCCTTCTTTAGTTTACTCCTGTCCCGTGATAGTATTAGGAAAGGGAGAGAAGAGCCTTCTCAAATACTTTGCCAAGTAAGGTTTTAAATGAAATATTACTCACTCAATTAGAACAAAAAAAACCCCAAACCAAACAACAAAATAAGACAAAAAATAATCACAACAAAATATTATCTTACTGCTTCAGGAAAACTACAGGTCTGCTCTTCTAATGCTTTCCTCACACGCCCTACCAGATGCCAAGTTACAAGTGCAATTTGTAATTATTATATCACTGGAAGAATTAAAATGGCCACAAGAACAGAAGTAACAGAGCTTTCATTTTAAAATCTAAGAATTCCTTTTTCCTACTTAGGCTAGTCACACTGTACCAAAAAGTGAAACAAACCTGAAATGAGAACTACCTTTATGGTCTTAAATACATACTGAAGTACGCTCAGGCACATGTGATCAGCAGTAACATAAAGGTGGAGAAAATCAAGTAGGTAGGACACAGAGATTTTTTCAGTTTATCCCAATACAACATGAGTCAGTCTCAGGAAAGAGGTTAGTCATGCTATGGTTTATTTATGCTAATGTTGGCCCATGTGGGAGTGATGTAAAGACTGGAGGCAGGATGCTTCCCTAGCCAGCCCCTGGCCCTATCCCTCTCACCCAGAGAGGGATGCCAACAGCAGGACCTATAGCATGATTAAGCTCTGCCTTTATCATTTCCCTGAGAGGCCAGTTCTGCACTCTTCACTCAGGCAAACTTCTACAACGAAGCACATTACTGTATTTGAGCTTTTTTGCTTTTCAACATACACTGGTTTGACCACCATGCCAACAACATGCTCAGCTCCTCAGTGAAGTCTCCCAGCTTCAGAAACGCAAGCTGCTTATCAGTGGTAGCAGAAAAGATCGTAAGAGTATTTATTTGAGCCAAAACTTTTGAGGAGGGTATATTTAAGCCTTTAATTTTTCCAAAGTATGTCAGACTTTCAGTTACAGAAGAAAAATGCATACCACACATTTTCTTTGTATGAAAAATTACTTATCTAAATTCTTAACAAATATATTTAAGTGCAACTGCACAGTTTAACTTCTATGCCGCATATGCGTGCATGGAGCACCAATGAAGCAGCACTTTTGTTGTTAAATATGTGCCTTGGACAAGCCTCAGGAAAGAAAGGTAACATACCAACCCGGGCACATCACGTCCCATCACTTCAGTGGATAACAAAGTGAAATGGGCTATTTCTAGACAGATGGTCCCATCCTGATCCAACCTAATATCCAAACAAGCCCACCAAGAAGATCAGCAATCACATCAGAGTTGCAAGTAGGAAGGGTTCACACATACACTGACATTATAGGGAAGGGTCACATCATCGTGACACGGCATGCGGAGTGAGGAGTTCACTGTGAATGGCACCCTGGGGGAAATTCAGCGGGACAATGCCCAGGCAGGACAGTTCAAGGGAGCAGGGTAGCCCTGCCAAGCAGCTAGCCAGGCCAGGCCCAAGCTTGCCAGGTGAACTCTCCCCTCTTCCCATTAGAAACTTACAGTAAAATTATAGCTGTCAAAGACATCAAACTTCACTCCCAGTGATTAACCTGCTTAAAACATTAATCACGCAGTTAGGCACTTTGCAACGTTTTCCATGAATAGTTTAGTTATGGGTCTCTTTTTTTTGCTGCCATCAAATTAGTCTGTAAAAACCTACGCACCTCACCAGTAACCACCTGAATGAGAGCCAGCAGGGATGCACTGGGATACGGGGCACAGGTCCCGTCTCCCTGGGCAAAGGCACTAAACCCTGCAAAACCCACATCTGGAGCAGTTGGTCAAGCTTGGCTGGTTGACTGGCAGATGTGAAAACCGCTCTGTGAAGTCAGCAGAAGGATGAGTAGGCATGATCCATTTATTAACTGGTTAACTGCCAATTAATTTTACTCGCAAAGCACCTCCCTGGTATTTAAACATCTTGCCGAAGAGTTTCTGTCGGTTACCCCACGCACAGGCGCACACACACCCCCCTCCCAACGCAAACCCCAAGCTCTGCGCCCCGACAGCGCCCGAGAGGAGGAGAAACCCACGCTCCCCCCACTCCGGCTTCGCACCCACGACGGCTCCTCCACACACAACTTCGCCGCCCCCTCCCCGGGCTTGGAGGAGGAGGCGACCGGCCCCGCCACGGGCAGGTGCGGGACAGCGCCCCCCGCCCGGGGAGGGAGAGGGGGAGGGAGAGGGGGAGGGAGAGGAGGAGGAGGCAGCAGCAGGCAGGGCCTCGCCTACTCGGGCGCTGCAGACCGAAAGTGAACTAAAAACTTTTTTTTTTTTTTTTTTAAATCCCCCCCCCTCCCTCCTCCTCCCCACTCCCACCCTCTTTTCCAGCGCTGCCCCAGCTCGTGCAAAAATGAAACTTGCGATGCATTCGCCCCCCTACCTGAAGTCTGCAACAAGTGCAATGGGAAGGAGGAGGAGGAGGGGGGGGGGGGGTAGGGGGTAGCCGGGCGAGGGGCTGAGGTCGCTGTCGTCGAGGAGAGGAGCGATCGCGATACGGATTAATTAATTAGCGAGCTGCCCCGGGCTCCGTCCCTGCTGCACTTCAACGGGGCTCAGCGTGTAAACAAATATCGCTCCGCCACGAAACATATTCCCCCTCCCTCCCTCCCTCCCTCCAGCCCCAGAGCAGCAGCCCCGCTGCCAAGCTCCCACCCCGGCACATGGAGCAAGGGAGGAGAGAGGAGGAACGCGGGAGGCTCCCAAGCAGCAGCACTTACCTCCTGCACGGCCTCCCCCCACCAGCCCCGCACCGGCTTGCCGTGATGCAAATAAAACAAAATGAAAAAAAAAAAAAAAAAAGAGAGAGAGAGGAGAGAGAGGAAGGAAAAAAAAAATATCCCGGTGTCAGCAAATCGCTGTCAAATTGCGTTCGTGCAGGAGAGCGAGAGGGGAGAGGGAGCGGGGGAAGCAGCAGAAGGGGAGGAGGCTGCGGGAGGCGGCGGGATCCCTCCGCCGCGATGGGTCTGGCCCCGCGGAGCGAAGCAGGAAGTAGAAGGTGCCGGCGGCTCCGCCGCGCGCTGCCCGCAGCCCCGCGCCGGGGGAGGGGAGGGGGGGGGGGCACCGCGGGGACCTGTCAGCGCTGCGGGCGAGGGGCTCGCGCCGCAGGCGGCACCGCCCGGGGACACAGACACACGGACAGGGACGCACCGACAGCCCCGGGGGGAGCCGAGAGGGGGGGGGGGATCGGGGCAGCCCCCGGGCGTGGGAAAGTGGGAGAGGGAGGGCTGCGGGGCTGCGCTCTGGGGGTAATTTGGAAGTTAATTCTGGAGCCTTGCAGGAACTCGCCTCTGTGGTCACCGGTCTTTCTCACTGGTAGTCTTAAATTATCTTTTTTTTTTTATTTTTTAATTAGAATCCTAGAACAGTTTGGGTTGGAAGTTACCTTAAAGATCCCCTAGTTCCAGCCCCCCTGCCGTGGGCAGGGACACCTCCCACCAGCCCAGGCTGCCCAAGGCCCCATCCAACCTGGCCCTGAACACCTCCAGGGATGGGGCAGCCACAGCTTCCCTGGGTAACCTGGGCCAGTGCCTCACCACTCATTGTGAAGAAATTCCTCCTTATGCCTAGTCTAAATCTGCCACTCTCCAGTTTACACCCACATCCCCCAGTCCTATCACTACAAGCCTTTGTGAGCAGTCACTCCCCAGCTTTCTTGTAGCCCCTTTGGGTACTGGAAAGCCACTAATTCTACAGAAATCTTTTCTTGAAATACCACATAGGTCCTGCCTCCCCCGAGCTGAGAATTTGCATCAGATTGCACCAAAATATTCCCTTGCAGGGACGGATTTTGCATCGTGGGGAATAGAGATGCGATGCATTTGGTTGATGCGGTGCCCTGTTTAAGCTTGTGGACAATGACAGACAAGTTACTGTAAGAAACTGTAGCTAGGAAATGAGAAACTGAAACAGAGGTGGCTGTAGGCCCTACTTCTGCCTTCAAAGAGGGGGAAAAAAATTGTAAGACAAAACTCTCAAGGGTTGTAACTAGAACAGAAAAAGGTCTTTGGTGTTAGTATTTGTGATTCAGCCTTACATTATAATGGTTACCAGCAGCCTCATTTTCTTTTTATGGTCATCCTGGTTTCCTGATTGCTCGGCACTTCCATTGGGCCACCATTCTTAATAATTTAACCTTTTATGAGATTTTCTTGATTTACAGTGTAGATACAGCAAGTGTGAAAAAGTATATCACACTTTGGCTGTTAAATTCGTTTGTACTATATGCAAAGGTCTCAATCATTTAAAATGTCAGGAGAAAGGTTCTTTTTTTTTTTTTTCCTCAGCCAGCTAGTAATTTTCTAATTTTATTTTCACTTAAGTGAAAAATACCATTCAGATATTTTAACTCCTCTGTGCTGAGCTATGCAAAATCTATGCAGAGTTTTGGATTCAATGGTTAGCTTGTTTGCTTGCTGGAGTCCTAAGTCACATAAATATGTTGAAAATAGAATTAAAACCACAACTCAACATGTGCCTTGCCTCTGTTTGGTTTTTGTGTCTAGTCTGAAACCCAGAATAGCCCCTATTACTTATGATTACCAAAATGACCTTTGAAAATAAGAAATGGAGTTTAACACTAGGCTTGTCTCAGCGTCTTAACTGGTTCAGCTAATCAATGCAAACAACTCTATTTTGGATCATCTAGGTGATACCTGATTTACCCAAAATGTGCAGGTTTGTGCTGTAACTCTCAAAACAGAAGCAAACAGATAATTCAGATTTGAACCAAGACTCCTTATCAATCAGCTTTTTGACATACTATACGCCTGACCCATGTCACTCTGCCACAACAAGTTTAGCTACGCAAAACTCTTCTGAATTAAATAAACGAGTTTATTATCTTTGGACAACATTTCAAGAAAACTGCAGGGGCCGGCTACAGCCAGACTGCATTCTTTGTACTTATCCTGCAATTTATGACTTGGTCTCCATCAAAAGCACAAAGGCTTAATTTATGCTCTCAGTTTTCCTGATCATTCTTCTAATCTTCAAGGATTTGAGTATCAGACTTCCTGGTTTTAAGTAACAAATCGTATTACTATTTACTGTATCCAACTTCAGAATAATGCTACAGGCTTGTCATGATGTTGTTTGACAACATTTTGGCAGTGGTCACTGCGAGTCAGTGAGTGCTGGGAGTCCTGGAGCTGGGGTGAGAGCCTGGCCAGCTGAGCCACCCATTTGCTGCTGTCAGAAGAGGGAGACCTTGCTCCCTCTCCCTTCCCTGCCCACTGGCTTGCCTTGCTGAGCTGGTTGTGCTCACCAAGCCAGAAGAGTATTCCCTCCCTTTCTATGTTAAATATCCTGCCATTTTGGGAAGGTCCCTGGGAGGTCAGCATGGTGCCAAGGGCAGCCCAAGGGGAAGCTGTGGGGACCTGGGACAGGGAGGGCCTGGGAAGCAGAAAGCAGGCAGAGTGGCTCAGCTGCTCCCTTAAACCTCTCACCACTTACAAACAACAGAAAAGCAGCAAATGTCTTATGGTAATTGCCATAGATCTGCCAGAGTTTTGTTAGAGACTAACAGACTCTATTTTTTGTCTAAGCAGGGCTGTTCTAGAAAGGAAAGAATTACAGAAGTTTAGAAGTGACAGAAGTCTCTGATCATCCTCCTGGTTCATTCCTTTCTGACACAATGCAGTATCAATACTTTCCCAAGTGCCTTAGTTTTTATTTGGAGGCTTTGCCTTGAATCTGTGGGCTTCCCAAGAAAGAAGAAAACAGCATGACTGTGACACAAGGCAACAGACCCCTTAAGATTCTTTAATGAATTGCATTTGTGCAAGTGTCTTCTTGTTCAAAGTCACAGCAGCCAAAAGATGTCCATTCAGTTACTCAGTTTTTGGATGGCTGTTTCCAGAGTGAATTTTGAATTGTGGATTTTATCTTTAAAAAAAACCCCAAACAATAATCAGACCAATTTGGTTGGACAAAACTAATGACAGGCTTCATTTTGTTTTATTATGTAGCTTTTGAGCCATATAGGGTACTGATACAGGATTTAAGATTAAAAGCAAGTTTGTTCTCAGAATCTGACATCCTCCATAATGCAGACTCTAGTGTTTGTAATTGAGATTATAACCTGCTTAGTTAAAGTTTATTTTTCCAGAAGAAAAGAAAATTCAATACAGAGATTTCAAGAAATGGCAAACATGCCCCCTCTGCTACCAGTTGTTCTGGTGTAATTACTGATCAGCTCATGGTTAAACGTTTGACCTTGATTTTTCATTTTAACTTGTGCATTTTCCAGAATGATGTTGCTGGCTCTTTCCCTGCTAAATTAGTTTGGTATCATTTGAATCCCTTGGATTTAATCAGTCATTTACTTTTGTCTCTTTGCTGTTAGATAAATAAAAACCAATGAGGTCCTACAGGAGCGACACTAATGGGATAAGAATAGTTTAAAAACCTGAACATTTATTTTCTGTGATCACATTCCCTGTGCACTATAAGACAGGTAGCCACAGCATCCCACATACCTGAATGCAAGAAAAGTAACTGTCAGTTAGTGATGGCTTTGCTCAGAAATCAGCAAGCAAATTCTTCCAGCTATCCTTGTGCTCAAGAAACTCTCACCCTGCTTTGTTTGAAGGTAATGTTTGCAACTCCTCCCTCACCTTGGTGCTGCTTGGCTTCATGTGTCTTCAAGTACTGTTCACTGTTACCTCCTCTCCCCAGGAAGCTCAAGACATGGAGAGCTTCCAGGATAATACATCTTGCACTCTTTGGTGTCACTTCTTACTGCATCCATTGCAAACTAGGAAAAATGGTCAGGGTTGAAAAGGAACGGAGTAATTTTTAGTGGAAATGCATCAGGACCCCAGTTACTGTGAACTACTGTGTATTTCCCTTTGACCACTTCCACTGCCCCAGTGAGGAGCAGGCCTGAGTCAGACAAGCAGCATCCCAGCCTTGCTGGTCCAGGTTGCCTCTTGCCCACTGCAATGTCTGCTTTGATCCCAGGCACAAGTTGAAGGCACAGATTTAATTAACAGGTCTGATCTCAGACCACACCTCTGCCATTTGAAAACATACTAAAAGTTGGAATTTTTTTTACTATTATTATTCACTTTCAGCCAGATTGGTTTGCTGATTCCATAGCATAAAGACTGGTGCAGAAAATGTATCGAGGAGAGAGGAGTGTAAAAGCATGCTGCTGTCACTCAGACTACTGGTGAAAGCCCTACCCTCTAGTTTTCTTTCCACAAAGGCTAAAACCAAACTAAATTGTGATCGCTAAGGTCCTGCTGTCTGCTCCACAAGTTACTGCCTCCAGCTGTGTGGTTTTGCCTCCTGTTTGCACCCCATGCTGACATTCGCTGCTTCCCCAGTGAGCCAATTCACCTCCCAGTGCTGGCAGTAGACCAGTGTAACTTTTCCCCTGAACTGCTTCACTGAGTCAGCCGGAGAAGTAGCCGAAAAGGAGGTAGGGTTGTGTGCCCGAAAGTGGGATTTGCAGCCGCACCGGTTTAAATTACCTTTAAATGTCATGAAGCCACAGCTACTATCTCATTTTGCAGACAAGATGCTTTTTATGAAGACTAGTCCAGGCAGTGGACCAAAAATAAAAAAAAAAAAAAAGAGGAAAGTGAACCCCTACAACTGTTGGCACTGTGGTCAGCTCTAGAAGTGCACAAGTGCTAGTTTTTTTCTCAACTGGAACCTGGGGAACTTTTTAATGCAGCATGGAGCCTCCCGTCTAACTGTCAGTTGCTGATCTGCAACTCCAGTGCAGGCTACGGGAGCTGCTGAGCTCCTGGGGCTCTAGCCTGGAGCTGATAGAGTTGGGTGCTGCTGGATGGGGGCTCCTTCTGGCAGCTTTCCACAGGACCTGGCCTTGATCTTTCTGCATCTCTCTGCAGTTGGGCATGTGGAGTTACATAATGCCGCTCCACAAGGATGCTCTGAAATAAATTAAAGCCTGTAAAGTTCTTAGGAATGTTTTGGTGAAGAAGTTACAGATAGGCAAGTTAGAAATAGTGACGACTCAGAGATTTTTTTTCAATGACATTATTACTGTTTTGCAACCACGTGCAAGTCCTAGAGAAGAACATGAGCTAGAGACATTGGGAGTTTTAAAGCTTGCTTTACATTCTTTCTTTGTTTGGTTTGTGTCAGTTCCTGTTCCTCTTGGAAGAGGCTCTTATACTATCATGCTGTCAGGAATAATCTGTGGGCATGTGTGCACAAGAGATACAGTGACATGGACCATCTTGAGGGATCATGTCCTAGGGAGCAACACTCAGGTTTGTGTGGCTTTTTCACATGCCGGAGAAAAGGAAATGTTTTATTTTATTAAATACATTGACATATGTACTTATAAATTTTAAAATTTGTATAATATATACATGTTATGTAAATTATATTATATACATCTGTAAATTATGAATGCATAAACATATAAAAATCATGTATCCTTATAAAACTAACATAAGTGAAAATCTCTTTTTATTTTTTTTTAATGTTTTCCAGATTTTTTTAAGTTGATTTCCAGATTTTAAGTTAATGATGTGGTTTGAAATATTCCAAACATTAAACCCACTCATTCTCTTACAGCTTTCTGTGTAAGTAGATCCGAGAGAGTCTTACAATCAGGGCCCAATGATACTGTCCCCATTTTACAGATGGGGAAAATAGGGAACAGAGGTGATCCAACATCATCCAGGCAAGTAGCTGCAGAGGTGAAGTATGAAACCAAGCCTCCTAAGTCTTCGCACTTTGTTATGTCTTAAAGACAGGCCAGTATTTTTCAAGGAAGTCTCATGCCCACCTTGAAATGTTCAGAGCTTTGACTGATATGCAAGAAGCCTTCTCATCATCCTCCTGGTTTTGTATGCACTCCAAGTGGTAACAGCTGAAAACTGAGGTATGAAGCAACACACCTTATTCTAAACATCCTGCTGTTGTACTACTGGAAAGAAATACATAGTCCTGTTTGCAAAGATACAATTCAATTACAGTATGCAATGGAAAGTGCCTTTACAGTGACAGGTTTATGGCAGTAACTCCTACAACTTCTGGTGAATGCCCACAACAATCTTTGTGACTTGTTTTTTCTAGGTTTTAAAAATGTTATATGGTAAAACTGGCATAGAGAAAAAGAGGCTTTAGGACGGCTTGTTACACAGAGCTGTACTAATTTCTAAGGTGTTTGCTGAATGAGTTAAGTCCTGCTTTTTAATATGTGAAGGAAAATGAGGCTGATTGTATGCAAATATTTTCTAAAGATAAAAAGTAAACCATTACAGAAAAGATGTGTGATGACATTAGAAGGAAGCCTGACAACTTTAAGTTGCAGTTAATCTAAATCATTTTCTGTAACAGTAGGACAGTATCTAAATACAGGTATGATTAAGTCAGTGTGGTTCCCTAACACAACGTGTAACACATCCACATTGACAACTGAGATCAGGAATAAAGTTTCCAGTATATGTAGTGAAGTTCAGAGTAATGCCAGCGGTTTCATTTTTTCATTATTTTGTCTGTCAGAAGTGGATACAGTACTGGCAATAGCACACTGCATATTGTGTGAAAAAGCTCAGGTGGTAGCCTCCAATCAGGACTATTGCAGTCATCGTATCACCCTTCTTTCAGCAGTTTCTCAGTTTTCTATTCCATATTCCTCAGTACATAAGCAAATTATTTGGCTGGTTTTGTGCAGAGTTGAATGAAACCATCCACACAATCTGCCCTGAACTTTCCCATTCAGGACTGTAACCTGAATCTTTATAAAAGTCTGCTATAGTCACATATACTGGTCACTTCTAGGTCTCCCTGCATCTTACTTATTTGTTTCTTACATACGTGACAGTGGGCAGATATGCATTTAAATTGCAAGGATACAGTTGTCACGATTTTAAAAAATGCTACCAACTAACGTGGTTAGATCCATATTATATATCAAATATATATAAAATCTATTCTGTTTGTAGTGATGTAGGGCACTTTACATGATCAAATTTAAATAAGCTGCAACACATTTTTATAGTGATGGAAATGCACTTACAGTAGAGGACAAGCACATTTACATTTCTGTGTCAGTGTTTTTGTTTGGTGGCCCCCAAACACTTAAGGAGGTGAGAGCTGCACTGAAAAACAGAAAGCAGAAAATGCAATGGAGTTACTGTGAAGGTGCAATGAGACGAATGCAAGGGTCCTACAAAGAGGAACTACAAGGGACATCCACGAAGCAGATTAACAAAATTAACAGTAGAGGAAAACCAATTTGCTCCATATCTGTGGCAGTACTACCAGCAGCAGGGGAAGAGCCGCAGATGACAAGTAAATGCAGTGATACATAAATACATGGTCTTGTAGTATGCTTTCTGATGGACAAATTTTGCTTCTGGAGATGAATACCTCCATCCCATTCAGATGGCCTGTTACTCTTCAAACAAATGTAGAAATTGGAAAATTAAACAGAGGGTGGTGCTCCAGACACAAGGTTAAGTCTTGTGGGACTAAAGGTCTCAGACTTTTGGGTCTGTTCTGTTGAGAAGAGAGCTAATAGTGAAAACTGGAAATGAGATTGTTTTCAGAAGTGGAAAGAGATTCTCTTCTGAGTTACTAAAGTGCAGAATTTTCCTCTAACAGACTCCAAAGATTTCTTCTAGTCATGTGTAATACCAACTTGTCCTCCTGTACCTGAGAGCTCCCTAGGAATCCACCAGTGGTGCTTGGATAACACAGGGACTAGAAGGATCATCTGTTAGTCTGTGGTACCTGCAGCACTGCCAGTTTGCTAGAGAAGCTTGAAGAAATACAGGGAGTCATATCTTGGAAGGGAGAAGAGGTATCTCAAATCAACATTTTCTTCAGCTGAGAGGTTGGCCTGCAGAATTCACTTTATTCAGAAATTCTAACAATGACATGGCAAGCATTTGTGTTTCTCCGAGTATGTATTTTACAGAGTATATGTCCTCTAATTGTGCAAACACCTCTAAACCCCCTTGGAAGGACAGGTACAGCTCCATGGCTTTTTGCTGAGTCCCACACCAGCTGACTAATCTAGCAGCTAGTGATAGCTGAAGATTGATAAATTGCTCTGCACCCCAAAGAGAGGCAAAGCAGCTAATTATACACTGATTGTATATCAGTTGAGGAAATCCCCAAATGGGGAGTTGTGGGTGTGTTTCACTTTCTTTGCACTACTTGAGTTATGCACTGGGAACAAACAAGTACAAAAAATTAAATTCAACCCTAATTATTCACATTGAACCTGTGGCCTCCTTAAATATGCTTAACCCAGGGAGCAGACCCAGGGCTGAGTGAAGCTTCTTCCAGACTGCATTATTAGAGACCATTCTCACTGAAGCATCTGCCAAAAACCTCTCAAGTCTGTGTTTAAGGATTAGTCCCGCATGGAGGTCCTTCCTTAGTGGTGCACCAGTGTTTTTCTCTTCCTATTACAAGGCTATCTGAAGATCTTGGACTCAATCCACACTTAAACTGCAAGCATCTTTGATGTCTATCTGACCTTGTAGTATGATAGGCTAGAAACTTTCATTGTGTGATTTTTGCAAGGCTTGTTTCACAATCTGGGTAATGTAGATTTCTCTATTTCTCATTTCCACTTCTGTAATGTTTATTGTATTCAATTGTATGTCTGGTTTGATGTTCATTTCTGCAGCTCCTGCCTACGTATCATGCAGTTCTTCATCTTATCTGCAATAGCTATCTGCAGTCTCAATCAAAAAATCTCTTTTTATTAGTAACAGATCCAGTCGGTTCATATGCTTGCATATGCTCTAGGATGATAATGTCTTGCCTTGCCTTGCCACAAGACCAAGATTTTAAGGTTGTGATAACCTATATGCTTGTCTGGGGGATGTGAAAATAATGTTATGAATGTAATTTATGAAAACTGGGTTTTGTACAGCTTCAGTAGTGTTCACATACTATAGCTGACTGTCCTCAAAAGCCAGCAGAACAAGTAGAGCTGACAGAGTTGCAGGCCTATAGTTTACATCTTATCATAACTAATTGAACATGAACATCCTCAGCATTTTCCATTTGTTACCTCTGCGTAGATACCACTGTAGGATAGTTTACTTTAAATCGTCCTACACTTTCTTTGCTTCGTTTTTACCTCTAATTATATCTTGTTTCCCCTTAATTTTTTCTTTTATAGACCTTGTACTATGCATAAACATTCTTCTTTAGGAGAATAGTAAGATATTGGTAATCAATTTTTTATGTCTTAGATTTTGTGCCCAGTACATAATGATCCAGTTACGTTTCAACTTGTGTGCTGTAACCCTGGCTTTCCTCTTCTCTCTACTGCCAACAAAGCAAGTTTATTTTCTAATAACTTAAAGTACTTCTGTTATCTTTAATTCTCTACAGATGCTTCCTTCCTTCTTTGTTCATTCAAATCTCCCCGCATCTGAGGATCCTCTGCCTAGGATTGTGTCCATCTCTTTCTGTGCCATTTTCTCCTCTGAGATGGATGGTGACAGGTAGCTTCTTCTATCCAACCCCCATTCCCGAGCATTGCAGTAGAAAGATGCCAGCTTGCCTAAAAGGAAATCTTAGCTGTGCTTGTAACCAGTTTTCAAGTGAGTGTTTTGAAAACTAGTTAGGCAGTTTTCCCAGTGTAGACACATTCATAGAAGGACCATTAATTACTCAGCACAGGCTTAACCGTGGGCAGAAAAAGGGGGCTTTTGTGCAATTGTCAAACCCTCCCCATTATTGGTACATGTTGGTTTTGTATTTAATAGGATTACATGACTTCTTTGCTCTATATGCCAAAATGGATGGTTCCTTTCAGTAATAAAACAAAGCCAATAACCATGGCTCAAAAGCACAAACTTGACCTCTGATTGACCTTGACATTTACAGACTAAAAAGAACTTTTCTTTGAACAGATAGAAGTCAGGGAGCCAGTAAGAACCAGGAGAAAATGGTTTTGTAGCTTTCTGAGTACATTGTTTAAACCAACATACTACATGGTTTACAATACTTCATTACAATGTATTAGGGCCTGGAGGTGATTTAATGTCTGTTTATAACTGGGACTAATCTTGAAGTAAACAAATGAATGTTTGGAAAATGGATGAAGCTGCTCTGCTGGAGACAGCGTTAAATGCATCTCTGAAGAGTAAATCATGGCTGTACAGCACTTAAATGCTTTTTATTTCTACCTTCAGTTGTATTTCAGTAGTTTTATCTAACAAAATTAATCATGATCTAGTAAAAGAATTTCTAATTGGTTAGGACTTTCTAGCAGCCATATATCCTATAACAAATTCACAATTTAAAAACTGTTTAGCCTTTTAAAATCAGGGGAAAAGATAAACTAGAAAAAGCTGTAGCATTACACTATGGTGATCTAAATTAAATCTTTTACAACCTGTTCTAATTTAAAATTCCTTCATTGTGTGAATGAAGGGAGAAAGAAGAGGAGTTAGTTCACTTGTTCAAAGCATTTTCACATTCCCAGATAAATCTTTCATTTGTCCTGCCTTTGCTTGTGGGCTGGATGTTCTCATTTCCTATGTGCATCCCCTGCGTAAGTGCACCCCCTGTGTAAGGGCACATAAACACAGAGCCAAGAACTCTTCCTCCCGTGGTTTGGTATCAGTTCTCATCTCTGTCAGCCAAGAACAAGCAATATTGTTGAGTGTCACCATCACAGTGTCCAGCTGTTCATGACACCCAGAGGCTCCTCTCTAGTGCTGTAGGTAGGGGCCTTGCAAGAGGAGGTTGCTCCAGTTTCTTCTGCCAAGGGATGACTTCAGCTATGCTTGTCCTGCCATCCACTTCTGCTGACAACTCCTCAGCCATTCTTCCTTCTCTCCCTCTCCTGCCTCTCCTACCACTCAAGGCCCTATCCATGGCCCCCAAGCATTTCACAGCACGTTTGCCATCTTCTAACACCTGACTCATGCAAAACAATCTCTTGAATTTTCTTAAGTACCAGTCACTAAGTAGTTAATGCCTGATTTGAGAGAAAAAAAAAAATCTGCTGTGGGATGGCTTCTCCAGTCCCACCGCCCACACCCTTCCGGTTGCAGACTGGAGCGAGTGGGAGCTGGCTTGCCTTGGAAGCAGCAGAAGAGGACTTCTGCATTGCCAAGCCTGTGCAGCATAATGCCACCTAGTGCTGCGAATATGGAAAAGCAAGATCCTTCCTTCTGCTCAAGACGGAGACTACTGCCACGCAGCCATCAGTGGTCATGACTCAGAAGGTCCTCTTGGGTTGTAGCAGCACTTCTTAACCTACCTACTTCACCAAATCCTACACACATTGCAACAGGTCTTGGTCTCGTAACACTGACAATGCACTTTCTTGCACTGCTGTTTATGCTAAATACAACAATTACTGTTTCTTGGTGCAAAGATTTTAAAAGCCTGGTCCTATAGCAACATAACAGCCACAATTCCACTTCACCTGGGTGGCTTACCTGTCTCTATAGCCTCCTTCCTATTACTTTGCTGCACAAAAATAAGTGGCAGAAGTCTCAAGGATAATTAAGTTTGTTCAAGTTTCAAAAATTGTCAACCACATAAAAGAAAGATCTAAGGGGAAGGTCCCAACATACGTCCGTGTGTTCATTGGCATCACTGAATAAGCCGGGAGGAAGGGCATTAGCTACAGCAAAAATTTCAAGTGGTGCTTGCACCTTCCTAGGTGTCAAAGCTGACTGCCCATGTGCACAAATGTCAATTTTCTTGGTAGCAGCTCACAGACTTCTTTGCATCAGCTGCTATGTCTAAACATACACTAGCAGTATTCTGCATTTACAGTGAAAACAAATGAGATCAGGCACTGTTCTCTGTGGGTATTTTTTTTCTTTTAAACCCATTTTATTTTTCCCCCCTGTACAACTCATTACTAACTACTATCTTAGCTCCTGTTAAATCTCTTTCAGAGCCTGGCATTTTAACTTACCAGCTTGAGCTCTAGACTGTTAACGTTACACTGCAGAAAACAGCAAAATTATCATGGACACAGTTTGCACTGTATTTTTTTCTAAGGTGATGTGTGATGAGAATAAATCATGTTGTTACTCTAACTTGATTCATTAATGAAGATGCACACCCTCTTGTCCTGCCCTCTCGCTGGATGTTAAGTGAGAACCCTTCCTGTCTTTTTTATTCATTTCCACTGTGGAAGAAGCTTTCTAATTCTGCACATCAGTTTGCTTAGCAATATTGCTGTTGCCTAATGCAATAAGAATCAGTTATATAACTGCCTTTGCTAGGCTTGCGGAGAGCATTCACCAGACAGGAAGATGGCCACATCTTTATGCTTTCTATTCTGTCTCCTGTGTTCACTGTTATTATGCAATATGCTCTGCTTTTAGTGTCTTTTTTTTTGTTTAGTCATTTTTTCTTGACATCATGTTTAGAAAATTATACACCTATAATCTAAGACCATGCAAAGGAAAAGCTGAGAAAAAGAATAAGCTTATTCTGATTTTTTTTGCTAAAAGTGCTGATATTATATGCCTCCAAGGAACAAAAAATCACCTACAGTTTGCCAGATAGTATTTTTAATACATCAATTCTGAACCAAATTCCTAAAATAACCTGTGTTTGCAGATTACTGTGTGCTCTTTGTTCTGAATAATGTCTTGCTTAGTGAACTATATCTTATCAATCCACCAAGTACTGGGTGTCATTGTTCACCTCATTCACAATTCATCTCTTAATTAACATTATCACAGGCAAAATTCTATTTTGGTCAGCATAATTTGTCATTTAAATTGGCAGTACAGAAATAAAAGAATTACCATCTGAATTTATCTGAAGACAATGTAGGAGATGGTGACTACAAACCTAGAGGAAGGGAGGGAAACCATATAAATGATAATGGTTTTAAAAATTATATTTGCAATGTAAAAATCACTTCTTTGGTCATTCGATATCTGCAAAGCAAACTGTTTTATCTAGATTACTGTTACTGAAAATATAAACCTGAATCCTAAACTTAGACACGTGCTTTATTTGATGGAAAGGGTTGCTGACTTACAGAAGATTGAAGAGATAGAAATGTCTTTATAACGAGATGATCTTAGATATAGGTACGTAATATAATCTTAATGCAGCAAAATGCTGATCATTTGCTTTAATAGCTAAACTTTGAAATTAAGTTAAAGCTGTAGCATTGTTTTAGAGAGTAGACAAGGAAAAAAATGCTTTAAAAATGGTTTTTATCTGCAACAGGAGATAAACTTAATCAGAAAATAGAAACATTTCTGAATTATTCTCACAAGACTTGCCTTTCATAATGATTGCCAGGAAACTCCATTGATGTGTGGAAAATTAAATAGCAATTTATTTCTCTCAGTCTACAAAGAAGATCTCTATCCCTGCAGTCTAGTTATGCAATATTTTCTATTTACATTCAAATTAACACAGTGATTTAAATTTAGTGCATTCAAGATACAGTGAACCCTCCAGCAAACCAGCCACTTAAAAATTCCCTCCAACATGACTTTACCTTATGATTTCATCTGTTCCTATTCACAAGTGCAACAGGCTCTGAAGATGACCACATTCAAACCCTACTCAGCCAAGGTGACAATAATTTCTGAAAGCAGAGCGTGGTCTACTGGAGGCCCTTTCTCTTTTCAGAATAGTAAGGCTTCAGCTTGACAGTCACTGGTGACTTCTGCTGGACTGGCATAAAGAGTCAATCTTCTATTGTGAAAGATCTTGTTTCATTAGAACCTAAAACAGTTTTTAGAAAGGAGCCATCAACCCCCCTCCCCCCGGTCCTAATTAGTATATGCTTGATTATGCCTATTTACATTGGGGTTTTAATGGATGCAGCATTTATTAAAAATAATGAAACCTATTCAGGTTAATTGCCCCCCAGTCAAAATATCATGTAGGTTTTTATTTGTTTGCTTGTTTATTTGTTTGTTAATATTTTTACTGACAGAGCCAAACAGTGCTTAAACGGAGAGGTCAGGAGGTGAAGGAGATATAGATGATATCTGCATCTTTCATAACCATAATCTGTAGCATTTTGTGGGCTATCTTTTGTGTTGACAGCGGAATGAGACCTAGAAGGATATCTGCTAGGGTGGGGAAATACTATTAAGGTTTACTATTAACCCTGTTAAAACATATTCTCTAGACTACTTCTTTTCATTTTCTGTTTGATCATAGAACTGGGAAGAATTATGCTTTTTGGCAGGAGATAAAAGCTGTCTCCTCAACTTTAATTATTATTTCTGAATTTGAATAATATCTTTGCTTATGAAGTTAATGGCACAGGCTAAAAGTTATGGAAAATTTTACCCAAAGTTATAAAAAATGTTGTCCAGGAAGTTATTATGTTCATATTGAAATAACAGCTTTGCAGTCTATTTTCTGTTCAGGTCGCCCACCTCTCTAGGTAAAATAAGATGCCTTTTACATTACTAAACCACAGGATTTTTCTAACATTTTCTTGATACAGCCCAGAAAGAGAGACAATTAAATCATACAGCTTTCTTCTACCCTCTGCTTTCTTCCAAAGAAACATCATATTCTGTATTCCTTAGGCATCAACAGCGCATGAATGAGAAACTGCGTGGGCTTTACTGATCTTCTAAGGAATATGTAATTATTTTTTGTGTTCCAAGAATGATTATTGAAAAAATGGCGAAGATATAAAAATACAGTAAAAAAGATGTACCCTGCATATAGTAAGGGTACAATAAAAGGGAAACGAAGCTTATTCTGAGAATATTATGAGGTGAAATTAATATTCTAAAGGCCATGCTTTCCTGATTCCCTCATAGCACTGGCTAAACCTGTCATTTTCAGTTCTTGCAATCAGTCTTTCCAGACGTCTATGGTCCCTTCACCACAAAATTCCCCAGACTCAAAATCACAATATGTGAGTAAACACAATGATTTGTGAACCCTTGAGGTTTCAGAAACAAGTGCTTATACAGTATGACTAAGACGTGAACGTGTGCTGCTGCCCCCTGATGAAGGGAATGTTAAATCTCTTTGAGAGCAGCCAGGCTGTACCACTCAACCCATCTTCTTTCATATATTAATATATGGCCATAGATGGAGTTCCTACTGCTTAGACAGATATAAGATAACGTCTCTCCCTTGGATAACTCAATATTTATATTATTAGTTGAGGGGGGAATGAGAAGAAGGAAGAAGAAATGTGACAAAAAGGGTGAAGCCCAAGTCTGCATACTCACAATGAGAATGTTTAAAAATAGCTAAAGAATATAAAACATGGGCTGGAACTCACCCTTTATGCATGCTTCAGTTGTAAGCCAGTCATTTGGCAAAGGTAACATTTATGTCCACCTTCAGCCAGTACTTCAGGCAATTAGAACTCAGTTTGTTTTTCCTGCCTCCAACCTGTTTATTCACCTCCTATACACTAGCCTAAACTTGGGAGTGTGAATTGTCTGGAATAGAGGCGTCCTCAGCAGGATTTGCTGGTGTAGCTTCCTGCAGGGTGGCTCCTTATCTCTGTGGAGGCTGATAGACAGTGCGATGTGGAAATAACATTTTATTTAGTTTCTGCATGAACCCGAGGTCCACATGGAAATTCCCAGCAAGCAAAGGAAGGTGTGGTATGAAGCCCTGAGCAAGGCTGGCGCAGCTACCCAGGTGCTGTGTGGCTGCACACAGTCAAACACGTCTGCTTGATGTTTTGTCCCAGCTGTAATTACAGCAGTGCAGTGCCAACACGTAGGCAAGCCCGTGGGTACGGTAGTGGTACGACAGGTTTTCAGAAAGACCTGGTAAGAAGCAGAGCCTGTATTAACTACTGTGAAACAGAGTTATGGAAGACGATTGTTTGCTGGTTTTGTTGGTGGTGACTTTTTTTTTGTTTGTTTTTTTTTTTAAGTTGCAAACCTGGAGCTCTACCTGAATGAGGGAGGCTGAGCTACGATGCTGCAGCCCCTGTGGGAGCCAGGGAAGGAAGTTGGCTCAGCAGTAGGATTTATCATAGAATCATAGACTGGCTTGGGTTCGAAGGGACCTTAAAGATCATCCAGTTCCACCCCACCCCTGCCATGGGCATGGACACCTCCCACTAGACTAGGCTGCTCAAAGTCTCATCAGCCTGGCCTTGAACACCTCCAGGGATGGGGCAGCCACAACTTCTCTGGGCAACTTGTGCCAGTGCCTCATCGTCCTTACAGAGAAAAATTTCTGGCCAATACCTAATCTAAATCTCCCCTCTTTCAGTTTGAAATAATCACCGCTTCTCCTATCTCAGCACTCCCTGATCAAGACCCCTTCCTCAGCTCTCCTGTAGCCCCTTCAGGTACTGGAAGGTCGCTATAAGGTCTCCTCGGAGCCTTCTCTAGGCTCAACAACCCTCTCTCCCAGCCTGTCCGTGCACGGGAGGCGCTCCAGCCCTCGGATCATATTTGTAGCCCTCCTCTGGACTTATTAATTTACAGCTTCTGCAACTCAGTAGTGTTTTCTTAAAGCCATAACTGCCAGATTCACGTCACTGACTGACTATTGGGTTTTTTCCCCCTTTTCTATCCACACGGGGTTCTGTTCCTCCTCGGCGGCCGTGGCCGCGCATAGGGACGAGGGGGCTTCAGTGGCGAGGACATTCGGCTTTGCCCCCGAGGTCAAAAATGCCCTTTTTTCCCCATTGGAGGAGACGAGAAGGGAGGAAGCAGTCGTGGGGCCCCGGGCCATGGAGGTTGAGGTTAGGACGGCGGGGACCACGTGCCGGAGAAAGACTACAACTCCCAGAACGCCCCGCGGCGGGCAGGGTGGAAGCGGAAGCTGTTTCCTCGGTCAGAGCGGCCGCCCGGGCCCGGTTCCGGGTGTCCCTGCCTCGGCGGCCGCGGCGACGGCGACGTGGGGATAGAGGGGACGGGCGGGGGGGTGAAGATGGCGGCGGAGCTGGAGGCGGAGGTGCAGGCCATTGACAAGAGCCTGCTGGAATGCTCCGCCGAGGAGATCGCCGTGGTGAGGCGGGGCGGAAGGGAAGGAGCGGGAGCTGCGAGGCCGGCGGAGGGGCCGCTCCCGGGGCCGGGGCGAGGCGGGGGTTTGGGCTGGCAGCGGTGGCTCCTTCTCGGCCTCGTCCGCTCGCCGGCGTTGCCGCTGCAGGAGCCACAGTCGGTCGCAGCGAGCTCCGCCTTGACGTGGCCGCCCCGGGGGCGCAAAGGCCGGCGGTGGGAGCGGGGCGGCGTCGCGGTGTCTCGGTCCTTATGCTGCCCCCTCGCCTTCACCGAAAGGTTGAGAAGTCCA
The DNA here is from genome assembly GCA_033558105.1 of Coccyzus lansbergi. Classification (NCBI taxonomy): domain Eukaryota; kingdom Metazoa; phylum Chordata; class Aves; order Cuculiformes; family Coccyzidae; genus Coccyzus; species Coccyzus lansbergi. The sequence continues at coordinate 106,725 of JAUMJK010000678.1, read as the reverse complement.
GTTCTCCTGCCTGGTTTGCTGCTTTTTCTCACGGCTGCCGGCAGTCGTGCCTCGACGTGAGAAGATCCTCCTTTGCCTTCCCTCATTAATTGAGGTGGATGTCGGACCCCAAATGTGCTTTGTAGGGTTGAAGTGCCATTACAGGATTTTCCTCCCCCCCTCACTTTATTTAAGATACAGATCTGATGAAAACTTGCATTAGTTAAGTGTGAGACTTATTAGTAAGCGATGTTTGTTAAGGAAATATTGCTAAAATTAGTGCAATATTTGAAATAATTACTTTTGTTTATGTATTTTTCCTGCTTTTATGAACATAAGTTAAAAGGGAAGAGAAACAGTCCTGACAGTGAAGTTTTCAGAGACACTTTTGTTTCTGGCATGAGTACCAGATCTTATACAGACTTGTGCATGTTAGGAACTGCATTTATATGTCAAAAAGTTGCAAATGCTGATGTGTGTATTTGTGGGATAAGACCTTGCAGAGCTGTCTCTATTTTTCAATGAGAATAACATTGGCTCCTTTCCAAAAGAAAATAAAAGACAAATGTTATGATTCAGATTATCCTTTGGTTATGCTGTTATATCTACAGTGCAAACAAAGGTATAATTATACGGGTGAATGTGCATAGTTAGCTATATTCTAGCTAGTTTAACTCCAGGATTAGTCTCATTTCCCCTCAACAGCAAACCAAGTAATTCCATCAAACGCTTCATAAAGTAGCTCAAACTGAGGCCAGACTGCCCTGTTTGTGTGAGCAGCAGATGTTTTTTTGGGTCACACTGTAGATAAATCCAAGGCAAATATGCACCCATTGATTTCACTGCAGGTACAACTGCCAGTTTAAATTTAGTTCGTTCTTTCTTATTTTTATTTCCTGTCATCAGCAGCACAAGCTACAATTCTGAGATCTGTCACTCTCAAACTAACAGTGTGTTAAATGCTGCTGGCACTGCCTGCTTGTGTATGTAAACAACGTACTTGGGTTTTAGCATTATTTTTTTTTTCTATCCTTTCTTTGTTGGTAACTGCCTTGCTGATAGCCCGATATTAACAAAACAATTGCCAACCCAGAGCAATAGTTATAGCACTTCATGCTTCAGTTTCTCATTGCAACAACAATAAACTGCCGAAGAACAGTGATCAAAAGAGTAAGTTAGCTGTAACTGAACATGACCCTCCGTTGCAAATATTTATTTCTGTAGCTAAGAAAAAGGCAAATTGTACCTTCTAGCTTTTGAAACAGTAAACTGAGTTGTAAAATGGCTTATTTGTAGTATATGGTTTGTTGTCCTTGTATGTTTTTAATATGTGTATTTAATAGAAGCCTTGATGGACTATTAGGTATTTACTTACATAAGATGTTATTTTATCAGAGCCTTTCAGGGCTTTTTTTCCAGGACAGTCAAAAATTGCTGCCAGAGAATAAGTCTGAGGGAGCAGGAAGTGAAGAGAAATACTCTTCCCTTTTAATCAAAACCTCTCTTGGGAGAGTAGAACATCAGCTTTGCTTACGTATAGCTTCAGGTTAGAAAATAGACGAATATGGATTGAAATCTTGCCGAAGTACAAAGTGCTTTTCTTAGAGAAAAAATTCCAAAGTTTTGAGTAGTTTTGTTGGAGTTGGTTAATGAATTAGAAAGGAAATGCAATGTGTCTACGCATATGTATGTATTTCTAGTAACAATTTTATATGTGCAGCGGTACTTTGAGTTGTCTTCCTGGTAGCGCTTGGAGTGTGACATCTGCTTCTCTTTCCTAGCAACCTGTATTTCTTCTGATATTCTTTTAGCCAGGATGTGATTTTCAGAACCGTATGCACAGTTCTGTGTGTCTAACTGCCTCCACAAAGATTTCTGTGTGATGGCATTCAGCCTTGCCACACCTAATTTTCAGGCAACTGCTCTCAGAATTTTTGGGATGGGAAAACCTTTTAGTTGAGGAACAAGAAACCTCTCTGGCTAGATATTTGTCTGAGCTTGTAGTGTTGCTAATGTGCACTGTGTATTTTCTAGGTAGAAATTAGTAATGAACTGCTGAACACACAAAAGGCTCAAATTAAAGGTATTTTGCTGAGAAAAATGCAGTTGTGATAACTAGTAGGTGCCCTAGAAAATAATCTCAAAATTATCATATTACATGAAAATCATAGAAGAAAGTAAGTAATTTTCACTGTGATTGACTGCCATCAGGAACTGACCCAGTATTTGGCACAAATGATGAAAGAAAAGGAAGCAATTAATGAGTTAGGAAAAATTCCAAGCTCTTAGGAAGGAATACTTCACTAGTTTCATTTTTATGTGGTATTTTCTAAATCCTTATGTGATTGGTGGGATTATCTATTTACTTTTATATTGCTGGATATGGCTTTTGGGCAACTTTTGCCCGTAGACTTCCTTGGGAAAAAAAACTGGGTTTCGACCATCAAAGCTAGATCAATACAGAAAGATTTGGTAGATTCATCATGTTTTTAAGAAGTCCAAGTCAGGGAAAGAGAAGTGAAGAAAGCATGCTATGCTGAAAAATAAGTTTGTTTTTTTTTAAAAAAAAAAATATGCAATTCTACTTTAGAAAACATGCTCTGGTAGATGCAAATACTATGATATATACAGTATATAGAGAGGCAAACTGTAGCAATTCTTAAATGGTGAGAGTGCTGTGCTTACTCTGTATGTCTGTATCCTAAAACCGCAACTATGTTGTCTTAAACATAAGTTCTTTAGAGTAAGTCATGAATAATTCAGGGTAAATCAAGCTGTAACATTTGACTACCAAATCTGTTTGTTTTGGTGTAATTAATTCTTTGTTTTTACGTACAGTTTTAGGTTGATCCTGGATTCTTTTTCTGAAATTGCCGGGGGTATCTTGTTGTCATATTTACACTGAGAAATGGCTTACTAAGGCTGTTTATGTAACACAGGATTTAATCAGTGCACACTTGCAGTATGTGTTTGCTCCCATTTCTTTATTGTAAAAACCTTCAAGCCTTTATTTGCAGTTTAAACCTTTATGAAATAGTAATCCACAAGGCAGAAGTAAAACAAATGTTGTCCTAGAGGATTTTTTTACTTTGCGTGTATGTACAAGGCAAAAAAAATCCCAAGCTTTCAGTGGCTTATAGCAGGTATAGTAGTTTGATGACTTTAAAAAATTCGGTCAGTGTTGTTTTTTAGTGTTGATAGACAAGAAAAATACATGGATCTAGCGTCACACTTGAAATAGTAATTCAGAGAAGTTATTTTGGTAGTAGGAAAAATGCTCCCCCTCTCTCCTTTGCCATTTTCATAGGTAATTTTTTAAAGTTAAATGAGTGAGGGAGTGTTACCTAATGCTGTGTGTGTGCTTCTTGTACTTTTTGTCTTTGACTGTTCCTTGCCATCTCTGGGCTTATGCTACTCTGCTGTGTCCCCAGCTAGCAGCATCAGTCTGCAACAGGCATAGTCTAGGCCTTACCATAAAAGTCACTGCTAACATGGGGACATTCTGCTTCCTGGAGGAAAAAATTTAACAAGTTGTTCTCTTCAAGTCTTGTTTTTGAAAATAATTTTGTATGTCAAAAGGATAAAATGTGCAAGCAGGGAAGCAAATTATTCTTAATGTTCTTTCTTCTCTGATCATCTAGGTTTAGCACTTAGAAGGAAGCATGGCTTTCTAGTTTTACAATTCCGTTTTAGGTTTTTCTTCTAGAAATAAAAAAGTAATGGTGGATAGCATTCTGTTTGATATTTTTAATAAAGAAAATTTGTGTTCTTGTTTCCTTGAATTTAAAAGAAATGGCTGCAAGCAAATGACCTGCAGAAAGAAGTATACCAGCATCTGGCTTATTATGTACCAAAAATTTACTGCAGGGGTCCTAACCCTGCCCCACAAAGAGAAGACATGCTGGCACAACACGTTTTGCTGGGACCAATGGAGTGGTATCTTTGTGGTGAACATCCTGCATTTGGTTTTCCAAAGCTTGAGCAAGCGAACAAACCTTCTCATCTCTGTGGCCGTGTTTTTAAAGTGGGAGAGCCTACATATTCCTGCAGGTAATTCAACTTTGCATTGTGAAGTACATAGACTTTGTAAAGTTATGGAGTATTTTTTGATGAGAACATACTCTCCCAAGGAAGAGTTAACACGCCAAATCAAATGTGTTTTTGAGGTAACCTTCCTATATTTGGTGGCAGGTGGGACCACAGGAAGACTAACATGCTACAGAGTTGTAACTGGAAAAACATTAATTTATGTAGTGTTATGTGTGCAAGATTATGTAAATGCTTGGGGTGAACTGTCAGTATAATTTAAAGACATAAAGCAGAAGTGTGTGGGCAGGTGTATGTGTGTGCAGTTCAGGTGTTTAATATCAGCTCTTGGTGTTTATCCTCTATTTAAGACCTCTTCCCATGACCTGTTAAACCAGTCTATTGGATGCTAAAACAGGTGTAACAGCTTCTTGTTCCTTCTCTAACTCTAGCTCTGTATCTCTCAAAATATACTGTTTTTTTTGAAAGGGGACAGGAAGTTACTAACCAATTGCAAGTATTTTAAAAATCTTCAGGTTTAAGCCAGTGTATTACTAGCTGTCTGATTGTTATCTTTGCTTTTCTGACCCATCTATATGCTTAAATTTAGTTTGGGTTCTCTGTCACGGGTTCTTCTTTTTTTGTGTGGTTTCTCTCACTCTCTTGGACTCTTGAACACTTGGTGGGATGATGGGGGGGAAAAGGAGGGTTTGTCTTATTTTGGGGGTTTATTTTTCTGGTTTTCCATCCCCGTCATTTGCAAAGTGAGAATGATTGTTGAAGAATTTTACCCTAGTGCTTTCCCCTTCTAGGAGCGTTATAGCTTATTGACCTTATTCACTGAAGTTCTCATTCAGGATAGACTACAGACGCTTAATGTAGTGAGCTGCCTCTTCTACATTTTTATTTTAACAATTTATTAGAAAAGATAGTTTTGGAAATGTTCTGAGACCTTTTATCTTGAGATTGATGCGATTAAATTCGTGGGTACTTCATATACTTTCAACCACTAAAAAAACTGTCTCGTTTCTGATATTCTTAGGCTCACTCATTACACATATGAAAAAGTGGAGGGATCTGGTAGGGAGACTGAAAACTATAAGAAGTTGTGAAAAATCTTCTACACGTTTGGGGTTTTATTTTTTTTTTTTTAGGAAATCTGGTCCTAAAGAAGTAAAAAACCAAAACTCAGCACCAGTGTTCTAATTTAAGTTAAATTCTATTGCAACCTACAAGTTAACGATCAAATACGCTCTGTGTGAACTAATGAAAACTATGGGAGTTCTGTTATTTTCTTCTGAACACTTGCTTTTTCAAGGGTGACAATTTGATAAATAAGGTACATCCTTGAGAATGCTGTCAGCTATGATGAAAACTTTAACGCAACCCATTGGTGTAGATTTGAGAGAATGAATGAATTGGTGTTCATACTCAGGAATTCTGCTTCAGTAGGAAAATTATTTTAATACATCAATATAGTCATTCAGGTTAGAAGGGATGTCTTGGTGGGCTCTCACATACGACCTTCTGCTCAAGTTTGTGTCAGCAGTTAAAAAGAGGGTATTTTTGCTGTTGCTGCTGTTGAGATGGAGTCTTCTTTCATTTAAAACCTGAACAGAGATGTAAAACACTTAACGTTTCCTGTTGTGTTTTAATTTTCTTTGGCTTACAGATGGTAATGAAGAATAATTAACAGTTTAGATTAGACTTTTGTGGGATACAGAAACTAATTGTTTTCTGAGTCCATGGAATATATTTAAAGCAGGGGCTCTTCTGTCCAGTTGTGATGCTTACAGGTCTGCCTCTGCTTTAGGTATAAATGCTCTTAATTGTTTGAGAAATTACTTGGCAAATGGTATGGAGTTTGTAAGTGTATTGCCACAAGCTTAGGGATCTGAAGAGTTGATGCCCAGTATTGTAGAACCTATCTACCCAGTTTTGTAGGCATATTGTTGTGATTAAAAAAAAAGCAATGCCATGAATGTAGATTGTTCTGAAATGGAAGAGGTTCATGTAATTTTGCTTTGACATTTTCACCTTCTGGAGAAAATAGATGTGAAAGCGGTGTTTTATGTGTAGTAAGTCATGCTTGCCTGATTATGCTTCAGTGACTACCTGGTTTAATTTATTTGGTGAAATGAAATTAAGAGAATTCTTGATAATAACATTTCATAACGTCTCTGGTGTTTTCTTTGAACAAAATGGTTGTTTCTCCATCGCAAGACATTTGTTGTCTTGGTGACTATTTTTACATCGCAAAATCCAATTTCTTTAACCTTGAGGTATATTGAATTCAGTTGCATTACATAGGTTCCTTTATCTTAAGTGTTCCTCAGTGAGATGGTTAAACATAATGCATAATTGTCTCATTCATTTTTGTAGCCTTTTTTTGCTAGAAACATTACTTCTATCTAATATAGCAGGGCTTGTAGGCAGGACTTTATTGTGTTTTCGGATCTGATTGAGGAAATTCTTGGACCTCTTCAGTGAGCTTGTAGGACTGATCTCAGAAGCAGAAGTTTGATCTAATCCATTGTGTGCAATCTTTCCAGTGTTCAGTGATAAAACATCTTTTCTGATTGCTGGAGTTTATTAGTGCTTGTATTCTGTACTTGAGAGAACTTAACTTGATTTTATACTGTTTACCTGTCTGTACCATCTTTCCAGTGTTCAGTGATAAAACATCTTTTCTGATTGCTGGAGTTTATTAGTGCTTGTATTCTGTACTTGAGAGAACTTAACTTGATTTTATACTGTTTACCTGTCTGTACCATGTTCTCTAATTCATCTGTTTCCTTGCTACGTACTTGTCTTGCCTCTTGAAGGGAATGTATTATCCAAATAAGCACGCTACCCAGACAGCATTTAAAGCTGGTGTTGTTATGAGAACAGATTTTTTTTTTCTTCCTCATTTGTTTCCTTCTTGGAAGCCATGCCTTTCCTCTTTCAGACTGATATGTACATTAGAAGGTTCCTATTGGTGATATTTGAAATTACCTGTTGCAAGGGGTGTCATTAAAGGCAAAATCATTTTTTAATGTTTTTTGTTGTTGTTGTTGCTGTTTTCAGGGACTGTGCAGTTGACCCAACTTGTGTATTATGCATGGAGTGTTTTCTTGGAAGTATTCATAGAGAACACCGATACAGGGTTAGTAAAACTGCTGGAATATCTGACATAATCACTAATAATTTTGTGTGCACGATACTCCTTGTTTTAAGTTTGAGAATGTATACATAATCTTAGAATGTTGGATGAATGCCAAGTTGGGAATTTTGTCTGCGGTAATCTTACAAGAAATCAAGTGTTCTGATTGGAGTGGAAATTCTGAAAGTTAACACTTGAAAATATTGAGCTGTTAAATTTTATGCACAACCATTATGCTTGCAAGTGTATGTTTTTTTAACATGTGCACTTCAGTGAATTTAACAGCATTAGAGCTTTTTGACCTTGATGTTTGACTATTTTCAGTAAGTATTGAAAAAGCTGTGTTAAGAAACCATTTTGATTTAAAACTTATTTCCTTTATACATCTTAATTGTCATCAGATTCTGTCCAATAGCAGGATTTCTGTTTGGTTTTAAAAATAAAGGAGAAAACTGGAGATGCTGCTTACTTTATTAATATACCTCTGTTATTAGGACAGATTAGTTAAGAAAACCCGCAATCAAAACGAAGAAGGCTTTGGTGTGTTCTTGAACTAAGAAGTGAAGTGAAAACTACCCGTGCAGCCTTCCTGTAAATCTGTTGTTGACAATGCTGCACTGCTGTTAATGTAAATCCAATCACTGCATGGTTAAACTGAGGACTAGGATTTAAAGAAGAAAACTAAACAACACCAACTCAAATATAACAGCTTGCCCCAAGAAACACAAGTCAGTTTGCTGATATCAGCATGCTTCTTATATGTGTTTCTTTAGTTTACAAGCTTAGTGAGTTAACAAGTTTAAATGACTTTCAGAAGTGTAAACAAATTTCAAATGCCCATCTTATTTTGTTGTTCCTATAGGGTGTACTTGTATGTACAAAATAAACCTGTGCATCAAAAATAGGTGAAAGAAATTGTTCTATAACTATTATTATAACTATGTAACTATAATTGTTTAGTTTAAAGTTATGGTTCAAAAATTATGCTTATTAATTTAAGGTGATATTAGCTTTAAAATAAATTTTGTTAAAACAGTGTAAATATATCATTACAGTTTTCAAATATTTTCGGTGCTTACTAAGGTTTATATGAACTAAGTTTAGTCTGAAAATAATGCATCTCTTACTCTGTAGTAGTACTGTATGAATTGATTTAGCTTTGTTCAGATTGAAAATGTGAGAATCTCAAGGAGCACAGATAGCATTGCAAGCAATAGGGTGAGCACAACTGTGAAAACCTTGTAGCTTTCAGGTGGGGCAGAACGGGGATATTTGAAGGTTTTGGGGTTCTTTTTCTTTCCTTTTGGCATAGGCAGACTGATGAAGCAGATAAGCTTTCAGCTATCATAGAAGCAGACGAGGTTTCACTGTGCTGGTTACTGGTTGAAGCTATCAAGTGCTATCATCATGCTTTTCTAATTTAGTTGTGGTTATTTATTTCTTAATGTGTATGCATGTATGTGTATATTAACATGAACTGTTTTGTTTTTAAACAATTTTTAGATGACAACATCGGGAGGAGGAGGTTTCTGTGACTGTGGTGATACAGAAGCTTGGAAAGAAGGTCCTTATTGTCAGAAGCATGAACTTAACACTTCAGAGACTGCAGAAGAAGAGGTAAAGTAGTTGAAGCATTGTGTATAGATATGTAATCCTTCTTACGGGGTTATTTTCAGTGTTACATACCATGGGAGGAGATGTAATAGTAATATTTGAACCATGCTGTGTGACTCAAAATTAATATCTTGTCTAACTTCAGGAGTTTAGAATTGTGTTTTCTACTTGACGGCTTCATTTTTATGTTCTTGGCCACTTCTGCAACTTTAGTTCTGATTCTTTGTTTTTCTACCTTATTCTGAAAGTTGAAGGCAGTCTGTCATGTAAAGAAAAAAAAATCAGTATATAATCACGCGCATGAAGAAAACAAATTAAGCTCTGTGCGACATGTTCTGATTCTTACCAAAGTAAAGTGCACAGATTTTTAAATAAAAAACCCTTGCTGTCACAAGAAAGTTGTAATGGTAGAGGTCTATAAGAGCTTGTTTTGATGTGGAAAAGGTCAATAGAGAACATATCTTCACTGTTTCTCATAGCATAACAGCTTGGACAAATTAAATGCAAAAAGACATGCTACTTCTTACTGTGACTGTTCAAGCTGTTGGACTAACAGTTAATAAACACAACACCATTGTTACAAGTTTATATATGTTGAAAAGGAAATTTAACATATTTGTGGAGGGACAAAATGATCAATGACCATTTAAAATTGCAGATGTCTTTGATATGGGAATGTCCAGTGTCTCTGGACACCAGAGAAAAATTCTGTTGTTTTCTTTTTCTCTTCCCTTATCATCAGTTATTACGTCTAGGGAATGACAGTGCATAGTTGGGCTTCTCGTCTAGCCACTCAGGTCTGTTCTTTCGTAATGTAGTATCTGTGTTATTTTTTTTTAAGAGAAAGCATGATGGATTTTTTTGATGTCATTTTGCTGATCTTATGGTTTAAGTGAAGCAGCTGTAGCTGTACTTGCAGTGACACTGGTCCTTCTAAAATCTGTACTCACTATCTCAACCTGAAGACTCTAGCACTGCTGCCTGGACTCACCACATACCAGTTTACATTAGTTGGCAGCTTTGTTTTGAGATCTTGGGTGGGTTGCTAATGTCCAAAGATAATCACGTAGTGAGTGTGACAGAAGAATTAAGGTATTGGGTAGGCTTTTTGTTTCTTCCCAATGAATGATGAGGATTGCGATGTTTTATATTACACAATGCTGTTGTTCAAGGTAGATCAAGGATCATTTGCTTAACATTATCGGAACCCGTTTTCTGCCTTGCGCAGATGTGTGTCTTTGTTAAAAGCATTGGGAGTGGAAGCAGCGTTGTTTGCTTTTGCCTTTGGTGACTGTTCTCCATACCTTAGATAAGTTTTAAATTAAGCAAAAACCAAAACCAACCAAACAAAAAGGTATTAACTTTCATGTAAAGCTTCCAAATATTCCCAAAGAATCTTGGGGGATGGGGTGGATGGTATGTGAGTAAACTCTACTAGTACTGGTGAATTGCTGACTTTCAAGGGCCTTTCAATGCAAACTTAAGTTCTGAAAGCAATATTATGTGCTTTTTTATACAACATAAGCTTCAGTGAAACACAGGGTTTGGTATTAGGTAATCCTAAACCTGCTAACCTAACCTACTGTTAAATATTATAATTGTTTAACAATTAAACAGTACTTAAAAATATTAAGTGATGAATTGAGTCAGTGACCCAATATATAGTATATGTCCCGGTGACCTGCAGGGTGTGCAGTATTCCCTTTCCAGCTTTGTAGAAGAGAGACTAGTTGTTCTGAACATGAAATATTTGAAACCGCAGAAGAAGAATCCTTTCAAGAAGAGGTTTTTAGTGTTTTCTGTTTGCACACAAAATCCCTTGAAATGGGTTGGAAGGAAATTTAAGTGTTTAAGGCACGGGTTAAGGTGTATTTAAAGCACGGGTAGATGAGGTCCTGAGGGACATGGTTTAGTGTTTGATAGGAATGGTTCGACTTGATGATCCAGTGGGTCTCTTACAACCTGGTGATTGTACGATTCTATGAAATGGCAATGATATCTGTACTACCTGATTCATACTTAGCTGTGGTTCTCATTTGCCACTGCAAAAAAGTAGTCCCTTTTGACTTTTCAGACTGAGACAGCTTTCCTCTTCCTGTCCTCATTTCAGTTCCCTTAGCTGCAGCAGCAGCCATTCTGCCCTGGCAGGGAGGAGGGCAAGTGACTGCTGCAGTTGTCAAATAGAGGGCATCCTGTAGAGTGTAGAATGGGCACAAGTGGCTGTGTGGCCAACATATGAAAAAAAGGGGAACAGCTGCCTGTTAACAAGACTTAGACATAGATCATTATGAAATACCTAGCTATGTTTAAGTGTGTTAATTGTTTATATACCACAGTGCATAAGAGTGTTTTTCATAAGTCATGATCGCAGTGTGCTGGATGTTGTATAAGCTTGGATAGGTAAGACTTCGGCCTCTAAATGTGTGCTAGGTGTGAAACAAGGCAATAGGTGCGTAGTTGTTTGGATTCTGCAGTTTGCTAATATTGCTAAGTGGAACAAAGGATACAGTGATTTCAGATCATGTTTTTGAAGGCATTACAGAAAAAGATTTTAATACAACTAAGGTTAAAATTCTTCAGGACAACTGTCTTAGGTGTGCAGAAGTGGGAACAATAAAGATGAAAATGGAGAAGTGTGTGAAAATTTAAATGAGTGATCAAAGGTAAATTAGCGTTTAGGTATTGAATGTTAGATTGCTGCTTCGGTGATAGTGATGAACTGGTAAGAGAAAATGGGATGATTGACTCTTCATTTCAAATCTGAAGGAATTTAAAGAAACACATCATTCAAGATGCTTACGTTGTCTTTGACAGAAGGAGATGCAGATTTGAAAATTTCTGGTTTGACTGTAATTTCATTTCTCAATTGCTACTTACATTTATTTTCCAGGATCCACTTGTGCACTTACCAGAAGATATGGTAGTACGAGCTTATAATATTTTTGCCATCACATTTAAATATGCAGTAGATATCTTAACATGGGAAAAGGAAAATGAATTGCCTGGTATAGAAATGATGTAAGTATAGTGTTTGTCTTCTACCTTTTAATGGTTTGCAGATATTTACAATAGAAAGTGCAAATTATTATTTTAAGTATCATTTCTGCCTTTCCTAAAATGGTCAAGAAGGTTTTGTAGACAATAGACTAAAAGAATTTTAATGGATTTATTTCTCTACTTTTTTCTTTTGTGATTATAAAGGCCATTTATCTCCATAGTGATGATGAAACAATGCCTTTGTGATACTTTAGTTTTCTTAATATTGAAAAGGAAGTATTAGTAAAATACAATACATTAGGACAAGGAGGGTTAGATTTCTTATGATCAAAGTTACTGTAATTCTGATGGCAAAGCTATTTGGTACTTATGGTGATCCACTTATTACAGATTTTGAAGCATTACAGAATGTCTAAGTGTATTGTAGCATTTTAGTTGTGGATTTATTTGTGGCATCTTGTTAGTATCTTCTTTTACATTGTTTCCCATAATTTATTTACACAAAATTCTTGCTCACATAACACAAAAGATTGAACTAAATCTATGTAAACGTAACAAGTTGTAGTTTTGAGATTTGTGGAGTTTGGGATTTTAAGATACTGCCAAGTTTTTGTTGTCTAATAAACCTTTATGCAATATTGGGGAGAATATCGGGGTGTGGCAAAATAATGCCAAGACTGATGAAACAGCTGCTCTGGAAGGAAATGTGTTTTCCTTAGTTGGAAACTATCAGCTCATAATAACCAGAGGTTCCAAAATAATGCTCAGACTTAAATATTGTCGTAAGATTTTGCTCATTTTGTTCTTAGCTCTGCAGGAAAGATGAACTCAGAAATTAGGAGTGGTCAACCCTTTTCAAATAAATTGTTATGTTCCAGTATAGCAAATGAATCCCAGACTTGGGTTGTCTGCTTCATCAAAGGTTTTATTTAAATATAAGTTGATTTTTTAAAATTGTATGACTTTGATCTATATAAAATCAATCCTTGCTTTGAAGTGAGAAAAGTGACACTTACTACTGCATGCTGTTTAACGATGAAGTCCATACCTATGAACAAGTTATTTATACTCTTCAGAAGGCTGTCAACTGCACGCAGAAGGAAGCTATTGGTTTTGCAACAACAGTAGATAGAGATGTAAGTAAATTAATTGCTAGAACTTATAATTGTACGTAGCCTAATATTTATTTTATGATTATACTTACTTTAGTTTGTTTTTCCAAAGAATGTGGTTAATGCGCTTGAGCCATGTGTGTCAGGCCACCCTAAAATGTCTCAACTCATTGACCAATCAAAACCATACCTAATATTGAATACGTGTTTCAGTGTTACTGTGTTCCAGTAACTCTCATGAGTATAGATAGCAGGATCTTCTCTCTACTGTCAAGTACAGGCAACAGCTCTGGCTCATCCCATACTATACACCAGGGAAAAAGAGCCCCTATATGTGCTCCAAGCATGGGAAATGTGTCTCAGATTAACACCAGTCAATTGTGAGGGATAAAATTGGTAATTGTCTGCTTTTGTTCTGGATACACATGGAACTTTGTCGTTTTTTCAACTTACTTTTCTTTTTCATAATTGTCAAATGATAATGATATGAAGAGGTAGTATATATATAATTTTAACTAATATTTCAGAAGCATTCTGCCAGCTGTGTTTGCATTTTGGCTTGTGAGCCTATTTTTAAGGTAGGGACACTTCCTAGGGTCAACTGCATCTTGTCATTTGTGCCATGAGACTTTAAGAAGTTACTGTGAAAATGAGCATCATTTTACGTTGTTTTATTGCCTTGTGCCTTTTTTAGGGAGGTGGTTTGGGGAGGAACCCTTTTTCAAAATGGCAATGAATGTGTCATTTTAGGTTGTTGAAGTGCTACTGGAAGGTCGGTGGAAAAACAAGTAGAACTTCTGTATGCTGCTTAACACCAAACTAGGTTTTGGTTTTGTGTTATTGCTGATTTGGTAACCAAAGCTTACGGTCTGATCCCCGAATATGTGTTAACTTGAGCACATGCTGTGTTTTATATGATGCTCTTTGTATTCCTAGTGACTATATAAATAAATACATATATACATGTGTATGTATGTAAAAGAAATGATAAAGTTATGCCTGAAACAACTTGACATCAGATAAGATGTAAAATCTCAGTAAACTGTTCTGTCTGTAATACACTAAGTTGGATCAACTTTTATAAATGTTTTGACAGCATAGAAACTTTCTAGGTTTGAAATAAACCAAGTGCTGTAATTATATGTTTAGAAGATTGATTAGTTTTAGTATCTACTTTTTAAAAGGCATTTAAATGTCTGAAATATCTTTAGTACTAATGCATCAGTCATTAATTTTGGTAGAATTTAATGATAAATGTTCAGTATATAAAAGAAGTGTGATGGTTTACATCTTGCGAAGCAACTTTAGTATAATACTGATTTTATAACAGGTAACTGCATATATGATAGAATTTTATTTTCTTTTTAAAAGTTCAGGGTGCATTTTGGAAATCCAAGTATGTAACTATGTACAGTACTTTAAAAAATGAAGCTTGCAGGAAAGAAAGAGTGGGTAGTACGCACCTGAAACCTTTATTGTATCTTTTATACTAATGTAAAACACAGCATTTGAACTTCTTGTTTAGAAACTGGTGGTAAATGTTACTTCTTTACAAATTCAAAGGGACGTAGGTCTGTTCGATATGGAGACTTTCAGTACTGCGATCAAGCAAAATCAGTAATAGTGGTAAGTAATATTATCTACTTGTTTGCCTCATCTTAAGCAAAAAGAGACTTTACTACATAGTTTTGTGATATTGTTACCATAATGACTATATTTTAAGAACACAAAGTATTGCAGATACTGTTTATAATACACACAGTGGAGGTATCAAAATATACCTGTAGGATCTATTTTTTTTCCTTTTTTTTTTTTTTCCTATTATGATCTACCTTGCACCCAAAATAGTTTCATAAAAAGAAGTTCCTAAACAACTTTTCCCTTCTGAAAACAAACTTTGACCAGGAACTTCAAGTGTAATATTTCAGAATTGCGTATCAGTTCAGATCAGTGAGGTTAAACTGTTGTGGTTTTTCTTGTTTAGTATGAAGATGTTGGCATCTTTCACAGCCACAACTATGGAAATTGGTACCAATTGAATCAAAGTGTGAAACTACAGATACACTTCCATTTTGTGTGTGTATTTATATGTGTAGATATATTCATAATATCTATGTATTACAGGATTCTTCCATGTAAGATCGTGGGAATAATATTTTCTATTTAATTTTACTGCTGCGGTGCAGTACATAATCACGTTAAATAAATAGTTCATGTATAATACTGCTGTCACTGAAACCAAATACTGCAACTGGTTACTGCATTTAAACTATTTAATGTGTTTTGGAAACATGAACATATCTTTAAAGATAAAGTTGTGCAATATTTTTAACTTGTCACCTGTGCAATCAAAGAACTAAGTATTTATGTGTAATGTCTAACTAGTAAGGTTTCTAACACAGTGATGGAGGGAAGTTCTTTTTCTTTCTTGTTTTAATTCTGTGTGTTAAATTTGTATTCTTTAAAATAGTCCATGGACAATCAGTTTCTTGCCTTGGTGGGCTGCTTAATGACTTGCATGGTGTGCCGAACCAGTACGCATGACTGTCTTAGGTTATGCGTGGGACTGCTTATCAGTAAAATGCAGCAGATCAGTGTATACATTGATAAGAAGCCAAGAGTAGAAATGGATTGCCCTAAATATGTTGATATTGCCTAATAAAGTCCTTCAAATATTAGTAGGGTAAATGAAGTTCAGACTTGTTTGGTTTGTTTCTTCCCTATGTAGGTGTTGGTAATTAGAATATATATTAATGCTTTATGAATAATGGAAACTAATCATAGGAATGCTGTGTTTTTGTATAGAAATATATGCTATTGGTCATGTAAATATGCATTACCTCCTTTTCCCTTTTCTTTTTTAGAGAAATACCAGTCGTCAGACAAAGCCATTGAAAGTACAGGTTATGCATTCATCTATTGTGGCCCATCAGAGCTTTGGTCTGAAGCTCTTAACTTGGCTTGGCAGTGTTATTGGGTATTCAGGTGGGCAAAGCTTAACTTCTTTGAGATCCATTATAGAATATTTGTGAGGCAAATACAATTCCTGAAGCAATGTTTTCTACTTATATCAGATAGGTAATACATAAAGCAAAGCTGTTAGTATTGTTGTCAGACTTCATTCTGGTTTCTCTTATTGGAGTGCTGTGCTGAGTTCTAACTTCCATATGAAAAAGCTACCAGTCTTACCTGGTCTTCTTGGGTAGTGTTTTCTGTTTAGTTGCAATTGACAGTGATTCTCAGCTTCTGTCCAAGTACTGTGTTCCAACAAAATATTTTTCAGACCCTAGTTCTTTTGAAATGAATGCAGGAAGCTGAAAATAACCTGCCTTATTAGACAAAAAAAATTATTCAGAAGTGATTTGGTGAATGATCGTGAAAATGATCGCTTCAGATTTTTTTTTCGGAGTAGAACAACAGAGAAAAGGCAAAAATGTATGAGAGTTTCTGGGTAAACATGGAAACCAATGAAGTATTAATCAAATATTTAGAAAGATATCTTCAAAGGACTCAAGATACACAGTACCATTTTTATGGGAAGGCTCAGTGTGTTTTTTGACTTGGTTCTTCCTATGTCCTGATGAATCATAAACTTGTGAAGATGTGGAACATGAGGGGAAATGAAAGGAAAATTTGATAAAATTGCTGATATGTAGAAGTGTGCTTACAGTCCCCAGTGCACTTTGCTGTGTGCATTTGTAAATGTTAACAAGAATTATTGGCATAGCACGCTCAGCATTGCAACATATGTTGCGTGTATGTTCTGTGTAGGTGCTAGATGTCTTCAGAGACTATGTTTTATTAGACTGACAGTTGAAAATCTAGCCAGGATTTCAGGCACAAGTTCTCTAGCTTGTGTTATCTGTTCTGAAAGATAAATAATTTATGTTAATAAATAATTTATGTTCATATGTTAATTTCTTAAGATATGTGAATCAAACTTTTGAAAGGTTATGGTAGCAGTTCTGCTATTAACAAGCATTGCTGCCAAATAATAAGTATTAATAGAAAGTATTAAGTATTAATAGAAAGGAGAGACATGAAGATATTTAATTTGATATATATTTTCCTTTCAGTATAATATGTGAGCAGGCACACTTTCTCATTTCCTTTAAGCCCAATTTTGTGCCTTGTCATTTCTGCCAGATGCTAAAGTCACTAATTTTCAGCACTAAATTACAGTTGCAAAAAAGTAACTTGAATATGTTAGTGGCGTATCAAATTACAGATGAAAGCATTGAATTAATAGTATTACGTGTGTGGTCTTCCTGAAATTCTGCAGAGTTCACTTAATTAAATGCATGTCCTTTATGATTCAGAAGGGTAAAAATCATGTTTGATGGTAAGCAGTATGCATGTGTTTTGTCTATGACCTACATGCTCAGCAACTTGAAATGCCTTACACGCTTCAGGATGAAGTTTTGCAGTGCAGCTCAGGAGTCTGGTTTTGTGAAATGCATTTTTGAAAAAGTTGAGTTTCCTTCTTCTATTTTAGTTTTTTAAAAAACACTAAAATGTCTGCATTCTGCTCAGTCTTTTAAACCGTCTGTTACTGTTCATCTGTAACAGAAGGTGAAGGCACTGCTTAGGTGGTGGTTGTGCTTAAATGTCCCTCACCAAAGGGCAATTGGCAAGTGTAGGGTTCTTCTGCTATGCCAGCAAGTTAGGTGGGATGATAGCTGTGAAATGAATGCCAAACTCTTGTCAGGATATAAAATAAAAAGATGTACTATGGAACTTTGTCACAAGCTTGACTACCACATCCTTTCTAGCGTATGTTGGTTCCTCAGGAGTAAGCATGTTTGCTGTTTTTTGAACAATGCAGTAGTTTCCATTTACTTGTTATCCTTCATAACAGTAGTTGGAATTAAGCTCTACAAGGCAAAACAAACCCCAGAATGCTGTAGGGATTCACAGACTGAGTAGAACCACACTGTGCAGTGCACTAAATGGTATAGATGACACTAAGCCCCTGCTAAATCTACCAAACAAGATGAGATGGCCTTGTAATGTGCAGAAATAGTCTTATGCATGGAAGTTATAGTTATTTTAGCGAATCATAGAATCACTAGGTTGGAAAAGACCCACTAGATGATCGAGTCCAATCATTCCTATCAATCACCGTGCCTCTCAGCACCTCATCCACCCATCTTTTAAACACCTCCAGGGAAGGTGAGTCAACCACTTCCCTGGGCAGCCTGTTCCAGTGCCCAATGACCTTTTCTGTGAAAAGTTTCTTTCTGATATCTAGTTTGAACCTCCCCTGGTGCAGCTTGAGGACATTGTCCCTTGTGGTGTCCCCTGTCATTTGGGAGAAGAGGCCAGATCCCTCCTCTCTGCAACCTCCTTTGAGGTAGTTGTAGAGAGCAATGAGGTTTACCCTAAGCCTCCTCAAGGCTAAACAACCCCAGCTCTCTCAGCCATTCCTCATAAGACTTGTTCTCCAGCCCTTTCACCAGCTTTGTCGCTCTTCTCTGGACTCAATCCAGAGTCTCAAGAGCCTTCTTGTGGTGAGGGACCCAGAACTGAACACAGGATTGGAAGAGCGGTCTCACCAATGCTGAGTACAGAGGGAGAATCACCTCCCTGGAGCTGCTGGTCACACTGTTGCTGATACAAGACAAGATGCCATTGGCTTTCTTGGCCACCTGGGCACACTGCTGGCTTATGTTCAGTTGGCTGCCAACCAGCACCCCCAGGTCCTTCTTCTCCGGGCAGCTTTCTAGGCAGACTTCTCCTAGTCTATAGCTCTGCATAGGGTTGTTGTGCCCCAAATGCAGGACCTGGCATTTAGCCTTGTTAAACCTCAAGCCATTGGCCTCAGCCCAGAAGTCCAGCCTGTTTAGGTCCCTTTGCAGAGCCTCCCCACCCTCCAGCAGATGAACACTTCCTCCCAGCTGAGTATCGTGTGCAAACTTGCTAAAGTTGCACTCAATGCCTTCATCCAGATCATTGATGAAGACATTGAACAGGCCTGGACCTAGCACTGAGCCCTGGGGAACCCCACTTGTAATTGGCCTCTAGCTGGATTTAGCACCATTTGCCACCACTCTGGGCCCGTCCGTCCATCCATCCATCCATCCGTCCGTCCATCCATCCATCCATCCATCCATCCATCCATCCAGTTTTCCACCCAGGAGAGTGTTTGCTTGTCCAGTCCAGAGGCTGGCAGTTTCTGAAGCAGAATGCTGTGAGAAATTGTGTCAAAGGCTTTATTGAAGTCTAGGAAGATACATCCACAGCCTTTTCTTCATCCAGTATGCGGGTCATTTTGTCATAGAAGGTGATCAGGTTAGTTTGGCATGACCTGCCTTTCATGAACCTGTGTTGACTGGGCCTGATCACCTGGTTCTCTTACATGTGCTTCATGATAGCACCCAAGATCACCTGTTCCATGACTTTCCCTGGCACTGAGGTCAGACTGACAGGCCTTTATTTCTCTGGATCCTCCCTGCGACCCTTCTTGCAGATGGACACAACATCAGCCAGTCTCCAGTCCAGTGGAACTTCCCCAGTCTTCCAGGAAGATGATGGAAAGGGGATTGGCCAGCGCATCTGCCAGCTCCTTCAATACTCCTGGGTGTAATCCATCCGGCCCCGTAGATGTGTGGGTGTTTAGCTGGGCTAGCAAGGCTCTGACCACCTCCTCTTGGATCATGGGAGCCTCATTCTGCTCCTCTGACTTCTGGGTGCATATACAGAGGGAACAACTTTCCTTGCTATTAAAGACTGAGGCAAAGAAGGCATTAAGTAGCTCAGCCTTCTCTTCATCCCCTGTCACTGTTGTTCCTTCTACATCCAATAGGGACTGAATATTCCTTTTATTGTTTATGTATTTAAAGAAAGTTTTTTTATTATCTTTCACAGACTTAGCCAATCTGATTTCTAGTTGGGTTTTAGCCCTTCTGATTTTTTCCCTGCACAATCTCACTTCCTCCCTGTAGTCCACCCAAGATGCCTGTCCCTTCTTCCAGTGCTGATAGATGTTCCTCTTCTTTTTGATGTCTCTCAAGATCTCCCTACTCAACCACATTTTTCCCCACTGACTCCTTTTCCGGAACACAGGGACAACTTGCTCCTGAGCTGTTAGGATTTTTTTTTTTTTAAGAGAACCCAGCCATTGTGGGCTCCCTTGCCCTTCAGGACTCTCTCCCATGGGACTTGGCCAACCAGCTGTCTGAACAATCCAGAGTCTGCCCTCTGGAAATTTAATGTGACTGTTCTGCTAATCTCCCTCCTCACCTCACCTAGAACTGAAAACCCTATCATTTCGTGATCACTTTGTCCCAGGCATCCTCCAACCATCACATACCCCACGAGCCCTTCTCTGTTCACGAACAGCAGGTGCAGGAGGTTGCCTTCCGTTGTCGGTTTGCTCACCAGCTGTGTGAGGAAGTTACCTTCCATGTACTCCAGGAGCCTCCTAGACTGCTTCCTTTCTGCTCTATTGTACTTCCAGCAGATATCCAGAAGATTGAAGTCTCCCATGAGGACAAGGGGTAGTGATCTAGAGACTATCCTCAGCTGTTTATGGAAGAGCTCATCAGCTGCTACTTCTTGACTGGGTAGTCTGTAACAGATTCCCATCACAATATCTACCTTCTTGTGGGCTCCTCTGATTTTAACCCACAGGCGCTCGGTCCCATCTGCACCATAATCAAGCTCAAGGGTATCAAAGCACTCTCTAACATAGAGGGCTACTCCACCTAATCTCCTACCTTCCTGTCCCGCCTGAAGAGTTTATAACCCACCATAGCTGCACTCCAGCACTGCATATCGTCCCACCATGTTTCCATGATGGCAACGACATCGTAGTCCCCTTGCCCTGCAACAGCTTCCAACTCCTCCTGCTTATTGCCTATGCTGCATGCATTGGTGTTAAATGCACTTCAGCTGGACCGGTGAGCATTTAGCACTCATGAAGGGAATAGAATTCATTCCCAATTGACTGGTCCCTGGAATAACTGACACCTGAGCACCAGTTTCATCTTTACTGTCACTAGATGTAGTTGTTCCTGCTTGCTCTGTGGTCCTTGCCAGCACACACTCTCTCAGTCACTGGAGTTCCACTTCCGGGCTCACTCCCATCTAAACTGATCTTGTCCTCTTTGACCTTCACATCTAGTTTAAAGCTGTATTTATGAGCCTAGCTATATTTTTAGTAAGGGCTTTAGTCCGCTTTGGACACAAGTGTGTCCCATCCCTAGTAAGGAAGCCTAGGGGTGCATCACCTGTGGTGCAAAGCTAGTTTGAACACTGTTGGGTACAATACATGTCTATCTTGTGTTCTGTTGAAGATGCAAGCTTGTCTTCAAGCATATGGTAACTTACATGTTCATATAATAGCAATTACTGCTTTCCATTAGAAAAAAAATATATAATAGCTTTAAAGTAATAGCAGCTAGTAAGTGTAAAAAAATCCCTGTCATAAGTGAGTTGTTTCATATGTGAATATTTTCCTTTTAATAGGACTCTAAGCAGTAAAAATATAACCTAGAATACTAGCCTACTGTATAATTAATTGTTATATTAGTAAGCCAGCAGATTTTTTAAGAAAGCATGTTCTTATTTGATAACTTTGAAACAAATTGTTGTGTTTGGCAATTTTCACAAGGTTCTTAATGTTCCATAAAGTTACTGTGAAACCTGAGAGGTATAAAAATATTTGTGATTCTGTCAGCAAAATAAGATCAGTGTTATTCGGCTCTCAAGGAAAAGAGAGCCTTACAGCTTCTGCTGTATCTTTTGAAACTTCCACTATGTCAAAATAGTGTACAAGTTTGTTTAATCTCTAACTAACTTAAGCAATTTCTCTTCATTAAGATGGTCTTCGTCGGCTCTTGTGTCAAGTTGGTTTACAGGAGGGGCCAGATGGTGAAAATTCTTCTCTTGTGGATAAACTGATGCTGTATGATTCAAAATTGTGGAAAGGTAAGTTTCCTCAAACTTCTGGAAAACACTAAAGAATTCTTGTTTGAAAATCTTCCTTTTGTCATTTCTTCTACTGCTTTTTTGATTTTTAGTGTGGTGTTGTAGTTTGGTTGTTTGTTATAATTTGTTCCTTTGTGATGCACTCCAAATATTTTGAAGACAAGATCATAAGGAGACCATTTGGAGATGAGGTTGATTTTAGTTTTAAATTTTCACAGTATTCTGAAATCAAGGCTGATTTGATAGTGATAGTTAAGTAATAGTGTGATTTGGAGTTTATCTGCTTTATAGTATCTTAGCATCTATATCGTATCTAACAAAATGCCTCTTTTTAAGGAGTAGGGTAGAGGTTTTCTGGTTTGACTTGAGTTTGTGTTCTTGAGGTATTAACTGTTCTAAGAACGTCCATTGAAAACTGTTATTTTGGAGCCCTTAGCATTTTGAAAGCTTGACTGATGTACTCTTAATTTTTTTAAATTATTTTTTTTTTTTGTGCTGGGCCATCCAAATCGGCAGTTTGTCCTGAGGAGGAATAGAGTTCTGTTCTTGTTTGCCTGATTTGCCTGATACTTGAAGATTTACAGTCCCAATCAACAGTTCAGTGTTGTCTTACACGGCAGTAATGAATAATACCACTTGAAGAATTGTTTTGTGTAGTCTTCTTTATCCTTTACTGCTATCTGACAGACGTAATCAAAGCAGCGTCTCCTGTGAAATGCACATTTCATTCTATAGAAGTTCAGTTTTCTAAGTGTTGCCATAATATGTTGATAGACATAGCAACCTGCAATATTTCATTCATTTCTTTTGACAGGAGCTAGAAATGTGTATCACCAGTTATTCATGAGCAGTCTCCTTATGGATTTGAAATACAAGAAACTTTTTGCTATATGCTTTGCAAGAGTAAGTATCTTTCTTAGAAAGAGCCATTAAATGTTACAACTGGCTAGTGAAGAGAGTTTAGTTAGCATACAGTGCTTCATATGAACTATTATCTAGTTTTTTTTTCTTTCCTTTTTGAAAGTGTAAAGATGAAATAAAATACTGACTAACTTATTTCTGTCTTCAAAATATTAGTTATAATGACATCTCATCTCCTGGGAAGAAAATGGGCTTTCCAGGCTCCCCAGAACTAAAGCAGTTCAGATGTTTTTGTCTTCACCATCAACTATCCAGGCTATCACTTCTTAAGAGCTAATGACTTCTCATTGTTGAGGTGCAAGCTGTTATGGCACTACTCGGAAATAGTGCTGAATTTCAGTTATGCTAATTAGTGATTCTGCAGTAACTGGTATTTGAAATGGTTTGAATCAGCACTGCAGTATTCTGCTCACTCTTCTAAAGACAAGTAACTTTTTTGAGTAGGAAATGAAATGTTAGCTTTATTGTGAAAATGAGAGTGAGTAGATCTCATATGAGCAGATTAAGTTCTCATGATCTTTGTACAAGATGCCTATATAATAATAATCTGTAAGAGCTACTGTTCCCTTTATCATGGCGTTAAAGATTCCCAGAGCAGATATTTAAATTAAAAAAATCAGGTCAGTGTGGATCAGAGGTGAATTTCCCCTTGTTGTTTAGAATTACCGGCAGTTGCAGAGAGATTATATGGAGGATGATCACGAACGGGCAGTATCGGTGGCTGCTCTGTCTGTCCAACTCTTCACTGTACCTACTCTGGTGAGTAGTGCCTGGCTTTCTTTTAAAAACTGATAGTTGGCACTCCTTGCCTTTTTTTGCCTCCTTCTTAATAGAACTATGAGCGATTGCAGAGTGATTTTATGAAAGATGACCACGACAGAGAGTTCTCAATTGCTGACCTCTCGATACAGATATTCACAGTGCCTTCTCTTGTAAGTACTGAAAGACCGAAAAAGGAAATCTTTATTTGTTAAAAGCCACTTGAGGTTCATGAATCAAGACTGCAGGTTTCTTTAATGTTGCTGTGGAAATGTAGGACAGTGGTGCTGCACAGCAGTCATGCTGTTTACAGACATTGCTGTGTGTTTAGAAGTTAAAGCATTCAACGTTGTAAAGGCTGTCTTCCCAGAGTGAGCTGGATATTTTGGGTTTTCTTTTTAAATTTCTTTTACCTTTTTTTAGAAAGGTATTTAACTGTTTATTTAGAGATACCCATGTAACATTTAAGTGCTATGGACAGGGACACCTTCTACTAGGTCAGGTTGCTCAAAGCCTCACCCAGCCTTTTCTTAAACACCTCCAGGGATGGTGTATCCATGACTTGTCTGGGCAACCTTTTCCAGTGCCTCACCACCCTCACAATAAAAAAATTCTTCCTAATGTCTAATTTCAATCTCCCCTTCTTCAGCTTAAAACCATTACCCCTTCTCCTATCGCAGCATTCCCTGATAAAGAGCCCCTCCCCAGCTTTTCCATGGTCATACTGAGACACAGTTACTGTTTGTAGAAGCCTACAAAAGTGTCTGCATATCACAGTTTCAGAGCATATTGTTCTGGTGTGGTTTTATAAATGGTCCACTTTATGTGAAGTTTTGAATCAACCTAAGTGCAAGCAGGAATTGTTTCATAATATTCCATACTTCCTCTGGTACTTATAGACTCGGACAATGCCTGCTATCAGGTTTCCACTTATTTTTTGTTACAGTACTTCAGGCACTGTTAGTTCTCCCAGCTCACTGACTCTGGTCTTTCACCAGCTTATGCTCAATTGAGGAACATCTTTTTTTTTCTCCAGTCTCCAAGCAAGTCTGGTTTTGCTTATTTTATGAACTAGACAGATTAAACTTTGGAGCTATAATGGAAATAAAAGTCTGACTTTTATTTTACTTTTATGGCCTGAATTGTTTAAAAAATGAATATTTCTGAGTCCTTCCAAATTTAATCAACTTAAATGAGCATTAAAATTTGATAGTAGCATGACAGCTATGATACTGAGCAAAGGTGTTATTTAGTTTCCTAGGAGTGGATGTTATTCATAGGAATTCAAAAGACCTCAGAGTCATGGTTCAGAGCAATGTTGCGCTACCTAGTTAAATTTTGATGCTGTCAATGAGAATATTGCTAATGTTTGGACTTAGTTAGGTTTAACCTAGCATTTTAGAAATGGTATTTTGGAATATCATTAGCAACTGTAGGACCAGAAGCTGTAGTCAACAGCCACAGTGTGGTTGAAGTGATCAGTGTGGCCACATAATAAGATGCTCATGGGATTCGAGATATGTGAGACTCATCTGTTTTACCTTGGAAAACCAGCAGAATGGGGAAGTTCTGTAAGGACTCACAAGTTAAAGATAGCAGTACTTTCTTAGTGCCCCCTACTCTGTTGTGGGTTGGATTAGCTTAGATGGGTATGGAATACTGTCTTTATCAGACTTCACAATGCCTATTGATTTACTACCTACAAAACATGGATAGATGCAGTAGCCCTTGAGGAAAAACATAAGTAATTTCACATAATTTCCATGTGGAAATTGCACTATACCATTTCTTAGCAGTTCAGAAGATGTGCTGTTTGCCACAGTACTTGGCAGTTTGTAAACAGAAAACAGAAGAGCTGTCAGTTCCTTAGAGCGCTCATTGTTAAATTATATGAGAGGAGACAACACATACTTAAAGGGAGGTACAAGTTAATTATAAGGCAGATAATAATAGATGTCTCGTGTCATAATTATATAGGTTAGCAGGAGCCTAACCACAGTCAAACTTTTATACCAAAGAGATCTGATGAAACAGATCTGGATTATGATAAATTCTGGCTAGATTACTTTTTTCCTTCTGTGAATGCGAATGCTTGGAAGATTGGCTTTCAATATGATCTTCCAATTTAATTATTGATGTAACTATTTTGGATAAGGATTTGTGTTCTATAAACTTCATGATTCAGTGTGAAATTGTTGTAGCTGTGTCTGTTAATTACAGCAAATTTCAATGTACTTTGGCATAGGCACGAATGCTGATAACAGAAGAAAATCTCATGACCACTATCATCAAAACTTTCATGGACCACTTAAGGCACCGTGACAGCCAAGGCAGGTTTCAGTTTGAACGTTACACTGCTCTGCAGGCTTTCAAATTCAGGCGTGTTCAGAGCCTTATTCTGGATCTCAAGTAAGTATTTTGACTGTGAGCTGATTTGATCAAATAAAGGAGGAAAAAAACCTCGTATAACTAACACTTGCATCTTCTTGATGTACCCAGGTATGTGCTAATAAGTAAGCCAACAGAGTGGTCAGATGACTTGAGGCACAAGTTCCTAGAAGGTTTTGATGCCTTCTTAGAATTACTCAAATGTATGCAGGTATGTAAATCTGTGATTTACACAATTTTGCAAAATTAAAGCAAAAAGTTAGCTGTCATGATAAAAAAAATGGAGATTTAACATACTCTCAAGTTTAACTTTAGTGCAGTATATGTTTTCCTGAAACAGAGTATCTCTTTAAAATTTAGTTTGTTGTAGAGGGTAGTGAGAAGGAAGAGCTATTCAGAAAGAAACACGTAATTTGGGGCATATTTGGCAGTTGAGAAGGCAGACGAGATATATTTATGTGAGGCAAATCTGGTTGATCTTAACCAACTTCCCCTTGTAGCGAGAGTTCCAGTTACTGCTTCAGTGTCAGCAGAGTTCTTTCCTGTGTTGAGGAGTTTCTTGACATACAAATAGACCTCTTCAATGGTCTGGTAAGAGCAGTGTAACTTTTACAAGGATTGGTCAGTAAGGTATAAGTTAGAATCACTCTTTTTGGTACTCCAGTAGCATACATTTCTCAGTACTTAGCTTTTATAAGTCTGTTTCTTACAGTCTCTTCTATATATTGTAATCCTCAGATCATCCTGGATTTTTTTATACTTAAACCAAGAACTGATTAGGTATAGTAGTACCCAGTATTTAGTTAGTACTTAGCTCTGTTTAATAATACTTCCCTAGAAAAGACATTAATAACCCCAATATGTGGATGTAAGATGAGTATGCAAACATATTGGTCATGATACTGAATCTCTGCAGGTGTAAATAATAATTGGAGTTCATATCCAAAACCTTTCTTGTCCTGGTATTCTCTTCCAATTCCTGTTTCACTTTCTAGTTATTTCCATGTGCATAATTCCTTTTCAGATGGTCCCAAGCTTCTTTTTTTCCATTGTAGCAATGATATGTTTATGAGGACAGGTAACTGTCTCACTTAAGCCTGTGTCAACGTGTTTCAGTGATGTATTGTTGAAATACGTTATTCTTATTGCTCCAGGGTATGGATCCAATAACTCGTCAAGTAGGACAACACATAGAAATGGAACCAGAATGGGAAGCTGCTTTTACATTGCAGATGAAATTAACACTTGTTATCTCAATGATGCAGGACTGGTGTGCATTAGATGTAAGTGCCTTCTGATTTGTTTTTCTGTGTGAGTATGTGAAGGAGGGGAAAACCCCTGACAATCAATATGTGTAACAATTGAGTTAAACATGTAACTGCACCACAAGCCAAGATCTTCTCTGAGCAAGTTCAAATCTTTTCTGTACTTAAAACATCTTTTATAGTTTGAGCTGTCCAATTCATTAGAATGTGGTTAAGCCTTTTAATACATTGCAGAGGGAGTTTTATCACGTATCTGAAATGTGTGATCATCACAACACTATCAGATTATAATTCTTTATAGAAGTGGAAGTGTAATAGGCCCTGGATCTGCCAATTGCTGCCTGATTATAAATTAGGTTTCTACTCTAGGTGTTTCAGATTTTAGTAGTACAGAACATCAATATGGTAAAATATGGCTGTGGACCAAGTGATCCTAGAATATTTGATTGAAGCTGGCTTTAGTTTATCACTCTTAGCTAATGTACAGATTTTACTAGCCTAGCATGAACATTGCTCAGAAAGTTCCCATAATATTAAAACAATTAAAACTAGCGGGTATTTTCTAATCAGACATACTGATATGAGTTTTGCAATCTGTGCCCTCTTTAATTTAGTGCCCTTTATTGGATTCCTTGTCTTAATTTTCCAGGACAGTCAATAAAAACTCTCAAACCTATCAGACCTTTTTATGTTGGCTGTATTATTTTAGAGCTCTGTTTTTTCATCATCTCTGTAAACTGCAATCTCTCTTTTAGGAAAAAGTGTTAATTGAAGCTTACAAGAAATGTCTGGCAGTACTGATGCAGTGTCATAGTGGTTTCACTGATGGAGAGCAGCCTATTGTTCTCAATATGTGTGGACATTCAGTTGAGACCATCAGATACTGTGTTTCTCAGGAAAAAGTTAGCATCCATCTCCCGGTTTCTCGTTTACTTGCAGGTATGAACTAGTTTAAAAATATATCCGGGAATGTTAAATGTTGTATAAATATGAATTGTATTTGTGTATAAGGAGCCTCACAACAGTGGTATAAAGCTCGAATAGGATGCATTTTGGGCATTTCCTATCTGTTTGATAGCCTCTAGGCAAAATGTTCCCAAGAATTGCAGAAGTTATATTAGACCTGAGAGAGGTTGTCTAATACCTCTGGATTTGTCAGTGGGGTGTGTTGTAGGCAGTTACTGCTGCTTTTGCCATTAGAGTGATGCAGAAGAAGCACAACAAAAGATATTCTTCAGTTGATAGGTTTGAAATATATTTGGCTCTCAGATAAAATAGACTAATAGACATTCTTTTAGAAAACAGATTTATTATAAATGTGCCACCTGAAAATTAAGTAATGTCTTTATTTTGTGCCTATCATGTTCAACAGTTGTGTTGAAAAAAGCTTGATGATTTTTAGTTTACAGAATCAGAAATTCGTAGAATAGAAGTAAAGTCACAGGTGATGGAGTGAAAAAAGAACTCTGAGGTGAAGTACTATGCAGCTCAACATCTAATAAGTTTGAATATTTCAATCTTTAAGCAAAACCCTTGTAGCTCTAAAACAAAGCAAACCAGAAAGCTCTTTAAGTATTTTATAGGGCTCTCATAGTTCCCGAGACATTTTATAAACGTCCAAGGACTGATAGAAAGGATGAGGTATCTGGTTTTGGTTGTTTGTCCTGATAGACAAATCAGTGGCTGTTGATCATGGAACATGACAGAATCAAAAGAAAGGCTGCAATCTCGGTTGTATTTCAAGCTTTATACAGATTCAGCGGGAAAACATTCATTCTCCTAAAAAGATATATTTTGCAATATGTCTCTCCAGAAAATAGCTGTCTAGCTCCAGGGTAATAAATCTGGACTGACTTAAAGCTGTGTCCAGAAAAATGTTTGAGAGTATATTAGATGACTATTTTTTCCCTATTTGAATTATATAAAATCATGTGTGTAATATTATGTATGTATTTGTTTCATGTGTTTTTGTAGGCTTGCATGTTTTGCTGAGTAAAACTGAAGTGGCATATAAGTTTCCAGAGCTGCTACCCCTGGTATGTAATTAAATGTAGCATGTTAATTAAGTGTAATCAATGCTAAGTGTGAAATTGGTCATATAAGTGTAGGATATTATGAAATAATTCAAAGGATCTTTTTGCTACGAATTCTATTCAGAGATACTATCTTTAGTGGATAAAATTACTACTTAAAACATTAATATCTATACATTAATGACTGGCACATGAGGAATCAGTATTGTTCTCTTAAATAGCTTAAGACTAGTTCTTTGTATATTTATATGTTGTTACTCATTTTGTAGAATAAACTAGTTTTAGAAACTCATGGCAGGGTCTGATTTCTTCACTTTGGCTGAGGTTCTAATTATCTTCCACAACTGTTTCTTGCTTCCTGCATATTGTTATTGATATGCTGTTATTTTTAAGGGGAAGTTAAAAATAAACTCAATTAAAAGAGGAGAAAATAACTGGGAGGAGAAATACCAGTGTTTTCTGAAAGAAGTACTTAAACTTGAATGAAAGAAAGCAAATTCTTCTCCCAAGTGACAGGGGACAGGACAAGAGGGAATGGCCTCAAGCTTCACCAGGGGAGATTTAGACTGGACATTAGGGAAAACATTTTTCACAGAAAGGGTCATTGGGCACTAGAACAGGCTGCCCAGGGAGGTGGTTGAGTCACCTTTCCTGGAGGTGTTTAAGGCATGGGTGGACAAGGTGCTGAGGGGCATGGTTTAGTGTTTGATGGGAATGATTGGACCCGATGATCTGGTGGGTCTTTTCCAACCTGGTTATTCTATGATTCTATGAAATTACCATGTTATTAAATAGATAGTGTTGCTTTCAAATAAGTAACATACTGTCTTTAAGGATAAACTAAAGATATTGTGGAATACTTCTGTGGAGCAAAGGCAGAATGTAAGGTTGGTTAGTAATGATTTAATAGATAGTAAATAGGCTAAAACTTTCATAGTATGTGTTTTTTTTTTTTTGTAGTGATTACAAATAATAGTTATTCATTTCAGTTCCCTTTTATTTTCTCTGTATATATCAAAATATTGCATTTTATTAACACAGAGTGAACTTAGCCCACCTATGTTAATAGAGCATCCTCTACGATGTCTAGTCCTCTGTGCCCAAGTGCATGCAGGAATGTGGAGAAGAAATGGGTTTTCTCTTGTTAATCAGGTAAGTACATAGTAGCTGTAGAATCACTGTTTTCAGATTAACTCCACCAAGATTGTTTTGGACCTTTCTATATTGATTTCAAATTTCGCTTATATAAATCTTATGGGAGGGAATGTGAAGTAGGCATTTATATCAGCACTTTGATCATTTGAATATTTGCGCTTTTATGCTGGTCTTTGATTTCTTAGTAAGAAGTCGCTTTTTTTGTTTCGTGACTCCTGTGCTGCTCAGTGAACTTAGTGCTCTGTGTATAAAAAAGTTTTAGTGTAATGCAGTTAATGACTCCTGGACTTTATACTTTACAACAGCATCGTCAAATGCAGAATTAGATGTGTGTGTCTTCAGTAAAACCGTCATGTTCACATAAAAATGTCTTAAATATAAAAAAATGCACCATTAAGATATTATTATTGCTATTTCTGTTTATAAAGTAGTTAGAACCCGAAGACAATGGAAGCTTTTAAACCAGCATGGAACTAAGTGTTTCTTGACTTTTATCTCTCGTACTTGTGGAGACTTATGCCATCCATCTCTAAACTTATGTGTTTGCATGAATTAGGTCTTTGATGTTTCAAGTATAACTATAAAATGGGTGCTGTAGTGTCAGTGTTTTTCTCAGCCAATGATAGATACAACAGAAATAGTATTTAGTTCTGTGATGTGTTGACTTGATTTATTTGCAGGAAACATCTTTCCCTCCTATAGCCCCTTTGTCTTCTCTTTTTAATTGCAATGATTGTATACTAGGAGACTGAATCAAATTACTTAAATATTCTCTTTCTTACCTCTTAACCTAAAGGTTTTTTATAAAGTCATGCACTTAATTGTCATTATTGAAGCTAAAGGAGCTTTAGTTATGTACAATTATAGTAGTGTCCATATTGCTGTAGATACATGTCAAATCTGACATTTCAGCATAGCTTTAAATGGAGGAAAATCCCTGTGTTCATTTCCCCTGATTGTCCATGTCTTGAAGTTAAGAGCCTCGCTTAGTTTAAGTAATGTGTCACTTGAGTCTACAAGTACTTTGTCTTTCCTTTGGCTATGGAGAGCTCATATTCAGCCAGCTCCTTCTGGATATTTTCCCAGAAGGTTGGAATGGACATTTATGTGCTGGTTGTTAGCATGGGGAAGAGATGAAAGGTGTGCCTAGCTCTCTTTCAAGTAATTCTTTTTAGAAATGGTGAGTCTTCAAAGGAAAGTTTGCCACACTGAATGTTGTTCCTAGTCCCAGATAGAAACTTGACAGCCCTCATTATTCTTAAATTGTGGTGGAATTGGCCTTTCCCACATTTCAGTATTGTGTAGTGCTTGTGTTTATGCCACTACTTGGTCCAGTACTGTTGAGTTTGATCCCAGAATGCTTTGGTTTAAGTATGATTCTGTTGCAGTATTAACATTTTGCTGAAACCGAAGATTCTGGGAAGATTGTATCTCAAATAATGGAAGAGTAATTAATGGAGTGAAGAAAGAGCTTTTCTCCAACTGCAAGGGTTTTATATCCTGTGAATTTCAAGCAGTTAATTGCTAAACAAGCAGATAAATTAAAATGTAGCCCAAATAGCTCCACAGGACTTTTCCTTCTGAGTGTGTGTGAGATCTAGACATCAGGTCAATACAACCCAGCCAGCAACTCTGTTTGTTTTGTGCTATATAAAAACAATTCCTACATACAAATGTATTTATACAATTTTTTTGAATCATAGATTCTGTTTTATTTATTATTAGTGTGTAACTACCTTTGTTTTCAGAAAGAAAATAGGTTTAGGCTAAATATGATATTTCTTAATTACTATGTTTTTTTTTTTATTTCAGATTTATTACTATCATAATGTGAAGTGCAGGAGAGAGATGTTTGACAAAGACATTGTAATGCTTCAGGTAACAACCTGTACCAGTTAGGCTTTTTTTGTTGAGTGTTTTCAGAATGTGTACATTTTTTTTTAGTGTCATCAGAACCTTTTAATGACAAACAGTCAATTTTTGTGGAAGGACTGGAATTTTATATTGTGTCCATGTCTTTATGGGATAATTTTTAAAGGATATAAAGTTGTGTTCCTTGTTTTTTTATATATACTGTGACAAGTGCAGGATTTTGTGTAACATTTATGTACTGCTACCTCTTCAGGAATGTAATATTTTTATACTACTCATTAATGCTGTACTGGCAGTTGTGCGAATCTGCCAGCCTTCAGTATCGTACTCAACATCTGTGTTGTCAGTTCTCCCTTCCTTCAAAGCTGATAGCTAAAATGCTGAATAGATAGTGGAAGCTCATATAGTAGTTTGATTTATTATTTTTTCCCCCTTCAGAAGAGATTTCACTAGTCAAGCAGTTTGCCTAGCTCTGACACAGGAGAGGTCTGATGAATTACAACTACATTAAGAGTGATGAAAGCTAAACTTTGCAGCTCAGGGTGGGTAGTTCTGCCCAGACAGCAAAATCTTTTCTTAGGAAATCCCTCAATTCTTACCCAGCATATGTCCTAAGTTACTTCTGCTTTCACATGTGTTTCCCTGAGGCTTGTTCTGCCCCTTATTTCTTATGGTCATTTGCAGCTGTCAATTTGGGTAGATAACCTTCAGTTTTGTTGGAATTCTGTCTTAAAGATGGTCCCATTACCAATAACGAACTAACAAGAAATATTTATAATTGGCTGACTCAGAGACATTGGCTAATAAACAGAAAAAACTTTGGTCAGTAGTTTTTTTAGAAACGGAAGTAAATGTTTGGCTACATGGAAACACTAGTGTTGTTCTTTCTAGGAAAGTTTTGGAAGTCTTGCTAAAGTCTTAAACCTTTGTTTTGAGGATTGGAATTTGTTTTTTAAAATTTTTACATGCTATGTACTAAGTGATATTATACCTTCTAAAGGTTCAGCCAGCAGGATTGTAAGGACAAAACCAGCCAACCAAAATTCTTTCATTGAGTTTCATTTACATTATTTCAGATAGAAGGGATAACCCTGAATAATAACCTTCAAGGCCATGTTGAGTGAGACTCTGAGCAACCTGGGAGTTGTCCCTGCCCTTGGTATAAGAGGATTGGAACTTGGATGATCTTTAAGGTCCCTTACAATCCAAAACATTCTGTGATTCTATGAATACTGTACACTTAAAAGGACATTGGAAATTATTGATAAAGCATAGGATCCTGCTTATCTAAGGTGCTGAGTCTTGTGTTATTGGAGTCCTAAGAGGCTAAACTTAAGTAATTAAGTCTTTATGCCCAGGATAGAGAAAAGAATTAATGAAGAATGTACTGTAAACAACATATGTAAATATACAAACATGCTGTAACAACATCCAGTCTATTTTTTGTTTTATAATACATTTTTTCTTTAATAGACAGGTGTGTCTATGATGGATCCGAATCACTTCTTGATGATAATGCTGAGTCGCTTTGAACTTTATCAGATATTTAGTACTCCAGACTATGGCAAACGTTTTAGCACAGAAAATACTAACAAGGTATTTATGTACTCCTGCAATAGAAAATCTACAACTTTGTTTTCAAAAGTAACAGATGCTGTTGTATCAAGACTGTCAGTTCTTGATAAAAAAAGTAAAAATGATCCTATTTTAATTTTGTCAGACTGGTTATGCATAAATATTTTTACTGGTCAAACTGATAAATGTCAGAAATTAGTGCATACTTTTTGCATTGTTTATGAAGTTTAAGGCAGTTGTGACTGCATTTCGGCATTGATTTTGGATTGTGAAGGGTGGAAACAGCAGTGATTTGAAGCACTGAAGAAGTATTTTCAACGTATGGAATAATTCTTTTAATAGAAAAATGTAAATTTTCTTGTTTATTTTAATTCAGGATGTTGTTCAACAGAATAACACACTCATAGAAGAGATGCTGTACCTCATTATAATGATTGTTGGTAAGTGCAAAATACATTTGATTAATATTTAAATATTAGTTTCCTTAATGGTCTGGAATGAGAACTCTTCATTGACATCTCCAGTTCTACTTTGAACTTCTACTTTAGACTTCTTTCCTCTAAAATAAGTCTTGAAAGATGTTCAGAGTAGTATAGTGATTTTTTTGCACTAGTAGGTGAAGACCAGATCTCACAGAAGAGAGTTATTTTCCAGGCTTTTCCTTTAAGTTGCAAAAAACGAGAAATAAGTGTTTAAAATCCAAAAAAAAGAAAGTTATTTTATTTTTACAGGTGAAAGATTCAGTCCTGGAATAGGGCAGGTAAATGCAACAGATGAAATCAAACGAGAGATCATTCATCAACTGAGCATCAGGCCAATGGCTCACAGCGAATTGGTAAAGGCATTACCTGAAGATGTAAGTAGCTTGAGGAAAAGGGAAAAAAGCAATTTGTTTTTAAGGATGTTACTGAAAGTTTTTTGTACACGCATTTGTGCCACTTAATGTGGAACAGGAGCAGCATGATTATGCTAAGTTAGTGTGAGTCCGGAGTAATAGTTGTCATGGAGAAGGTAGGAAAGAGCTATCAAAGAAGAAATAACTTTTCTGTACAGAAATGTTAAGTATTTTATTTCAAAGGTTACCAATAATTGAAAAGATATGTGATCAGACACAGTATAGCAACTTGTGTAACATAAATACTTCATTTGCATGGAGAGAAGCATTTATCTGAATTCTGGTATGAGTGGTTTTGTAGGATACCACAGTTTAATTTTGGGAATTTTTTTAAGAATATTTAAGTAGTCTTTTACACATGATTTCTTAAGACAGTCAAGCTAATATTTTCCTATGTTGGTAGTACTTTTAATGATAAATTTTGAAATATTTTTCATTGTTCTAAATAGTTTAAATCTTGAACGGTTTGACAGATCAGATTTTAGGCTAGTGTTACAATTTTTGGAAAATATTTTAAGGTTGTGTGAAAGAACAAACTAGGATTTAAGCTAGAGTTCAAAATTGTTTCGTCAGTCTTAATTTTTCTCTGGACTGTTAACTGGTGTGAATGTGTATTACAGAAGGGGATGGGAATATTAGAAGATAATTTGTGTATAAAGTAGAATTACACACAGGAGTTGATTTCTCCTGCTGACCTTTGTGGTTATTTTTCCATTTTTCAGTGACTTGTCTTTTTAGCTTTCCTATATTTATTGCATTTTAGAAGTCTAGAAACCAGAAGTAACTGGCTGAATATTCCTTAGGTATGCTGAGTAAGCTAACTTAAAGGGTTTTTTTTCTGTTATTTTTACATCAAAGTTTCTTAGGACAGGGAAAACCAGTAGAAAATTAAGCATTTGAGATGACTTTTTTTAAAAATTACTTTTTGCACAGATGGTGTTCCTGGATATATTTTCATGTAACGTGCTTTAGTGTTCTCTTGAGTGCCAATAAAAATGACTTGATACTGTATTTGTTTTGCATGCTTATCTAGTGTTGTATGGTATTTAAACACATGTAATCCAAGAACTACAGTAACACACTGTTTTACCTTTTCACTCTATCTAGGAGAACAGAGAGACAGGAATGGAAAGTGTGATTGAAGAAGTGGCATGTTTCAAGTATGTTTCCTTTTATTCTAATATTTCAGCTTTTAAAAATATAATATCTGAGTTCATGAATAAGAGAAAATACAAGAAAGGCAGCTGGGTCATGGTGTTTTTCCATGACTTTGCTCATGTGCATCATTCTTAATACTGTTACTTATTTGATTTCTAGAATGCCTCTTGAGCAATTTTTTTCAGCTGTTCTAGTTAACCATTTATACTTGTAGGTTAATAACCGGTGAACTTTTTGTTGCTGGGTTTCTTTTGTGTAGGAAACCTGGATTAACAGGCAGGGGGCTGTATGAATTAAAACCAGAATGCGCCAGGGACTTCAATCTGTATTTCTATCACTTTTCAAGGGCTGAACAATCAAAGGTAAATAATAATTTACTTCCTGGGATTTAGTTTGTCTTTTAAGTTTGCATTATTTTCAGAGCTTAATTCTATGAAGAATTAGCAGCTGCTTAAAAGTTAACTTTTAAGACTTAACTTGTGTGCAATATTAGCGAAATTCACTCAGGATTTTATAGTGATTTCTGTGCCACTGGATACTGTGCCCTGTATAGAGCCACCAAAGTCAGTGGCCTTCAGGAGATTTTGGGTTCTCTTAAGTCTTACTTTACTGAAAGTATTTAAACAGTCTGTATTTTGGCTTATCTTTATGGAAATTACCGTTTTAGCTCACAGTTGTCTCAAAATTTTATGCTAGGAAAAGAATCCAGCCTGGCTCAAGGTGAAAGATTAAATATGAAGATACATACCTTACGTTACAAGTAGAATGTAAGACAAATGAAAAAGATACAAAATTTTTCTTGTTTTACTTAAGGCTAGGAAATAGAGGGGAAAAACCCCAATAACAAGTTGATAAAGCTTGTGTGCTTGTTTATTAGTTTTATAGTTTTTCAGATTTTGAGTAATATTGGCATCATTCTTCTGTTTCAGGCAGAGGAAGCACAAAGAAAGCTGAGAAGACAAAATAGAGAAGATACAGGTATTTCTCTTTGATGGAAGATGGGAAAAGAGGGAAGCACGTATCGAACTGTTTTGCCCTGACAGTGACTAACGTTCTGTTCTTGGGCTAGGTAGAAATTGGTTGAAAATGCTGTAGAGCAGTTTCTCATGTGTTTTCCTGTTATAGACAGGTATCTGATCCCTTGTGAAACCAGCTTTCTAAATGGCTTATTCCTTTGGCTTCTGTTATACAAAAGCCATGTTGGAAGTTACAGCCTGTTATCTGTAACAGTTTTTATCAAGCAACTGTATTCACTCCAGGATTAAGCTATTTGAAAATCATACATATTATATGGGTGTTGCAAATTTTAGAGATGCTGAAATGTCTAATATATATATTTCCCTTACAGCACTTCCACCACCAGCTCTTCCTCCTTTCTGTCCACTTTTTGCAAGTTTGGTTAATGTTCTTCAGTGTGATGTTATGCTCTGCATTATGGGAACTATACTGCAGTGGGCAGTAGAACACAATGGCTATGCCTGGTCAGAATCCATGCTCCAAAGGGTATGTTTCCTTATTTTAAATTATGCCTATGCCAAAGGAAGGAGTAAGTATTTTAACATTTTAATGTGGGTTTATGGATTTGGATTGTTTACTTGTTATCTCACATATCCAGAATACTCTGAATGAGAAATAGACCATGTTTTCTGGTAGGTAAGACTAAGGAAACCCCTCTGTGTCCAATGCAATTTGTTTTTAAAAGCCACTGGAACAGAGCTAAATTTCCAACGGATGCACATGAGAGGGAAGACTTCTACTTGAATCAGTTGCAATAGTGTTTATTATGGTAGAGAACCAGTTTATCTGAGTTGCTGCATATTAAGCAAAGCACATTGGCTTTTTCTTGATGTTCCTTTGCTTGTTTTCAGTTTAGGCTAAATCATAGAATAGTTTGGGTTGGAAGGGACCTTAAAGATCATCTAGTTCCAACCCCTCTGCCATAGGCAGGGACACCTCCCACTAGATCAGGGTGCCCAAAGCCCCATTCTTCCTAGCCTTGAACACCACCAGGAATGGAGCAGCCACAACTTCCCTGGGCAGCCTGTGCCAGTGCGTCACCACTCTCATGGTGAAGAAATTCTTCCTTATGTCTAGTCTAAATCTGCCCCTTTCCAGTTTGTACTCATTGCCCCTCATCTTATCACTAGAAGCTTTTGTGAACAGTCCCTCCCCAGCTTTCTTGTAGGCCCTTTTCAGGTATTAGAAGGTTGCTCTATGATCTTGTTGGAGCCTTCTCTACTCCAGGCTGAACAACCCCAACTCTCTCAAGCCTGTCCTCACAGCAGAGGTGTTCCAGCCCTCTGATCATCTTCTGGACCTGTTCCAACAGTTCCATATCCTTCCTATGTTGAGGATTCTGGAACTAGACACAGTACTCCAGATGAGGTCTTGCATGAATGGAATGGAGGGGCAGAATCGCCTCCCTGGACCTGCTGGCCATGCTTGTTTTGGAGCAGCCAGGATACGGTTGGCCTCCTTGGGTGTGAGCGCACATCGCTGGCTCATGTTGAGCTTCTTATCAACCAGCAATTAAGTCACTTTAGAAAAAGTCATGAAAGTACAGATGATAATTTTCTAACTTGAAAATGTATCAGCTTTGGGAAACTCAACTGAGGTGTTTGTTCCTTGCTATTAAAAATGATATTCAGAAACTTGGAGGGTTACGGTACATTATTACCCTTGACTGTCATTTCTGGGCTGTGCAGAGGTTAGTGCTGAACTGCCATCAAAGGGTTGTTCATTTCAGTCAGGGTTTTTGGTGTAGTGTCCAAACCCAAAATTTTCAAAAATTATCCCTGACTTTTAAATAACATTTTTGAATGAAACCCCCGCTTTCAAAGTAAGCAGTAATTTTTTTGACATTCAATCTCATTGATTGTATATTACCTTTTATAGTTAAATTTAACATGATCAATTCTGTACAAAACAAAAAAAAGTTGAAAATGGAATGATAAATATCCATATTACAAATCACTTTTAACTACATTTTTCAATTTTTCATTTAGATAATCTGGTGAGAATTCTCAGCTTTGGAATAACTTTTTGAAGAGAATAAGATTTAATTTTTATTTTATTTTTGATACTCAATTAAAATGTGCTCAACCATTTGAATATCGCTCTATTGTTCTCCAGAATGTGCAAGTCATTAGGGACGTATTTCTGCTTGCTGGTGTCATGCAGTTGGACTGCATCTTTTCCAAGTTAACCACTCGTCTTGGAAGCACCATACAAAGGTTGATATGAGAAATCTGGAAGAGGTGGCTCATATCTGATGAGGCCCTGTTGGATAGATGTGATAGAGGAAAAAATTATCTGTTCCCTATTAAAATGTGTTTCTAGATTTTTTTTCGAGTAAGTTTTATTTAAAGATTTTAACTTTTTCAACTAAACTTTATATGTGAAAAGAGTTTCAAGCGTGTCATGTTTCTGTCCAGAGACTTGGGGTAATAACATCTACTTGCTAGGGAGAAAGTCATTCCTGTGTAGCTTAGCTTTGGAATTATGTATGTAGTAATAATGTCAAATATATTCTTATTATAATTTTATTGTATACATTTGTTGTGTCTTAATGCATTATCTAAACTGTATAGAAAGACTGTATGAATTATTTAAGAAAACAAGTAAAATTTATGATTTTATCTAGGTTTTGCATTTGATTGGAATGGCACTACAAGAAGAAAAACAACACCTGGAAAGCCTCAGTGAGGAAAATGTTGTAACATTCACCTTCACTCAGAAAATATCAAGTATGTCTTCCTTTTCAAATGTATAATTGATCTTAAATAACTGAAAATGCCAGTATCTCATGTTTTATTCTTCTGAAACAGTATTTACAAGAGAAGTGTATTTGTTTATCCATCAAATTTTTACCAAGTTGACCAGATACACGTGCTTTACATGTGTGTGGATTCCATGTTAGTAGCAATACTAAATACCCTTTCTAGAGGTGAAGTCTGAAAGTTGGCTAATTGTAAATTTCATTCTTAATTTCTTTAAATAGCACCTCAACAAAATTGCTGTCCATGAGGTTCTGCAACTGCAAAAACTATAGTTATGTTCTAGGTAGCCTTTTAATCTGGACTCTTCTTTTTAACCTTTTGACTAATGCCTCTGATTTTGCTAAGACCTGAAGGGTGATAAGACTCTCCTGTTTGAAAGGGGGTTAGAGGGGAATAAAATATTGGAAGTTATATATGGCAGCTGCCAAGATGAAAACAGCCAACGAGCACATACAGTGCATTTGTCTTATAAGAAAACGTAGTCAGTGAGCAAGACTTTTGATATTAATTCCTCTAACTATTTGGGATAGAGAGTATTCATAAAAAAGCCTGTGGAAGGGGAAGTGGAAGTTGCATATTGTCCCTATTTGATGAAGGAATTCTTCAGCTGCTGGACATATACAAGTATTAGGTTTGGGGTTTTGTTGTTTTGAATGTTGTTGAATTGTTGCTCTAATTTTTTGTCAGGACCAGGAGAAGCACCCAATAATTCCCCTAGTATACTAGCCATGCTAGAAACGCTGCAAAATGCACCACATCTGGAAGTGCACAAGGACATGATCAGATGGATATTGAAGGTAAATATATTTAAGCAACTACTGAAAATAATGGAAAGAAGACATTTGAAACTTTTGTAATTATTTTGTGTATTATTTCTTCGATTGATTTGTTGTACCTAATTTTTAACTCTTCTAGAACCCAACATTGCACACTATCTGGTGAGCTTTATAGTTTATTTGGTTATATTTGCATGTCGCAAACAAATTAAGTGTTGTGGGGTTTTTTGTTTTCTTTCAGACTTTTAATACTATTAAGAAACTACGAGAAAGCTCTTCTACAAGTCCTGTGGCTGAGACAGAAGGAAATATTATGGAGGAGGTAAAAGCAAGCTGTAGCAGTTAGCTGTTCTGGAATAGGTCTGGCTTGTAACTAGCAAAGGACTATTTTTCTGATTGCAGATGTAAATCAAAGATGGGAAACAGCAATTATTTCTGGAATTCTGTCTCACAGTTTATAGATTAAACCCATTTGTTTGAAAGACCTGTGAGAATATCCCTGGACTATTTATCTTTGCTGTATGTTTTGAAGTCTCTCTAAATCTTTTGCAAATTTACTCCTTATAACTGTTTGTGGTATTGGTCATGTATAATGATTATACTCTTCTCATAATTTCAGACACCTTGGGAAGTTGTTAAAAGAAGCGGTATCTGTATTTTTACCATGCAGGTCATTCCAGATCAACTCTACTGATTCATTTAGCTTGATGTAATGTTCTAAATATTACTGAAAGGACTCGGAGCACTGTAGTGCACTTAGTAGTGCAGCTAATATGGAGGGAGGGCAGAATTAGAGATGAGACCTGCCACTTATATTTTTCTCTTACAAATGCTCAGAGGGAAGAGAAATAAAATGCAGTTAAAAGATTGAGGGAGGAGAGGTACCTTTTTGGATCTGCAGTTCTACCTGGCACTGAGTGTGAGCTCAGGTAAAAGGGGCACAAAATAACTTTTTGGTAGAGTTTTCTTTTGTCTTTTTATGAGAATTTAATTGTTCGGCGGTTAGTACAAGTTACATATAGCAGTAGCTAAAATAAAACTTGTTGCAACAGACAATTTTAAAGTTGACTGAGTGAACAATAAACTTTCAGAGTTCGCGTGATAAAGACAAAGCTGAAAGAAAGCGAAAAGCTGAGATTGCCAGATTGCGCAGGGAAAAGATCATGGCCCAGATGTCTGAGATGCAACGGCACTTCATTAATGAAAACAAAGAACTCTTTCAGCAAACTTTGGAGGAGCTAGACACTTCAGCTTCTGGACTACATGAAAATAGGTAAGGAACCATTTTTCCTTTAACTTTTCCATCATGTTGTCCTGTTGTTATGTTACTGCTTGGAAAAGTGCTTTTTCTTTAATCTAGATGGAAAACTATTCCTAAGTTTTTTGAGACCAAAAAAGCAGCACTAAATGGAATGCTTTATTGCCCTTTTCTCTCAAGATGATGGGATGAATTTGATTCCTCCCTTGTCCCATCTTCAGTGCTCAACATAAACAGGCAAATAACTTTTTTATAAAGACAGCTAGTAAATTGTTTTTAAATACTAGATTGGAAATAGCTGATTAGGTGTGTGTTGAGGATCTGGAAGAAAATCTTCTGTAGCTGCAAATATGAATTGAAGCATGCTAATAATTTTGTGCTTAAGTGGAGGTTTTTTCAGAATATATGTCAGGCCCTTAAATGCTGGTGGTGATGGAGGGCCATAGATCTAGTTTCTTTGTTAAACTGGTGTTGGTAATGTGAGTGGGAGGTTATGATTTTTTTCTGGAAAATATGTTCTATTTCTGGGGGTGGAGGATTTGTTGTGTAAATGTCCAAACTATTTTTTGTCAGAGAGCATTTATACTAAAGTTAGGAAGCTTATTAACCACATTAAAATAATGATCTAATATGTAATGTTTTTCAATTAATTTGCTCATTAGTATTCTTTCAATATTCTAGCCCTGTAATTTCGGATGCAAAGCTCACAGCCTTGGGACCAGAGCAAAC
This sequence comes from Coccyzus lansbergi, assembly GCA_033558105.1. Classification (NCBI taxonomy): domain Eukaryota; kingdom Metazoa; phylum Chordata; class Aves; order Cuculiformes; family Coccyzidae; genus Coccyzus; species Coccyzus lansbergi. Next base: position 64,358 of record JAUMJK010000678.1, on the reverse strand, counting down.
TAGAGTAGCTGAACACAGACAGGTTGTTATGTGTATATTGTGTCAGGAGGAGCAAGAAGTTAAAGTGGACAGCAGGGCTATGGTCTTGGCAGCGTTTATTCAGAGATCAACTGTGTTGTCTAAAAATAGAAACAAAATTACACCAGATCCTGGTAAGTAGCGTTAGTTGTTGTCCTTAATATTGAGATTTATAAGAGTCCTTGTAACAACCACATGCCTTCTTTTGAGACAGTGATGTTGCCTTCTGTGTAAACTGTGTATTTGTGAATGATTTCATCGTAGTTGGTGGCAAAAATGCCATATCTTCACTGAGGTAGAAGTAATATCAAATCACTGCAAAGCAGTATCTAAATGTTCTGACAGTCATTTCTGACAGTTGATTTGTAACTGTTAAAAATCGTTTTAAAATCAGAAGTGTTTATTCTTAAACTATTCCTATCCCATTAGAGAGAGAGAGAGAGAAAGGAGGTGATGTAGTGCTCTAAAAGCACAAGGTAGACATTTTCTTCCTGTCAGTTATGTGATCTGAAATGTCTCTTAGAGATGATAAAAAAAAGCCTGAATTTAGGTAATTTTGTGAAGTAGATCACAACGATCAGTGGCATTGTTATAAAAGTTGCTTTGGTTTCTGTATATGTAAACTCACAAAATATGTGTGCTGATATATTTGGCACTCTTATTCTGAAGATTATTATTCTTAAATTCATTGCGTAGTGATACTGAACCACCAAAACTGCAGGTAGGTCCTGGGGACTTTTTACCAGTGCCCAGAACCTCCATATGCTTGATTTGAAGTTTAAGGTACAGTACAAATGCTCAAAACAAAATTACATGATATTTGTAAATGATCTAAACAGTTTAAGTTGTTGTGGATTATTAGTATGTTCTATGCTTTTCATGAGTTAGACTTTTGTGATTAAAATTTAAGTAAAACTCACATGTGGTGGCATTTTTCTGTAGTTAAGTCTTTTGGTAAGTACTTATTTCAAAGTTCTTTTGTTTTGTTTTAAATACAGAAAAGTATGACCCATTATTCATGCACCCAGATCTGTCATGTGGAACACACACAGGTAGCTGTGGACATATTATGCATGCGCACTGTTGGCAAAGGTAAAAAGATATATTTAAATTTTTAGTCCAGATATAATATCATGCTATCAGTAATAATGCTAATTTTAATGACAAAATTACTCTCGTATAGTAAACTTAAAAAAAGAAATTTTATTGAATGATTCAGATAGCTTTCTGCTGGGCAGGGGATGTAGAAATCATTGTAATTTATACTATAAACACATTTGAAATAATTTTCACCTAGTATCTGACATCTTGGTAGAGAAGAATCCAAAGTCAGTTATGGCAGCTTTCATACCCTTTGGTTGTTTATCCCTATGCATAATCCCCTATGATGCACATCTATCTGAACACTGAAGCATCAATTTTGGGGGGTTTTCTTGCAGTTCAGGAGTATGTATGTTCCACTACTTCTTGTGCTTTATGCTGAAGCTTTAAATGACAGTGTATGCCATGTATTCTTAATTTCTCCATCACATGTAGTTTGAACTAGAAATACCTGTGAGCTAATTCAAGCTCGTCTTCAGCATAAACTCAATTTTATCCTTTGTTCTTAAGTTTTTTTGGTTTTTTTCCCAAGACCATTTTCAGTAATTTTTGTTTGATTTTTTTTTAAGGGAGATAGAGGTGCTTAGTGCTGTGTAGTGCTAAAGCCGTGTGACGAATGCAAATCATCAAAGCCTCAGACTTTGATTAGGCTCTTGCTTTGGTCCTTGGCGTGGTTCCTGAAGTGAATAGTTTCAAGTTCTGCCTTGTGTATGAAAGCTATTAGGGGCTCCCAGAGATTCTGTGGCAGTAACCACACAGTGATGGTAGTGCAGGTTTTATTTGTGGGCTTTGATATTGCCTCTCACTGAAGGTCTTGTTCTTATGTATCTTATGTAGCTCGTGCAGTCCCGTGTGATTGCCATTAATTCCTGGAAATGTCCTTAGTGCCTGCATCCAAACCACTTTGGGTTATACTTAGGCATGCTCTAAACCATCCTGGAGGCTTCTGGAATAGCAATTATATTTGGCAAAACAGCGAATTCCATTTCTTTTCATATAAGATCCAGAGATCAGCCACCAGTTTTTTCCAGTTTCTGCTCTGTTGTGGCCATGTGCACATGGATTGTGCTCATGACATCTCCCTTAAAATTTTACGTAAACAGGAATAGGGTTGTTGTTTTTTTTTTAATCCTTCAACATTCTCTCTACCTCTCACCCTTTTTTGTCCTAGATGGAAATTGTTGAAGGTCAAATTTAAATGTGATTTTGACAGCCCAGTGACTTCAATGCTTTGGAGGATTTTGGCTGCCAGAAACTTGGTGTGGCTTCCTGTGTATCAGTCAGAGGGGAGAGCTTTTTCCTTCAGATGTTTCTTATGTATATTTGGGGAAAGGCAGAACAGTGTCTTCATAAGAATTTATCAATTTGTATGTTAAAGTAATGTTTTAGTAGTTAGTAATTAATATCTTGCTCTGTTCTAAAGGTATTTTGATGCTGTGCAAGCGAAAGAGCAACGAAGACAACAAAGATTACGAGTACATACAAGTTATGATGTAGAAAATGGTGAATTCCTTTGCCCACTTTGTGAATGTTTAAGCAACACTGTTATTCCTCTGCTTCCTCCGCCAAGAGTTCTGTTTAACAGGTCTGTTTGCTTTATGAATGTCCTTGATAAATGTAAAAAACCAAAATCCCAAACAAGACAGACCCCAAAAACTGCTTTCAAAATGGTTTTTATCTTCTCTTTTGATACACTCAAATGGATTGCCAACGTGCTTATTTTGGTTTATGGATCTTCCTTGGTTATTGTATAGTATGAAATTTAGAGCATGAAAGGGTAGTGAGGTGTAGGACCTGCTGGAAAAGAACTGAAATTATGGAAGTATGTGAGCAACAGACAAAGAGCTTGTTGGAAAACAGAAGAATTTAGAATGCCTACAGAATACTAATTCTATATATTGTTTGTTCTTAATTAATATGCATATTCTGTTTATCTATATTTTTGACAGGTTAGACTGTACAGGCCAGCCAAACCTAGCTCAGTGGATCAAAACAGTATCCCAGCAAATAAAAGCGTTGCATTTCCTTCGAGATGAGGATTGTGCAGGTAAGTCTCAAGAAATGTGTATATTTGCGTGTGAAAATCATAGAATCATTTAGGTTGGGAAACACCTTTGAGATCATAGAGTCCAACTGTCAACCAAAGACTACCAAATTTATCATTAAACTATGTCCATAAATGCCAAGTCTACAAGTCTTTTAAGTACCTCCAGGGATGGTGACTCAACCATATCTCTGAGCAACCTGTTCCAGTGCTTGACAACCCTTTCAGTAAAGAAATGTTTCCTAATAACCAACTTAACCCCCACCCCTGGCACTACTTGAGGCAGTTTTCTCTTGTCTTGTTGCTTGTTACTTGGGAGAACAGACTGATGTCTGTCTCCTTGCAACTTCCTTTTTAGTAGCAGTAGAGACAACAATCCCAGTCTATGAAAAAGACCATGTATTATTGTTATACTACAATGGAGTTGAGAGATATTGGCAGAAGTGGCCAGAGTAGCCTAGAATTTGAGTTTCTGGTGTTGTACTCCGTTTTTTTTAATGTATAAATATGTATAGGTGAATAATTGGTGTTTTATTACTACTTGTTTGTGCAGGCCATTCTGGTAATTCAGAAAAAATGGATCAGCTGCAATTACCCGAAGGATTTAGACCAGATTTCAAACCGAAGTATGTATTTACATCTTAATAAATCATTAAAACTTCATCATGACATGGTAATATGAAAGTAGAACTTAACTTCTGTGCTCACACTAAACCACAAATAGTGCCTTAATTAGAGAAGTAGATCCTATTATTATGATGATGGTATTGAGGTCCAACCCACAAGTAATAAATAATGCAGTAGAATTTCAGAGGTGGATGTGATTCATGGCTGTGCAGCAATGATGCTGCTGTTGTATAAATTCCAACATGAGTATTAAGCTTGCTTTCCATGTTATTTGTAACTGGATGAAAGACTCATCATTATAACTCAGAACTACAAGTAAGACATCAAGAAAGGCTGTAAAATGCAGAGTATGTTGATACGTGATTTCAGCCACTGTGGTGAATTTGTACTTGAGTCTACTCCTTCACTTGAGGAGAAAGTAATTACAATTCATTACATTGTACAGACACTTTTCTGCCAGCTGCACACAAAAAAATGCAAGATGTCTCTCTCTTCTGACAACAGATTTTGCAATCAATCACACAGTTCTTTAAATTTAGTCTTAACTATGTTATAGAATCATGGAATCGTAGAATGGTTTGAGTTGGAAGGGACCTTTAAAGGCTATCTAGTCCAATATCCTCACAGTGAGCAGTGACACCCTCAAGGTTGCTCAGAGCCCTTTCCAACCTGATGTTGAGTGGTTCCAGGGATGGGGCTTCTATCATCTCTCTGGGCAACTTTATTCCAGTGTTTCACTACGCATTGTGAAAGAATTCTTGCTTATCTAGTCTAAACCTACCCTCTTTTACTTTAAAACCATTATCCCTTGTCTTATTGCTACAGGCCCTTCAAAAATTATGTCTTCATCTTTCACATGGGCCCATTAAACTACTGAAAGGCTGCAGTCAGGACTCTCTGATGCCTTCTTTTCTCCAGGCTGAACTACCCCAACTGTCTCTTAGCCTTTCTTTGTAGGAGACATGTTCCATTCCTCTGACCTTTTTTGTGGCCCTCCTTTGGACCTACTCCAGCAGGTACCATGTCTTTTCCTAGGCTGAAGACTCCAAAGCTGGAGGCAGAATACTGGATACTTAAATTTTAAATACTGGATACTTAAATTTTAATACTGAGTGCTTAAAAACTAGATTGGTTCCAGTCCCTAGATTGGAGTGTATCTTATCACAAGAATGAGGTTACAGAATACCAGATCCAAAGAAAGATACCGGAGATTTTACTTAAGTTTTAAAAATCCAGATGTTCAGCCATGAGGTGAATGCTCATCTGTTCTCCTGCCAATGGAATCGTAGAACAGTTTGGGTTGGAAGGGACCTCAAAGATCATCCAGTTCCAACCCCCCTGTGATAGGTAGGGACACCTCCCACTAGATCAGGTGCCCAAAGCCCCATCCAACCTGACCTTGAACACCTCCAGGGATGGGGCATCCACTGCTTCCCTAGGCAACCTGTTCCAGTGCTTCAGAAAAAATAAAAGAATTTATATTATTGCTTTTGTTGTTTCAGGAATCCTTATTCTGAAAGCATAAAAGAGATGTTGACAACTTTTGGTACAGCAACATACAAAGTAGGCTTGAAGGTTCATCCAAATGAAGAAGATCCACGTGTACCTATAATGTGCTGGGGAAGCTGTGCTTACACGATACAGACTATAGGTACTGGTGTATTAGTTTTGCTCCTTTTTATGTGAATTTCAGAGTTTAGTTAAATTTGTAGCATTGAAATATTTTTGGATTTTGTCTTTTTCCAGAACGAATTTTAGCTGATGAAGATAAACCATTATTTGGTCATTTACCTTGTCGACAGGTAAGAATCAAGTAGTAATTCCTCTCTGAATCAGTGGAAATAAGAGGGAGTTTGGTTCTTTAATAAAAAATATCTATATTTTAGGTTTTGGTTACATGATGGCTTGCTTTATTGGATCTCACTGTTTAATAATCAGATACTAATTGACCAATCTATGTAAAAATCAAATCTAGTAAACCTGTTTTTTTTTTTTTCTACAAATGCATAGTTTAGTAAGGCCAGGGTTTCTCATGATAACAGTCAAAAGAATATCGAAGGGAACTTGTATATTTGCATAAACGTGAATATCTTTGACATATAGTTAGACACCAGAATTGCTCCAATAAACTGCAACTGAGAGGCCTGAAAAGAGTGTCATAAGTGAAGAGATGTTTTCATGTTGAGGAACTTCATTAACTGTGGCAATGTCTCTGGTTTGTTTTTTTTTTTTAAAAGGATGACTGCCTTACGTCATTGACAAGATTTGCAGCAGCTCACTGGACAGTTTCATCTCTTTCGGCAGTACAGGGTCACTTTTGTACTCTATTAGCATGTAAGTTCACTGCCTTATTCTCTCTTTTATCAAAGCAGAGCTATGAAAAGATCCTTAAAGAATGATTGTTAGTCTGATTCCAAGAAGATTGTTTTTTAAGTAACAGACTAACAGATGGTATTTTCACGTGTATCCTCATACATATTTCATCATACTGTGGAAAAAGACAATTCTTTTTGATCTGCTGTTTCAAGGTACATTTCAAGAGAAGCATTGGTATTTTGCTGTGGAGGAGTTCTGTTAATTCTTCCTAGAATTGCTGCTTTGAGAAAGGTGCCTAAAGCAAAGGTGAACAAAGTGTGATCCTTCACAAAATAAAAGAGATACACTGGAAGGAAGAAATAATATAGTATTGTAAGTAAATAAGCTATTTGCAGAGGCCTGTAATACATCTGCATACTTCTCTGCCTTTGAAAAGTGATAAAGCAGATCTTATTATGGCATGTCACATATTAGTTGAGAATTTTAATGAGAGCAACCAAAATGTTCTGAGCTTGAAGTATATGTAGATGTGAAAAGTCTGAAGTTCAGCCCAATGTGGTGATCTCCCATGAGAGGACTACTCTGAAAGGGTATCATAAAATTGGATAATTTTAATAATTGCATTCAGTAGAGCAGGATAAGTTCACTGAAATTACTATTATAATTGACACCACCTGCTTCAGCAAACAGTTGGAAGCATTTAATTGATATTGGTTTGTAGCAGTAGTGATTGAGCCATTTGCTCTGTGAGGCAGAAGAGAAAATGTTAGTATATTTGACCTGAACTTTGTAGCATGTGGTGTTCTGCATCCTTAGGGTTCTCTTGAAAGCTTGAGTCAATGTTTCTCCAAAGCTTTTCTTCCCTCCAGCTGACAGAAGCAACTGTACTGCTTTTAGTTTTGTTTGCTATTTTATTTTATTTTTCAAGGCTAGGAATAAGTTAAATAGCATTTTTCAGACTTTTGGGCTTGGTTCTGTGGATATATCCTTACAGAAGTAAAAGCATTTGAAGTCTTAATGGCAGTGAAATTTTTGCTAAAAGAAAGAGCTTTAAAATGTTGCAGATCTTCAGCTGTTAATTTTCTGGCCAGCAAAGCAGCAGTCTTCGGCTAAAATATTTTTTAATCATTATGATAAGACTATTTTTTACTGTAGTATTTTTAAACTTGGCAGCTCAGTGCTTATAGCTACATTATAAAACTGTTCTCATAGCTACATTTTTAACTCCTTTTATTGTAAATCAGATTTTACTGCTTGGAATAAAGAAGATTTGTGACTTTGTTGTTTTAAATACTTTGTAATGTTTTCAAGACACTTCATTTATCTTTGCTTTTAGGTGGCATTACCTGGAATTTAAATGTGTTAATTTCTGCTTTCAGCTAGGGTGCTTTGGTTAATACTTTGTGGTTACTGTGAATACTACAGAGCCCAGTACCTAGCTCTGATTAATTAGACGTAAAATATTGTATTTAAGAGACTCTTTAACAATGCATTTCTGAGTCTGTAAGGCAAGCGAGTTGTGAGGCAAATTTAAGGAACCATGTCAAGTTAAGCAAATTGCATAAACTTAATCTTAACAGCTGTGCAACAGACAACAATTAGTTTTTCTGTTTAGTCACTAATGTTTGTGCCTACTTCTGGTTCAGAGCTTGAGATACTGTCTATTTTTTTTCTCCCACTGGAAACCTAAGCAGTAGAAGGAAGTCACTGTGAGAGCATTCAATGGCAACACTTACTTTCTTATGGTTACTTTTGGCTAAATCATAGAATAGTTCGGGTTGGAAGGGACCTTAAAGATCATCTAGTTCCAACCCCTCTGCCATAGGCAGGGACATGTCCCACTAGATCAGGGTGCCTGAAGCTCCATTCAACCTGGCCTTGAACACCTTCAGGGGTGGGGCAGCCACAACTTCCCTGGGCAACCCATTCCAGCGCCTCACCATTCTCATGGTGAAGAAATTCTTCCTTATGTCAATCCTAAATCTGCCCCTCTCCAATTTGTAACCGTTCCCCCTTGTCCTATCACCACAAGCCTTTGTGAACAGTCCCTCCTCAGCTTTCCTGTAGCCCCTTCAGATACTGGAAGGTTGCTATAAGATCTTATTGGAACCTTCTCTTCTCTAGGCTCAACAACCCCAACTCTCTCAGCCTGTCCTCATATGAGAGGTGCTCCAGCCCTCTGATTGTCTTTGTAGTACTCCTCTGGACCCATTCCAACAATTCCATATCCTTTGTATGTTGAGGATTCCAGAACTGGACACAATACTCCAGTTGGGGTCTCACAAGAGAGGAACAGAGGGGTGGAATCACCTCCCTGGACGTGTTGGCCATGCTTGTTTTGGTGCAGCCCAGGATACAATTGGCCTTCTGGGCTGTGAGCGCACATTGCTGGCTCATATAGAGTTTCTCATTGGCCATTTCATTTAATACAGTATAGTCAAGTAGGCAAGAGTAATTTCCGATAATGTTGAACAACTAATTCACACCTTTCTGGCCAAACCAGGTACATGTCGAGGTCAGTTTAGAGGGTCTCTGAGCAACCTGAAATGAAATTTCTAGTTGAAAATGTCTGTGCTTATTGCAAGGGGGTTAGACTAAGCGGTCTTTCAAGAGTCCCTTCCAAACCAACCCATTCTATGACTTGTATTTTTCAGTACTTTAAGAATGGAAACCAAGGAGGAGAAGGCTCTCGTTTTGTAACTGAATTACAGTAAAATCTTTTCATATCTACGTGTTCAATTAATAAATTTATTTTTCTCTTTAAAATACTCAGCGCTGGTGCCTAATGAAAAAAATGGAAATCTTCCTTGCATACTTGATATTGACATGTTTCATTTATTGGTAAGTATTCCATAAATATGTTGTTAATGTTTTGATCCAGTAGGCACTGTGTCAAATCTTCATTGGGAACTTTCTGTTCATACTGTATTTGAATGATTTTTTTTTTTTTACTCCTTATGCAATTGAAAGCCTTCATTCATTGCAAGTGCTCTTATCTATAAATAAAAGAGAGGTAAAATGGGGTGGAATTTATAGGCTTTGAATGTTTAAAAGACAAAAAAAAAACCCCAACACAAACCTCCCCCACTTCCCAAGAAACCAAAAAAAATGGTAACACCAGCCCCCAAACAAACAAACACACCTCAAAAAGTCCTGAGAGTTAATCATTGTTCCCTTTAGTAATGGCTGGCTAATTCACTTCGAAATTAGCCTGTTGTGATACTCTGCCCTCAAAAGGTGTAGTTGCAGCATGAACAGAAAATGAGAAGATTCAGAAAGAAAAGGAGTATTTCCGTTTTCTTGTTTTCTTTTTCAGGTCAGCTTGGTGCTCTCTTTCCCTGCCATACATTGTCAGGATTTTTCAGGGGTTAGTCTTGGCACTGGAGATCTTCACCTGTTTCATCTTGTCACTATGGCACACATAATACAAATTTTACTTACCTCATCAACAGGTAATGTCACTTTCTTTCAGCTTCTATTGAAATCATTATTCAAATCTGTACTTATAAAACACTTAAGCAGCTGTTGGTAATGTGTGCAGTTTACAATGGCCAAATAAAGTTGCTGGTGCTTGCTGTCTCAGCCCGTAGAGAGTATTGATAAATTGAAAGTTCAGTCTTTTGTCTTTATTGCTTAACATTGCAGGGGTTTTTTTGAGCATAGCTAGTCATGAATCCTAGCTTTCCAGCTAATACGGCAGTGTCTGTAAGTGTTTATTGCTTAGACATTACATAAATAAGCTACAGTTTTCAAAGCGAGTGTCTTCTGTCAAGAGGAACTGGGTAAGTTGTAGCATGCCAGAAGCAAAGAACTCCAGCAAACATACTAAGAAATGCAACCAAACAAATAAATCAACACCTCACTGGAGCTGAAAACTTACCATGTAGGATGTGTAGCAGAAAACATTTTTCCAGGTGGAATGTTCCACTTGGTTTTGGCCTTTTTCTCAAAACTTGAAAGATTATTTTCTTGCTGTGTAAATGTTTTCATATGAAGTAACTTGCTTTTTATTTCTTTCTTCTTCAGAAGAGAATGGCATGGATCAAGGAAACACTAACAGTGAAGAGGAAGTAGCTGTGCTTACACTGTATAAATTTCTTTGCCAGTGTACAGGAAGGTAAAATGGCAATCTTTTGATAAAAATATTACATTTTCCCCCTCCTGAGATGAGAATTAACTTAATTACTGATGGGATTCTGTACAGAGTGTTGTCAAACATCAGACTTTTGACTTAGGAAGTCTTGCATCTTGTTTCTTACCTGCTACTTCTAGGTACTGTTTTCAAGGTAACTATTCTTTTGAATTCTTCTGGGCTCATGAAGGCTATACTCCTGAAGACTATGCACAAGAGCAATTATTCAGTTATTTTAGTCAGTTTGCAGATATGTAGAAGCTGGAACTGGCAGTGTCTGAATACAGTAAACTTGTTAGGATCTGAAATGTCTATGCAAAATTTTCCTTAATTTACTATACAGTTGGTTGCATTTTTATGAATCTGTTTTGTTGTTGTTCTTGAAATAACTTTGTTTTTGAAATAGCTTTGAAATATTGATTTGCATAATGCTTGTTTCAACTGAATTCAGTAATTTAATATGAAGTATGACTGAAGACTTAGTAGATATAGCTCTTGGACTGAAATGATTAAATAAAAGCAAACATTTTTTTTATTGTGTTCTCTTAGTGCCTTGAAAGAAGTTGCCTCAGGCTGGCACCTGTGGAGGAATCTAAAAGCTGGAATCATGCCTTTCCTGAGATGTTCTGCTTTGTTTTTCCATTACTTAAATGGAGTCCCAGCACCCTCAGAAACTCAAGGTGCTGTCTGCTTTGTGTTGAATCAGAAAAGATGAAAACACAGACAAAATAAATTACATTTGAACTCTTTTTCTGAGGAAGCCAGTTGAATTAATGTGGGTTTGTTATGTGCAGAATCATATCTGCATAATGATGTCAAAAACTTTCCTTTTTAAAAATGTTTCTTTGAGGCCAATGCTATTCTAGATTACTTAAAACAGAAACTGATGCTCGTCTGTTAAAAAGATAAATATTATTTCAGATCTTGATTACTGCTTTCAAATGAAAGCTGCCTTTGCTTGCTATGATTTAATTCAAACCAGCATCCACTAATAATTAAAATCTCCAAATACACTGTTATGTTGCACCTCAGATAATCAATGTGATTGTGTGTTACTCTCTTCAACATATAGTGTATGTAGGGACTGAATGTAATACAGATTATTTTCATTTAACAGTAGCAATGTTTAAGCATCTGAGCTAAAAAAAAAGAAACCTCTGTTTCTGAACTTTGATTTTCTCTAATATGTTTTCCCAAATTTGTAGTCTAGACCAACAGTGACCCTGTGAGTTCTTGAGTTACAGGTACTGTAAAGGTGAGATGCAAAGTGCAGCAGTTCTTCCAGACAGTAGGTACATGGGCTTTTAAGAGATTTGACTCTAGGAGAGAGAGGAAGAATGTGAAGCAAAGCTTCACATTGTTAAAATCCTTGAGTCCCAGGTGCTCAGATGGCCTTGCAGGTCCCAGTCACCAAGAGATGTTCTGATAGCTGTTGCATTGGGTGTTTTGTATTCCTTACGCACTTCCCTGAGTCAGGGCCCACTGATCCCACAGCTGACCTGTATTGCTTTTCTTCAGTATGCTATTGGGAGTTGCAAAACAGGAAACACTTGGCCATGAGAAGCAAGTGAGCCCAGCTTTCATTTAAATTTCCTTCATTACTTTATTCAGCCGCAAAAGAGGCTGTGCCATGGAAGAGGTGCTTGTACTCTTGGTCCTTAAAGCTGAGAGAGCAGAGGTACAGGGACTTAATAAGACTGGAATCATGAATGTGACAATGTATTAGTTGTGTCCTCTATAATATTTTTGAAGAGTTTAGCATTGCAGGCATTTGGAATTAGTGTATTTCTGAGACCATGGTATACTTCACTGGTATAAAGTCACTGATCGCTTGTCTTAGTTGGTATTGGGGACTAAAAGAAGCGTAAAGGAGTCATTTAATGACGCACTGAGTTGTAAAGACCGTTGAGCTCTCTGTGGTTCTTAAGTGACCAGGCTTGAAACATACTTAGAGGGAAGTCTGAGGAAAGTTGCTTCTCGTTGCTGGCAGCTTTCCAACACAACTGTCTGGTGTCTTTATTAGCACTCTTTTAGACTTCGTAGCACATTTTGGGGTGCAGGGCATACCCATTTAGGGCTGTATTTCATTTATTGTAATTAAGGTCATTTGAAATATGCTGTTATGAGAATTATACTTTTTTTTTTTTTACAGTAAATGGAATGAACCATTTTGAACACTTATGTAGCTATCTTTCCTTGCCAAACAACCTCACTTGCCTTTTTCAAGAAAACAGTGAGATTCTGAACACGTTAATAGAAAGGTAAATCGTGGTTTTATACTTGACTTAATTATAATAAGGAATTTTGTACAAGATAGTAGTATAAGTATTCTCCAAGGTTTACATACATGGAAATCAGTTACTATTCATTTGAGAATTTTGAAATCATTTGTGAAAGAAGTTTAATGGAAGAAATTATTTTGGTTGTAGAGATTATTGAATTTATCTACTTTTGAATTTTTACTTATTTGTTTCTGGGAATTATCATCCATTGAAATTAAAAGCCAACTTTTTTCCTTTCTTTCAGTTGGTGTAGTAATAATGAAGTAAAAAGATACCTGGAAGGCAAGAGGCGTGCTATCAGGTAAACGTGGAGAAATTTTAAGTGGTGGCAGGGGAGAAACTTTTATATTGCAGTTTTCTCTGAATATTTTTCCTTAAGTATGTTTATAGTAATATAGTATCAGTTCTGGTTTTGCGAGTAGCAGACATATTGGGGAATAAGCAAAGCAGTTTTTGGAATTCTGTAAGAGAAGTGGAATATTGCTTCAGTTAATAGAATTCTAAAGGCAAGTTTTCTTTAGACTGATTTGTAGTAACGAGAGGCTATAGCATTTCTTATGTTTCCTGTGGTAGATATGTGCCTTCTCACTGAAAAAGTATATGCTTAAGCTGTTGCTTAAGCATATATACCCTCTGTTTAAAAATACCAACCACTGAAGAGCTTTTTAAAGAATCCCAGTCCTTCAGTGAAATCAACACTGAGTCAGTTGCCAGAAAGAAAATTCTGATTCTCAGATATTGTACTTGCTAAGCAATTATTTTGAATTCAGAACCTGTTTCATGCTTAATAGGTATAGAAAAGTGTTTGAGTTTTTCTTCATGAAGGCTGGGTAAATATAGTGCTTATCGTTATTCAGCACTGGTGAGGCCGCTCCTTGAATATTGTGTCCAGTTCTGGGCCCCTTACCACAAGAAGGATGTTGAGGCTCTGGAGCAAGTCCAGAGAAGAGCGACGAGGCTGGTGAAGGGGCTGGAGAACAGACCCTATGAGGAGCGGCTGAGAGATCTGGGGTTGTTTAGCCTGGAGAAGAGGAGGCTGAGAGGAGACCTCATTGCTCTCTACAGCTACCTGAAAGGAGGTTGTAGAGAGGAGGGAGCTGACCTCTTCTCCCAAGTGACAGGGGACAGGACAAGAGGGAATGACCTCAAGCTCTGCCAGGGTAGATTTAGGCTGGAGATTAGGAGGAGGTTTTTCACGCAGAGGGTCATTGGGCATTGGAATAGGCTGCCCAGGGAGGTGGTTGATTCACCTCCCCTAGAGGTGTTTAAGGCACGGGTGGATGAGGTATTGAGAGACTTGGTTTAGTGTTTGATAGGAATGGTTGGACTAGAAGATCCGATGGGTCCCTTCCAACCTGGTTGTTCTGTGATTCTGTGAACTATCCAAACGAGTATACGTGAATGAGGTTCACAATGCTGTCATTAAAAATGTTTCCCTCCATATTAATCTCCTGTGCTAAATACATAAAGTCAGTCTTTCATTATTGTACATACAATAAGGTTAAGTGACAAAAGTAAAAAATAATCATTTCACCTGCTAAATACTAGACCAATAAGGTCTAGTGGTGGGTTTTTTTTCCTCCTTTTGCTGATTCTTAACTGCTCTTGCCAAGATTGTCGAACTTGACAGTAACTTTATTTTTTTCCCTCTCAGCATGTCCTTGTACACTGCTTCCATTACAAACATCTATTCACATTTCACAATCTGATTTGTATTCTTAGAATTGAAGATTATTAAAATTTAGTGCTTAACATCTGCAAATTAAATAATTTTTTACTTTTTTTTCTGAAGATACAAGTATTTAGTATTAGCTGGATCCTTATCGTTGCATGAATATTTCATTCTCTTCAGGATACAAGTTCTGTGAACTGGAGTCTCAAGACTGTTTTCCATTCAATATTAGTAACAAAAGGAAAACACAAACTGATAAGGCAGCAGAACAAATAGTTAAACCTATAGTGATCTTGTTATGAGGTTTTCCTAAAAGGATACTTATAACATTTATTTTTCTGATTTTCTGCTGTGCCTTTTCTGAAATTTATAAAAAAATTAAAAAAATGGAGGTGGTCTAATTGAGAGATGTTGTGGGTTCTTTTTTATGTGCTGTCATTTTTCTCTGTAAATGGCAAAAAAAAGAGGAAAAAACTTTAATTATTCACAGCTGATGTGCAGGCAAGTCAGGAAAACATGAATGAGTGTGAAATCACTGTGTATAATTCATTGAAATGTGAGTCGTTAATTTGATTGCTTTATTCTAGCTATGCAAGAGAATCCAACAAACTAATAGACCTTCCCGATGACTACAGCTGCCTCATTAACCAAGCGTCTAATTTCTCGTAAGTTGTATGGAATTACAGTGAGGACCCCTAAAGTCTTCTGAACCGGGAAGGCTATAACCTGAAAGCCTCAAAGATGTTTATAGAATCATAAAGTTTGTGGCACATATTGACTATCATATACCTCACCTGAAGGGAGGTTGTAGAGAGGAGGGAGCTGGCCTCTTCTCCCAAGTGACAGGGGACAGGACAAGAGGGAATGGCTTCAAGCTCCACCAGGGGAAATTTAGGCTAGACATTAGGAGGAAGTTTTTCACACAGAGGATCATTGGGCATTGGAATAGGCTGCCCAGGGAGGTGGTTGATTCACCTTCCCTGGAGGTGTTTAAGGCACGGGTGGATGAGGTCTTGAGGGACATGGTTTAGTGTTTGATAGGAATGGTTGGACTAGAAGATCCGATGGGTCCCTTCCAACCTGGTTGTTCTATGATTCTGTGTTCTATGATTCTGTATCTCCCAACAAAGCCCTCATGTATTTCAGTAAAATAGAAATTGTGGGGATCTGTATAACTGTTAACTGTATAGTTGTTCAAAAGTACTTTGGAATCTTTTTACCATCTGGAGTTAATACATACAATGGATTTTTTTTTTTTTTTTGCTTTACCAAAGATGTCCAAAATCAGGTGGTGATAAAAGCAGAGCCCCAACATTGTGCCTTGTGTGTGGGACCATGCTGTGTTCTCAAAGTTACTGTTGTCAAACTGAATTAGAAGGAGAAGATGTTGGAGCCTGCACTGCACATACATACACTTGTGGTTCTGGAGTGGGCATATTTCTTAGGTAAGGAACTGAACTCTTCTACTTAGATTACTAGGTTAGATAGTGTGTATGGACATGAAAATAATAGTTCTATAGATGTGATTGTAGGGATGGTTTGTGAACAAGTGGTTTGTTAATAGAAGGATTGCGTAAAAATAGACTGCAAATAATATGACATGAAACTGCATTGTTTAACTGCTGCCAAGGAGTTATAACAGAAAGAGAATAAATTCTTCAGAGTTAAAAAGCAAACATACCTTGAAAAATCTGTACATGCAGATTATACAGCATGAAAGAGGGTGAGACTTGGAAAAGCAGTATCTGTGAAAATGAGAAACTATTTAGCCTAAAATCTTCTCTTTCTTTCCAGAGTACGAGAATGTCAGGTGCTATTTTTAGCTGGAAAAACAAAGGGCTGCTTTTATCCTCCTCCTTATCTTGATGATTATGGAGAGACAGACCAGGGACTCAGGTAAATGTTTTAAAGAAATATCTTTTCAAGACAGGAGTTCTAAAACTGTCTAATTTGTAAAATACCCTTTCTCTGTTACCTTATTATTTTATTATGTAAGTAAAATTAGATTTTGACATTGCTGTTGCATCTAGTATCTTTAAACATTTTAATGCTTATATGTGTTTTTAGGTTAAAAATATTTAGTAGATCTGTCTCAGGTTATAAAGTTGTTTTGAGGTTTCCTGGAAACTAAGGCTGCAAATTTTACTTGTTTATAGTGCATTTATTCGTGTGATCTGTGTTAATACCAAGTGAAAACATTATGAGATTGTTTTATTTAGGGTGGTAGTTCTTTGTCTTAACTCTAATCTCTGCTTCCTGAGCATAAATTTTGGGAGTCAATATTGTTAACGCTTGCTACTTCTGCAGCTGGTCAAAATCATAGAATGAGTTGGTTGGGCATGGAAGGATTGCTGAAAAACCTATGCTCAGATTTGAGTGCGCTGTACATGAGATTCCCCAAAGCTGGAGGGAACTATTGAGCAGCAAGGGTGAGGGACCAGACCAAGGTAGCACTCCAGTCTACTAATCAAAATATCTATTGATTTATTCTGACAAGAGAATAATATTACAGGATTATGTAAGTATTTTTTATATTTGGAAAAATTATTTAATATGTTATATCTGATTATTTGTGCTTAGTTGTAGTGTTTTATCATTCCTAATGTTTGTTATCTCCTTTTCAGGCGTGGGAATCCCTTACATCTGTGCAAAGAACGATTTAAAAAAATTCAAAAACTCTGGCAGCAGCACAGTATCACAGAGGAAATTGGACATGCACAAGAAGCAAATCAGACACTAGTGGGCATTGATTGGCAGCATTTATAATGCTTATTTGCTGAAGACGAACTTTATTAAGATTTTTGTAACTCAGTAAGCTTTTCAAAGGAGGGATTAGGAAAAAGCCCAAACCCAGTCCTGTTATTTAATCTTTGTTTTACAATGTATTCCATAAAGATATCAGTTACCATTAATCAAGTAAACTTCTTTCTATGTAAGCAAGTTTTATTAGTCATATGATTTGCACTGTGCTTCCTTCACAGAAATGTCTTGGGTTATAAACCTGGGCAAACGAACTTGAGTTTCTGATGAAAAGAGAATGACTCTTTTTGGAAGTCTGACTATGATTTTTCTTATGAACTGCAAGAGAAAAAGACTGCTGAAACAGAAACTAGATAGAGCACAATTACAGATTGTGTTTTGCCCCTTGCTAGTCATCTGAGCCGTTTTATTTATTATTCTGCATTTTAATACTTAAGCTGTGTGTACATGCGATGGAATGAAGTAAGGAAGCAAATAATGTAGCAAATGGATGTTTCTCTCTGCATTGGTGGATAATTCATTCTTTCACTTGGTGTATCTAACCAAATTCTGTCATTTGTACTCTTGCAGTTTTCTTGCTTCCAGTTGATTTTTAACTAAAAATACCTAACACTAGCTTTACAAATAAAATAATTTAATTTAAAGCTTTTTTTCCAGAGCATTGCACTCCTTGGAATTACGTAGTTTGAATTTAGCTGGAAAACCCTTTCACTTTCAATTATGTGATTGGTTATTGCTATTCAAGAGTTGACATTGTGCTTTAGAAGAAATTTTCAGACAACAATATGTAAAATGTCATAAAAGCTAATTTTGTGTTAATTTGCAGAAGCACAGAGGATATTTTCTTCATTTTTCTTAACAGTAAACTTTTAAAGTGCGAATCCCATCTCCTATTGTTGCTGATACACTGAATGCTTTCCTCTGGCTTTGAAGGGCCGCAATCACACTGCCCACATTTTTGCATTGATTTTTTTTTTTCTGTTGTCTCATCAAGTTTATTTACTTTTTGGCTTGATTTAAAGCTCTGTAAAGATGTTTGCATATAGTATATTTTATAAATATATTCTATAACTGCGCAGATTTGCACTTGACATGAGGGTGCCTGAAGGCAGTGAGTTTTCTAGCTGTATGTAATTAGACCACCAAGGTGTCTCTAAAAATTGACATGCTTATTGATTTAAAATAAAATTCATTACCTTTATCTTTCCTATTTTCTGACAAATTAGTAAAATCTTAGTTTTACTTGGTGAATTACTTACAAAATCTTAGTAAAATCTTTAGCTCTGTTTCCTTAATCTGTGGTTCTTTTGTCCAGTCTTACTTTTCTGGCTACATCTTCAGCCCAGATAAGCAATCCTTTAGTGTCTGCCATGACTTCAGTTACACTTGATCTGACTGAATTTTTTCTATTTTTACAGATTTAATGCTTCAGATAAATTTTGTATATTCATGGTGTACAGGACAGTTTTTCAAATATTCAATAACAGTATTGAGTGAAGATGTGAAATATGAAATAAACTTGGCCAATGTTGATTTCCTTTTCTTGAAACAGTACAGACTACTTTTGTCTCTACTACCTATCGTAGGTTGAATCATTTATATATTGCTGTCACTTTTTACTATAAAGAGACATGCAGAAGTTACAGGGGAAAAAAACCCACAATAATGTTTAATCTCTTGCTTTTCCCTATATAAGGCAGTTGATGTGTCAACAATTTTCTGTGCATGGTACTTAGAAATCTCACTTTTTTGGTGACACTGCTATTCCTTTGCAGAGAGTCTTGCTTCTTAAACTGTGTGCCACAGTTTCAAATAATATATAACTGCATTGAAAAACCCTTTTCCTGTAAGCATAATATTAAAAAGGTAATTGATGATACTGACAGATATCTCTGTGCAAAGTGAAGAATTGACAGCAAGAAGAATTTTTTCCTCTGGGATGAGAGTTGGAGAATGTGAGGTTGAATAGATTGATATAAGTATGACCACAAATAGTTGCAAAGTACACAGTTTGTCATTTTTTTGCAAGTTTAGTCAATCTTTATTCAAGACTTCTGTTTTCTGAGTTGTTTTGCATGTATTTATATTAATGTAGAAATATTTATATATAACATTGTTTCCATATCAGGGAAATAATATCTGTAATAAATTGGCTATAACTTTAATATTTGCGAATTTTGTGTACAATCTAAATTGTATTATGTGTATGAGGGGAGAAAAAAGCACCCTACCCCCAAAAACCCCAGAAACCCCCAAAATCCCCAGACCTTAAGCCATCACAACAGAATATAACACAAAGCTGAAAGCATCAAGCAAATGCTTATGGTACTGACATTAAATAAGTACTTTTAAAAAGTTGTTTTAGAATTTTGCTGAGTTTGTTCCTTCAAGTGTGTCACCTTGTTAATCACAAGCTGACAGAAATACCTGGACGTGCAACATCTGCAATTCCCTGGCTGTATATGTAAGATGATTATATTATTAGTGTAATTTGCTTCAGTCAGCTAAACCTTTCTTGACCTCTACCAAAAAGTCTAATCATCTTTTTAAAAGATTGTAAGTAGCATTTTATAAAGGGAAGAGAGTTAAGGTACATGGCTCAGTAATGTAACTGTATTCACGCTTCAGGATAATGCTTTGTACTGCCTTCTGTCTGCCATTGGAGACTCTTTCTTGCTGTGGTGGAAGTACATAACCAAGATAACATCTGATTGCCTTCTGGTGTGTCAAATACCAGTGCTCCCCACAGCTCTCTACCTACTTCATCTGTAATGTTATTGGGAATTTGTTGGCTGAGACGTTTCTTGGCCTATTTACATATGCAACTCTCCCCAAACTCCTTCTGTACCCCTAACATAGTCTTCATCCTGGTGCCTGAGCAAGTAAGATCTGTGCCTCATTTCCCCTTCTAGTACTGGGAACAAGCTGGGCTGAAGGGCTCACTGTGTTACTTGCACTACACAACTTTTATTGGGAGAGTGGACAGTGCAGGTGCTGCTGCAGAGATCCTGTTCTGTTTTCACTTTTTACATGAAGTCTTGTCAGCTGTTGCGCTCCAGCCTTGGTATCTCATTTAAGTGTGTTTTATTGTACGCTAAAGTGACTTGGTGTTTGCTTTAAAGCTCCATCATTTTGATAAATTTTCTTTATGACCTGAATGTGTAGAGGAGAAGCTGGATGCTCAAAGAGCTGTGCAAGTATGTTCAGCAGAAAATTCCAGTTGTTTTCCTTTCTGGAAGTTTAAATTGCAGAAGAGGAGTTGCATCTCAGATCTCTTCACAGTACAGTCCTGTTATGAACAACAGCGTATGCAGTCTGCCTCCCTTCTGCCTGGGACTTCTCCTTTTCTATTAATAGGAAATGCATATGGCAAGAAGTAAGTGACTCTGTATTTCCATCCCCTGTTGAAGTTATTGATTGGGTGAAATATGATGGTATTAAACAGTTTTGGCTTTAATACAAGCCCCTGAGGAGTGTCACTTTTAACTATTCGCTTCCAACTGTTCAGTGCTGCCCTTTAAGCCTGAAAATCCAGCCAGATTTCAGTCCACCTTGCAAGCTGTTGAGTCTACAGCTCCCTAAACTGGTTACGAGGCTGCTGTCTGAAACCGTACTAGCAGCTTTTTTATTGTAAGAGACGCCTACTGTACAGAGAAAGTATTTTTATGGCAACTTCATGTACTGAGAAGCAAGAGAACGTTTAAAAACTAGACAGACAGTTGAATGATTTTGTGTGTGACCAGGCTAGGGAGGCTGTCTCTGATAATACCAAGAGGTAGTGGATTGATTTCTGTGGGGCCTCATGGGTCTTCTGGTCTTCCTGGTTTTGTTGCAATCGGCTCTGCTTTTGGTAAGCCAGGACCACTACCTGGTCAATCCTGACTCTAGGAGCGAGCGGGATGGTGCTCTCCATATTTCAGTGGTGTTAAAGGAAATCTTTTGTGGGAGGCATCTCCTTCTCTCCCATTAGCTGTCCAATTCCTCAGCTCCTTATGGTGACTGTATCAGAGCCTTACTTGACCCTGCATGGAGAAAGTTGGAGACATCCTGAGAACAGCACTGGATTCAGTTTATTAACAGGGCTTGCTATCTGCAGGAATACTTCCAGGGGCTCTAGGAGTGATGACAAAGCCCAGGCACCTGCCCACTGTGCCTCCGTGTATATATCTAACATGCCATGATCTGACTGCTTTCTCTGGGTGACATTTATTCTCTACTTCTCTAAGTTCTTTTAAATTTGAAATTACTTCAGATTATTCTTGAGATTAGATAATGTTAAAAATGGACTAAATGAATGGCTTTGGCTTGTGTCATGTCCTGCTTCGCCCTTTCTGAATCTTAAGTAAGACTGCTTGTTGTCTTCTCTTGGTTTGGGGTGTCTTGGCTGCAATATGACAACATAAAGAGGAATGGCTTACACAACACACTGTAACCTCATTTTCTCCTTGTAACCAAAGTGCAATTCTGCTTTTAAGAAGTCAGCTCTACTGTGGCCAGTTGGAGCTCAGGCTTCCTGGGCTGGATATAACCAACACATTTCTTAGCGTCTCTTTAAGGCATAGGTGGACGAGGCGCTGAGGGGCATGGTTTAGAGATTGGTAGGAATGTTTGGACTCCATGATCTGATGGGTCTCTTCCAACCTGGTGATTCTATGATTTTGTGATTTATTGCTGTCAGTCTCAGTTATTTCTTCTGCTGTATCATACGTGTATGTTTCTAGTCACACTTGATTCATAGCAGTTTTAACATTTCTTCTACAAATGTTTGTACCAAGTGTGAGAACTGCTTTGCATATTCTTACTTTGACATCAGATGTTCATATCTTACATAGAACGGTTTGGGTTGGAAGGGACCTTAAAGATAATCTAGTTTCAACCCCTCTGCGATGGCAGGGGCACCTCCCACCAGACCAGGCTGCTCAAGGCCCAATCCAACCTGGCTTTGAACACCTCCAGTTGAGGGGGCAAGGGGAGATTAGTCAAACACTTCTCTTGGAGAATAAAAGAGGGAGGGTATGAGTTGTTTTGCAGTGTACCAGGTGTAGGAGCTAAGAAATGGCAAGTGCTGATCTTTGTCTCCACAACAGCGATGCTTAAATGTTAACCTTTTCTTCGGTTTGTGAATATATGTTTTCACAGTCTCTTTCCAGACAGCATGAGCTTGGAGGTGGTAAGTTTTCCAGCTTGTTCTTTGTGTAGGATCCTGGAAGGCAAGCTAGACTGGTTAGTCAGCCCCAGGCAGGGTGGGACAGCTGAGCTCAGGTTGATGGTGGCATCTGTGTAGACCACTGTGGGATGTTTTAGTGACTTGTAAAACCAAAGTGTTGCTTTGAAATCAACCCCCTATTTGAGGAGTGATGTGTGGAACATTTCTCTACTCAGTGTGGGGAATGCTTGAGTGTGGAAATGAATCAGAGAAAAGGTCACATAAAAATAAGAAAGGCAAAGAAATCAGCAGTGTGTTCACTGATGTAATTCCCTGGTTTCCTCTCACCAGGGGTGCCTGCATAGAGTGGTAATGTTTGCTTCTCATTCCTCGGAGCTGTTGTTTTCTTGCGATGATTTTATCAGAGACTTTTTTTTGGAATGAATGTGCAAGTTGGCACGAAGTACACTAGAAGAAGGAAAATAAGTCTGCAGTAATTCTTGGGCATGCTTTTAATGCTGCTGAACTAGTCAGGCATCTCATCTGTGTATTTTAAATCTTTCTATATCAAGCTTTGGTAATTCATAATACACTGCAGTAGCAGAAAGCTCATAAGATTGCATGGACTATGAAAAGAAGCACTTTGTGTTGTCTTGTCTTGTTCTATACACTCACTGTAGGCTTTAAGCTCTCCTCTGCCTCTAATATTAACTTGAATGAAATTGGGCTGGAAAAAAAAGACATTTTGAGTGATTTTTTTTTTTAAATTATTATAATTTAATAGAGAGATAAATGCTATGTGATAGTGACATGTGTGGCACTTGGCATATGAAAAAGCACACAGTGTTCAGCTGGGAGGATAGGATATATAACTTGTTATTATCAACACATATTTAAATAGAACATTCCAGTGTGGGTAGCATTTCAAATGGTTGGGGAGATGTGGAATAAAAGGCATGGAGGTATTGAAAGGTGGCACATCTATCTACAACAGCAAACCTAAAAACAACCACAGTTGCTTCATTGCACTGGAGAATAACATGTGCTCAAGGGAGTCAGGGACATGCTTGAGATAGTGATTATTTGTAATCTAGATATATCATTGTGAGTCCCTTCCTGAATAAAATGTTTCCTTACATTCATTTAGTCCATTTTTAACATTATCTCATCTCAAGAATAATCTGAAGTACTTTCAAATTTAAAAGAACTTAGAGAAGTGGAGAAGAAATGTAAATTTTAGATCCTAACTCTACTTAAAAATCTGGAATGAAAACAAGAAATGCTATCATAATTTATTTAAAATATTCCTACAGCAATAAAACAGAATCGATGTTACTTATGATCTTGATTGATTTATATAATTAATGAAAGATTCATTCATATCAACTTGTGAATTCACCTTGTCCCTGTTTGTATTTTCCACTCGTGTTTTTTTTAACCTTAGTCTGTCGTTTGCGTTAGAGAAAACACATGTGCGAATGGGAAAACTCACACCCATTTAAAAAGCCTTTCTGTAAGGCAGAGCTGTACTATCCTCTGCCCAGGTTACCTGGGCCACTGGGAAGGCAAAAAAAAAAAAGCAGTTCTTAAAAGGAAAACTTTTCTTTTGGGGACTATGCATGTCTTAAAATAGATCAATGCAATAAGTGATCTTCCAGTTTTGTGTGTGCTGATGTTACTGGCTGGAGAGTGGGCTCTGTGTGTCTCTGGCTCAGAGGGGTGGCAGCTCTTTGGTGCATGACAGCACGTTAGATCTTGTATTGTTGCATATTTCAAAGTGACTCCTATGGGGTTTTTGGTATTTTTTTTTCTTTCACTTCATTTTCACCATCTTAACAAGACTGTCTAGGAAATTATGTGCCTCAGACTTACTGCTTTCTACTTGCTGGTTGGAGACAAGGCTTTGGTCTCCTCCTTTCATTGTCCCCCCGTATGGCATCATGCCTTAGAGTTTTATGCACCTGAGTCTCCTTATTTCTGACTTGCAATGCTTGACTCCGTTTTGGCTCAGAATGTGATGTGAAAATGGGTTTGGAGCTGGTTTGCCTGGTGAAGCGATTGCTTTCAAACAGAGGGCAGGCAGGTCCTTGTTTAGCTGAGTCCCTGGCACATCTGAATCCCACACTACCCTTTGCTCTGGAAAAACTAGCTTTGAGAACAAACCATGGAAACGCACTTCATAGTGAACTTAATGATTGACTCATGTTTATCGAATCTCCTTTTTAATGGAAACATGTTAATCAGGCAAGACTTGTTCTGTATGTGTTGCTTTAAAAGGGGCTGGTAGGGTGGTATGTAGGAGCCCTGCTCAGCCCTTCTCTGGCGCTGCACCTGAGGGGGAGGCTGCAAACCAGGGGTGCATTCCCCAGGGAAGGGCACTGTGTTGTGCCTACAAAGCTGAGCTCCTGGCCAGGTTTTCCTCCAGCTTTCCCACCTCACAATGTTCTTTGGGTCAAAATTCAGTAATACCTGTAAAACTACACAGGATCAGCAGGTGCTTTGAGAGGGGTGTTTCAATGCTTCACTATTTCAGTCACTGAGCACTATAGATCTGATATCATTAAAAAAAGAAGAAAAGTTTCTATATAATACATCATAGAATCATAGAATAACCAGGTTGGAAGAGACCCACCAGATCATTGAGTCCAACCATTCCTATCGAACACTAAACCATGCCCCTCAGAACCTCATCCACCTGTGCCTTAAACACCTCCAGGGAAAGTGAATCAACCACATTCCTGGGTAGCCTGTTCCAGTGCCCAATGACCCTTTCTGTGAAAATTATTTTCCTAATGTCCAGCCTAAATCTCCCCTGGCGGAGCTTGAGGCCATTCCCCTGACAGTTGGGAGAAGAGGCCAGCTCCCTCCTCTCTACAACCTCCTTTCAGGTAGTTATAGAGGGCAACGAGGTCTCAGATTTCATTGAGATAGCTGCATTCCCATTACCAGAAATAGATTTGCCTAAGCCTTCATCTCCCCACAGGGGGCCGTTATCACATGGCACCATTCTATTTTTCTGCCCTTATCTCTTAATTAACTAATCTCTAATAATGCTCTTTATTTTTTTTTTCTTGTAATAAGCATTTGCGATCTGTCCCTAATTTAGTGTCTGGGTTTTTTTTTACAAAACAAACAAGTCAGGTGGAAAGAGGTAACTGTTTTTCTGGGATCACTTTGTCTTTCTGTTAGCCCTGAAAACTTTTCCTAACTGTTAATTAGGAAGTGTGCGGCACCTACAAGCCCAATATAGCATTCCCATGCTCTTTGCTAAGCTGTACACAAGCATTTGGCTGGTATTATAAAATGTCCAAGCTCATGTAACGCATGGAGGCTAATCTTATCAATTGTATTAAGGCTACTTAGGAATTAATAGCTTTAAAGGAGCTGTTTATATTTCCTCCTTTAAAGCACTTTAGTGAATGTTCTATGTCCCTTCAAATAAATGTCATCGGTAAAATAGCACACTTTTTATAATTTCTTTTAAAAAAAAATTATATTTCTTAAAAGTCAGCACTTCAAGGCCCTGGGCTGGCTCTCAGATCTGGGTAGCTGAATTTAAGCCAGTAATCCTGATGCAGGAACCTAAAAAGAAGTGGCCTGGTTTGCATGAGTCAAGCTCACATCCTTCTGAAGTTTATTAGTTTGAAAATTAGGGCAAGGCTCTGGAAGTTGTTGGATTGCTGAAGGCAGATTCGACTATGTGAACTCTACTACTTAAACTGAAAATAACAAACTTTTATTTTGAAAGTCTGAGGCAAGTTAGGTTTAAATGGGGAAAGAAGTTATACATGAAGTTTAGCTGACTGTCGAAGATCCTGAGGTGGCTTCAGTTGTTGAGCACTTCTAGAAGCTAAGGCTTGTGAAGATGCTGTAATTCCTGGGTACTACAAGAGGATACTACTAAACCGGTCCAGCAAATTCTGTTCCTAGTAAAAGGCAAGTGATTCAGGGGTCTGTTTGCATATCCTGAGCTCAGCTGGGCACATGAGAAGGTGGTTTCCTTTCTTTCCAAGCATTATATAGAAAGAGGAAAATCTTCCCCCTCACAGAAACACACAAAATGTGTCAAAAAGATGAATTCAGAAGCAGAAAGTCAACAGTAATGCAAATTAAATAAATCTGTATTAAATTTTATATATTTAAACATTTTCTTTAAAGAGGTCTTTACTTGCAATGTGATTTTTTTTAATGCCTAAATTTACATATGCAAGCAGCAGAGATATCTTAACTAGAACACCATTTACGATGTGACAAGAAAGTAAATTTAAGATTGGACAAATGATATATTACATGTAATATTTTACAAAGCAGTCATGTTACAGTCTTGTAGTAATCATAAGATGTTGCAAAGATCTTCATTAACCAAGAGGCTTTATTTTAGACAGCATTAGCATATACACTATTTGTTCTTATTTGTACAAAACCCCGATTCCAACACTGTTCTTCAGAAACCGGTCTCAGGTGGCCTCTCTACCTGCCTAATACCGCGAGGCCCTTGCTCTAGGAACTGGCTTCTCCAATCCAGCATTGAAAGAATAATTTGACAATTTGTTATCATAGAATCACGAGGTTGGAAGAGACCCACCGGATCATTGAGTCCAAACATTCCCACCAATCTCTAAACCATGCCCCTCAGTACCTCATCCTTAAACATCTCCAGGGAAGGCAAGTCAACCATCTCCCTGGGCAGCCTGTTCCAGTGCCTAACGACGCTTTCTGTGAAGAATTTTTTCCTTATGTTGAACCTGAATGTCCCCTGGTGGACCTTGAGGCCATTTCCTCTCATCCTGTCCCCTGTCACTTGGGAGAAGAGGCCATCACCCTCCTCTCCACAACCTCCATTCAGGTAGTTGTAGAGAGCAATAAGGTCTCCCCTCAGCCTCCTCTTCTCCAGGATAAACACCCTCAGCTCTCTCAGTCACTCCTTGTAAGACTTGTTCTCCAGCCCCTTCACCAGCTTCATTGCTCTTCCCTGGACACCCTCCAGAGTCTCAACATGCTTCTTGTGGTGAGGGACCCAGAACTGAACACAGGATTCAAGGAGCGGTCTCACCAGGGCCGAGTACAGAGGGAGAATAACCCTTATGTCACTCTAGCAACAGACACGCAAAAATAAAATAGAGACCACAAATTATTGGAGAGTCCTGTCTAAAGCAATGGCCTAAGCCAGATTTCTAGGGCAGAAATAAACATACATCTCTTTGAAAAATCAGATATCTAGTCAAGTAACCAGTATAGATCACAGCACACTGAAGCCTCACAAGGAAAACTGTAATTAATCCTCGTAATGCAGCTCTATCCACATGTGACTCCTCTACAAAGCTCTTCTCTGATTGATGTGGCCACATCATGTACCATCCACAATCCTGTTCTCTAACAGACCAGCTAAGAGGAGCAGCCAGTCATAGCAATGATCTTACTGAGAAGGAAGGACTTGGTCTGGTTTGTACAGTTCTGCCATGCAGAGTGTCACTCAGCAAAGCATTAGACGATAGGCTGTGGTGAATAGCAAGTTGGCTTTTATGTTAGTTGCCCTTTTTCTAGTCAGTCTTACTCACAAAAGAACAGAATTCACTTTTTAATTCATTATTGTAACTAAATTAATTATTGTAACAGAAGTTAAATGCTCTGGCCAGCTTCGAAAAAGTGAAAGGATGCCACAAATACTTGTCAAAATCAAAGTTTCCATGCAGATGGCCTGAAACAGCCTGGCCACCGAGATACAGACTACGGCTTAATGCACAGACATGTCCCTACCTGTCCTGCTGCCAACTGGTCTATCCATCCTAGAAGGAGTTTGAATAAAAGCTGGAGGAGCCGAGTGCTGCTGGGGCAAGTGCATGACTGGTTAAAAATTAAAACTAATGGGCTGTGCAATGATTAGGCAGCTGCAAACATGGCTTTGTTTGAAGGCTGGGCAACAGCCAGGTGGAAGGGACCAACTGAGAAAAATCTCCCAGGTAGACCACAGAGCAGTGGAGGTTTTGCACAGCTTGGGTAAAAGTCAGTGTGCTGCCTCGCTCATAGATGAAGGACCAAGATGTCTGCAACTGTTTGTGCAGGTGATTTGGCTTGTTCTCGTGGGTTTCTTTCCCTTGAGCTGAACTTATCAGGTAGCTGCAGATAAACTCAAGATGGGGCTCTGTTCCCTTACGAGAGGCCGTGCACCACAAGTTTACCAGTTCGTATTCGTGCTTTGTATATGAGAACAAGGTCCTCCAGTTATGACAGTATCTTTGGAGAGATGCAGCATATGCAAATTGTACCTTCATTTTGACTTAAAGCATATAATGAAGGGTATTCTATTCCTGATAAGAAAAAATAAAACTTGCAAGCATTTGCATACTGGGACTGATTTAGACTTATTTTTCCCTGGCCTCAAAGTCTGAAGCTTGAAGTACAGGTAGATGGAAGGACCCTGGAAAACATTCAAAGTGTTACTTTTAAGTAGCCTTTTTTTTTTTTTTCCTCTTTTCAAAAAAAAAAAAAAAAAATTTGGCTTAAATATCCTGGAGCGAGCTATGAGATTACATACTTTTAAAACTGTCCAGAATATACAAGAGGAATTTTCTAAGCTTCTGCTTGTTTAAATACAAGGTGAAGCATGAGTCTATGATATGTGGGTTTTCTTAGGATATACTGGCTGGAAAAACAAGCCTTGAGAAACAAAAAAATCAAATTGTACCTTGGTGTTGCTTTCATGATACTGGGGATTAAATTACAATTTTTCTTAGTTCATAAAATTCTCAGTATAAGTTTGCATTTTGTTCTATGTACATCTTAGGAATACAGCAGAAAATACCATTGCTTAGCACAGAAACAAAAATCACATTATATGAGAGATTTGTCGAAATACCTGTATACTAAGTTATATACAATTGTGAAAATCCTTCTTCCTTTGGCTTCTATCATGTTATTGCCCTGAAAAATCATCAGTTTGTCCTTAAAAATCTAAGAAGATAAAGTATGCAGATAAAATAATGTGAGCAAAAAAAGTATTAACTTTCAAATTCCATTTTTACTTTCAAAATAAGATGGATTGGATCACTGTGTGATGTCAGTGATTTTTATTTTGTTTTTTTAAACTAACTCTCCCTGATGAGGGAACACATGAATATGGTGAGTCCTAGTGGGGTCACTTCCCCCAGAAGTTATGAATGTGGTGTACTCATGTTGTGGAGAAATGTATTATCCCAGGGTGCACTCTGTTGTATACCCCCATATACAAAAAAAAAGCATGAGTAGAAATACATATTCTGATGAGTGATACATAGCTTTTAAAATATAGATATTCACAATTCTCAGTTTTTTTTATTTCTTTCTGATACAAAGTCCACATCAACTAGAAGCTCAACTGACCGTTGTGATGGCTGGTGTCTTCCCACCTTCTTCTCCTTCTGCCCCTTCGGCACCTGCTTCCACCTGATTGAACTTACCAATCTTTTTCAAACTCTCCAGTGCGGACTTCAAACTGTCCTTCAGACTGTTCTCCAGAATCCAGCCCTCACTTTCACATTCAGGGTCTTCGGGATTAGCGATGCTTTCCAGAGAGGTCTGCAGAAGACGCAAGCCAACCATCACGGACATCTGTGCCATGCAACAGAAAAGACAGAGAGCATCAGGCAAACTTTTATACCCTTATCCACATCTTTGCCACCCTCTGCTACCAGCATTCCAGGCTAGCAGGATGGACAAAATGCCAAAGGCACTGAAAAGATGCCTCTCAAGAGCTGTGAAAATCCTCCATGTGAGAGGAGATCCTGAGAAGTCTTCTCCTTTGGATGGACAGGAGGGTGAGCTATCAAGAGGAAAATTTATGAGTAGGAACAGAGATGGTGAAGGTCTGAAAGCAGTGCCTGCCTGGAGAAGTGTGACAGTTGATAAGCAGTGAGTAGATGCATCGATTTACAAAGGAAGTGTATGTGTTGGCTGCTGCAAAACAGAGCTTTGTATTGTTGTATTGCCAAGGGGGCTTTCCATGAAACCCATCACAGGGTAAATGCTTCCTGAGAGATTTTAAAGAAACCTCTGCTCCTATGCAGTAGATGTACATAAAACCGTTTATATGTGCAACATGCTCTGCCACCATCCACTTAATTTTAACTCTAAATATTTTTATTTCACATTGACCTCAAAATGTTTGGTGAGTATATTAATCCGATCAAGGAGATATTAATGACCCAGCATCTGTGTACACCAGCACAGTATTAAGATTTAAGCCATCGGCTTCACTACTTCAAATTCTGATTTTGTTTTTACGTAAGTATGTGCAAACAAGGAAACTAAGGCAGGAGGCGATCTGTATCTCTCTCTGATTCCACCGCAACCAAATTTCTATTTCTGATAAAATATTTACAAGTCCCAGCAGCCCTTATTGAGACTCTTTCTACTGTACCATGTTGGTGTAACACTCCTTACACAGGCAACACTTCAAACCTGCCTCCAGAGATAAAGTTTTAAGTTAATCTCCTGCCTTCTGACACCATTCAGGACAATCTGACTTCCATCTTTATGGTGTTATGGAGAAAAGTGAATGATCTGTGAAGTAGAGAAAGAAGGAAAAGACAGTGCCCAGAAAAGCCAACTTGATGAGGTAGTGGAGCAAGTGGTCAGGATAAGCAAGCAAAAAACTAGTTTAGTTTTTTGTGTGCTAGGTGAAGCTATGATCATGACCACTTACTGTTGTTAATGAGCTCACAGGATTTATTCTGTAAGGGAATTATGATGCCTCTGTTATCCCATCCATTCTCCCAAGGAAGTGATCACCCATGGTGTTCCTAAACCATAATGGTTGAAGAAGGTTGGTATCCCTGTGTGTTGCTTACCTGATGTCACAGCTGAGGCCCATGTTGAGCTGCCCCAGACCTGCAAGATATCACTCTCTGTTTGGGCTTTTGAACTGCAGATGGAGGAGGCTTGGAAACGGTCATGCAGGATTACACACTGGGCAGTTTTGAAGTCAGTGTTCAGCCACATAGCATGGCCAACAGCAAAACTAACTTCTGATTTTTGCACTCATGGGGCTACTCAAGCATGTGCTTCTGTGGACCTTTCATTAGCCTGTCTATCCTGGTCATCCCGCTTGTGTATGATCAGTGTCTCCAAACTCTTTGGAGACTAAATAGTAACAATTGCTTACCCTCAAAATGTTTAGATGTTGGTGTTTCTCTTCCTTCACTCAAGACCAGGAAGGAAAAACATTGGTCAAATAAAAAGCTTTATCAAACATTTTCATATCCAAAGGGAAACTTTCATCCTGTTCAACACAGGAACACATGACTTGCAATAACTTGGTCTTCAAAGAAGGTTCTAAAGCCCTGAACCTGGAAATAGTCTCATTTTGTTGTAGATCTGCCCAATACTATGACGACTTAAATCAGTTGAAACAATGCTCTGCAAGTGTCACAAGAAGTGACAAATCATATTGCACTACTCTTGCTATTTAAAGCCTTTGGCATCTTCTTTTCAATCTGAGTGTCAAATTTGTTGCTCTCAGTCACAGGACTGATACCTTTCCTTTTAATGGCTGTTGCAAGTAAAGATTAATAGGACTGGACACAAAAGATGGTTCCATGCAGTTCTCTACTTGTGCTACCTCACTGTATGCCAGGAGGAGCTCTTTTCCTTTTTGTGACTGGCTTACTAAGTCCCATTATTTGACAGCTAAATTAGCTGTACTTACAGGCTTCCTGGGTGGCTATAAGTGATTAAATATGGTTGTGCTTTAAAAAGAGGAAGGTTCTTGTGCACAAAGGAGCAGCTGACCTGCCTTCAGATGAGGTTCTATTATATTTTCTTTCAGTTTAATGCTTCATTTTCTTAGAAATCTTGCTTAGCAGGATTTTGGGTCTCTGGGGTTGAGATTTGCTAAATGCAGTGCAAAATGTTTGAGCTCTTCTTGCTTCCTCTGACCTGAGCCTGCCTTCTCTGCCAGATGAGAAGAGAGTCCAGGAAGCTGAAGACAACTATCTGTCAAATTAATCTAGCTCCTATAGGATAGCGTAGAACCTTGGACTATAAGTTTTTCTGAAATAATTTATGTTGTACATTATTTTTCCAGAAGCAGGCAGCTTTTCAATAGCACCATCTCTCCATTTGCAAGTCCTGGCCAGGATGCTTACAGCTGCATGCAATGTGTTGATCACATTATCAGCAACATTATGGAAGACAGCTGGCTGTGTTTGCTGCCTCAGAGATTTATGTTAATGCCTCAGCACATTTCAGCTTTGTAGAGATACTTGGAGGGACCTAGACAGGCTGGAGAAAAGGAATGTCAGGACCCTCATCAAGTTCAACAAGGAGAAGAAGTATGAAGTCCTGCACTAGGGAAGGAACAATTCCAAGCACCGGCATATGCTGTGGGGTGACCAGCTGAAATCAGCTCAGCAGTAAAGGGTCTGGGGGTCCTGGTGGGCACAAAGTTGAACATGAGCCAGCAATGTGTCCTTCTCACGAAGTGTTGCCAGCAGGCTGAGGAAAGTAATCCTTCCCCTCTGTTCAGCATTGGTGGGGCCACAGTTGGAGTGCTATGTCCAGTTCTGGTCTCCTCAGCACAAGAGAAGTGGATGTACTGGAGATTGACCAATGAAGGGCCACTGAGATGATGAAGGGACTGGAGCACCTTTCCTATGAAGAAAGGCTGAGAGAAGTGAGACTGCTTAGCCTGGAGAAGAGAAGGCTCAGGAGTGATCTCATCATCATGTAACAAATACCTGAAGGACAAGTGCAAAGAACATGGACCCAGGCCCTTTTCAGTGGTGCCCAGTGACAGGGCAAAAAGCCATAGGCATAAACAGAGAAGTTTCTGTTTGAACATCAGGAAACAGTTTTTCACTCTGAAGTCAACTGGGCACTGGTACAGGTTGCCCAGAGAGGTAAGGGCAATCTCCCTTCTTGGAAATATTCAAAAGCCATCTGGTCATGGTCCTATGTAACCAGCTCCATGCAACCTTGCTTGAGCAGGAGGTATTGGACTAGCTGACCTCCAAAGTCCCTTCCAACCTCAACCATTCTTCAGCTTTGAGTTGTAGACAAATCCAGCCGAGAAGGCCTGGGCATCAGGGTCCCAAAAGCAGCTCACACTTGCTGAGTGATGATTTGTTCTGCTCAAAGTATCATGAAAGACTCTTGCCCCTTTACAGCAGCTTTTAAGTCACAGGAAGAACAAGGCTGCAGTGTTTCTCAAGGGTTGGGCTCATGCATTTGCCTGCACTACAGCCTGCCCAGCCTTGATCTGCACCAGCAGACTGTGTCTTTCTAGCAGGTCCCTGTTCCCTTACTGCCTGTGGACTGGTTTTCAAGGTTGTCGGGAGTTCATTCCTAGTGTGGAATGAATTGGAACATTTCATGGAAATCAAAATGGAATGTCCAGTGCACTGTGTGCAATACACCTCCTGCTCATGTCTCATCGCTCTCCTGGGTTCCTGCCTTCTGGAGCTCAGCACTGGGCTCCCTCCCTATGTGGTGCAAGATGTGAGAAGAATCTCAGGATCTCAGCCATCGAGGTAGATGAAACCTAGCGAGAGACACACGTTTATTCAACTGAAGGACCTGGAGTATCTCAGGAACTGGCTGCTGCCCTTCCTTCCTTCTGAAATGCCCTATTTGGGGGACACCTGAACCCCCTGTTTCCTCTTTTCTGGCTGAGGAGTGTCAAGAAGACAACCGGGCTTGCTCTGCTTGACCTTCTGCAGCAAAGCCCATCTGTTTGCCAGGGTTTAACCTGAGGCGGCTTAGCTAGAGCAGGGTGTGATCTTTTTTTGTCACACTCATGACTGATCGTCATTTCTGAGAAGCCTACAGCTTTTGCTAGTAAAAACAGCATGTATACAATAATGTATTTCCGGAAAATATGACTTGCTGCATTCTTTTCAAATAGAAGTTTTAATACTTCAAAACAGGTTAATTCTTCCTTGCTCCTAATGTGGAAGCACTAAACATAAATGGTCTTCCCTGAGGTCCCTGCACCCATTTGGCATGTTGCGTTATTCTACAGCTCCAAGTAGCAGCTGAGATTAGTGTTTCCCTTTGTGCTCTCTCCTGTTGCCCACAGGTCAACACCACCAGCCCAGCTGAAAGAGTGTTGTGGCCATGCTGCTGGCCAGAATTTACAGCAGTTCTGGGTGCAAAGCAAACCAGGGTGATCTGTTGTTTTCATGCTTTTCTGTAACTTCTCAGCAGAGGGAAAATGAGAAGCACAGAGCACACATGCTAACTCCCAGCTGATTTGTACCTGAGTCAGTCTGAAATCTTACCTTGGCCAGGAGACGGGACCTCCATTGTGCCCCTGCTGAGTATAAAATTTTTTCCTACCCTGACTGCAATTTAAAGAAAGTGATGTTATTTCAAGGGGGGGTTAAATTAATGTCTGCTTCCTGCTTTCCTTCCTCCCTTCAAAGTTTGCCTCAAAAGCAAAGGGAGTTTGAGACCCAAATTCAGACACTTTATGGCAGAATATCAGGCAAGTCATAAATATTCAAGAGGGCTAATTAATAAAACCCAGGAATCTAATATTTATTTCTTTAAAGCTTTGCCGTGAGAGTTCTCTGATTACCTGAGAAAATTCTCACATTTTTTCTTTTGAAAAAGACAAAAAAAGGAAGAAGATCATATTTCCCATTAGACCATGGATTGAAAATACTACCTGAGTGTACTTTGAAGAATTAGAAATAAAATTCTGTAGGTTTTTTTGCTGCTATTAATGTTGATGCATCACTGTCATTAATCTCCTACAAGTCAGCAGAGGTATGTTACAGATTCCTAGTTATTATTTTTCACAGCTGGCATTAGTATTTCTGTGCATTTTTCCCTTGATTTTTTTAAATTTCCTTCTTATTTTCATGTACAGCTGAAACTTCCCTTTCTTCAAGAGCTCATCATTTGAATTTGGGCTGAGACATAAGGTTCTCTTTCTTTCCTTACCAGAATAACAGTGCTACAAGAAGGTAGTGTGTTTCTCAGCCACACAGAGTAGTTATTTTTAAAACAGCACAACATGAAGTAACTTTAGGACATTTTTCTTCAGTTCACAGATTATTTGTGTAGGTGCTTATTTTCTAGAAAGCATCTTTATCCTTGGAAGAGTGTAGCTCAGTGCTTGTATAAAAATATAACGTAATGCATCTTTTTAAAATTTGCATTTATCTGAACTTTAAAAAAGCTGGCTGAATAATTTAAAATAGGCAATGCCATCTGCAGAAGCCATTTCAAAGGTCAGAAAGTTTCTACTGTGCTTTGTGTCACATAGTGAACTGCACCCTTACTGTTTGCCATCTCATCCTGTCCTACCGTGCCTCATGCGCCAGCCAACACTCCTTGGGTATTAACATTGATTAAACCCTCCAGCTAGAAAACTGGCCATCTCCCAGAAGCAGAATGACATGCTTTCCTCACATTAAATGAACAGTATTTTAGAGGAGCTAAAGTGCTAAAGCTGCACTTCATGTTAGGATGCCCACAAACACCTGTGCTGGGCAGTATCTTCACCTGTTTGCATAGCCATAGTGGTATTGGGAAGCAGAGTAAAATGAAATAAATGAATCTGCTTCCCCTAAACCACTTCTTGTGACCAAAACCATTGATGAAACTGATAAAGGACCTTAAGCCAAATGCTGCCCTGAAGCCGGACATAGTGCATGGCTCTAGTCTTATTTTCATCAGGACATTTGCACTTTTGCTCCAATACACTACTGCTATCTCTTTCTGATGCACTGCTTTGTGTACTTTTCATTCCCCTGTAATGGTGACACATGTAAAATTACTGCACCTAGCCAGCTGAGCTCTTGCACTTTCTTCCGTGCTCATCACTCTGCATTTGGCAGAAAACCAGTCCCGTAGTCCCTCTTGCTGAGGAATACTGGAGGCTCTGGTCCCTTGCTCTGAAGTGGGAGGTCTGTGTCTAACACCCACCCCATGCTTCCCAGCTGTGTCTCCAGCCTCAGAACTTTCAGGCCTTACACAAATGTACACTATTAGACGTTTTCTCAGCTGAAGAAAGGCAGTGAATGTTTTATTTTAAACAGATCTAATATTTAACTCAAAATTCCACACTGAAAACTGCTCTGCCCCTCTGGAGCTGTCACTTCAGCAAAGTACAGCTGAGGAGAGAGGGTTACCTCAAAAAGCCAGACGAGGAGGACAACAGCACCCATGGAGCTCATCATGCTGCTGTAGTAGTGCAGGAGGGCTTCCCGGCAGCCACGGTTCCAGAGGTTGAGCTCCTCTGTTTGGTAGTCATAGCTGTAGTGAGCTGAGTTGTTGGTGACCTGGTATTGGATGCAGGGTCTTGGGGAGCTGGGGTTGCAGCAGCTGAAAGGGACACCATCCACCAAGTATCTCCCATCCACATTGCTTTTGATTCGACTACGGACAAGGGCAGAAGGAAGCGTGAATACACACACACACACACACACACACAAGCAAACTTTCATAAGAAAAGCAAAGACAATATAGATTTTCCACCGTGCTTCCTGGCCATGCCATTTCTCTGCATCTCCTGTTTAAAAAGTGGCATTAGTTCAGAGTGTTCTTCTTCTCTGAAATACTTTTCTGTGCCATGACTACATTGAGTTTATCATTAATTCTTCATTATGGAAATGCGCCCTCTTGGGTCACTTCTTCAAATAAATTAATTTTTAAGGAAAGTAAATTGCAGAGAGAAATTTCAGGAGAGGCAGTCAGAAAAGAGTTCACAACATGAAATTTGCTTCGGAAACAGGACGTTGAACAAATTCTTGAATCCTCACAGAAGCTCCCCAGCTAC
This sequence comes from Coccyzus lansbergi, assembly GCA_033558105.1. NCBI lineage: Eukaryota > Metazoa > Chordata > Aves > Cuculiformes > Coccyzidae > Coccyzus > Coccyzus lansbergi. Next base: position 27,499 of record JAUMJK010000678.1, on the reverse strand, counting down.
TGTTCATTTGAAACTGTGGTTGCTCTTCATAAACAGCTGTTCAGTCTGCTGCTCTATGAGATGTTCAGATGGATCAGGCCCTCACTCCACATATAATAAAAAATTCACATTGTGGGGAGTGGACTCCCACTTTCCCTGGAATTAAGGAGAGCTTTGCTACTGACTTCAAAGGAGCCAGAATATCCCACCAGGAATGTGAGCAGAGATTGTGCACCACTGTGGAGTTCAAACCTCAAATTCACTCATTAACATCCATTTGTGGATCTTTAATACCCTATTTGCTGCCTCAGTAGTACAAAGAAATTGGCCTGAGCCTCAGTCCCAAACAAGACATCGTTTATTAAGGACAATATAACCTTCTTTTCCCTCTATGCTTTGCCCTTCCTCTGCTGCTGGATTAAGTTACAGCTCTCAAATCTCCGTATAATGCTGGCAAGGTGAACTTATTATGTTTTCAAGTAGTTATTTATACCCATGGGCGTACCTTCGCAATGCAAATACTCCCTTATTACATAGCAAATGTATTTGTTATAACCCTGCAGTGCAATAGGTTAAGCCTGTAACAGTTTTCACTATAAAGTCCTAATTCAGATTTTCAAAAACAACCAGACCACCCGACAAGTCAAAACAATATGTGGAACAACACACAAGTGAAATACACGGTCCAGCAGGGATCCCGAGAGATATAGAAAGCTCTTTTTTCAAAATTACTGCGGACATTTTTAACACAGGCAGATGATTGCTTCCAGTTTACCAGACCCCTTGTGCAACCACACAGCATGAACGTTAAAGAACTGTGTTCTCAAAGAACTCTGAATAATGATCTTTCCCCTTGATGCTTAATTTTTTAAAAGGCTGTGGGTATTTATGTTCAATGTTCCTTTTTTGATTTCAAAGATTCTTTTGTTCTCATATTTATTTTTTACTTGCGCTTACTGTGCCTAACCTGATTTTGAGATTACTGCCACTTTGGGCACTGACATCAGAGCCATTAAGGTGTACCTGGTCAACAATCTGTTCTGGCTTGTATAGAGGAAACCAGTGCTGGTTTCACGTGAGCTTTAAAAAAAATAGGCACAAATATATATATATCGATCATGTTTTTATACAGGAGAGAAGGCACATTTGGCTACAAGTGATACTGTGCAAAGTTAGGAATTTCAACAGCTCTTGACAGCTCAATATTGTCACAGTGCTGACACAAGCCATTGAGTGAATATAAAAATAAAATTCTAAATCTTAGGGATTTAAACCACAAGAATTATTGGTAAAGCAGTACTGTTTCTATTTGCTTCCATGAGGCTGATTACTTGCCAATATCTAAAGTGGAGTTTTAAAAGTGGTGTCAGCAGAACGTATACCCAGGGAAGTTTTCTTATAGGAACTTCATAAGTCACATTGTAATGGTGAAGTTCCAATAATTTCCCATTGCTTTTGGGAGTAGGTACATGTGGCTTGATGTAATAGGTTTATAAAGAGGTAAAAGCCAGTAAAAAGTAAAAAATACTATTTTAAGTACTTGTACTGAGTAAGAGTGAGAACTGTATCTTGGTGCTTTATATTTTACGTTCTGGATAATGTCAGAAGAATTTTCAGAGGAGGAAGCAAATTAACTGAACTTTTGGGATTTTTATGAAACAAGAGCAAAGAGAAAATGCATTTTATGTAAAACCCCCTCTGGTCAATGCCTATTGCATTGTCTATTTTTTTACTATAATACTGCTTGAATAACGATACTATACAATATAAACCCCAAAAAGTCACTTACTCTTTCACTTCTTTCGAGCTGAAATCCAGATATCTGTTGCTGATCCACTGAATTTCAAACCAATCTTTGAAGCCATTGTTCCCACAGCATTTGAACTCAATTTGGAGCATATCAATGGTCTTCTTCATGAAGCACCTCCCAGGGGTGTCTGTGTCCCGGTAGAACTTCATGCCATTCTTGAGCCCCTGCGACAGCGTGCTCTCCAGAGATCCCCGCATCAGAAAGCAAATCAGAGCAACGAAGAAAATGAGAATGTTAAAGAAGAAACACAACGCCAGGTAAGGTTTCAGAAGAGGCTTCCACTTGGCAAATTTAGTGGGATCCAGAGAATCGTAACAAATTTTGCCAGCAAAACCATTGAAGGCGCAGGATAATATACCCATTAATATCAAAGAATTGGGCACAAAGTGGCTTTCAGAATTGTCCATCACTTCACTTCTCTTCCGGAGTTCAATTTTGAGGAACAACCCCATGCTAAAAACAAGAATTCCAGCAAACACTGAAAACCAGTTCATGAGCCATAGTCCCTGCGCTAGTTTTACCCGTTTCTTCTGGTTGAATTTGACTTTCAGCAATGCCATCTTTGTAACGTGAGATGTTGGAAGATTTTGCAGCCTGGACCCCTCTTCTCAGCGTAAGTGACTCGAGGAAGAACCATTCAGGCGTTGGAAGTGCTCCTGAATGGCATGGTGGGAAGCAAGCCGCTGCACGGTCCTTCCATCTTGAGCTCCCCCTGTTAGGATTCAAGCAAGTAAAATATTCAAAGATCAAAACTAGCAATTTCACATTAGTGAGAATACTGGACAATTAGCACCTACAACTATTTCTGGTGGTTCCTTCCAAGCAAAGGAGAACCAGTCTCAAGGTTTCAAATGATTTGATCTGGATCTGCAAGACGTCATTCTAATACCTTTAAGCATTTGATCCAATTTGGAGAAATGTCTGTCAACAGATGAGTGGAAATAATCCCTCATTTTACTATTTAGTAGATTTGTGCTTTCCTATGATAGGCTGCTGGGCAGAATGTGAAAACCCAGGGGCATAAAAAGATCTTTGTTGCCAGAAGAATATGGATCCATAGAAAGAAAGGGGAGTAGGGACCTGAGACAAAAATGATGGCTTAAATACAAAAACGCACTTCCCCTAGGTGATCCTGACTTATTCATATCTACAGCCAAAACCACCTTATCCTTTTGTGTTGACCTGAGATGACATCCTTTGGCTTATTTGTTCTGGAAGCAGATAAACGAGTAGTTTACAGTGACCTAGAAAACCTAAGCTTGGCATTTTCTATTTACTTCCAGGGCTTGTACAATCTCCAGGTCTTGACAGGACGGAAGGAAAAAGGAAAAGTCAGAGAAACTCAATAAATAAATCCCGGGCTGAAATCTAGAGATGCTTTTATAAAAAGTGAGCTGACATGAGCAGCTTAGTGGATAATCACTGCGCCGTGGAGGGAAGCGGGGCTGTCCAAGGAGACCCGGGAGCTTACACCAGGGACGAATTTGACCCTACAGAGAGGGAGGGACCCTTGGGCCGTTGTCACCAATCTGTACAAGGGAGGGACCCCGGGGTCCTCAGAGGCTGCTGAGGGACTTGAAGCCTGGCTCTGCTGTCACACTGTAGTAGGCAGAAAAGGAGGGATGCATCCCTCTTTCAGCAGTGACCTTCCTCTTTATGCTGCACAGCTGTTTCAGGCAAGCATGGATGCTGGGCTTTTGTTCTTTCCAGTGCTTTAGGAATTTCACTTGCTTTAAAATATCACATCCTGCTCCCTCCTTGCCCTGCAGAGGTTCAGAGCTATTGGGAAAGTCCTGCACTGGCTCACCACCTGCCACTGCAATACACCACTAGCCCCAGGCAACCTCAAGCCATGCAAAACTAACCTGCAGGTGTGTGAGGGAATGGCTGCTAATGCCTTAGTTAAGAAAGGAGTAGTTCCAGGAGATGGGGGTTCTGCCTTGAGTGCCCCAGGGTGATCCTCCAGCGGCTGCCACAGAAGGGTGGTCCACCAGCCCTGATGGACAGGTGAAGGGATGTACCCAGGAGGAAGGGAAGTGTGAAAAATAATATTTCAAAAAATGCACTGACGGCCAGCATTTTCATAGTCTACTGCTGTGTGGTACTGAAGAGGCTGCTGCTCAGTTGCTGTTTGAGATCCTGGGATGCTGGAAGTCTCTTCAGTAAAGGCAAAAGCTATCAAGCTCTAACTTTTTCTTGCACTCTTCAAGTAGAAGGTTTTTGTGATGAACCTTTCCTGACCTGACCAGGTGCTATTGCAGTGGCCTGGGGAGCAGCTGGTAACGAGGAATTTCTTTAAAGCAGGCCTGCTTGTTATCACTCTTGCAATATTTGGAGGTGAAGGATGAACATCGAAGAGGGAAGGAGGAAGGCAATTATCCATCAGGGGCCATTCTGTGTGCTTGCCACAAGGTGGATGAAAAACACTGCTTCTTAGGAGAGCCTGTTAAATATTTTTGTGCAACAAGCCATAGCACTGACATAACATCTCTCCCGACTTTCGAGCAAAATATCCCATAACCATGCAGCACACATTACTATGTTACATCGAGTCCTCCAGGGCTCAGCTAGGAAATAAAAGATGGTTTATAAGGTGCATTTACTTGACAGACTGAAGTCAATTCTAGAGAAATGAACCTGATACTATTTCCTTTCTCATCAGCAACGACAGAGTGAAACTCCAGTTAAAATGAAAAAGAATTTTCTATCGGGTCTGTGAATTGTGGGCTTATACAGTGAAATATGCTCTGCAGAGCAATTAATAAGACAAGAAATAGTAAACTTGCCAAGGCAGATGTAAGCCTTCTGCTGCTCTGGATATTGTGAAGCTTATATTCAGGAGCATAGCTGGCGGTATAAATACTCATTGCCTTAATAATTTAACATGCAGATGTCCATGATAAATCTGAGGAAACAAAACCATGTCACTGTATACACTGCCATATTCACTGTCAAATTGGCAATAAAAGTGGGGAAAGAACATGCAACATATGCTTCAGAACTCATTGATGCTTCCAAACTTACTACTCTTCTTAAACAAAAGTAACAGGAGGGGTCCTAAGAAATCACTCCTAAATAGTGTTTAGTGGGAGATGATCAATGATTCACCTAATGCTCAGGAAGAGACGATCAGGTACTAAATTAGACCTTTAAGACTGCAGTTGATATCCTTTAAAGTCATCACAGAGAGCAATGAGCACAACCAAAACAACACAGATTTGGAAATCTGCTATTTATTTAAGTACTTTCAAGAGTCCAATACCAGCTGGGGACTTATCGCTGTCAAGTCAACTCGTAATTTAAAGGGGATTGGTAACAATAAATTATATGCTATACTCTGATGCATCCATCAAAAAAATGCATTTAACACTTTTAAAAGTGGGGAGTTAAATCTTCCCAGTTATCACAGATACAGAGCTGATGAGCCCTGTGCAAGCTTCATCATGAACTGGTCAGCTGAGGGCTGTTTCAAGCAGAGAACCTAAAGAAGAAGAAAGTTATGGTGGATCACTGAGAAGTGTTTGGGGGTGTGGACAACACAAAAAAAAAAAAAAAAAAAAAGCAAAAAAGAAAGAAAAATAGTTTTACCTGGAATTTGCTTTTCTTACAAGTCTTTAACTTGGCTGGGACTTGCCTTTAATTGGGCAAACTTACTACTGCTTTCTACTTCAAATAAAAAATATTGAAACTGATCCACCACAGACAAAAGCTATTTGTTGCAAAGATGTTTGAATTGGTCTCCTCAGAGGCTGCATATCAACTCAGACGATAAATTCACATGCAATTTTTGAGGAAAAAAAAGAAAAATATTCAAATTATTATTGATCTTCTAGAACTCACCACAAATGTGTTCAAATGCAAAATATTATTATAAAATTATAGTTTCTATAGATAACAATGCAATATTGATAGTTTTTAAAAAGCTATCCCTGCTAACCTGGAATAGGCTGCCCAGGTTGGTGGTTGATTCACCTTCCCTGGAGGTGTTTAAGGCACGGGTGGATCAAGTCTTGAGGGACTTGGTTTAGTGTTTGGTAGGAATGGTTGGACTGGAAGATCCGATGGGTCCCTTCCAACCTGTTTGTTCTATGATTCTATGATTCTAACCTGAACATAACCCACAAACTTGCCAGTTAGTGCTAGGAGAGAGAAAAGCTGTATTTTAAAACAAACAGTAAAAACATTTGCTGTACAGCCCAGTCCTGGACCAGCCATGATCCTTCTATATGAGATATAAAAGGCAAATTCCCTTTATATAGGTATATCCTATGTGCCTAAGCTATGGATGTGCTCTCAATTGGTAATAAAGATTTCGTGGCCTAATCTTTCTTTCTCGTTGCTCTCTGATACAAATACGCAGCTTTCGTGGGTTTGTCTTTCTTTTCTTTCCTGAGAAGTGGCTAAATTTCATTGCAAGAATGAAAATGTCTGATTTAACTGTGATAGGAAGCTATTGTATGGAGATAACAGGTTCATGCACTGTGGCTAATGGTTTGTCTTGCATTTGTAACTGTGCAATGCGTACAGGGACACTCCTGAGGAACAAAGTGATAAAATGGCTGTACCACATTGTATGATTAAGTGGTAGAGAAAAGTCTGGTTTTATGACTTTTTGCCCCCCCCTACTATGTGCACAGGTAACTGTTGTCATGAGGTGCCTGCAGGTCCTGGGGCTGGAAACCGAGGCAAGTTGCTAAATTCACTGCTGGGGCCATTGTCTACTGTTGGAAGGGTGATCTGACCTCGTGGCTCTTAGGGGCATATTGTGGGGTTTTCACTGTGGTTTTGCTCTGGGCAGCTCCCAGCATCCAGTTTCAGCCATCCTTATGCACAGTATGAATAAAATGTTCAGGGAACACAGTTTTTCTTTGACCCCTGAGATACTTGCTACGAGTATTTATTTGCATTACTGTGATGCCTAGGGTGTATTGTTCACCACTGAAAGAAAAAGTTATAAATCAATGTGTGTTCTTGCAGAAATGGGAAAGAAATATGTTGGGAATTGAAAGGAGCTTACAAAAGGCTCACAGTAGTCATTGCTAGAAAACGTCTCAGTACAACAGATGGATCCACAAGTAACTCAGATAAATCATATCGCAATGTGAATGGAAATGATGGAATTCCACAATTTGCACAATTTCTTTTTCTGACTATTTGTATCTTTTCTTTGATGTGATGAAATTAGCTTTTTAGTTCAGTATAGACTATGAGTTCTCTTGTGCAGACCCAATGGCCATAACAGGGAAGCTGTGCAGAAAAGGAGGCCACAGTCACAAGAAGGTAGAAGAGCCTGATGGAAAGTAGTAGGTAAAGGGGCAGAGCTGAGCAGCAAAAGGATGAGGCATAAAGGAGGAAGAAAAAAAATGTACTTGACTGCAAACATTTCTCAAATCTAACAGGTTTGGCCACTCATGCTGGGGAAAAACCCAGTTGGAAAGAATTAGTAGGATGTATACAAAGGGTGGATAGTGGCAAAAGGATTGTATGTATTCTCAAAAAGTAATTCTGCTATAGGAATTTTTAGGTATTTTGTAACACCTGAAGTAATTCCAGGCTAAACCACTGATCCTGGCTTACATACAGCTATTGTTTAAATAGGAAGAAACCTTATAAAAAAAACCCAAACAAAATTAAAAACAAACCCAAAACCCCCATCAACTTTAGTAAAAAAAAGTTCAAGCCATCAAAAATATAATGCATAAAAATGTGTGAGAAATTATTTCATAGGTATTTCTTACCTGATTTTTTCACACAGCTAGAGTCTCCACCAGAATATACTTAAACAAAAGAGGGAAGGATAAAGAGAGAAGGCAAATAACTCCATTTTTTGAGTATTCAGAGAGGCAGGTGCAGACAGAGGGAAATGCCTGGTCTGCAGCAGGGACCAAGAGGACAGAGCCCTCTTGGCACAGACATCCAGGTGAGATGGTGGCCTCACTGGAAGCATCAGGAAAGTTCTCAGCTGCTTCTCTGGAACTGAGCTTTGGTCTGGGCTCCTTCTCACAACCTCAACAGATGCTAACATGCAAAGCTCTGTGTGGTACTGTAGAATGGTCTCAGTTTTCTTCCATGGGTTCATTTTAGCGTATTTTTTGCACAGAACTATTTTATTTCATTTGCAGACATGTACAAGCTTTAAAATGTTGACTGACAGCACACACAGTGGTGAACTAAGGGTGTCTCACTGGCTTTAAAGCTTTTGGTGAAACTGCCAAGCAGGAGGAGGGTTGTTCAACCAGACTGCCTTTCAAAAATGTTTAAATGAAGAGTTTGCTCTCCTGACCCCTGTGAGAAATGGCACCTCAATGCCCTGTAGAGTTTTTATAAACATTCAGCCAGTTAAACTCCTGTCCAGGGCAAATTTTTCACCTAGTTTATGGGTCTGATGTTTCTGTTATGCTCATGATGTCTTCACAACTGGGTACCTGGTAGGCTTTTATTTTCAGCCCCTTCTGATACCTAGCATAATTTATTTCTTTAGGCATCTTGGCCTGTATCAGAAATGGTGTGACCAGCAGGTCCAGGGAGGTTATTCTCCCTCTGTACTCAGCACTGGTGAGACCACTCCTTGAATCCTGTGTTCAATTCTGAGCCCCTCACCACAAGAAGGATGTTGAGGCTCTGGAGCAAGTCCAGAGAAGAGTAATGAAGCTGGTGAAGGGACTGGAGAACAGGCCCTGTGAGGAGCGACTGAGAGAGCTGGGGTTGTTTAGCCTGGAGAAGCGGAGGCTGAGGGGAGACCTCATTGCTCTCTACAATTACCTGAAAGCAGGTTGTAGAGAGTAGGGATCTGGCCTCTTCTCCCAAGTGACAGGGGACAGGACAAGAGGGAATGGCCTCAAGCTCTGCCAGGGGAGATTTAGCCTGAATATTAGGAAAGAATTTTTCACAGGAAAGGTCATTGGGCACTGGAACAGGCTGTCCAGGGAGGTCACCTTCCCTGGAGGTGTTTAAGGCACGGGTGGATGAGGTCCTGAGGGACATGGTTTAGTGTTTGATAGGAACGGTTGGACTCGATGATCCAATGGGTCTCTTCCAACCTGGTGATTCTATGGTTCTATGACACAATACATGCATTTACCCAAGGGGCCGTGGCGGCATAGGTGTTGGTCTTGATTTCGGTAAAACTTCCCATCCTGTTTGATCAGATACTGGTGAATTTCATCTTCCATCACCTGCGGGGCCTCCCACGGGCCACAAGCCCTGGGAGACAGAGGTTTCCATGGTCTCCGAGGAGGAAGAGCAGCCAGCTGGGCTTGAGGGGTCGAGAAACAGCATATCGCTCAAGCTCCGCCAGGGAAAGTTCAGGCTCGACATAAGGAAAAAATTTTTCACAGAAAGGGTCATTAGGCAATGGAAGGGTCTGCCCAGGGAGGTGGTTGACTCGCCTTCCCTGGAGGTGTTTAAGGTGCAGGTGGATGAGGTACCGAGGGGCTTGGTTTAGAGATTGGACTGGTTGGACTCGATGATCCAGTGATTCTATGATTCCATGTACGTGTTTTCTAAAGAGGTTCTTTGGTTATTCTTGTGGCAATGAGACACAAACCAGAGCTAGAGTTCAGGAGACTTTGTTGGCTTGTGTCTTGCTTTAAGCAAGTTATGTGATTGGCCACCATGCAGATCACATCAAAAAACTGCTGCAGAGAGGCAAAGTGGTGCTGGTTGTGCTCTTAGCTGGTTGGGGAATTACTGTCCCTGAACATACTCATTCAATGGGCTTCTTTAAATAGTTTTCTCCCTTGCATCATGTTTTTAGTCGTTCCTCTTGCTACTAAGCAAGGTAGCCTGAGAACAGCTTGCTTTCACAGTCATTCTGACTGTTTCTGCCCTCCCTCTAGCATGGTTGTGAGCCTGCTGCTACCTGCTAAGCCATGAAAACTTGCTCAGCTCGCGTAAAGCCTCCCAAAGTACCTCTTCCCTGTGGATCTCTAGGGAAAGGGGAGTTTGCAAGCTATCCCTAGCTGGTTAGACACAAAGCAATCCTGTCTCCTGGCCTAGAAGAGGCTGCCAGGCATTTTCTTCTGCTTATTGCTCGGAGGGAAGAAACCGAGCATGTGTCACCCTCCTTCTCCAAGCTGCGATTAGCAGCTCTGATCACGCTGCCATTGCAGGTCTCCTTGACCAGGGAGACAGCCAGGCACATCTCCTCAAACCAGCTGCTGCATGCACTCAGCCCACCTTTCCCTCTTGAATATTTCTTAGTCCCAGGCTTCGCAAGGGGGAATTCAAGAGCCCATCCACCTGCCACTGGCAGCTCAGTGCACATCATGACACATTTCTTAATCTCCTTGAAGGAGGTTTGCTTCAGTGTGACGTATGAGATGCTCCATCATCAAGTCATCTAGAGACACGACAGCACAAGATTCCTCATCTGCTGAAATCAGACACTCTTAGGGAAACTGCTTCATTACTTCTATATTTAAGATATATTTTTGACCTCTTGAACAAACAGCTTAAGGCTCACCTGTGGATAGGAAGCAATTCTTCTGATGCCTTGTCAGTTGAGGCAAAAGGTAAAGAACTAGGATAAAGATACAAATACTGTGGACTAGACTTCTAGTCTTTCTGTGTTTTGCATGTGCTCTTTAAGTGTTACTAACAAAATAACCTAGACAACTCTATAATCTGGACCTTCCAACATCTTATTTCCAAAAAATTCGTTTGAGCATGTGTCAACATAGAAAGAAATTTTTCCATCTGCAGAAACACATGCTAAGAAAGGCCAAGAGGTTAGTTTAAGAAAGAGCTGAGTTTTAAATACAGATTGTACACACCCAGCTATCCTGTATAACATTTGTTTACATATACATATACATACTTATTCCTACCATGTTTTTAAATACTTGTGTAGAAATTTAATGAGTATATAGTTTTCAATATGCCTGAATTATTGCTTTCCACTAGATTTAACTGGAAAAAGGGTTCTCAGAGGAATAACTACTTCTGGGGTATCAGCTACTATTTTTCTCTCGCACATAGGATTTTACTTTTTTCTTACCTACAACATTTTGCAGAATGCTGGGGATATAGCACAGGTGAGTAACATGAGCTCTGCACTGGTGTTGCCAGGAGGGAGCATTTCTTCTGGGATGCATAGATGGCAGCCTGCTAGTGCTTATACTAATTTTGTCTTTATTTTCTGTATGTACTTTTAATAAAAAATACTATAAAGTGTTGTTAAAATAACTAATTGGATAGAAATGCTTAAGTATTTCTCTTCTTGACCCGAAGAAGTTGCCTACCAAACCTTTTATTGTGCATAACTTAACTTCACACGTAATATTACTCTTAACATAACATTCTTCTGTTGCAAAAAATTTAGAATTTCTCCTAGTATGATTCTATGTTAGGAAATTAACATTTAAAAAAGGGGCATGGAAAGATGCAACTCTGTGTGTACATATATGTATGTCTGAAGGTAGATGTTTAGAACTGTAAATCACATGTAAGTATTCGCCTGACCAAACTCAGACTGAAGATCTTGTGTCATACTCGAGACCAAGATTCAATTACCTGTTTTGTATTTCAAAAGTAATGATAAATCTTTCAGGAAAAGTAATTGTCTGGAACATCTTTAGCAGCCTCCTCTGAAGTAGTGTTCCTATTACCTAACAATTTTGGTTCAATGAAAGTCAAGTTTCGTTTTGAGGGAGTGCGAGAACACTGAAAACTGGGATGTGACCTCTGAAAAAATGTTATTTTCATGTTAAGTGAGCATTTTTTGACTGAAACTGAAGTCTGAATTTCCTTGTTTTGACTCATGCTCTGTTTATTCAGCCAATACTGCACGCTAGGGACCAACAGCTAATACGGGAATACTCTTATATCCCACTTTGAAGCGTGTTGAAAAGCACACAGCTGTAACTGCTACAGACTAGCAGGATCTCAGTTTCTAGATTTGCCAGTGTCCATCAACATCGGAATTAAATGCTTATAGCTTCTGGCTAGAACAAAGGCTTTTCAGTAGATTTTTACAGGCTGAACAGTTTGCAGTCCTAGGGACCAGAGGATGCTAATTGTTTTGTCATATCAGAATATGTGGGGCAGAAAGATCAACTACAAGATGAGGGTCTATACTAAGATGGACGGGTTAAGATACCTGAAAATCTCATCTGACTGCACCCTTCTAAGGTCCATAAATTGTAATATATGTTGTTAAAGCACGATTAAGGGTGTTTTCTTTGAATAATTTTATGATGCTGTCAGTGCAAAGAAGAATCATTAGTGAGGGGACAACTGAAACAAAAAATGTATTTGAAATGCAAAATCCAAGTCAGTCAGAAGTACACATTAAAAGTAGTAAACAAAACTGAAAGTTGTGAAGAACATACAAAATTCCCATTTTTTCACCATTTAAAATTAAATATGCTGAAAAAAATTAGTTGTGTTTCTATTCAAAACAGTCAAGTAATCAAGTGACATTTCAAGTATTTCTCCATAGCAATATGTGGTTTTTAATGGTTCAGTTGGTATTCACTTTGTTCGAGGCACGCATATGATGACAGGGCAGCTTTAAAATACAACTGCAGGCAGACTCTTAAGCCAAGATAAACAGTGATTTCTTGTAAAGCATCACAACCGAAGGGAGTGGTTTTGGAAACTCAGAACTACTCCGTGTGGATAGCGGTCACCTTGCCATTAACAGGGCAGTGAAAAAACTTGTATTCTGTATCACAGCTACGTGGGGTTTTTTTGTTTATTTTTTAAATTTAGCAGGAGTGAATAAATGGGGCTTTAGTAACTGTGCACTTTATGCAAGATAACATGCAATTTTGGAATGGAAATACAGCAGTTCATCTTACCATTTTACTGACTTTCTCTGTCAACACTGCACTTATGCAGTAGCAGGGTGTGGAAACTAAGATCACAGCACTACAAAGCCTAATGTCTGTTAGACAGATGAAACAATTCAACATCTTTCTCCTTAAGTTTCAGACGCTCGGCTTCTGCAACATTGATCTGCATGTACTGTACGACCCCAGAAGTACACCCAAAACGCTCCTTTTATTCATCTTCAGTTAAAACAGAATCTTATATTGAAATTGATGTACGAAGCAGCACCGCCTATGTACATTTGGGAACGCCTTGCTGTTGATTTTAAACACAAGAATTACCGATCCCGAGAAGGAGTGTGTTTGTGTCTTATTGCTACCTTAAACATTTATGGTGCACAATCACTAAACCTCAGGAAGTTGGTACCACATCTGTGCACAGTATTTGGCGACTCGAATAGTCAGGTGAGAGATGCGGCCATACTAGCCATTGTAGAGGTTTATAGTACGAATAGATCTTATGAAGAGAGGAATTCATCCTAGAAGGTTGCAAACAATCTTCACAAAATTTGATGAAGTAAGAAACTCTGGAAATATGATTTCAAGTAGCATCAGCGACAAAAGCTTTGATGATGAAGAGTGGGTGGATGGAAATAGGCCATCATCAGCTGCTTCAGCCTTCAAGGTTCCTGCACCTAAAAAGCCAGGAAATCCTTCAAACAGTGCAAGAAAGCCAGGATCAGCTGGTGGGCCTAAGGTTGTGTAAGAGTCGGTCAAAGGATCGATTTCTGTCTCAACATTTTTCCTCATTTTTAGGCCTCAGAACTTGACTGTATAAAACAGAAACACAGATCTCAGAAAACCGGTCTCAGAAACTCAGCCAGAACTGGTACAGAACGAATGCTTTGTACCTAACTACCTGTACCCGCTCCCTCATCTCAAAAATGTTTTGTACCTGTCTTCAAGACCATTGTGAAAGATCCATGAAGCAAGGAGGAAAAGACAGGAAGATTAATGACCACAGACCCACAGCCAACAGAGCATGCGTGCAAAGTGACGATGACTACTGGCCTTCATCGGGAGACCGTGGGTCAACCACCGCCGCCAGAAGGAGCGCGTGCGCAAGGAGAGGAGACCCACAGACGCTCCTCTCTTGGCATGTGGGGCCTGCAAGGTGGAGATTGGCACATCTCCATGGGAAAGGCAGGTTACAGGTGCATTGACTGGCATAAAAAGACAGCTCCGGAGCAGCGGAATGAGAGGGGCAACAGGAAGATCAAGACAGAAGACGCCCTCCACCGTGCAATCACCTCCAAGAAAGACTGAAACAATGGAATGCCTTCTGCACTGGGACTCCCAGAGACTCTGGACTTCTGTGGACCCGTGGCGGTAGCTATGAACCTCACCTCCTTCCCTCTTCTTCATATCTCTTTCCTTGTTCTCTCTCTTTTTCAATCATAAGTCGCTTTATGGACATTATTAATAAAGTGCCTGCCAAGATCGAAATTTGACTCCCTTGACTCTCTCTCTCTCTCCGAGTTATTATTTTGCAACTCTGAAATCAGAAATGAAACGAACCATCACGAGTCCGCTTACGAGTGGACCGTGACAGGTTGGAGGTTCCTCTAAAGAGGGAGGAGCTGGAGCTGTGAATGAGGATGACTACATTAAGGCATTTACGGATGTTCCTACTGTTCAGATCTATTCTAGTCGACAACTTGAAGAAACATTGACGAAGCTGGTGAAGGGGCTGGAGAACAGAACCCATGAGGAGAGGCTGAGAGAGCTGGGGTTGTTTAGCCTGGAGAAGAGGAGGCTGAGAGGAGACCTCATTGCTCTCTACAACTACCTGAAAGGAGGTTGTGGAGAGGAGGGAGCTGGCCTCTTCTCCCAAGTGACAGGGGACAGGACAAGAGGGAATGGCCTCAAGCTCGGCCAGGGGAGATTTAGGTTAGAGATTAGGAGGAAGTTTTTCACAGAAAGGGTCATTGGGCATTGGAATAGGCTGCCCAGGGAGGTGGTTGATTCACCTTCCCTGGAGGTGTTTAAGGCGGATGAGGTCTTGCGGGACTTGGTTTAGTGTTCGATAGGAATGGTTGGACTAGAAGATCCGATGGGTCCCTTCCAACCTAGTTGTTTTATTATTCTATGAAAACTGTTTACAGAAGGGGCATTCTTCCACATATTTTCATCTTGTGAAGGCTTAGTATTATTATAGTCTCTATAGATTTGTTAATTGCATCCATCAATAATATATTAGGAGAGCATTAGGTGTCCTTTAGGAGACTCCTCCTTTAGACTTACCACACTGGGAGAGAAAAACGCCTAAGTAACAACAACTTACAAAGTTTTTTGTCCTCATTACCTCACAACAGTCCTCTCCTATAATTCCTATAAGATATAGCAGACTGTTGTCTGCAAGTTGAAGAGTGAGAAATCTGGTATCTGCTCCTTCCATACAGTACAATTTCCACAACACGTGGCTAACCCTGATTTTGCCAGGGTGAGTGAAAGCAGCTCACCAGCTCTAACTGAGGCTTGCTGTGGTTTCTGTATTGGTGCCCCTTTCTCCACTTCAATTTGAAAAAACTAAGCCAACAAGGCACTGCAATAGTTGGCAAATTCCACAGCGGTACAGAGAAGTCATAGCAGCAACTTGTGTAAGAACGGCGAACTGTATTCAACTGCCGCTCCTCCGTTAGAAGAACCAGTCATACACTGCAACTCACAATCTAAATACCGAACGGAATCATTTAATGGCATTTAAATACGGAATCGCTTAATGGTGCATCGGGAATGAAGTCCCACAGTTTAAGGCGGGGGTCTGCGGTCAGTCCCAGCAGCTGACCCTCTCCTGCTCGGGGATGACGCTCCAGTTGGGAGAAGGCCGGTCGGTCGCCAGCCAGTCGAAGTCATCCACCAGGTTCCAGTTGTTCCTGCTCCCGTCCAGCCCGGACGCCTGGAAATCCGCCTGGATGCCGGGGTAGCTCCAGCTGTAGGGGGCGAAGGAGACCCCCGCGCAGCCTTCGACGATGGCGCGGCTGGTGACCCGCAGGTAGAAGCGGGTGTCGCGGGTGCGGTGGGCGCGGAGCTGCTGGCAGGCGACGGCCAGGAGGCAGCCGCTGCAGTCGTCCACCATCACGGAGGCGGCGACGGGCCCGCAGAGCACGGTGCAGCCGCGGCAGCCGCTCACCCGCAGCGCCCCGGGGCTCCCGCGGAGCCGCACCCGGCAGCCCCGCAGCTCCCGCAGCTCCACGTCGCGGCCCAGCAGCTCGGCGGGGCCCAGCTCCAGCTCCGCCGCCTCCAGGCCGCTGAAGCCGCACTGCGGCGCCTCGGGGTCGGGCTCGGCGGGGCGGGCGGGCTCGGCGGGGCGCGGCCGCTCCTTGCCCGCCGCCGCTTCTTTCTTGAGGGCTCGGAAAGCGAATTTCTTCTTGGGCTGCAGCTCCCGCCGCCGCGCGGCCAGGTCCTCCTGCAGCCGCGCCACCTCCTCCTGGCCCTTCCGCACCTCGTAGGGCGCCAGGAACCGCACGCTCTCGGTCAGCAGCCGCCGCAGCCCCTGCAGCCGGGCGCCGGCCTCCTCCAGCGGCCCCGCCGCCAGCAGCGCCTCCACCGCCTCCCGCTCCCGGGAGAAGGCGGCCAGGAAGAACTCGCTCCGCTCCTCCTTCACCGCCTGCGCCTCCTTCTCCTGCCGCTGCCGCTCCACGCCCAGCAGCCGCTCCGCTTCCCGGCGCTGCAGCCGCTCCGGCGCCGCGGGACGCTGCGGGGGTCCGTCCTCCCGCTCCTCGTGGTGCTGCTGCTGCTGCTGCTCGCTGGGCGCCTCTCCCGCCGGCTCCATCTTCGGCCCCCGGACACCGAGCGGGGCGCCGATTGGCTGCCGGCAGCCCGGGCTGCGCCGCCGCGGCCGATTGGCAGGCTGGGAGGCTCCCGGTGGGAGGGGAGAGAGGCCGGGAGCGCGGGGAAGGGAGGGAGGGGTCTCCCGTGGTTTTTAAAGGGGCCGGCGCCTCTCTGCGGGATGGGGTGAGTCCTCGGCGGCAGATGCCGCGCTCCGCGTTATCCCCGCTTCCCGCGGGGCGGGAGCGGCGCCCGGCCCTCTGCCCCGCCCGGCGGGCTGCCCGCTGCTTCCCACGCTTCTCCTTCCCCGTCCCGGCTCCCCCGCCCCGCCTCTCGCCTCGGCCTCGGGAGGGCGGCGGCTGCCGGCACTCCCGGCGCCTTCTCTCCTCGCTAAACGCGAAGCCGCGTACCAGCCGGGCCGCCCCGGGGCTGGGGTGGGGGGGGGGGGGGGTGGGGGGGGGTAACGGAGCGGAGCGGCGCCTGCGGGCCCCGTGCGGGACCAAGCCTTCTCGGGGATTCCTCTGCTGCGGCGCCGCGGTTATGAGAGAGGCTGCTAGCGCTTGCAGGTAGCCGCAAAGGTGCTGCCGATACAGGAGTCGTAGAACTGCTAGGTTGTACCTTTGAAGATATGATATGCCTCTGAAGATCATCGAGCCCAACCGTGCCTGCCCCCACCTAAACTATATGCCTAAGCGATTCCTCTCCCCGGCTTTTAAATATCTCCAGGGGTGGGGAATCCATCCCTGGGCAGCCTGTGCCAGTGTTTCGTAGGATCTCTAGGTTGGAAAAGAGCTTTGACATCAACCACCGTACCTTCCCACTACTAAACCACATCCCTGAGCGCTCCGTCTCTCTCGTCTTTTACACACTTCCAGAGGGATGGGGATTCAACCACCTCCCTGGGCAGCCTCTGCCAGGGCTTGATAACCGTTTTAGTGAAGAAATTTTCCCCCGTGTCCAATCTGAACCTCCCTGGTGCAGCTTGAGGCCATTCCCTCTCGTCCTAAGAAGCAATTGCTGTTACAAAAAGAGGAATGTTTACTTAAGCTAAAGTAAAGTTCCCTCCAAGTAATTTTTTTTTTTTTTTTGAGTTAGACAGAATGTCCCTCCGACAGCATGTTTTCTTTAAAACAGTGGTTTTCCAGACACTGTTCATTCTTTGGAGATGATAATGTCTTGTGTGAAGTATGATTGGGGCTGAACAGATGTCCCTTCTGTAACCACCTATTTGCAGTGTTTCCCCGTCTGAAATGCAAGGTCAGGCAGGGAGCTGGTTGAAAAGTTCCAAATCAGCAAGAGTTTTGACTGAAGTTCATAGCAACATCCAAATTAGTCCTTGGAAAGTAACAGAATATGCATAAGATTTCTGGGAAGATTTATACATATACGTGCAGGTGGGGAATATATTCTGTCCCCAGCTCTTGTCTCGTTGCACACAATTGATGGAGGTTGCCCTCTCATTTTGCCCAGGCCTGGTAAAGGATGCTTGCATTCTAAAACTCCAAAACAAGTCTAAGAGACTTTATTTCCTGGCACTTTTTTGGTATCACTGCTAAAGGGATTGCTTTTCTTCTTAGCCACCTGTTTTCTTGAGTGTTTTGTTTCAGAAGAGAGTTGGGTTCTTGAATGCAAACAGGAGCGCCGTTCTTCTGGATGGTTTTGTGCCCTAGGAGGAGGGCTGGCTGAGAAACCTATAGAAATGTGGCAAGGAAGACTTTGCACGTTAAACTTCTACCATTACAAGATGTGTTTTAAGTAAGTTTGTAGCAGGAACCAGAAATGAAGCCCACCTATCTGCAAAGCAGAAAAGTGACTGTCCTGATAGGTTCTTTGGGGAACTGCTTTTCTATTTTGTGGAACATTAATGTTTGCTAAGGAAATTAACACGAAGTGCTGGTTTTTAGGAACGTATGAAAAGAAATTTAACTCCTGTCTGTTTCTACAAACACAATATCCCTTCACTGGGCCTTTCAAAGTTACCTGAAATAAATTAAAACAGGACCCGAAGCTATCCATTGAAACAAAAAATGTAAACCAGAGTAGATAGTCTGAATTTGCAGTCCTGTACTTGGCGATAGTGTGAAGTTTTTTGCCTAACGTTCCTGTTTGGAAGTATAAATTTTTCAGTTACTTAAGGTGAGCATTTGAAATTAGCCTTAGCTTGAAAATAAGCTGCTGTTTTCTGGTTCCTGAGAAACGTGGTCCTGAGAAATTTCTGTTGGACCTAACATCGTCACAGAGTAGGGAGTACAGGAACCTTGTATGTAATAATTTTAGCCTAGTTAGGGTAATGGAGGAAAAGAAAGAGAAAAGCCTTTATTTTATATAATGTATAAAGGACTTCTGCTAAAATAGGGAATATTCTTTTCTTACCTTAGTTACAATAAAAAAACAATCAAGGGGTTGCTGTTTAACGGTAGTAATTTGGAGCAGGTTGGTGGGGAGTGCAGCAGGATGAGTAACGTAGTGGTTATAGTGCATTACAGCCCTTAACTTGTCACAACACTGCAATGTTAATGTGTTCAGAATTTTGTTTCTGAAAAATGAGATTGAGTCTTAAAAATGAAAGCCTCTTATCTTGTAGTAAGGGAGAATGCTTAATCGTAAAAAGAGAATGAAATATTGAAATAAGTCTGGCTTGATTTTTTTCCCCCTACCAATGCTTTTAAAATCATGCATTTAGTAAGTCATAGGCATTTTTGCTAGTAGAGTCAAATCCACTCCTGCAGTAATGTTACATCAGGCACGAATATGGTACAATTAAGTCATGGTAAGGAAAAATAAAATTTTATTTCCATCATCTTTCATAAGAAAGATGTGTAAGTTTCAGTTTACACAGCATGCTTTTTTCCCCCTTTTCTCCCATGAGTGTAGGTAATACATATGGTAACAGTGATGCAAATGCTTATTCCATAAATGGGAATATTGACAGAAAAAGGCTTTTGCTGTTTTTCAGTATGTACAAACATAATTGGAATATGGCCTTGGTACTGTTATGCAAGTGCAACCAACCGCTGTGGGTAAACCAACTTTATATATGAAAAGATTACAAGAAAACACTAGTGTGTGCAGCTCAAAATAAATGTTAAGTATTTTATGCTGAAGTATAATGATTACTTTTTATTACATTTGGGCACTTGAAAAGCTAAGTATTCTAATTTTTTTTCCTAGAGGTGGTTGGAGGTTTCAATTAAAGAGGACCAAACACACTTGTGAACAGGAGCTTCTAGGAGAGACTGGGATTTTTTCACTTTGCTAATGCATACAAATTATTTTGGTCGAGAAGCAAAATAACCCCAGATACAAGAAAGGTGAACTGTACGGCCATGATGAAAAATTAAAAAGGGAACATTAAAATTCTTCTAACCATGTCATTTTGATGCTCCCAATTTACTTTCCACAGTTACAATTTGAGTATAATTCATATTGGGATATGTATTTTTTTGTGGTAATACAAGGACTGACAGTTTTATTCCTGACTTCTGTTTTAAGGCTGCTTAGTGTGCACATTATACGCCTTAAAGAATACAGGATTTACAGTTTCCCAAACTGTAACCGCCTGAGTAACACATACGCCTTCCAGCTCAGACCAGGACTCATTTTGGTAACAGTATGGCTGTGTTGGGAATGTTCAAGTATGGTACATAGTTCTGTCTATGTTATAATTTTTGCCTACCTCTCCCCCTTCCATCCCCCCCGCCCTCCATCTTGGATGTGCTTCAGTTTGCTTCATTTAAAAGATAGGTATTTATATTAGGTATTTAGATAGGTATTTCAGTTAGACCTTTTGCTGTTGCTTGGACTCTACAGTGTCATTTGTCTTACTTGAAGTAGCAGGTTGCACATGCTTACCTGAATCTAGTAGAACTGTGAAACTCCAAAACATAAGCTCCGTTATGCATGTGTGTTTTAAGTCTGTGTTACGTGGTTATAGCTCTTGAATGCTGTCTACCAGAAATATTTTGTACTGATTTAAACTGGCTCAGCAGCATTAACTCATAGCCTTTTGAAGTGAGATATATTGCATAGTTCAGCTGAAGGTTCAAGATCCTGTCTCATTCCATCATTTTAAATAAAGCAGGAGGGAAAAGCAAGGTCCAAAGAAGCAACTGGGTGTCTGGCCTCATATAGTGGATTCTTAAACCTGAGGTTCCTGAGCTTGCAAAAGTCAAGAGCTTCATAGCTGTGGTGTAATCTCAAGAAGTAGATTTACTCTTTTCCCAAGGAAAGGACGTGAATACATTTACTCCTTGTCATCAGTATGTATTCCCAATACTGACAATTTTTATTCCAAAGGGTGTAATGCATGTACGTTGCACTATCACACACACAAAATGCTGTTTTGTCTTTTAGCTCTGTTTTCAACAAAAGTAGCAGCCCCTGTGTCTCGTGTGGAGCTCTTATCTGATAGATGTGATCTCTGCCTGTTAAGATTGAGTTTCTCCAGAAGAGATTAGCAGATGAACATAATTACTTCTGGCTACAACATAGGTACTTCAGTGGCTTCTGCAACCATGGTGTTCTACTGCTGATTTTAGTAAGGGCTCATTGAACTCCTCTGGCACTTGTGATCAGGCATTAAAGATGTAAGCTGTATTATGATTCATTTAAGATACTGTAGACTGTAGAGTTTTCACGGTGGAATGGGCTTTCAGTAAAAGCAACTGTTGAGTCACTGTATCTCTGTGTTCTTCTCTGGGAAACAAATTCCTTTAATGCTATGTTTGGCATACCGATTGTAGTTGAAAAACCTTTTGTTTGGACTAAAATGTTGTGCTTTACACATTTGGCCATATGGAAAGGCAAGACAATGTAAAATATGTGTGGTTTAATTAGAGAGTTAGAGCTAAAACTATAAAACTTATTTGTGCATCTTAATTGCTGTGAGTAATGCGAAACTTTGAAATGTAATCCCTGAGAATGCTTAAGATACTAATTATATTCCTACCAGACACGGTGCACTTGTTTTGAAACAAGTCCGAACTAGTTCCTTCCATGAATCTAGTGTTTCCAATGCCAAAGGTGCAGGAAAAAAAAAATTCTATGAAAATGAGTTATCCTCCAAAACCAGGGACAGACTTCAAAGCATAACAGTTTATGGCAAGAAGCACTTCAAGATTAACAAGGCTAAGCACACAATATGCTAAACACAAAAGCTCAAGAGCAGAAGGACGCTTAGGTTTGGTCCAGACCCAGCTGCTAACTGGTATTTAGACTCCTAACTTACTAATTTACATTAGTTAAATTGCGAAGACCAAGTATGTAAACTATAGATGCTGTTTTATGGACTCACTCTTTGAGTACTGGAGTTCCAAAAGAATCTTTTTTTCTTTTATTTTCCAGTGCCTTACTTTAGACCTCAAATACTTTGTTTCATTTTATTTATTTTTTAATTTTAAGCAACTTCAGAGAACTACATCTGGTTATTGGACTACCTAGTTCAATGGAACACCTAGGTTCAATAAAATATAAAAGTTTTCCATTTTGTAATTGTGAATCTTAATTGCAAGCATATTCAATTTATTTTTCTGAATAAATAGAATTTGAAGCTGTTGTATCAAAATGTACTTCTAAATGATCTTCTATTAGCTCTCCTGTAGTATATTAATTAGTTAACAAAACGGAACTTAAATTCTTTTATTCATCTTATGAAAAAAGTGAGCTATCATTTCAAAGGAAGACTACCTCCTCCTATTATTAGCATTTTTTCTTCAATCTAAATCTAAGAGAATTTCATTCATATTGCTACGCTCTCTGGTGATAATATTAAGACATCTTACAGCAATCTTTATTCATATCCAAAACTTACCCAGCCGGTTTCTAGTAGGATCCCAAAACTACCCAGGTAAAACCATTCTTTCTCAAAAGTGGTGGCTTAGATGGTGCTTCACTCATGACGTCCCTTCTGTTTCTCCATTTTGTCTTGCCCTTACACAAGTATAGCTTAGCATGTTGGCATTTTTTTCATGAACATGAATGCTTTTGATATTGCTTTGTATTCCACTGTGCTTCTGTTATTCCTATAAGGCCTATTTTCATGTTTCAAGCCTCATTTTTTTGCTTAGATTCTTTGCATTAATATTTACTTATTTATTTAAATAATCCACAGTGCCTAGATGGTACTTTTGTTAGCTTTGTTGCCTGACTGCTGTTTGTAATGAGTTCTTACTTTTTTCTTTTTAAAAAAACAACCCTTAGTTGTCTGATTTTTTTCCCCATTCACCTATGCCAACCAAAAAACCCTATAAATATTATACAACCTTCTCCCAATTCCTGCCATTATTTTTGGTTTAAATTTCTTCTGTATATTTTGATGATGTTAGTTGTTGAAGATTATTTCTCCAAATACCATAATAAAGTTATATCTTCAGAAGTGTTTTTTTCCAATACATTTCAGTGGCTGGATATATTAAGATTATTCTAAATTGGAAGTGAGAGCTATTCATCTTTTAAACTTAATTATCTTTCTAAAGGTATTCTAAGCTGAAAAATATGAGGCTATTTAAAAAACCTAGAATACGACATAGTTATTCTTGGTCTGTTCCAGTAATAATTTTGCATTATTTGTTTCAATGGATAGTCCAGTCATCACAGTTTTCTTTGGTTTGCTTTGCCTGTCTTCCATACCTCAAATCCACTTCTCAGAAGAGCAGTTCTCCAAAATGTGTTCTTTGGATTCATCGCAGAACAGCCCTTCACACAGTCTCCAGTCACTAGAATCTGACTTTGGTATTGGTGTGAATATATTATTCTGACCTTCACTCTTAGTTGCCTCCTCTTACTACCTATGTCCTACCCAATCACCCTTTAAAATGCATATTGGTTAAACAGTCCTGTGTTTGGAATGATGATCCATAAAGGAGTCAGACAGCTTTATAAGTTACACCATGCAGTTATGACCCTGTTTTTTTAAGTAAGGCAGTATATCCACCATTCCTTTGATAGGAATGGTGGGACTCAATGATCCAGTGGGTCTCTACCAACCTGGTGATTTTATGATTCTATGGAATTTGTAATGTTTAGGAAACTTTTACTGGTGGGTCACATAAGTACTGCTGGCAACTACTCAAAATTTGGCAGTTGATATGGATATCAAAGTGAATTTCTCCTGTGGTGTGCTGCACTTATAGTCCACGGTGAAATCCCTGTCTCTCTTTGTGCCACTGTATTTGAATGCCCTCCTTTTCAAGTGTTGTGACCTCTACCTTTCTATTGCTTGTACCTTTTAACAATGGCCTATTTGTTTCTGTGCCTTGGGGATTAGAGTTATTTATTTTTATCTAAATAAGTAATTATTAAAAGCTGTATGCACTTTGAGAAATGGTGCGTCTGGTCATGAGGTGACAAAAGAAGGGATGAAGTGTCATCAACACTCAGTCTGGGAAAGCAAGGTTGCAAAGGAGTAAACAGTATTCTTTCCCATCCAATATACCTCAGAGAGAATGCAGTGAATTGAGGTAACAGAAAAAAAGCTCATGTTAGAATCTTGGGATGACTGTGGAATTCATTCCTTTAATGGAAATAGTTTAGTCCTTAAATTCTTTCTTATGAATAATGCTGCTTGCTTGATCTTCTTTTGGGGTACTTATTTATGATTGCATAAGAATTTGAATGCTTCTGATGCAGACCTGTAAAAATGGGCTGAATAATAATGAAATGACTTCATCTAGGAGAAACCTGCAGACAGAATCAATGGGGAGGGTTTTGTACCCCCTTATTTTCTCCCTCTCAGTATCTAAGCCTAGTTTTCACTTCCGCATGATCTGTCATTTCAAGGCTGTGTTTCTCAGCTCACTCCAATGTAATTTGGTGTCTTTGCCCACCTCTGAGAGCAGTAGTTGTTAAATAGCATGGTCATGGTTTGACAGGTGATGTCAAAATATAGCGAAGTAGTGTGTTGTGTGATGGGTGCACATGACATTCCTGGTAGCTGCACCTCAGAATTATTATGCCAACGTCTGTCTTCTAAAGATTTCTCCTATTCCTTTTTGACATGGGTCTTCTTTACTTTCCATGCTTAATTCCCCTTACTTTATCGGAAGCTGCTGTGGGAAAATGAATGGATGCAATTGAGGAAGTTAAGGAGAGAAAGCAACTGAATATGCATTTGAGATTTGGAGACTAAGACTCTTGTTGTGGACAGCAGGTCTGGGCCGGTGACCTTGGGGTAAAATAAGTTTGACAAATTAGGGTTTTCTGTGTTAATGTAGTAAGGCAGTGAAAAGAGGGGCAACCTCCTGGGACAGTGATGCTCAGCTCAGAAACACCATGTGATTCTCTTGAAAAAGCACAAGTACCTCACAGCAAAAAGCAGTTCTTTACAAACCCAGTCTGGAAAATTCTGTAGTACACCAGAAAGTGATAACACAGTACAGCTGAAGACTGCACTCAGACTTCTTAGCGTTAAAAGTAACATTAATTTTGCTTTATGTGTATACTTCAATCTG
The DNA here is from genome assembly GCA_033558105.1 of Coccyzus lansbergi. NCBI lineage: Eukaryota > Metazoa > Chordata > Aves > Cuculiformes > Coccyzidae > Coccyzus > Coccyzus lansbergi. The sequence goes on along the minus strand of JAUMJK010000678.1, from coordinate 2,660 downwards.
ACCCATAATAAAGTCACTTACAACTCTTGATATTTTTTTGTAACCGTTTCTACCTGAGCCAGTTTTGTTTCTGAACACATATAGCAAATATAGAAGCATATGCAAATTTCCTTCTGCAGAGAGTACAGAAGGCTTTAGTGTGTTCTGCTTTGGTTCTGTCCACTCAAAAGCAATGTAAAAGGGTTTCATTTTTAAACTCACTGACTTGTGTAGATGTGCAGAAATCTAGTAGATTCAGGGTGCTTCAGTCAATAGACATTAGCTCTCCTTCCACTTTTGTACCATCCTTGCTTAGCATGGTTATCATCAACGCTGCTTTGAAACATCTTTAGGAAAAGTAAGTGTAAATTAGAGTACAATCTTGGACAATCTACATAGGCTTCACTGTGGTTTTTTTATGATAAGGGAATCTATCCAAAACAATTTGTCCTCTTTCCTCATTTTCCTTCTTTGTATTGCCTATTTCCCAGTTGTGTTTCTGTAGAAAACTGACTGGGAGAATAGTAGTATGCTGATTAGATGTTTGGCCTCGGGACCTCTGAAGCAAAGCTCCTTCCTGTTAACCAAATCAGAAGAACACTAGTGGTGTCTCCGCAGCTCATAAGTTCTTACTTAAGCAACATTCTCTAAAGCCAGTGATGCTGAGTAGGCTTTAATTCAGAGCAGAGCTTGTCCCCTTAAAATATTTGCTGATGTTAGTCCTGGAAGCTTGTCTTTTTGGTTTTCTAATGCTAGCGTCATGCTTGCTGAGCTCTTTGACGCGTGGTGTTTATGTCCATACTGTTGGCTCTTCAGGCCCATGCTGTATCTATGAAAAGTGAGGTTGTCCGCTGGCTGGCAGACTAGACAGTGCCATGCTTGTGTTCAGTATGTCTGGACTGCAAAAAGGATCTGCTGGACTCGTGTTAAGGCCTGTTTGGTGGGGCCCAACCTTTCAGTTTGGGGAGTGATTTGTAACTTTGCCTAAATATTCTACTGTGAACACGCATGTAAACAAGAATTGCAGATGACTTTTGCCTTTGGCATCAGGCTTAACCTTTAAAGGTTTCCCATATAATAATATGAATTGGTTGGTTACTTAGAAAATAACATAACCAGACTCTAATTGAAAACAATGTTGAGGTGCTGACTTTTAAATAAAAAATCTGGCCAACTTCTTGGAGAAGTTCCAGTTAGTATGTTGCCCATAAGCATTTTCATGTCATTGCATTTAAAAACCAAAAAGCTTAAGTGGTTTTTGAGCTGTAAAGCTAATGAAGAACAATGCACTAGGACATAAGGTCTTCAAATCCTGATCTCTAGGCAAACTTACTTTTTCTTATGAATAAAACCAGAAAATGTTGCTATGTGCAAGTCTCTGGGAATCACCATTACTAGCAAGAAAAGGGTCTTTAAGGAAATTTAACAGCATTAGCATACATATCCCTACATGTTAAGTATCTAATTGTAGTTTCAGTCAAAATATTTTTTTAAATAAACTAGTCTCATGAGATCAATTGAAAAATTATTAATTATATTTGTAATAAATAAAGTATTTTAAGTTGAGTTTTGTATAACCAAAAAGCTTTGAATAAAATTATATTAGTGCTTTTCATTGAAATGAATTGTAGAATTGTACCAGTGAACTCTCAGTGCGATAAGCTTTGACTCTGAATTAGTATTTTTAGGTTACCAGGACTTTTAAGTGTCTGAAGCTCCGTGTCATTTGTTTCCATTAAGGTTGATAAGAATGTATGCTGTTGTATTTGAAATATTAATTCCTGTAAGAGGATAAAATCTTATCTTTTTCAAGGTGACCTTGCATTTTATTTTTCTGGGAGACGATCTCCCCCTGCTCCCAAGCATGTAGTGGTTTAGAATCGTAGAAGAGTTCGGGTTGGAAGGGACCTTAAAGATCACCCAGTTCCAACCCTCCTGCCTGGGCAGGGGACACCTCCCACTAGACCAGGTTGCTCAAAGCTCTCACCCAACCTGGCCTGGAACACCTCCAGGGAGGTGGTATCCACACCTTCCCTGGGCAGCCTGTGCCAGTGCCTCACCACCCGCATCGTTAAGAATTTCTTCCTAAGCACAGAATGATAGAATAGTTAGGGGTTTGGAAGGGACCCTTAAAGATCGTCTAGTTACAACCTCCCTGACACGGGCAGGGACACCTCCCACTAGACGTTTAGAACTTAAGATGAAGGAGATCAGTTAAGCTGTTGACTAATTTTTTTTTTTTTAGTTGGGGGGGTGGGGGAAATCTGAGTTACAGATAAGTCAAAAATACCCAAGCTGCCGAACAGCCCCCAACTTCTCACCGAAGGCACGGCGAGATTGCCGAATCTCCCCAAAAAAAAGAAAAAAAAAAAAAAAAAAAAGGGGGGGGGGGAGGTAAACTTTTTAAAGGGGCTGAGTGTGGGAAAGGTGAAGCGAGGATGGAGCCGGGGGCTCTCCGGAGCGGGTCTGCGGGGCGCAGCGCGGTGCGGTAGCCGCGCTCTCCTCTCTCTCGCTCTCCTCTCTTTTTTCTCTTGGCTCGCTCGCTCTCTCTTCCCCCCTCCCTCCCCTCGCTCTCTCGCTCTCCCCTCTCTCTCTCTTACACTGCCAGCCCCTGATGTGATGGCGAAGAAACCCCGTTGACAAGGCACTGCTTTTTCATGACGGTGAGTTTCCCTTTGAGT